>VBSM01000361.1:59629675-59659819 GCA_008086735.1 Cheirogaleus medius | reverse complement strand
CTTGAGTGATCCTCCTGCCTCAGCCTCCCAGAGTACTAGGATTACAGGCGTGAGCCACCGTCATCCAGGTGTTTTCTAATCCCCCTCTCACATGGCCCATAGCCCCTCCTCAAAGCCACGTGAGCAGCACTTTGCCCTCCTTTCCCCTTACCTTTTACTTCCCATTTTATTCTCTCTTCCTGCCTCCATGTTTCTTTGTTTCCGCTCTTCTGTTTTTGTCCATTTCAATAGCTCACATGCCTTTTGGGAAGGCGAAGAGATGGAGAAAGAAAGAAAGAATTAACAAGTAGCTTCTGTGCCCCCTGGCCCAGCAGCTCTGACCTCTGCCTGGCTTCCACGGTCCAGCTGTCACCCCCCACAGCATCCTGTGGCTCTGCCACGCCTCCTGCCCCATCTCCACTTGCTCTTTCTGCTTCTCAAGGTCTAGCCCTCTTAGCCCCGTGCTTAAGACTGGGAAGAAGAGTGTTCTCCCTTCAGAGTGTTCCATTCTGTGGTTCACCCTGATGTCCTGCAGATGGGCCTCTTGAACCTGAATCAACACCTTCAGCCCTGAAGGCCAAGTGACCTGGAGCCAATTACATATACCTCTTGAGAAGCTCACGCTGCTTCTCCCGACACACTGCCTCCTGCCATCTGCAGGGAGTCCCTCTGACGTCCACTAACAATTCCAATAATGTCACAGTTCTTTACAGAACACAGAGCACTGCCCAGGCCCACTCAGCACTGACCACATTGCCTCGTGGCGAAAGCCAGGCCGCAGCCTTGTGTTGAAGTGAGGAGGGCCCAGCCAGCATCAAAGAGGTGGGACAGTGACCTGCAGCAGAAGTGTTTCTGGGGTTTTGCTTTTAGACATTTACAAGTCTACCGAGATGTGTGCAATATTAAGTGGCTTGTGTCTGCGTATGGGGAGATGATGATATAGTTCCCAAAAGAAAACGTGGTTTAGAGGTGGGAGAAAGGCAACTCAACTCTGGAAAAGAAATGCTGTTCCTGGCCTTCATCCAGCACAATCACATGCCCTCAAAGTCTCTCAAGAAGTCAAACTTATTTCCCCCTCAGGAACTGAAAGTGTTTCTGCCAATGCACGAGAGGGTTGGGGGGACTTTGATTTCTTTTATTATCCATTGTGTTCTCAGCCACAATATCTAATTTGCTGTCGTCTTCCAGCTATACCTTTGATCACTTAAGGATTAAAAAAAAGAGCTCCTCTCACGTTATCCTCAAGAAAACTTGAACTGTCAGTTACGTTATGTAGCAAATATTTCCATTTTATACGCATTGTTTATAGATTGTTTCTCTTCTGTATATACCTAGAAGTCATTTTATTAACATAAATATTTTATACTTTCAATACATTTGTGGATAAATTGGCTTTTTATTCTGTTCACATACAAGAGAACTAAATAAATGGATTGAATAAAATCATTTCATCATAATTGGCTTCTGCTGCTATTTTTTTTCTTTTCACTAACAGTGAAAACTTTTTGTTAATTAAGTGCTATTGTAACATCGCAAAGCAGGAAGCCAAAAGGTGTGTTTTACCAGCCGGGCCGGGCTCTCCTTAGCTGACAAGGCTCCTGCTAAACAAGAAAGGCACGTGAGGAAGTGGAAATCCTCCTTCTCTGCTTTCAGGGGGGAAGGATGGTGATTGAAATGTTATGCCTTTTGTTTTGTAAGTTGACGAGTTTATTTTCAGATTCTTTCTTTCAACTCAGCGTTAGTTAATCTCCTGTTTCCACCTCTTTATGCTACTCCTCTACCCCATATGCCCGCTCAGGAGGCTGCCCGATCTCACCCATCTGGGAGAGTGACAGCTGCACCTTCTCCCTGGCAAAGCGTCTTTCTTTAATCGTGCACGGCATGCAACAGCCAGACACCAAGGGTGCAAATAGGTCATTTCCTTATCCTGGCAAGATAAAAACAGGGTTGGCTACATTCCCTTTTCTCTACCAAGATGGCCTTTCCTCCCTCCTAATTAAAGATTTTTAGAGAGAGAGAGAGGATGTGTGTGTGTGTGTGTGTGTGTGTGTGTTTCTATGATTGGGCCTGGGAATTTGAGAGAAAGTTTACCCACTGAAAGTTTGTGCATCATTTGCTTGTGCCAACGCATGTGTGCAAGAAGGACCTGGTATATAGTCTACGGATATTCTAATTACTTGAAAATTCATTGTGCTTTCACTTTTTACAGACGTAATAGAATCCTGGAACACTACTTCAATTCTGTGTTTTATTTAGTACTCGAAGGAGTGAAGCTTTTAGCTTAGGAAATGGTGTAGTTTAAGGTCTTAGCTTTATTATTTTTTGAAAAGTACCAATAGATCTAATTTTGCAAACTAGACATCAGTGAATAGAGCTCATTGTAATGGCGAGCGGCATTTACATTGGAGAAAAAGAGCAGTAAGCCCTGTCACCTGGGGAAAGAGCCTCTCCTTAATTCTTACTCTTTGCAAGCATGATGCAATCAGTGTTGCCTAATATTGGGACAATCCTCTCACCTCAAAGTGTTCCTATGTAATTGTGTTATATAATGGGAAATCGTAATAGGCAATTTGGTTCTGTAATTCAGTTTGCAAAGCATGCAAACATAAGATAACTAGGTTAAATGCAAATAGGCATTACACTAAGGTACAGAAGATGGGGCAGGGGAAGATGCTGTGTCCATAATTTAGAAGCAACATGAATTTTATTCCTCAGGTGCCTCAAAATGTAGAGTTTATTAAAGTTATTTATCCTCTAGTTTAATTTCATCACATACTGTTCAGACAGATACATTATCTCTGTGTGAACACACATGTATTCTTACCGCATATATTTACAAATCTCTCATTTGTAATAAGCAGGCTCCAAGTGTAGCATGTTCTTTAGAAGTGAGTTGGATGTACTCATTTTTATAACATATAGTGTTTTAATAAATAGACCATTATATATAAGACATCATATCAAAATATGCTTTTAATTTTTCAAAGCCTAGCTATTATTGTTTGTAACTTTCCTTTGGGCAAATTTGTTCATTATTTAGAGGTCTGTTTTTCTGTTTTTAATGTAGTCTCTTAAACAGTGACCGGTAGGTACACTATAGTCAGATATTTAATTAAATAACCACTGCTGGCCTTATGGTTTTAATAGCTTGGGGGTATTTTTTGTTTTGGCTTTTTTTTATTTTTTCATTTTTGATGAAGTATTTGCTTTTCGTACAATGTATTGTGGGCCTGGAAGAGATTCAATAAGATTTCCAAATCTTAAGAATTCAAGACAGTGTAGTATTCTGTGTTCATGCTGTGAAAAGTATTTCTGTATCATTTCTAATAAAGAATGGAATTTACGTGAACTTGTATATGATCAACTTCTATGCTTCTATTTAATTAGGACTAGTTCCTGTAGGTAGAGAGCAAGGAAAAGCCTTTCCAAGGTGGTCCTTGGACAGCCGAGGCTGCTCGGGCTGAGCACTGCTGCCTGGGAGCCCTGTCACCTGGCTGCACTCTGCACCTTGGGACAGCCAGCCCAGTCACCACGCTGGCTCAGGAGTGACCTACTCATTACAGGAGCCCAGGTTCCCTATCCTGTCTCCCTGCCCTTCCTGTTCCAGCTTGTGGGCAGCCTGCCACAGGGAAGGAATGTGAGATTTGATCAGAGCCCCCAGGGAAGTGTCCACTTAGGGTCATCTTGGGCCAGTCTCTCCTCTGGGGTCTCCTTCCTGCTCAGTTATCAGGGGCGAGAGGGCCTCGCTCCCACAGTAGTCAAGAGGATTAAAATAAATTCCAGTGCCTGTCAAAGCCCCTCACACAGTGTCTGTGGAATCTGGAACCGTATTCCTGGTGGTCTACTTCTGAGGTTGTGTGGTTGTGACTTCAGTTTGGGGGTTATGATCATTTCTAGGTTTTGATCCAGCCTAAGCCTGATCTGACAATTTCCTGCCCGGAGGCCACTGTCCTGTCCGTTGTGCTCAGCAATGATCCTTGACCAGGGCAACGTGGTTCTCAGTGAAAACCATTAAGGAAAAGGGGGAGAGGAGGATCCTCCCATGCTCGTGACCTCTACAGCTGGCAAGGCCAGCAAGTCAGGCCTGGGGACAGCTCCTGGGGAGAGTTGGGGTGCAGGCCTCCAAAGCCTTCTCTCACCATCTGCTCTCGGTTTGCTTAAATCTTAATAGACTGAAAACATCAACCTTGCTGCTAGTCCTACTTCGAGCAAAACCATTTCCAAGCTCATATCTCTCCTCTCTCCGCCAGCACAGATCCAAACTGGGTGGCCTTTCTCGTAGGCCGGTGAAGTTCCTGAGCCAACACAAGCAAACCCACCAACAGGTGCGCTCCCTCCCCAGGTGTAGGCGCTTTCTCTGAGCCTGCTCTCCTCCCACAGCCAGACTTAAGCTCTGAAAACACAGCCTTTATTATTAACACTATTTTTTTCTCATTATCATTGTACAAACAGTAGTATATCCTATCTATAAAAAGTCCAAGTGGGGAAGAAATCCTGATGTAAATGTTTGTCCTTTTTTCTGTCAAATCTGAACATAGATTTGGCCACCTTGAACCCCCAAACACGGTCAAGCCCAGAAGGGAAGCTGGGAACCCCATGGTGAAGGGAAGCATCTTGCCCTGCGTTAGAGCTCAGGGCTCCTTCCCTGCGCCAGGCTGCCCCTTCGTGGCCACAGGCTGGAATAGGAAGGGCAGGGAGACAGGATAGAGAACCCCAGGCTCCTGTAATGAGTAGGTCACTCCTGAGACAGTGTGCTGGCTGGGCTGGCTGTCCCGGTGTGCAGAGCACATCCAGGTGAGAGGGGTCCCAGGCAGCATTGTGTGGTGTGAATGGTTAGACATCACTGGAAACAGGGTCAGTCCAGACCAGGATGGAATTGCTTTTCTTAGGCGAGTTACCAGAAAAGAGAATTTCCCTCACACTGTGTGAAAGAGACATTGTTCCATTCTAGAAAGTTAAAGTGCCATCACACACACTGAGCATAGAGGGATCCTAGCTTCTGATCTCTGACCAAGAACCTCCATTCATTCTAGTGCTCAATGGACTTGCACATTTTCCCATTACCTCTTTCATAAAAAAACTCATTTTTTAAGTTAGAATTGCTTTTCTCCTTGAACTCCTCACCAAGCTTGATCCGATATCCATCTAGGAGTGGCTGCTGACTTATTGTTCACCTATTAGTGGAAGCCTTAAAAAATGTTGGAAGATGAAGGCTATTTAAATGAGAAATATTTCTGTGAAATCCCCTGGGACTGGAGGGATGGAGAAGTGAATGTGACAGTAGCTCTGTCGCTGGTTTCAAACTAACAGGTTTGGCAACAATGTTTTGTAAGCAGCAATCAGCGAATCCCATTACTTAATAAGGTTATCACTTTTAGCAAAAGCTGCAAATTACACTTTCTCTCCAGGCTGAAGGCAACACCCGTAACATTTCCCATCTATAAGTAGTACCTCCTTAGCAGAAACTGGGTAAACAAAAGCACACTGAAAATGCCTTTTGTGTGCAATTCAGGTAGATGTTTTTATCCAAAACTTTGAGTCATATTAGCCTGCCCCTCTTCTGCTCCGTAGTTTGGTGCTGGTTTGGACTGTGTGGCATAAATGGGTAGGAAAATGTACCTTTCTTTGCTGTGGGAGACACCCTGTCGTGTCCACTGAGAGTTAATTCATAGGCTTGCAAAAGCCTAACTCAAGTCACCACCAGCCCCAGGTCGCTCTGCTCATCAGCCCCGGTGATTTAGTGATCCAGGAAGGCAACTGTTTCAATAAAACCACCTCCATTAACCCCTGTCACTCTCACTTGCCATTTCATCACAGAGTGGCCTATGAATTGTGCCTCCCCGCCCTCTCACCTCTCCCCACCCCACCCCTTAGCTCCTGCTGGTGTTTAAATTCCATAGCCTCATCTGCCAAGCCTCCTCTGCATGAGTTTATGCATATTCGCCCACCCCTTGTCCCATGGGGCCCAGGAACCCCAGAGAAGGACCAAGTGGTGCTGAACTCATTGGCGTCAGCCTTGACCTCCTACCAAGATAGCATCGAAGTCCCATGTAGTGTGACAAAGGGTGTGTCATGCAGCTGACAGGAAGTGCTATGGGAGTGCCTTGGAGATGGGGGCAAGGACAAGAGGTGCTTGGGAGAAAGGCATCCGGGAGCAGGAGCAGATGCAGTGGAGACCTTCTACCCCGGCATCCCCCCCAGAGGGGCAGGGTCATGTCTGAGCACATCCCTACCCCCACACTCACCGCGTGTGACCCAGCAGACCTGCTATTCCATCCCCATAGTCTTCCAGTTCAGCAGTTGTTGGTTTTATTTTTTCTTTTAGGCTCAGAAAGCTCCAGAGGGGATGAACTTGAGTTGCTTTTTTTTTCCTGGACAGCTTTCTGTATGTGTGTACTGAGGCTCCACCTCATCCCCGTTGTTGATGACATTCTCCCTCCTGCCCTTCCTCCCTGCCCCCCCACGCATGTTCCAGTCTCTCGCATTTCTTGGAACTGCGTGTAATCTCCCCCAGGAGGGACTCCGTGTCTCCTGGCTGCACTGTTCTGTACGCACTCGCAGTCAAACGCTGCGCCCCTTCGGTCACCGCGGCGTCCTTCCTCCACTTGGCTCGAGAAGCGCTTTCCCCCTGGTGTTTTATTTCCTCCTTCTGCCTCCTCCACTCCTACCCCCAGTGAGAACATCTCCGTGCGTGTCTTACTGCCTTACATTTTCCACCAGAAAACATATTTCCAAGGGCCTTAGTGACTTGTGAAAATTCCTTCCAAACCTGTCTCCTGGAAACAGGATGGTGGATGAAAGATTTCTTCATTAAAATTAGACACTTTAAAGAGGCATCCAGTGAAAGCTCTGAAAATCCCCAGTGAGCCTTTGCTTCGTGCTGGTGAGGACGCTAGGAGGGAGGCCAGGCCTTCGGAAAGAGGCTGGGACAAAGGATTCTGGGGTTCTAGTCCCCACACTTTGTGACACAGAATCCCTCCCCCCGGCCAGGGGGGTTTGAGTCTGAAGGGCTGTGGACTCACTTCCTCCCCGTTTGTGCTGTGACTGCCGCTGACGCAGCGCGTGTCGAGGGGCCTGGAGGTCCTCATGACCTGCCGTTCTTGGAGAAGGAATATGATTTATGACTTGAGAAGCTGGTCAACGCTATGGACGTAATTCCAAGCTGTGATTTCTCATTTGGGCTTCTAATGTTTGATTATGCAGCTGGGCGGTGTCCTCTCTGAAAGGCAGCTTTAGATAGGAGCCAGCTCCCTGCAGGGGGAGGTAACGGGACCAGCAGAGCGCAATCCGAGCTAGGAGGAAAATCCCGGGCAGGGCCTTAGGAAAGTCGGGGCCTGGGAAAGCGGTTGTCTACCTCTGGCTGAAAGCAGGAGAGAAGGAGGCACCGAAGCCTGTTCCCCCTTGGAGACAGGCTTGGCACTGGATGCTTCAGGTGCAATGTCCTGTCCTTGCTCTGTGGGCACCTGAAGGGGAAGGTGAGCGCATGTTACTGGGCAAGCGGGGGCCACTCAAGGGGCTGGAAGGAGCTCCTGTCTGTAAGGCCTTCCATGCCTCCAGGAGGAAAGAAGGCTGGGTGGTCTGGTCTTGAGAGGACCTGATTCCCCTCTGTATGGTTCTGATGACAATGATGGGAAGGCCAGCCCCAGCCCTACTGTGTTTGGGTCCTCAAAGGAGAGGCCAGGGCTGTTCACCCTCAGACCCCCCGGGTCTTCCATATCCAACCTTATAGTCCATCTTCCACAGTCCACCCTTTAAAAATCCACTTTCATGTGTGCTTCTGTTGTTTCTGCCAACAGATTAGCCAGGTCCTGCAATGCCTTGGCATGCAGTGCTTCCCTCCTGAAGCAGGGACCACAGGTCTCTATGCTGAGACCTGACCCTTATTGGCGTGGAGGCAGCAAGGGATTGGGAGAGGGGGAGGCAGATCTTGAACAGTACAGGCACCATCTTATGAGGCTTCAGAGGAACTTATTACATTGTCTCCAAGCAAAGGGAAGCTATTTTCCTGTGTTGAACAAGACAGTCCTGCTTCTGCTGGCCTGGAGAAGTATAGAGAATGGATAAAGATTCTTAAGCCCTTCCAACCTAATGTTCTTATTCCCAGTCTCAGGGCCCCACTCTTTCACTTTTAGGGCTGTGAATTTGACATAAGAGATCTAAGGCTGCACATGCAGTATCCTTTGCAGCTTTGCTATTATACTATTATTATCAGATCCAGAACCTGATTTTCAGCACAGTTTGTCCTGTGGATGCAGGAGGTAAGAATTAAGGGCTGCCATAGAGGATCCCTGGCTTTCCCAGCCTGCCCTAAGTTGGTAGCAAGCTGTCATGAATGTTTTTATAAATCAAGAATTCCAGTGCTATCAAAAGCATCCAGTACCCACCACAGTCCTTATAGTTATGATTATGACATTCTACCAATCAAGAGTTATGTTCGATGCATTTCTCAGTGGTTCTCAAATCTTGCTGTATATAAGAATCACCTGGGGATCTTTAAAAATATAGTACCACCTGGCTTTCACCCATACACGTTTTGATTTAATTGGTATGGGATAAGACCTAGGCATGGTGAGTTTTTAAAGCTCACCACCGCCCCACCATGATTTTAATGTGCAGCAGTTCAGAAACTACTAGTGTATCCCAATGCCTCACCTCTACCTGTACCTCATCACAATTAACCACAGGTGGAAGCCTTGGTGAGGCCACTGCACATCAGGGTTTGTTACCAGTCCCCTTACCACCAGCAATGGGGGCCCTGTGCCTTCAAACTAGTGGGTGATTCAATTCCAAATCCCATCCTGAAGATTTGCTTTCTAAGAGCATTCTTGGAACTATCCCTTCTCAGATTCCCTAGAAAACAGAGGCTGAGCAAATTGTATATGCCAGGACTTCTTTGGAGAATGAAATTCTAGGGAAGTAGGAGTGAAGAAAAAAGATAAAGAGTTAGAGAAAGAGAGAGAGCAAATATAAAGAAGTGTATTACCAAGCTGGACATACCTTCATGAGAAATTGATTCAGTTTTGCAGAATATCTTCAGAGAGACCATATGACACTACCCACCCTCAAATACCTCCCATGGGATGAAGGGAGAAAGATTTATCTTCTAACTCCCACCTCCCACCTTTTCCAGTTGCCATTCCTGGATTGTGTGTATGGGTACCAAGTGGGTCCCATAGCACTTTGCATCTCAAAAGTAAAAGGAAAGCCCATGGCAGAAGATGAGAGGCAAGAGATCTGTGGCACGGGAAGTGAGGAGAGGCATTGCATCAGTTGCCTGTTGCTATGGAACAAATCACTCCCCAAACCCAGTGAGTAAATCATTTTATTTGCTCACAGTACTACAGGTAAGCAATTGGGGCTGGGCTCTGCTGAGTGGTTCTTCTGTTGATCTTTCCAGGGTTACTTATATGGCTGTAGTCATCTAGGGGCTTACTTGGGGCTGAATGGTCCAAGATGGCCACAGTCACATGTTGGGCAGTTGGTGCTTGCTGATGGCACTATTTTATCCTGTGGTTGTTCTTCATGATCATCTCTCTTCACATAGTTATTCACCCTCATGGAGGCTTCCTGACATGGTAGCAATGCATTCTAAGACAGGGAAACAAGAGGCTGCAAGATGCCTTGAGGTTGAGGCTCAGAAGTCACACAAGGTTATTTCTATGCATTCTATTGCCCAAAGAAGTCACAAGCTTAGCCCAGATTCAAGGAGAGGGGAAACAGACCTCTTGATGGGAGGAATAGGACAGGCATGCTGTAATGGGGCATACACGCAGCAATGGAAGGGATCATTGCAGCTGCCTTTATAAACAATCTACCGTAAGCATTGTCACTTTATGCCTGCAAGCAGGCCCCTGGCCCATAGCAACAGTGGTGGCAGCAGCAGCCACCAGGCTCCAAAACAGCAGGAACAACACAAGTGGTGGTTAGAACTTCTCCAGCCAAAAACCAAGAAGAATGTGTGGATCTTGGTGGCCATAACCTGAATTCACTGCAGAGTGTACCACTATTTAAGAATGCAATGTAGTAATATTTAATAAAGTTGAAAATGTGCTTATACTTCTATCTCAAAATTCTACCTCCAGAAATTCCCACAGATGTTCACAGGTGAGGACAAATGTGTTCATGGTAACATTGTTTGAAATAGCCAAACATTAGAACAACCTAAAAGTTTATCAAGAAGGAAATGGATAAATGAACTCTGATATATTCTTTAAAGGGACTATTATACAGTAACTAGTGATGTAGGTGTATCAACATGAATAAATTCAGAAATATAATGGTGAGTATAAAAAGGAAAGTTTTAGGAGACATATGTATTAATATAAGTTGTTTAAATCTTTAACAAACAGAAAAATGATACCTTATGTTGTTTAAGTATGTAAACATGCATGGAAAAATATAAAAACACATGTGGAAAAGTGCAATGGTAATTTTATATGTCAGCTTGACTGGGCCATGAAGTGCCCAGATTAAAGATTATTAATGTGTCTGTGCCCCAGTGTTTCCAGGTGAGATTAACATTCGAATTGGTGGACTCAGCGAAGCAGATGGCCCTCTCCAATGCGGGTGGGTGAAGTCTGTCTGATCCATTGAGGGCCTGAATAGAACAAAAGGGAGGGGGGAAGGAGGAATTATTTCCCCCCTTTTTCCTGCCCCACTGCATGCACATATGTGTGTGTGTGTGTGTGTGTGTGTGTGTGTGTTTGTGTGAACCTATTGGTTCTGTTTCACTGAAGAACCATATACAGAAAGATACTCTCAACTTCAGGATAGTGGTTATCTCCAGGAAAAGAAAAAAGGATCAAGGAAGAGTATGGGCAGGGGGTGTCTGCCAAACAATCTGAAATACTGCATATTTATTAAAACAAAAGGCACAAAAGGTATCTGAAGTAAATATGGAAAGTGCTAACTTTTATGATATGTTGACCTTCGGTCCATGGATTTTTATCAGATTATTTTCTGTAGTTATCATATATTTGAAATGATATAATAAATGAAAACAAGTATTCTTTAAGAGGCAACATAAGAGCTCAATTCTGGGTTGGATTCAGCTTTTACACTTGCTCTTTGATAGAAATAAGTCCGGGAGATATACATCAAAATGTAAATGGTGCTTATCTCTGGGTGATGAGATTTTAGGTGCTCTTTGTCTTCTTAATTTTATTGCATTTTTAAAAGAATTGCTTGCACTTTTTTATTATCAGAAAAAAATAAGATATTTCTTTAAAAGTTTGGTCTTTGGTCTTAGATAAATCACTCAACTTTTCTGGTAACTTTGTGCAGTCTTTAAAGCCACATTCTGCATGATAAGAAAATATAAATTGAAATTACCATATTGTTTACTGAACATCTGCCTTGGCCTTTGTTATCTCACATCATTCTTCTGCACATAGTATGTGCAACTGGACATTAAAGCCAGCTGTACTCCAGCATGGCTGTACTTACTGTGAGTAGAGAGATAGGGACATTATGTGGCAGACAAGGCTCTCCCTCATTGAAAATTGGAACCCCTACCCTACTCCTTTGTTAAATAACTGTCAGCTACAAGGATCTATTTGGGGGGAGAACCCCCTTTAAGATACCATCCTTTTCTAAGTGCACCAGGCAAGGAATAAAGGGACACTGAAGTGTAAATATCTCCTCACCCATGTGCTGATTTTACAGTTCCTCTTTCCATCAGTTGGTGCATTCATCACTGTCATGGCACAGGACTTTGGAATTTCTTTATATTAATACTAAGGTCTCTATCAAGGGGCCCCATCCACTTCCTGCTCATCAGTGAATGAGGACAGCTTGTTTGAATCACCACCTCCATCTGTCACAGCAATGCCACCCTGTAGGTGATATTTGTAAACTGAGAACACAGAGGCGGCACAAATATTCTCAGCCTTGACCTCATTCAGCTGATTTGACCACAAATCTATCAGAAGATCCAACTCAAAGTAGCTTTAGCAAAATAGGGGCATTATTTTAGCTTATCTGATTGGATTGATCAGGATGGATCCAGAGTCTCAGTGGATACCCTCAGTACCACCTCTCAGTTTGCATCTCAGCTTCTCTCTTCGTGCTGACCTCATTCCATCTTTCTTCAAACCACTCCCTCCAATGGGTAGGACAGAGCAAAAGAAAACTGGCAGTAGGCATTCCAGACTTGCCTTCTTCCAGCTCAGAATCTAAGGGAAGGAAAGCGAGATTGTCTAACACCATCAGCACATTTAATCTCTTGGAAGAACTCTCACTGGACCAACTTGAGTCTCCTCTCCACCATTTGGACCAGTCATTAGGCCAAGGAATCACTGGGCAGCTGGGGAATGGGGCAGGGCACAGGGATGGAGCCTCACCAGAATCTATGACATAGGCAGGGAGAGGCAGTTCACTAAGGACAAAGTGTGCTGTCATCTGAGGACAGGAGGAAAGCAGGCTGGGCAAACAAAAATAAATGCCCACCCAGTGCCCATAGGATACGGAACTTTTATTCTGCCCTCAAGTCTCTTAAGCAAGCAGTGTGGAGGCATTTCCAGTGAAGTTCGTCCTGCCCCCTGCCCCATTCTAAGCATGTGTGTGGATTGCAGGTGAGGTGTGGGGAGGGCCTCAGTAGAAAAATGATGTAAGTTTTTGCAGCTGTACGGTAGGTTGGGGGGTTCATCTAGAATTAGCCAGAAGAACTCCTTCTCCTTCTTCTCCTCCTTCTCCCTTCCCTTGCTCCTCTGTTCTTTTATTCATCTCCTTTCTTTCTAAAGGCAATAACCTTCATGCTTATAACCACCTCTAGTAATCATTTCAAGATATCTGGGTCTTGAGAGCAAGCCCTTGGATTTCAGGGGCAGAAGAGCAGTGAGGGATAGGAAAACTATAAGCTAGTCTCACTTTTGTTCACATACACAAAGATCCTAAACAAAGCACGAGCAAACAGAGCCCAGCAATGTACTGAGTTGTTAATAGTCAACCATTTTTGACCTACAAAACAACAGCAATTTCATGTATTTCAATCCAATAAAAAAAAATTTCTATGACCAAGTTGGGTTTGACCCAGAGACACAAAGAGTTTAACATTTCATATTATCATTTTAACATTTCATAGTATCATCTCAATAGATGATTGACCTTAAAATATATCATTTAATAATTCAAGATTAATTTTCTTTTAACAAACTAGGAATGGAAGGAAACATCCTTAAACTGGTAAGGATAGCTACCAAAAAACTTCATCAAATTTAATGAAGGAACATTAAAATGACTCTCTTTATAAGTAAATGGATGGTGGTGTGGAAGCTAAGTTTCTTCTTGTTAGAGAGGAATTTTGCAGATGACAGAAGAGTCAAGAATGAACTGTGTGGTGTGGATTACAATCAGAAACATCATTATGAACTCATGTTGAGCTTAATAAAGATGCAAATGGATAGGTTCAGACATAATTATAGATATGTGTGTATACATGGGCTAGTATATACACATACACTCTTAGGTGTATTGCCGAGAGGACTAGAAACAGTGATGTCCCATTTGTGATGAGTACACTTCACTCAGATCTGGGTTTCCAAATTTCATTCTTTAATAAAAGGAATCAGTATTCCTAAGAGCAATGTCTGATTCTAGGGCTAGGGCAGGGAAAATATAAGATGAGCCTGGAGCATGTCATATTACCAGAAAGTAAGAAAATAGGAAAAAGCAAAAGGATGGGGGCATGTCAGAGGGACGCAGGAGCCAAACAGAGCTCCAATGGCCAAGCTGGAACAACTTGAGCAACAAAATAAATAATGTAATATAACCCAAAGTATATAAAAAAGTCCATACTGATATAAACAAATGATTGAATAAAAAAACACATAAATAAATAGAAAAGATAGGTCTTCGTTACAGAATTCCAGATAATACAGTATGTGTAAACATTTCCTCCTCTAGGAGGTGAGACTTAATCCTTCTCCTCCCATTCCTTCCCTCTACCCCTTGAGTGTGGGTAGGGGTAGAGAATGGAGAGGGTGTCGGGGAGGAAACCCTACTATGGAAAATCCTGGCCAATGTTGCCTTAGTCAGGTGACCAAGTTTAACTTCACCAGTGATAAGTCATGTTGACAGTATGTATCCCCTGATACAACATAATGAGAAGGGCTGTTCTCTGATATTATTCCCCCAAAACCATAACCCCATGTTATTCCTGAGAAAAACATCAGGCAAACCCCGAACTGAGGAAAATTCGACAAAATACTTAACAAGTACTCCTCAAAAACTGTCAAGGTCATGAAAAACAAAGAAAGAATGAAAAACCGCCTTAGACCAGAGAAGACTAATGAGCCATGACAACTAGATAGAATGCGATGTCTTGAATGGGATGTTTCTGTCCCGGGACAGAAAACAGACAGCAGTGGGAGAACAAGTGAAATCTGAATAGAGCCTAGAGCTTAGTTAATATCGATCTACCAATATTTGTTTCTTAATTTGGACACAGGCACCATGTTCTGCAAGATGTTAACAATGGGGAAAACTGAGTGAGGGGCTTCTGGGAGCTCTCTGTACTGCCTTTGCAACTTTTTTGTACATCTAAAATTATTTCAAAATAAAACATGTATGCAAAAAAATTTCCCTTAAAATCAAGACAAGAAGGAGGATGACCTCAAGGTGTTAATCAGCACTGTAAGAAAACAAAAAGAAACAGAATGTAACAGGATTAAAAAGGCAAAACTAAAACAGACATTATTTAATATCATTGTTCACACAGTAAATCCAAAACAACAAACTATTAGAACTAATAAGGCTTCAGTCGATTTCTATCAGTACACACATACACAAATACTTGCCTACGTACCAACAATTAGAAAATGTAGATATTCTCAAAGATTCCTTTACGATAGTAATAAAAAGCTATAATTTATCTAGGAATGCATCTACCATAAGATGCCCAAGGTCTTTATATAGAAACCTAAAATTTATTTGAAAGATATAAAAGAGAAATCAAATAAATAGAAAGATACAACATGTTCATAAATGGAAAAACTCTGTATCATAAGATCTCATTTTTCCACAAATTAATATCCAACTTAGTAAAATTGCAATCAAAATCCCATCCGAGTTTTTCACAGGATATTTTCGGGGTAGGTCGTTTCCGCCAAGGGACAGGCCACAGGAAAAGCTCCACAGAGCAACGACCCATCGCGACAGACTCATTTCTTCTTTGCCATCTTGCCTGTGCGACGGAGCCTGTGCCTCGGCCCCCATTCACCACGACGGTGATGAGCAGGCCAGTCTTGAGTTAGGCCAGCGACTGGGCTGGATTTCAACATCAGCTGAGCAATGGAGAAAATTGGTTCCTGCTATTTCTCTTGCTCAGGAACCAAAACCTCTTCTACCCTGGGATCTGGCCAGCCAGGACATAATAAATAACCCCACCAGTGGAAAAAAAGCCTTCATTTGATTCCATAAATGTTTATAAATCAGTATGTTACTCATCAGTTATCCCCTGACTTCATCTACTATTTTTCTCCATCACTCCACTGGGGATAGTGTCCAGCAGGAAAAACTTACATTCTACAACGTGCGTTTCATCTCCTTCCAGGATGGAAAAGCAGGCTCAGTGGAGAAGGAAGAGCACGCATACACTGCCAGCTTTCCGCTTGGAAACAAGCCACGGAAAGGCATCCAGGAAGAATCTAGTTGGAAGATGACTCTATCAGGCCGGATCAGAAGCTTATGGCTGGCAGCTCACTCTAGAGACGCCACATGACCTGTTCGGAGAAGAGTCAGCCACTTGTTCCTGCCGCGGTGTCTGTCTCTCTGGTCTGAAGGAAGCTCTGTGACACAGCTCAGGCCAGAAGATGAGCCCCGACCACTGCACCCACGTGTACATAGTACCCACAGTTTGCAAATCATTTAATCTTGTTTGACCCACATAACAACCCTGTGACTAAGTGCCACTTGAGAAATGGGGTATATGTTCTTTTACAGATGAGGACGCAAACCCAGACTTCGGATTCACAGCTAGTAAGCAGAGGAGCCAGAACTCACCCAGATTTTTAAAAAATGAGTGTCCTGAGCCTTTCTGTCTGCACACACCTCCTACATCATTGGCATTATCCCCAAATGTCCACCTGCATCAGCCTCTCCAAGCTGCAGTTGAAGCGTGGACAAAATGCCTGGCAGCGGCAGTGACACTCGCCTGAAGGCACAGAGAGGCACGTGGCTGGTCCGCAGGCAAGGCCGAGGGAGGGCCTTTTGGTAACTTAACCATTGTGCCTCCACTAATAAGAAAAGCAGTCTCTCCAAACTAGGAATCTCAAAGGGCAACCAGCGACACCTCTGCCTGCCTGGGCCTTCCTCAAAGGGCCTGCGCACAGAGCCGTCACCTGGCCAGCCCACTGCTGACACCTTGTGGCCAAGAAGCAGAGTTCCTGCCCACCACTATCAGAATTCCGTCAAGCAAGGTGGCAGAGTGCTAGGACCCAGCCAGATCTCCTTCTTCTGTCCTTCCCAGGCTCCCTTGACGAGCTGCTCTTCTGAGCCCCCAGTGGCAGGGCTGCTTAGGGGCTGGTGTAACCCTCAGTGGTGTCTGCTGAGTTTCCTCAGGGCCGGGCTGCCCAGCTCCTGCCAAGCCAGGGTGGCAGTCACAGGGCCCGCTAGGTGGCAGCTGCTGCCCAAGGCAGGAGCCAGCGCACAGTGCCCGCTGAACAACTGACAGACGGAATCACGATTTGCTCATAAAAGTAGGCATGAACCAGACACCTGAACACTGGGTCTACTGTGGGCCCTATATCGGCCACCATGAAGTGTGAACATCAGAAAGGCGTCAGAGGATGCCCTGCTGGAAACAGCCTCTTGAGACAGCCATTGAGGCAAATGACACTTTAGAGACAGAAGTCACCAGGGACTTGCTCTGTTGTCAGAAAACACTTGCATTCTAAGGAGGAGACACTGGTAGCAGGAACACAAAGGGGGTGCGATGTCTACATGCGCATCCCTTTAGCAGAAGCTGCAACTGTGGAAAGTCTTGTTACTATTTTAAAATGTCGCATTCAATGATTTCAGTTCAAGGCATTTTTAATATTCCCAATGGTGATCATCAGTGTGTCTGTGATTAGCTTAATTAGATTAATAAAAATTTAAGATGGTTCTGTCTGAAAGCACCATGACTCCTCTTGCATTAAGTAGCCAAGGGTCCTGAAGCAGGTCATTTAAACTCTAGCCCTCTGTTTCCCCACCTATAGAATGAAAAGTTTGAACAAATTTGTATTTCTTAAAGTATGGGTTGTGAACATCTGTGCATCAACATCACATGCTCTTATTCAAAGATGTGGGTTACAAGATCACTAGTCTAAGATCTTGGGGTCTGCATTTTAACCCATTCTTCAGGCAATTCTTATGCACACATGTTTGAGAATCACCACACAAAATGATGTGGGGTCTAAGATCTACTGAGACCTACTATTCTGCACCAGGCACTGACAAGAGAAGATCTTTTCCCTTGAAGAGCCCACAGTCCTGTGGAGAACACAGACAAGTGAACAGAAAGGCATAGCAAATTACTACAAATGCTGCAAGAGGAAGGAGAAGAGAGTGGCTCACTCTTACTGAGGGTATCATCCCATCTGCTATGGTTTGAATGTTTGTTCCCTCCAAAACTCCTGTTGAAACTTATTTCCCAGTGTAACAGCATTGGGAGGCAGGGACTTTAAGAGGTGATTGGGTCTTGAGGGTTCTTCTCTCACAGTGGGTTAATGGGTTAACAGATTAATGAGTTATCATAGGATTGGGTTAGTTATCACAAGAGTAGTTCTGCCGTAAAAGCCAGCTTGGCTCTCTCCTGAGCCCCCTTGCCATGTGATGCCCTGTGCCACCTCAGGACTCTGCAGAGAGTCCCCACCAGCAAGAAGGCTCTCACCAGATGTGGCCCCTAGATCTTGGACTTTCCACCCTCCAGAACTGTAAGAAGTAAATTTATTTGCTTTATCTATTACCCAGTCTCAGGTATTCAGTTATAGCAACAGACAAGGGACTAAGACAGCTTCCCCCAGGAGGCGAGGCTGGAGTCGAGTGTGGAAAGATGAGCTCCCCGGGGGCACAGAGTGCTGCTGGGGGAAGATGGGTGGGAGGGGCACTGCAGACCTCAGGGAGCAGCATGTGACTTTCTGTCTTCCGCCCAGGGGCGGGGCCTGCTAGACATCTGCAGCCTCACCCCTGCAGCGAGGCCAGCATCTGTAAGAGGAGAGGGATACATTAAGGATTAGCCTGTGGCTTTCATTTGATCCAAAAATGGATCCAAAGCTCTGGTAATCTCATCCTCTCCTTCCAAAGAAGCGAGAGGTCAGGTCCTCTAACAGGGACTGCCCAAGGGGCGCCTGCACCGTGTCCACTGCAGCGTGCACGAGGGAGGGCATGGAAGCCACGAGTCCGGGAGCTTCCACACAGGCAGGCCTAGAGCTTTGTGTCAGCAAATCGCTTTCTTAATGAAGGACATTTCAAAATTAATAGTTAATCTTTTCCTTCTTATCTCTTTTTTCCCTTCTCCCCTTTTCCTTTAATTTCCTTGACTGTCTAATATTTAAAACTGTTTATTTTCTGTAGCATTTGGAAAACATACCCCCAAAACACCTTTAGCCACCTGCTACGCGGGATCTCATCCCTGTTCATAAATTTACCCTCCAACCCTCAGCGTGAGTTTGGCCCATGCCTTCTCAGCCAAATAGCCTTAGTCCATGGCCTTGAGTATGCACTGAGAAGAGGCAAGGTAGCTACCATCCCACCCATCTTCTGCTAGTGATGAGCTGGAGGCTTATCCCATCAGCTCGAAAGAGCTGATTCTAAATTTTCAGGAATTTTGTGAGAAGTTGTTAAACACAAACATGATTAAAAATTAAATTATACACACTTAAAATTAAATAAGTTATATTAAAAACAAAGGTAATAAATGCCAAAACATACCACTTTTCAATTATTTTACTACGTTATGTTATTACCTATGCTCTTGAGGCTATTTACACCTATTATATCTGAATCGCAGGAATCTTACACAATGACGTGCTGCCACACAGGTCTCACTAACTCTGGGTTCAGTGACAGCACATGGTTGGCTTGACATCTGTCATGCTGAGAATATTTACACCGTGGATGTAAATTAGCAAATGCTAGGAATCAGGTCTTGATTCATTGTTTTGTTGCTCATTTAGACTTAAGAAAGTGATGGAAAATGTTAATACTGAGGATTAAACTTTAAATGTTTGTCATATCTGTGGCTGTTACATTGAGGATAATGCAAAAATTTGAGGAAATATGCTCCCAGTATTTGTAAATCATTATCTGATTTAGAAAAGAAGTCGCTCATGTCATTGATGAATGAGTGACATTGCAACCTATTTCTTTGTGATTTCACTTTTGTGTAACACATTAACATATAAAAAAATATCATCCAACATTTATGTCAGAATTATACTCACTCAGCAGTTGCAACCAGGTACAGGTACAAGAATTCAGCAAAAAATCAACAAAAGCTTCTGTGAAAATCAATTGGTTCCATGGAATTTATAATAAAGAATATTGTATATTTTATTATTATTTGTAAATTGTGTGCTACACATTCCTCATAACAGTAAAATTTATAATAAACTTACATATATATCTATAATCACACTTTTTTTCCCTGGAGAGTCCATAGTTAAATATGCAGCAGCACACCAGTAATCTTCTCAGAGGTTTGCATCTGAGAACCCACACCCATTGAGGCAGCGAAAGCTTTAGTTGGTTTTAATTGCCAAGGTGGCTGTTGAAAGTAGCACTAGATTGAAAGTCCACAAAGACCCAGGTCCTCACCTTGACCCTGCACTCATGAGCTATCTGCCACTGGACACGTCACTCAGCTTTTCTCTATTCCTCAGGTCCCTCATGTGCAAAAATGAGGCCACTGAACAACCCAAACCAGCATGTCCTTTTCAGCTCTCAGTGCCATGACTTATGCATATGGGAGAAAGGGACAATTCCAAAGTTGCAGAAGTGCAAATCAGGAGGATTTGATAGTGCAAATGTACCACCCTAAGGGTTTCCAAATCTACACTTCAGTGCACAATGTCATCTGTGAGGTCATGGTGTTTGGTTACTACACTTTCAATAGGAATTACATGAAAATCAGGCAGCCAAAGGGAAGGAGAGAAGCCTTACCCATGAAGAGTGTCTTTCAAGCCCTGTCAGTTTGCGATGACAGGACTGTGGGGACGGAAAGCAAGTGAGAAAGGTGAACTAATTTTGCCCCATCAGTGAGGGCCCTGCTGTCCCAGCTTCCTCAGCCCCTGCCCTTTTCCTCTGGGCTCAGGCTTTGCTGCTCCCTAGAGCATCTTGAGCACTGAGTTCTTCAGCAAGACAGTAGCAGGGGCAGCAGGCAGCCCCCGATGACCTGAGCGATGGCCTTCACAAGATCATAACTACCATGCAGGAAGCACTCTAAAGCTCACACACTTCCTTTGTAGCCTTCACAGTGTCAGGCAGGAAATGGTTAAGCAGGGAAGGCTTTGCGCCTGGCGCTGCAGGCAGGGGAGGGGCAGGGATTAATTACACTGCACAGGAAGTGTAGGCCTCCATCTCTCTGCCCAATGGGGAAATCCATTTTCAATTCTGACCTCAATAGGGAAGTTATTCTTCCTGCCAAAAGGAGTGGAATACAACGTCCCCACGCCCAGAGCGTGGAACCAGAAGACAGAACACAGAGAGAAGCAGCACCAATGGTCCACAAAAACTCGGGCAACAGACAGAGCCAGCAGCTTGATGGAGACAGTCGTCCCTAGTAGTCCAGGGGTGGGACAACTCTCGATCTACGTCCACTGAAACACAGGATAAGGCAGGAAACAAGAAAATGCCGTCTTCTGTGAAATGGGAATAGCAGGAGACACAGAAATGTCTGCAGAACCCAGAACCAGACACACCAGACCACATGGCCCACAGGTGCCTTAGCAAAGAGGAAGAGGAAGGTACATCAGACGTCCACGGGGTATTTTCTATGATGGTATATACACTAAAACTCATATGTGATAAAAACATATATAGTTCTTATCCCATTTTTCTTTCTTTACAAAATCTCAAGCTGAAGAACTCCCCTGGAAATTGTTTCAGGTAGACAACTGGCCCGGGAGCATCCTGCCCTTATGGTTCGAGTCTGCGATCTGTTGCTCAGGGTAAGAAGAACCAGGTGAGCATCCCTGCCCCTCCCCTCTGTGGAGCAGGGGCAGCAGGAGGTCGGTTTCCATCTGGCTGTGCAACACATTTACTCACGCACTCTTTCAGCCAACGTCCAGCGGAAATCAGAACACCTCAGGCATTTACAGCCAAGGGAATGCAACAGGTGACGGAGAGCCGGGAAGCTGGACGGGGGACAGTGAGATGACTCTAAGGCTGAAGGGACAAAGGGAAGAGGCTTTTATGGGAGCCACAGTTCCTAAGGGCTTTCCAGGGGGGACTGGAGAGGAGTGGAAGCTGCGGCTGGAGAAGGTGCAGAGGCAGAGAGAGAGGGAAAGAAACCTCTCCCCCAGTCTCCTGTTGGCCGAACTCAGCCAGTGTGAGGTCCCTGCCATGCGCATGGAGCAGAGCGGGGGGAGTTGAGGGACAGATCTGAGAGCCAACAGGCCCAGAGCCAGCATACTTACTGTCATTTAGTCCTGGAAGTAGCCCCAAGAATAGGTACCATCACTGATGGAGAAACCACACCTCAGAGACATTAAAGACCAACACGGCCAACAGCACATGACAGTAAATGGCGACGCTGAGAGGGAGACTGTGTTCTTCCATCTGCACACTCACTATCCGTCCACCCTCCTGACTGGGCCCCGCAGTGGTGTGGAGGCAGGGACATCTACCGAGGCAGCATGGCACTTCCAAGCTGGTTCTACGTCTGCTGTCCTCAACCGCCTGCTCGTTCCTGTGCCACAGTCAGGGCACCACATGGTGCTCTGGCATGTGGGGAGGCCATCATGGGCCAGGACTGCCAGCCAGGGAGGTGGACTCATGCAGGGTCTCGCCCAACCTCCCCGAGCCTCCATTAAAGGCTGCTGTGTGCTTTTCAGAAGAACAGAGCAATGGGCCAGCATGGGGGCTGTGCCAGCTCATTATCCGGCCCTCCTTCTGCTCCCTGGAAGCCCTGGCCCTGCTGGACTGGCCACCGTTCTGTGTTCCCGATATCAGATGGCCTGGTTCCCCTCTCGCTGGGGCTGGTATTTGGTTGATCCTTTCGGCTCCCATTTGGCTCATAAAACACAAACATCTGCTGGGGTTCTGGTGGGCCTGGGGCAGACTTCAGAGCAGAGAGGGCTGGAGAAAGGTGAGCAGAGAGGAGGAGGACCAGACAGCCTTTCTAGGGGAGTTAATGAGACTCCGTGTGATCGGGAGCCTTCGTCAAGCCAGAGCCTTCATCAGCCCCCCAAGAAGGGAAAGGAAAAGGGAAGATGAATTTTCATGAGTTTTGTTGGAAAGCCGGAGGTAGAATCTGTGGATGCCTTTCCTCCATGGCGTGTTTCCTCCAACTGTTCCTTTTCTCACCAGTTGGCTATTATTTTCTAACGCATTTTGATAATTACTTTATCAATCAAGAAAGATAAACAAAAGGCTAAAAATACATCTGAGCGAATGAGTTCCCAGAGCCAGTCAATCTTTAGTACTTTGATTTTTAGGATTTTTGTGTTGTTTTTTTTTACAGAGATGCTTGGGAAACAGTTGAAGGGTTTGATTCCTTATTCATTGGTGACCCAGTAGAATACACTACCAACCTCTGCCCTCCTCGCTCCCGCATATAAGACCAAAGGACTTCAGTGAGTTAAGGTAATGCCATCCAAGCAAAGTAGAACCCCTCCAAAAAAGGTTATCTAAAGGCTTATCCTTATTAGAATGACTCTTTGCCTTTGATTTGCTTATGAAGTCAAGATATTATTGAGTCAAGAGTTGGGAGAGCACTTCACATTGCCACCTTTTAAAGAAGTAAAATGTAGAGAGTTTGTATCATTGCAATTGTTTAGAAAGAAAAAATGTTAGTTACTCAATGAATAGAGCTCATACTTCCGAAGCCAATTGCTGCCTAGTTATGCCCTGTGAGTGACTGGACATAAACTGAGCCTGTTAACTTTGTACCTATCTCCGGGTGGCCCTGCCCAGCCAGGTTCATGAAGAGCTCTGGGGGAGAAGCCAGGGAGCGTGGCATTTGGGAAGAAGCACCAGCCTCAGTCTTAGTCCTAAATCCATGATTGGGAATGGAAAAGTGAGTGGGGTAAATCTCCCTAGCAACCTGTGGACAGGCTTTCCTGACACCTCCCACCCCATCCTCCTTCCCCAGCTTCCATTTCCCGAAGTAACAGCGGCCCCTACGGGAGGGGTCTGCATCTTCTGTCCTGCCCAGAACAGCGAGGGACCAACATATCCGGTGACCCGCTCCTCCTGATCCACAGCAGGTACTGTAGGGATGTCAGACCTGAAGGAAACCATCCAATTTGTAGCTGCTCACGTAAAAGCCATCAGGAGAATCATGAAATGATTCTCCATATGGTGCCCTGTAGCTTCCAAAAACTATACGAGAAAGGGGCTTGGAAGGAATTCTTTCCTTTTTGGAGACAAGGAGGGTGGAAGCCAAGCATCTGTGGCAACCTGGAAAAGACACTCCTCCCCGACACCCACCCCCGCTGCATCCCCTGGGGTGGCCCGGAGGATCCGCCTGCGCCTGCCCAGGCCCACAGGTCACTGCCGTTGGCTGCCTGGGCGTTTCCATTAACCAAGCTCATGTTTTCTAGCATAAATGAACTCTACGGTTACATCGCGTGGAGGCTTCGGGACACGGTTTGCCAAATGGAAAAACATTTGGAGGTTGGGAAAATATCTTGCACATAAATTACTGAAGGCACAGAGAATCTAAAAGAGGGATGAAATCAGAAGCCAAGGAAAAGCCGGGTGGGTGCCAAAGAAAAATGGAGAGAGAGACAGAGAGAAAGGAAAGCGATGTAATGATTTCGCTTAATGACCTGCCTTCAGACCGAAAGGCGAGTTTCTAAGCCGTGTTTGAGTCTCATAAAAGTCATGGGCCTGAGTATGGAGAAATATCCTTTAAATGGCTACATCAAGCCCCCATTTTTCATTCTTTCTTGGTGGAGCTCTTCATTGATTATGTTAAGGGCCGGCCCCTGGTAAGAAACACAAAAGGCTCATTGTCTTTGACTGTGGCAAAGGCCAGTTACACACTTGTTAATTTCCTGATTTATGACACTGAGGAGGTGGAACCGAGAGGGGTGCTTCCTCTCTCTCTCTCTCTCTCTCTGCCTCTCTCTCCCATTTGCTGGTGATGGTGGTGGAAACTATTAAAACAGAGGCAGATCAGGAAGTTTGTGATAAAGAAAAGCCAGGCTCTCGCCTGACATACAATCCCTCTCTTGGCTTAAGTAAACTTGCTCCTTCAAGGCTTGCCATCAACAGGGTCCGGCTCACGTTTCACCACTAAATCTGAGTCAACAATCTCTAATCTGGACACTGGGTTCGGAATCCAGGCTCAGGTTGCACTTGGAAGCTGACAGCAGGGACAAGAGCAGAGAAAAATACCGCCTTTGTTTCTGGTTTGATCGTCCCCACCGAGCCGAGCTGAGGTCATGTGTCGTTTTCTGTCATCAACAAGATAAAAGTTTGCACCTCTCTGGCCCTGAAATGTCTCTCCTGCCATTTATATTAAGGCCAAGAAGCTCTCTGCCCCAGAATCGGAGGGCCAAGTTTGTGGAGAGCTTAGATTTGGAGTCCTTTTCATCTTTCTGACATGTGATACCGTGACATCGGCAGCCCTTGTGGGGTTGCTATGCAGATATACAATTTCTGAAAAGTTACACCCGGAAAACGAAAACCCTGGATTGGATTAGCATTTCACAAAGAACAGGGATAAAATGTGTAGCAGTTAAGCTAAAAAGCTAAAAAGAAGAAGAGAAAAAAAAAAGGAAAAGAAAAAAAGTGAATTAAAGTTTCATGAAAACAAATTCTTTTTTAAAGGATCAATAAATATAAAAGAATCTTATTGCATTCCCGGCCTGCAGTCTGAGCCTAGTGCAGCCACTGCACATGAAGTGGATACTCTAAACCACGAGGTGGAGACGGAAAGGGGGTTCCAGGGTACTGGGGAGTGTGAAACTAAAGGGCTTCAGTCGGGTCCTGCTGTTTCCTAAAACTCTTCCTTTTTCCTACCTGTAATTGTTTTCATTGTTTTTATTTTATAATAAACCTTCACTTTTGTTTAAATAAACCTAGAAAGAAGAAAAAAATACCATATCGTCTGAAGGTTCTGGCTAAATATGTTCAGCTTCCACTTTCCCTTTCTTTACCAAGGTCAAGGGCATGCCCTCCAGAGCTCACTCACTTGCAACCTAGCCTTTCCTAAAAAATATTTTTTTTCCAAGTATTTCCAACACCAGAAATTATTTTACATGGGACATGTAAAAATGGAATGTGATACATTCCATTCCATTGGAACACATTCCATGAGATGTAGGAGAGAGAAAATAACGTGAGGTTTTCCTTGTTATCCCAAGACCTGGTGCCTTCCAGCTGAGACCCTTGTATGCCGTTCTTCTGGTGCCCTTCTGTGAGCCGGGCTTGTCCACACGGCTGGGGAGGTGGCCTCGCACCTGCTGTGCAGGGTACCAGGACATCCCAACAGTCTCAGCTGCAGAAAATCTGGAGGGAAGCCCAGAGCAGGAAAAGGGAAAGAGGGTTTTGAGGGACACAGAGGATGTGGAGGAGATTTGGGTAACTCAACCAGTGCAAGAGCAGTGGATGAGAGCAGCTAGGGATCTATACACCAGACAACTCAGCCCATCCACCCGGGATGCAAAGATGAGCTAGCCCTGTCCTTGCCTTCAAGGGACTCCCAGACTGGTCAGAGGAGAGCAGAAGGGTGTGAATACGTACAGCAAAGAGCTGTGCAGTGGGACTCCTTGGGCATTCTGTGCTAGATCATGAAGCTGGCAATGTTTTCGACGAAGAGTTCTCACCAGGATGGGACTTTATTGGAAGTTCATGAGGTCAAAAAGAGATGGGCAATTGACTTTTACTTTAACTCAAGAGATGGGAACCACTTTTATGCTCCTCTACATTACTTCTGAGCTTGATGCTCTCAAAGACAAGATGACATATGTGAAAGGGACTGGTATACGATTCAGCCACACATGTCATTCATGTATGCAGGCATCTATCCATAGACAAGGCGGGGCCCACATGTGAGTGTGCTGGTGAAGTGTGGGCCCTAGGATGACACTACCTGAATGCAGTTCCAGGCTCTGCCACTTACCTGGCCTCCGTGTACTCAGTCCCTTCATCTGTAAAATGGGGATAATAGTACTGACCTCACGGGGTTATTGTGAGGTATAAATGAAATAATGTGACTAAGCAACATTTAGTAAACTTTACACAAATGTTCATTAAAATTAACTGTGGTGTCTATTCCTTCTGGGAGGGATTTATTGTCCGCTGGTTTGGCCCAAACTTGCATGTGAGAAACAGCTGAGAAAAGAGAGCATCACCTGCTGCCCCAGGTCTGGCAGCAGCTGGAATGACATCATCAGACATGTGTCCCATCGGCTAATTCAGAGTCAAACTGAGTTATGAGCTGAGTTGACACTGGTATTTCTGCGGCCATCAGAAGAGCA
This sequence comes from Cheirogaleus medius, assembly GCA_008086735.1. NCBI lineage: Eukaryota > Metazoa > Chordata > Mammalia > Primates > Cheirogaleidae > Cheirogaleus > Cheirogaleus medius. The sequence continues at coordinate 59,633,213 of VBSM01000361.1, read as the reverse complement.
CTGTACTTGGGGGCAGAGGGTTCAAGTCTTGGCTCTGTCACTTCCCAGGTGAGGGGCCTGAGCGGTGTGAAGCGTGTAATGGATGGGAGCCATTTCTCAGCCAAGGCCCCTCCTTTGCTAGAAGAATGACATACCCAGGGGCAGCTGTTCATTCCACCCACAGTCAAGAGATAGAATAAGAGGCACTTTCTGGGTATCAAAGACTATCTTTCCATTTCTAAGTGTGTCCAAGGGTCAAAGAACGATCTCGTAACTAAGGCTTTGCTGAGGAAAATGAGTAACAGCTCTGTGACCTGGAATCAGTGTTGAGCCCGGAAACACGAGGGCAGTGACTGCACCTTATCCCCTCTGTGTGGCTCCCAGCACTTAGCACTGGCCTTGCGTTTAGCAGAAGCCCAGAGACGTGCTGGCTGACCGGCTGCCTGCAGTGGCACTGGCACCTCCCTCCCTTGGGCACCAGAAGCACAAAATGAAACCCTGGAGTCCTTCTGTGTTTGCTGCACAAATGCTCTGGTTTTCAGGGTTTTATTGTCCTCTTCTATCGCTAAGCTAGTAGGATAAAAGTGCTTCAACCCAGCCAGCGGTTCAGTTCCAAGAGTGGTGGGGAGCTCTGCAAGGATGCAAAGTTAAAAGGGCCACAGTGCCTACCTCCAAGGGGCCCGACGACGTGGAAGACCATTGGGTACAGCGCCAGAAGTGGCTTCGGTCGATTTAAACAAGGGTCATGGGAGCCCAAGGGAGAAGCAATTAATTGCTCCTCAGGGATTCCAGCTTGGCCTCATGGAGGGGTGGCATGTAAACTGATCCTGGAAGGGGGATGGCTTATTAATTTTTAAAGTCATAATTATAGTAATGAGGGCCTTCCATGTGCTGGGCCTGTGCCGCAGGAGACAAGAGGCAAATAAGACACAGTCCCTGTCCTTAAGGACTCCGCAGTCTAGCAAAGGGCACGGGCGGGTGAATAAGCCGAGTGCGATGTGCACGGGCTGGAGGTCAGCGCGGTGGAGCGCCCGCCCCAGTGGGGGAGGGGAGGAGGTGGTCCCCACAGGCTCCAGGGAAAGCCTCACTGGAGCAGTTGAGCTGCAGAAATTGCACAGGGAGAAGGAAGGAAAGACATCCATGTGCAGAGGCACAGGAGTGGGAGAGAGCAGGAGCACCAGGAACCAGCTCCTAATTCAGGACAGGTGGCCTGTCGGCGGGGCTGGCGGGCAGGGAGCAGGAGCGGGCAGGACTGGAGAAGCGGCAGGGGCCAGAGCTAGGGGGGCTTTGCATGCCACACTCTGCCCTTGACTTTGACTTTGTAGGCCACAGAGAACCAATGAAGAGCTACACGTAGATATGAAATGTCTCAGGGTGGGTCCCTACTGAAACCGGTCAAGGAAGCTAAGCATCTGTTCCTTGAGGTAGAGGAGGAGGCTGAGGGAGTCAGCAGGAGTCTTGAGTGTCTTGCACCTGGGCCCCGGCCCTGCCTTTGACTATGCCACATGGGCAGCATGAGCTGGCACCTGCAGGCCTGCTTGCAGCTCAAGTTGTCCATCCAGTATTGGGGGACACCTGCAAGGGAAGGACATCTTTGCAAAGCTGTAAATCCAGGCTCCAGATATGCAATATGTAAACCCTGGAAAACACTGAGAGAGTGCTGGTGAGACCAAGAAGTGGTCCATCTTTTCCACAGCCCACTGGGGCAGGGGCTGCGAGCTTTCTACTCTGGTCTCCCCTTGGCTGGCATGAGGCGTGGGGCCTTGTGTTCAGTGGGGGTTTGACAGCTACCAGGGAAAACACTGCCTGGCTTATTTCTCAAAAAGTGGAGTGCCCTCCATGTTTCCTCACACCCAATAAGATGCAGTGGGTGCTAACCATGAACATGCAACCCTCTGGCTTAGTTTCAAATGAGGGCCACATTAGAATAAAACTACATCAGTGCCACAAATTTACAGGAAGTCAAAACACCTCTTCATGAAGAATGTCATTAGTTTTTCTCCAGATTGGTTGTGGGGCCTGGGCTCTGATGCCAAACCTCCTGGGTTTCAGTCCCATTCTGCAACTCACTGGCTGTGTGACCTTGGGTGATTACTAAATTCACTGAGCCGCAGGTCTTTCATATTTAAAGGGAAAATGACAGGCCCTTCCTCACAGGGCTACTGTGGAGAGTAAACGAGATGGATGCACACATGCTCAACACATACTAGCTATTGCTTACGTTGTTGTTTCTGTTTCTCTTTATATGTATTTTTGATGGCCCAAGAGAACTCTGTACTCCAGGAGCACTAAGAGAAGGCACTAAGATCAGGAGAAGGAAGAGGAAGGGAAAGGGGTGCTCATGACTGAGGAGATGCCACGGAGTCTTTTCATGTTGGAACAAAGGTACCTTTTGTTTCCAGAAAGGTCACAATGTTTGCTCGACAATCTTGGACTATAGACAAAAGTAAAATCAATATCCTGGATGACTGTCTCTATGGCCAAGTTGAAATGAATAATGCTATCGGGGACTGTGCACCAGACACTCACAGCCGGCTGCCCCGGCCCCTGGCACGTCCTCAGCTGGGCCTGTTTCGGCAGGGTGCAGACGGAGTCGCCACCGTCAACAGAGCCTCACACCAGAATGCCTGCGAGATTCTCTCAGGCTACTTGAGAGAAGGAAACCAGGTCTCCAGAATCCAAAGACGATCAATTGGAGGGAACTGCTCAGGGTGTCTCAGATTTCAATGATCATTCCTGTTTTGATAACCTAAGTCAAGTAAGTGTGGGACCCTGGACAAGCCAATTTGCTTTTCTAGGCTTCCATTTTTCCTAGTGTAGAACAATAGGATTGGGCTAGCCTTCCATTGACTAGAACTAGATATTAGTGTACTTTCCACCTTTGAAACTTTCTGATGTTTAACTTAGGTACCAAAGAAGAGCCAAATTGACCCATCGCGTTCACATGAAGCTAAAACAAAAGTCTCTCCTGGTCAATGTGGCGAAGTGGTGTATGGATGTGAGCAGAAGCCATGGGAGATGTTGGCGTCCATTGACTGGTGCTTCTTGAACCTTCGACCTGAACCCTTGGAGCAAAAAAGGATCAGGACTTGGAGAGCACTTGGAAAGGACACCACACCTGGGTCTACAGGCCCCAAACTCATTTCCCACGCACCTCATGCTGTCCACGATAGGCGTGGGTGGGAATGGACTGGGTGGGTTCTCGTCTGCAGACATGCAGGGGCCACTGCAGCTCAGGGTCAGTGCCACCCCTGGAGCTCACCATATTTTAAGAAAACTTTTTAGCTCTCTTGTAAAAAATGTTTCCCAGGGGGAAAAAAAATGAATACTTTCTGTAACAAGGAAAACAACAACAACAATAGTCATAATAATGAGAAAAGCCAAATAAGCACATGTAAGTGCATTTTTTCTTAGAGATTTATTTTTGTTTGATGAATCTGACACCAGTCAGGGAGAGAGGAGCATGTTGTGAGCCCAGCAGGAAAATGAGCACCCAGAGGAGGGGCTGCTTCTTCCTGTGTGGGTGGGTTTGGTGCTGGGGTTTATCTGTTTTTTTTTT
>VBSM01000361.1:59607966-59629575 GCA_008086735.1 Cheirogaleus medius | reverse complement strand
TTTTTTTCTTAATTTTTTTCTCTCTTTTTTTTTCTGTACTCATCAGAATGGGATACTCCACAACTGTCTCACCAACTCAGTGCCAGTACACATGCTCTAGAGGACTTCTGGACTCGCAGCTACAACTGTACAAGTGCACACAAGTGAATCTACCCTGTTATCCTCCACCCACTGATTGAGGATCGAATTGCACATTTCTCTTAACCATGACAGGAGAAAGCAAACAGTGAAACAGAATCATGGGCGATCTTTCTCACTTTCCCTCTTGTTTTCATTGGTTTGTCCATACTATTCTAATTATCATGAAAGGGCTCTGCGTATAGAGAGATTGTCTCACTGACTTCCTGGATCACCAAAAACCATCAGGGCTGAAATTTCATCTGAGTCTTTCGTGACGCCCAGCAAATATTCCCCCTCGGATTATTTTACACCTTGAGGGCATTTTGGTCTTCAGTTCAACACTCTTGCTCTGTTCCCAAATGGGGCGCTATTTAGGGGAATTTAAAGAGAAAGCTGAGAAGAATAAACATTTACCGAGTTCTCTTGGCATTCAGTCTCTGAAAAACCACAGTATAAACTATTCATGCTGCTTCTTACATCTGTCAAATCGAAAATTAAAAGCCATAAAAGTGTAACACTGAAAATATGGCATCAAAAAGGATAAAGGTGGCCTTTGTAAAAATAACAAGAAAAGTATATTAGCCAATAAAATATTCTAACTCTTCATTTAAAAGTGCATCCTGGGCAGGACAGAGACGAACCTGAGGTGCTGGGACTCCAGCACCATCCCTCTCCGCCGTCAAAACATGAACAGTATAGGTCCGAAACCGTACAATGCAAATCACAATTCTTAGTGTAGCAGCAAAACCACAGCAGTTTTTAAAAAGATTAAAAAAAGATTTTTGTTTTCCAATCCGTATCATCTTCCAGCCTCAGCCACTGAGCCTTGAAGATGGAGCGGGGAGAATACCTACATTGGTCCTTGTGGCTTGTTGGTGTTTTGTTTTTTTTTTAAAACCAGGGGTGAGATCCCTAAGTTCCTCTGGGGAGAAGCAGAGGTGGTGGCAGCAGGAAGGCTGGGCCCGCTTGGTGGGTCCAAGGCGCGCTGGCTTCTCTGGGCTGGAGGCCACCAGGGGAGGGCTGCTTCCTCTGAGATGCTTAATGACAGGAAGCGGCTTTATTTGCTTGAGTTTTAGCCAGAGGGGGTGGTGAGCTGACCAGCTGGTGTCATTGGATGGCGTGACATGGTTTGCTCTGGGCCCTCTCTCCGTGAGCGAGCGTTCCTGAAAAAAGAGGAGAAGCAGCCGTCAGAATCTACTGGACCAAATCCCCCCCCTCCGCCCAGCTGGGGAGAGCCCAGGCGTGAGTCAGACGGCAGCACACTCCCCGGCCGGCCGCAGCGCAGACCTCAGACAAGCCCCAGAACGGAGGCAGCACAGTGGGATCGCAACAGGAGCTTCATTCACGGTCTGCTCAGGGTCAACCTTGCCAGCTTTGTGTGAGGAAATGAAACTCGAGTTGCTTTTTGGAATACCATCATGAGCACGGTGCACCACGCCCTCGCCCAAAGACCACAGCATCCTTTGCAGCCCAGCAACTTTCACCCTTCACATTACTGCATGCTTAACTAGCAGGAGGTCTCTGAGCCACCCAAGGTCATCCCAAAGCCAAGTGAGGTCACAGGGGGACCCTGAAGCTCCAGACCTCAGCCCTGTACTCCACGTAACTTCTCACCCCTGTACGCCCTGGCGTTTGCTGCAAGGAGGGCGAAGAGATTCACTCTTTAGCAAATGAAAAATTACCATGGACACATATACCTCTCTTCAGAAGTTTCTACAGAGGCAATTAAGCTGGAAGAAATGCTTGCTCCTCTCTGTTTGTAGCTCTTGCCTGTCAAAGGTGGACCATTCACATCTCTTCACATCCAAAACAAATAGTAGCACAGGACTGGGGACAACAAACCAACCTTGTGGTCCCAGGGCAGAGGGTCTGAACAGGCCTTTGAACCAGAAAAGTCAGTTTCTGGGGAACAACCATCCCTGCATTCGCCAAGACATCAGGCTCTGCCTCTTTGTCCCTGCTGGTGTGTTTCATTTGTCACCAGTTCGTTGGTTTGAAATACAGCCTCCTGAGAACACTCAGTCACTCCCAGGAAGTGGCCACTTAGAAATCTGCCAACCAAACTGTAAAGTCCCTGTGGACTGAGGTTGTGTCTGTTTTGCTCATGTCTCTGCACCCAGCCCCTGGTTCAGAGTCCGTAGGTGCTCGACACACTTTTGTCAAGTAAGAGTCAAGCCGCTCCCTTCTGCCATGTCCCCAGATGGTACCCTTTTTTCCTGCCAACAAATGGCAGTGTCAGAAATGTGAATGGGTAAAATTAGGCTAAGGTGAAGTGTTGACAGAGGACTTGTAAACATCTTTACAACTGTTGAGATTATTCTTAGAACAATGAACAAATAATTTCAGAGAGGGGACGGAATTGAGGACTTGAACGGGACCCCAGAGATAGTACAGTACAATTTCCTCCTTTTATAGATGAAGAAATGGAGGCTGCAAAGGGACCTGGAAACTTTCTCAGAGTGTTTGCAACATGTAGTTAGCAAGAGTATGATGAGGTCAAAATGCCCATCGGGAGGACTAAGTAGAAGCTTGTGCTTTTAACGCTGCTATCCAAATCTTGGTGTTAATGGCAACGATAATAATCACCAGCCAAAAACAAGGTTTGAAAATCTCAATGTGCACGACAGGAAATGCCTGAGTTCCCCAAATCACATTAAATCACCAGATCTGTGTGTATTTAATATGTATATTAAATAACCAAAGTGAAAATGCAAAACACCACAAATATGCAATGGGGGTGGAATTACAAGGCCATGGAAACCTTTTCATTTGGCATGGTCAGATTTGGAAATGTGGGTATTTATCTCTGAATAAAGAGCTCACAGTTGATTTCTCTCTCTCTCTTTCTCTCTCTCTCTCTTCCTTTCTTTCTTTTTTGAGAATAAGAGACAACAGAGAGAAGACATACAAAAACAAAAGCACCAAGAGCCACCATCAAATGAGGGGCTGGGAAGGACCTACAGAAACTACAAGTGAATCCAAGGACACAGGGTAGCTTCTGGGGACAATTCTCTTGCATTTATCAAGCACAGCTTGGAAGCTGCAGTACAGGGAGGGAAACCATCCCCACCTCTGGGCCTGGGACCAACAGTGACCGAATCTTGTAGTCAGAGGGGACCTCTGAATTCTTTCTTTAAAAAGAGGGCGGGAGAGTGTTTAACATTTTCTTCCAGCAACTTGGAAACACCACCATTTTGAGTTGCTTACTTAGGAATGAGGCAACTGCTTTCTCAAAAAGGTAGCTTTTGACTTTAATGTAATCACTACCAAAAAAAAAAAAAAAAAGAGGAATATTTCTCAAATAAGTTTCTTTATATTCAAATCACCTTTGGACACAGACCAAACATGGACAGCATCAGCCTACTTGAAGAAAATTTCCAGGCTTTCACAAGAGCCTGGGGAAAACGGGATTATAATGAGAGCCATTCTGGAACCTTAACTACAGCGTTCGCCATCCCAAACACTATAATAATCATTATTATTCTCTGGTATCTATTATTGTCTGGTAAATAATATGTGTTTTCCCCCAAAGTTCTAAAGGGTGCAGCTGCACCACACTCTATTTTTCGCAGCCCCGTTCCTGCTCCTCTGAAAGCCTGCTTACACGAAGCTTATTTTAAGAGAATGATAAACTCGACAATTTGTGCTGTTTCCGTCCCTCTCACCACACACTTGCCTTGTCTGGGACACCCCTAAAGGCCAGATGGTGGCAGTACAAGTCCCTTTCTGCTGCTACCATTTGAGGAGGGGGCGGTACTGAAGTCACCCTCATTTGTTCTGCTGGCTCTGACTGGTTCAGGGCGGCCCCTTGTTGGAGACACAGGAATGGACTCTGGAGTCAATGAAAATGAAGAACTAAGCTTGGGCCTCACTTTCCTGATATTTACTGGTATGCAAGGTGTGAAACTCAACAGAGTGGAGAAGTGAGCTTGGATTTTTAGTAAGTGATCATGGCAGGAAGTTCCACAACGTTGAACTAGTTCTTTTTTTTTTTTTTTTTTTTTTTTTTTTTTTTTTTTTTGCCATTGTCAAGCAGAGGGATTATGGAAGATTTGTCCTAAATTTTTTGATCTGTGCAAAGGGAAAATTCCCACACTAAGTGAGACAGAGACCCGAGTTGCAGTCCAGCACGTTTCTGACTAGCTGTGTGGCCTTGGCCCTGCTCCTTAATCCCCCCTTCCCTGCCCACTTGATTCTTCCTTTATGAAACAGGGGCCTGGGTGAGATTTTCTATTATATCTTCCATCTCTCTCATGTTGTGAGTGTGAGATCTTTGGACAAATTCCATTATACAATGTGCAGAATTATAAACTTGAATGGCTGGATGTTAATCTGTTACCAGTATATAAGGAAGCCTCCTAATTTCTGGACTCTGAAGTCCAAATTTTCAGAATTAGTCTCCTTCTATTAATCACACACACATCTATGGCAGAGATTTTTGGAGCACCCCTTTAAGCAGGGGGTTCTGGAGAAGTGGCCATACTTGTGCCTCACACTTGGGTTCTCCTCTGAATTAAGGGCTTGTCCGATGGCAGGATAACTCACTTCTGTTACATGGAGCTTCACACTCTCACGATTACATGCAAATAAGTCCTTCTCTTATATCATATATGTACCATGTATGAAGACTAGCACCACAATGTGTGGTCTCCATCAGGCATGTGTGTGCTGGTATCTTCAGAATTCCAGGCCTGCCTGCCGCTTCTGACCAGAGGAATGCAATACTCCTATTTGTGGAATCATAGCTGCACACCAAATGCATTGCGAGAATCTCTGTCCACATGGTGAGTCCCCTTTCTATATCATCAGGGAAGCCTTGCTAAGAACGGGATTTAGTTACTCATCCTCATTTATCGCACAAAAATTTCTAGAGAATTACAGAGAACAAAAATATGCCTGAATACTAATAAATTCTTTCAACATTGAAACTGTCAAAATACGGCCATTCTCACCTTTACTTCTTTGACCTTTACAGCCTAAGAATTATGCTGGTTACATTTCATAAAATGTGCAGGCACCCACTCTCAAAAGTAAATGTGTGCCCAGAGAAAAATGTCTGTCTTATTCTACACCCCAATATTTCCAAACTAGCCCTTCTGTGGTGTGAGATTCCACCTCTACCAGGAAGCCTGCCTCTATTAATCTAACCCATTTTCCAAACTTTTCTCCTTATTTCCTTCCTCCAATACCTTTGTGATTAGCATAATCAAAACCCAGTAGGTCTGTCCTGTCTTACTCATTTAGAAGGCACACTCCCCATGTCTGTCACATTTATTCCCAGGAGTCTAAAACCCAGTGGCATCGGCTCTATGATGTGCAAGAAATACCTGCTGCCAGCCAGCTTGCCTTTGTCCAATTACCCAGGCCCTAGCAGAGATCCACTCACTCGGGCACGTCTGCCCATCACTTATCACAGTTAAATACAGCCATTACGCGCTGGCCGCGGCAACGCTGTTTATCTGGGACAATAACGAGTCCCTGAGGACTGGATTGCTCTCAGGTAGCCGCAGCTATTCTGGGACACTCACAAGGGTAGAGCTCTGTGGTCAATGAACAGTGCTGCCTGCACCAGCTGATAAACCCCGAGTGTGATGCCAGATAGTGGTCCCCGCACCAGGCCCATCCCAGGAAGGACTACAGCTTGGGGAAGTTTTGCCAAAAAGTGGTTCCCTCCCTTTCCTGTCAACTACTGCTTCATAAAGAGTTTTGAAATGACTCTTACCAGGATAGAGACTGTTTTCATTTTTTAAGTGGATGGCATCTCTTTTCTTATAGCTCACTAATTGTTGAAACTACAGGCATAACCTCAAAGATACTGCAGGTTTGGTTCCAGACCACCAAAAAAAAAAGTGAATATTGCAATAAAGTGAGTCAAACACATTTTCTGGTTTCCTAGTGCATATAAAAGTTATGTTTATACTACACAGTAGTCTATTAAGTGTGCAACAGCAGTATGTCTAAAAAAACAATGTACATACCTTAATTAAAAAGTACTTTATTGCTTAAAAATGCTAATTATCATCTGAGCCTTCAGTGAGTTGTAATCTTTTTGCAGGTGAAGGGTCTTGCCTGGATGTTGAGGGCTGCCCACTGATCAGCGTGGTGGTTACTGATGGATGGGGTGGCTGTGGCAATTTCTTAAAATAAGACAGCAATGAAGTTTGCTGCATTGATTGACTCTTTTTTTCACATTTCTCTCTAGCATATGATACTGTTTGATAGCATTTGACCCATAGCAGAACTTCTTTCAAAATTGGAGTCAATCCTCTCAAACCCTTCTGCTGTCTTATCAACTAAGTTTATATAATATTCTAAGTCCTTTGTCATCCTTTCAACAATGTTCCCAGCATCTTCCCCACGAGTAGACTCTGTCTCAAGAAACCCCTTAATTTGCTTGTGCATAGGAAGCAACTCCTTATCTGTTCAAGTTTTATCATGATATTGCAGCAATTCAATACTATCGTCAGGCTCCACTTCTAATTCCACTTCTCTTTCTATCCCCACCACATCTGTATTTACTTCCTCCACCGAAGTCCTGAATCACTCAGTCATTCATGAGAGTTGGAATCAACTTCTTCCAAACTCTTGTTAATGTTGATATTTTGACCTCCTCGCATGAATCATGAATGTTCTTAACAGCATCTAGAAGAGTCCTTTCCAGAAAATTTTTAATTTACTTTGCCCAGATTCATCAGAGAAATCACTATCTATGGCAATAGCCTTAGAAATGTATTTCTTAATAAGACTTGATAGTTGAAATTACTCCTTGATCCATGGGCTGCAGAATAGGTTTTAGCAGGCATGAAAACAACATTAATCTCCTTATACATCTCCATCAGAGCTCTTGGGTCACCAGGTGCATTGTCAATGAGCAATAATCTTTTAAAAGGAATCTTTTTTTCTGAGCAGTAGGTTTCAATGGTGGGCTTAAAATATTCAGTAAACTATGCTGTAAACAACATGTGCTGTCACCCAGGCTTTGTTGTTCCATTTATAGAGCACCGGCAGAGTAGATTTAGCATAATTCTTAAGGACCGTAGGATTTTTGAAATGGTAAATGAGGATTGGCTTCAACTTAAAGTCATCAGCTCTTAATATTAGCTCCTAACAAGAGTCCGACTGGCTTTGAAGCCAGGCATTGACTTCTCCTCTCTAGCTATGAGAGTCCTAAATGGCATCTTCTTCCAATATAAGGCTATTTCATTTACACTGAAAATCTTTATTTAACATAGCCACCTTCATCAATGATCTCAGCTAGATCTTGTATAACTTGCTGCAGCTTCTCTGTCAGCACTTGCTACTTCACCTTGCATTTTTAAGGCTTCTTTCCTTAAACCTCATGAAGCAACCTCCACTAGTTTCAAACTTTTCTTCTGTAGCTTCTTCACCTCACTCAATCTTCACAGAATTGAGTAGAGTTAGGGTCGTTCTCTGGATGAGATTTTGGCTTAAGGGAATGCTATGGCTGGTTTGATCTTCTATCCAGACCAAACTTCCTCTCTATCAGTAATAAGGCTGTTTTGCTTTCTTACATTTGTGTGTTCTCTAGATTAGCACTTTTAATTTCCTTCAAAAACTTTTCCTTTGCATTCACAACTTGGTTGTTTGGTTCAAGAGGCCAAACTTGCAGCCTGTCTCAGCTTTTGACATGCCTTCCTCACTAAGCGTAACCACTTCTAGCTTTTGATTGAAAGTGAGAGGTGTGTGACTCTTCCTTTCACTTGAACATTTAGAGGTCATTGTAGGGTTATTAATGGGCCTAATTTCAATATTGTTGTGTCTCAGGGAATAGGGAGGCCCAAGGAGAAGGAGAGAGATGGGGGAACGGCCAATCAGTAGAGCAGTCAGAGCACAGACAACATGTGTCAGTCAAGTTCACCATTTCATATGGGCACGGTTCATGGTGCCACTAAACAATGACAACCGTAACCTCAAAGATCACTGATCACAGACCACCATAACAGATATGATAATAATGAAAAAGTTGGAAGTATTGTGAGAATTCCCAAAATGTGACACACAGACACGAAGGGAGCACATGCTGTTGGAAAAATGATGTTGATAGACTTGCTCGACTCAGGGTTGCCACAAAGCTTTAATTTGTAAAAATGCAATATTTGTGAAGCACTGTAAAATTATACATGCCTATAATTGAAAAACATCCCTCCTCCTTTCTAGTGTGATTGTGGTGGGAAACAAGCCATGGTAGAGAGAAGGGTGTGGGGGCCAAGGGTGAGTTTCCACTTAGCTCAGTGTTAGGCTCTGGTCTGAATCGCAACTTTACCACCACGATGCTACTCACCCCATGGCTCTGATAAGCTAAGGCTCACGTATACTAAAATATTTTTAAATCAATTATAAGGCCTTGTTTTTTATTTTTTATAATTTTCTCCTTTTGCTCTCTCTCTTATTTTACTCTTTAATCAATCAAAATCACAACCATACAAGACCTCCTGCTGGAAAAACTCCATCGTTAATTCTTTGTTTTACAAATGAAAATTTCATTTTTCTCTGCTTAGTTGGTTCTGCTTGTTCTCACAAGTGGTCATTGCCATTTCTTACTGACCTTTAAAAGTTCCTGAGGGACAAAGAACCCTGTACCATGGAACCCCCTTTTGTGCACTCACGGGGTCCTCATATTTCCCCGGACAACTGGCCTTCTTTACCTAACATCCTTTCAGGAGCCTGGCAGTTCAAGCAAATCAAATGACCCTGCCTCTAGCCCTCTTCTAAACGCAGAAGGGGATTCATGACATTTCATGTACTTTTTTTTGTTTACAAAGGCACTAAAACAGGTGGCTCCATCCATTCCCAAAAATGGAAAACAGAGTAAAGAAGAATTACATGATATAGCTAATGTTCTGCAGGAAATTTTGAAGATATTTCCAGCCCTATGTCCCTGGCTTTCAAGACTAAGCAATTTGTGGTTTGTGTCTCCCAAGAAAGGAGTCAAATATGGTGATAGGCATTTTATATACTTATTTTGCTTGAAAACAAATATATTTTATATACTTGTTTCACTTATATACTTATTTCATGGAAACAATGCTACTGAAGTATTTATTACCGTCTCCATTTTACAGATGAAGAACTTTGCCAGGAAGGTCAACGAACTTATTTGCTCAAGGTCACCAGCTAGAAATGGGCAAAGCTGGCTGGAAGCCCAAGTTCTAGGACCCCAATGTCCAGGCCCCCCTGGGGAGTGCTGATCCCCTTTTTACCCTGACAGTGGGGAGAGTGGGGGTCACAATGTCAGAGCTGCAAGGGGCCTCAGAGACATACACAGTCTAGCTCCCTTGCTTTGCAGACAAGAACTCTGAGAAGTTATTTAATAAGAAAAAAAATGCATTTTCATTCAAGTCCCAACCTGTACACACACTGATGTCAGTTCATGTGACTCAGCAGGCCTCTGCCCGTCAGCTCTATGCCCCACTCCCCCTTTGTGACTACAGGAGTGGTGTCACAGTGTCCCTGGTCGAGTGGGAGATGCTAAGTCCTAGACGAAGTAAGTGACTCGTCTACAGGGTCAGTAAAAGGCCAGGGTCATATTCCTCTTCTGATTTCTACCACACTGTCTCTCGAGACGGCCGCCTTCCAAAAATTCTGCCTTGGACAAAAAAACAGATGTTTATTGTATTAAGATCAAGTTTGTTACTTCTCTACGTTATAGGAACACAGAGAAAAAAGCAGCTTCATGTGACAAGTGGCCATGACCTAGGGGTCAACAGCAGATTTTAAGATTTTCTGTGAGGTCTGGAGAAGCAGTCTTTCTCATACTTCATTTATGCTTTGCCACTAGTCCATTAGCAGAGAGAGAGAGAGAGAAAGCTCCCTATTAGTGCAAACTCCATTGTAAACAGTAAGAGCAGGAATACTGGTTTCTTCCCTGAACAGCAAAGAGGATGCGGAATGTAGTTAATAATTGCTTTTCTGCAGCCCTTTAGCCCATCTATCCACTCCAGATGTGCAAGTATGACCTATTTTCCGTCTGAAATCAGCTGCCCAATGTGAGGAAGCCGGCAGTGGGTGGCAAAAACATGACTCCGTTCCTTGGCACAGGGCGTGTAACTCAAGCAGCTTCGGTCGGATCCCATGTCCCACTGCGAGGAAAGGCAGATGAGGACTCAGGTTCTAATCCTGGCTGCACCACTCTGTGACCTTGGGCATTCGCTCTTTTCGTCGCAGCCTCTCCTTGTAAAAGTGGAACCAGAGATCTTATGAGAATTTCTGGAATGGTTTTCCTAACCTCTGAGGTTGACGACGTGGAAGTGTTTCATTATTTTCCGTTACACGTCTGAGGGAAGAAGTTCGGGGTTGCAGGGGCTACCATGACAGTTCTTATAATAAGCTGTTTCTATGAGCCAGGTAGCTCCGGGCATTTTAACTTATGTTATTTACACTGGAGCTGATAACTCTGTGAAGCAGTGACTATTATCTTCATGTTTTGTATACAAGACATGCGTGGAGACTCTGGAGCCAGGCTGTCAGTCAAATCCCAACACTGCCATTTCCCAGCCACGTGACTCTGGGGAGGATACGTAACCTCTCTGGGCCTCGGTCTCTTCATCTGTAAAATGGGCTTAATGATGCCACCCCATAGCATTGTTGTTATGTAGCATTTAGAACACTGCCTACAGGTAGAAAGTGCTCAATAAATATTAGCTGTTATAATTATTTAATGAGAAAATGCAGAGAATGCAGAGAGGTGATAAAACTTGTCCAAATCCCCACAGTGAGAATCGACACAGTCAGTTTTCAAATCCAGGTCTCACTCCAGCCCTGTGCTCTTGCCCCAGGCAATGTGGCCTTTCTAACAGGACAGTAAGTTCCGTCCCTAAGGCACCCAGATGAGCCACACTTACGTTTCCTGACCTGTGTCCTGCAGCAATCTTCTCAGTCCTCAGACATAGAGACTGCAGTTCTGCGAGATTAAGTCCCCTCCTCCTTCACCTAGTAGGTGGCTCAGTAGGGACCTGAACCCAGGCCAGCCCAACTGCAAAGTGGGTGTTCTTTTCCATTAAAACACACTGCCACCTTCCTTCACTACTGGGACCCCGCTGTTGCCACATGAGGAAGCTTCAGAATGTTTACAGCCTGGGAAGTCAAAAAAGATAAAAAGACATCTCCAAAAGGCTGCCAAACTCCCTTAAATGTAGCTGCAGGCCCTAGAGGTTCTGATTCCGATTCTGAGCCAATCCCTGTAGGTGCCCGAGGAATATACAGCAAGCCACTCAGGGCTTCCTGCTGCTCTTCGGTGCAAGGACAGAGAGTCTGGACGTCCCTGTGGATCACTGCACAGCCTCAGTGGTGAAGTCTGGGGCTGGGAAAGCCCTGCCTGCCTCTGCACGCCCACAAGGCAGTGGCCCGCACCACCCTCCCCCGCTGGCCTAAGGCTCAGAGTTGCTGGGTGGGCAGCAGAGGGCAGGCCCTGCTTCTGTGGTCACCGGGGCCAGCCAGCACCCTCTGTCACTGGACTTCCATTGGTTGTGAAGTTTCCTTCCACTGTGCGCTATGATGTCTCCTTAGGCCCCCTATGGCCTAAGAAGTTCTTCCTCTCAGTGTACTGTGACAGTGGCTTTACACACTTAACACATAGACGTGGCAGCCCACAGCTCTCACACTGCAGTGGTAACACTCCACAGTGTCTAGAATCCACCTCTGGTAAGTGGCCTGTCATCAGAATGCAGCCATCAGCTTTAGCAATGCCATGAATTGCTGCTCAAGTAATTTTTCTCAAACACAAATCTCACCCTGTCACTCCCCTGCTCAGGGCCACAATGATGCTGCCCAACGTACGGAGTACAAATTCCTCGCTCCCCTCCAGCCTGACGCTCCTCACGTTTGAGCCCTTTGCTCCAGCCAAGGGAACGGGAAGGTGGTCCCTAACACAGCTTGCTCTCGTCTGCACCTAATCCCACTGCACCCCTCACCCTCCACTCCCGACTGCCAGCTCACAGCCCTCCAGAGGTTCAGAGCCTGACTCTGAATGCAGCTGCTCTGAGGCTCCCTAGCAAGGCAATCCCTTAACTCCTTCTCCATGAAGATGCTTCTCATTGGTTAGCTCGACAAATACACGTGTGCCCACTCTGCCAGCCCCTGTGCTGGGCACTTGGTGACAACAATGAGGGAACTGGATCCAGTGTCACTGCAGTTTGCAGGTTCTGCATGTTGCTTGTAAAAGTGACCTTGGCTGTTTCTTGTCTTTCTCAGGAGGTTTTTAGCTGTTCAAATCAAGTCACAGACTCCTGCCACACCCTTCCCCACTCTATCTTTTCCCTTTTTCTTTCTCTCTCTTTCTTTCTATCTCTTAATAACACAGTGACCGGAGCAAAGTCAGTGTTAGATATTGTTAGTGCAAAAGGGATATGTATTATCCTCTAGGGAAATAAATGAGGACTATCTCTGAACCAATGAGCAAATGAATGAGCAAAAGAGAACTGCCTCCCTCTGTTTGGATAAGATTAGGAGTTATTAAATTTTGTAGATTGTAATATATGAATTAAGTGTAAATTAAGGATTTATAAAATCCAAAGGTAGGATTTTTTTAAAGGTTATTATTGCTGTTCATAGGCCACACGCACACATGCACACACACGCACACACGCATACACGCACACAGCTAAGAAAGAGAAGCTGATCAGCTGATTAGACAGTGAGAAGTGCTGTCAAAATCAGGATTTGAACTCGAACCAGTGACCCTCATCTTCATTTGCAGGGTCATAATGTTTTTCCACCAAAATTTTTTCATACTTTTACAATTAGTATTTGAGATTCATGTTGCTCAAAGCTTGTGGGGCATGAAAATAGCCATCAAGTCCCATGTTTATGATGCCATCCTATTAAATGGGAGGAATGGAGGGACCTGGATATAGTTTTTTGGTTTGGCAAATCCTAGAACTATTTTTTCAAACATGTGGGGTTTGGCTAAAACCAAAACTTATTTTGCCAAGCACTTTGGCCTTAATTTTTAAACCCATGTGTATTTTAAGAGAAATTCAATCTATATGTTTCTGACTCATTTACACTTAACTCATGAAAATGCTGTTTGGTAAGAGCTATTAGATGTCCAAGTAAGTTTATGAGCCTTTTAAAGCCTTCTTTTCCCCCATTCTTACCAGAAAGTTGTATTTTGCCAGCCATAAAAGAGGTGAGCCCCAGGGGCCTGTGATAAGTTTGAAATTTATTACCTCCAAAGCTTAAATGGATTCTGAGTTTGGAAAAGGTTTTCCCTCCTCCTCTTTTTATACTAAGTGCACAAACAGGCTACCTACAATAAAGACAGCATCCTATGTCTTAGCTTCCAAGATGGCTGAAGGAGAATAGGAAAGAATTCAATCTAACCACCAATAAGTTGTCCCTAAGACATTTCAGAGGGACAATATGACACTTTAAGTTCCTGTAAACACAGATTGAGATCCAACACTCTACTGGGAAGTTTTACTAATTACTTTTAGGATAAGAAAAAGAAGTGGGACTCAACACAGTTTAAGTTAGAACACTTTATCTTTTGAGTACTGGGGAATTTTTTTTTAAATCACAGACAACCAGCCCTGTTTATGACTTTTTAATATATTTTTAAAGTAAGCTGAACTTACTAAAAGTGACATTTGAATTAAAACCAGAAAAGCAAGCAGAATGTGCATGCATGCCGCAGTGACTTCACCCTGTATCTTTTATAACGATGCTCAGATACCACTCAATTACAGTATTCTAGTGACGGAAGGCTTTTGGATAAAGTACTTAAAAATGGCTTATAAATATTTAAAGTATAAGCATCTAACAAATCATAATGACAAAGTTTTACATTTGACCACATGTGCTCCAAATATCTTGAAATTACTCTAAATATGGGTTTAAAATATCAAAAGGGCTTGTTGATGGGATGCAGAACTTTGCAGAGAAACTTAAACCTGATCATTCTTGCTCCCACAACACCCAATCTGCACAATTTTTAAAGTGTGCGTGTGTAGATTTCTTTAGAAAAAGATCATGTTACAGTCTGAATTTCCAAAACAAGAGTAGAAGGATGAAATATAGGGTTTCCTCTTCTCTCACCAAATGCAGTTTAGCCACTTTGCTTCTAGATAATTTGTTATTGTAGGTTGGCTCAAATTTAAGACAGTAACGTTTTAGAAACACTTGGAGAACTAAGCCAGCTGCAAGTAGGATATCATTACAAATTGAGACACATGTTGTATGGGAATATGATTCATTTTCAATACCAAAAACATGTCTGGGGAAATAAGCCATGCAAATGAGGGAGAGATATACTTTTTTTAATTACCTTTTTTTGGACTTTAGGTCAATGTTTCATATCAAATGAGTCCATAAAGTATGTTTCTCCGTTTTGTTCTTTATATATTAGCAGTCACATTCTTACTTCCCTTTTTACTCAAAAAACCCCCACAGCTTGCTATTATATCAAAGAAACACAATAGCCCAGAGGTTCAGAGGGGGACTCCATGAGACAACCAGTGCTGGCGCAGCCACATGTCTGGATGGGAATGAGCCGGGGAGCATGGGAAGCTTTGACGTGACTCGGTCCTGACCCCTCCACTCCCTGGAAAGGCAATTCTGCTCTTGGGCTCCTAGCGCCCTGCTCAGGGTTGTGCATTTGGACGACGTGGTAAAATTGCATGAGCAGTTTTTGCTTATGACCATAATTCAGTCCTAGGAGCAGCTTGACTGGTTTCCAATTTAAGAATATTTAGTACATTTAGGAACTATTCTAAAGCATTAGAGACTAATTCCAAGTTTTTGTTGTTATTGTCATTTGCTTTTGCTCCAATCGTTTTCATAATCTTTTGAGTGATCCCTGCAACGAGTCGTGTGAGTGTGTGTATTTCCCCTCCTCGTTGATGGCCTCGTTCTCAATCCTGAACCCACTCTACTTCCTTCTCAAGCAGAATGCTGTGGAAATCCACACATTCGGGGAAGAGCGCTACACTGTTAGTCTTCAGAGCTGGCCCGTGAGATGTCATTTACTCCATT
This sequence comes from Cheirogaleus medius, assembly GCA_008086735.1. Classification (NCBI taxonomy): domain Eukaryota; kingdom Metazoa; phylum Chordata; class Mammalia; order Primates; family Cheirogaleidae; genus Cheirogaleus; species Cheirogaleus medius. Next base: position 59,614,464 of record VBSM01000361.1, on the reverse strand, counting down.
TCCTTCAGAATGGGACCCCGCTAAATGATGCCAGTGCTAAACTGTTTATTATTTTTAAGCTAATTTATTTCTTTCTCCAAATGAACTCCTTTTAGGCCTTTTGAGGCATTAAGAAAAAAGTTTACATATGCCTTAACATCCATCCACATAGAGAGTGCTATGCACTTAAAATGGCAACTGAAGACTATAAAATAATTCTGTGCGGGACATGATGGAAGAAAATAGAATGGCCACCCCCTGCTCCTTTGGCACGGTCTCTTAGACAGGAAAGTCTGGAAAAGGCAGGGTGTTCGGGTGGAGGTAAGTGTTCCACAACATGAGGTAAGTGTTCCACGCTGCAGTGTATTTTGGTCCTCAGACGTCTCTGCCCGTCCACAGTGCTTGTCTGCACGACGGTGGGTGTAAATGATCGAACCATGATGCACAGGCAGCCGCTGGAACCACTCCGGGAGCTTGCTTGTTACTAGCAGATCTAACGCTTCCCCCTTTCCTAGCACACTCTCTCCAGGTGAAGAAATGTACCAGGGCACTAAGAGGATGGGTAGTGCGCCCAGACACCACCACTTCAATGCCCTGGTACTCACTGACCTGTCCACTTCTCTGACTCCAGCCATTCTACTTTCTTGGCCTCAGTGGTAGGGCAGAAGGCTTTCCCACAGAAGGACAACATCTCCCTATAAAGTATAAATTTTGAAAGTCCAAGTGCTGGGGAAGTATCTAGCTAGTTTCTTTTCTTGCTTCCCTTTTCTTCTTCTTTCACCACAGGCACTTGCAGGATATGGTAGCTTGAAGAAAAGTCTATCACCTTTTGCACTGCGTCACTAAGGCACGCTTATTGAGGCAAGTGCTACATTATGTAGCTGCAACTGCGATTCTGCAATATCAGGTCCATGGCAAAAATTGCCAAACAATAAATTCTAAGTTTTAAGGGAAACTAACAATTAATTCAGCTTTCTCAGAGTAATAAGAAAAATTCCAACTCAGGATAATAATGTAAGATAATCCTTCAGAGATGTAGAGCATACTTTTTCTGAAGCCAAAAGCTATGGATCTCTCCTCCCATGAAAATGCCTCTGTGTATAGGCACATAAAACTTCCCATGAAATTCCAGGGGAAGCTGCTGAAAGCCATCCATGGACAAGTCCAGGGGGCCAGGAGAATAGCTTTAGGGAGCTGCCACATGGATCAGAAGGTCTGGAGACCAGAGCCAGGACCAGTGCTGCACCAGCACAACCCCAAGTGAGTCCCTCTTGAAAGTCTGGCACTAAGCACCTCTCTGGCCCCACCCTAGTCCCAACCCTGCTAAAGTTGGAAGGTTATGGGTACATCTGAAAGCAATAAATACTCGGTCACATATGTCATTTCATATTCCATCATAATCTGATTGACATAATATCTAAAAGTCAGATGCTTGCCCATTAAAATCCTCCCTTCAAACCCCTAGTTGTGAGGGTTAACATGGACCCAGCAGCATTGAATGGGGCATGTCTAAGGCCAAGCTTGACACCATTCATTCCAGAAAACTTTACAAGTCTGAGATGGTCACAAAAGCACTCTCCCAGGTCCTACCCACTCACATGTGTGCATGACACAGACCTGGTGGCTTCTCACTGGCTCTTTGAAGTACTTCTACCTAGAACTATAGGCACCGACTGCAACCTGATAGACAGGCTAACCTTTAACTTAGGGATTGTCACCAAGTAACATTTCCAATGATCAAGTACTAGACCATTAGATAACTCAAGTCTGGCATAGGATCTGAGCACACTCCATCCATGCTGATTTCTTCTTGTCATTCTCAGTTTCCTTCTTTTCCTTGCTTTAAAAGTGGGCACCCACAGTATGGTTTTGAATGTATGGACTTACTTCCCAACCTCCTCCCCAACTCTCTCCTCTCTTGAACTTCTCAGTCTTAGAAACTAAATTGGCAGGAGTTACTTGTCACCTCCACCCTTTTGGCTTTCCCAGTAAGGTGAACCCTTGTCTTGAAACAGTTGTTTTTGGGACTGTGGCTCCATGACCAGACTAATAATTAAATTCCAAGAAGCCAAAACTACAGGCACCTCTTCCAGCTTTCCCTGAGAAAATAAAAAGTCAAACTCCCCTGCTGATCGTGGAGTGGCATCATGGAATTGAGACCAGGGAAGAGTCTCATATTTTCTGTCTGGTTTTAGAAACATATAAGAAATTTGGGAGCCACAAAGGTGGGATGTTGTATGGACCTATCGCTCCTGGAGAATGAATGGAAAAAGTAAGGGTGAAGGGGTTACTCCTAGTACACATTTTTTTCCATTGATTATTTTACTTAAAGAGAATATGTCATTTCCCTGGAAAATTGAGGAGGGAGAATATTTTCTTTTGAATATCTTCAAACATTTGCAAATGGTTACTCTGAACTCCCCAATGTACCATAAACAAGTATAAACTGTAGAAATTCAGAAAATGTACAAATACAAACAGCTATCCCCCAAGGTCCCAGGCAAAGACAAAGAGGGGAGTATTCCATTTATAAATGGAATTCTTTGTGGATAGAATAGTTTGGAAAATGTTTATATATTGCTTTCCTTATTATTTGGGGGTGATTTCTTTTTCCTAGCTTACAGAAGCTGCGGAACTGGTATTTGGAGTCTTAAAAGTTGAAGATTAAAAGGAGTTTACAACCTTTTAAAATCTTCAGCTAAACTTAATTAGTTCTGCATCTGGAGAAAATATCTGCCCATTGAAATCATTTGTAATCATGTCAAAAAACAAGAATGCATAAAGTCAGGTAACCAGGAACAGAATAATTTCAACATGGAACAACAACAAAAAAAAACCCCTACGATTTGCAAAGAACTAGCTATGATGACTTCCTTGAAGATAATTGTAGCTGTCTGAGTTGCTGAGTTTATGATACTTTCGTCTGCTTTGGATCTATTTTAAATGATTTTTTAAAATAGTAATACAGTATGAGAAAGGTAGACAGTGGGAAGAATGAAGAACACTGACTGAAGTTACTGACAGACTCTCCTCTGTGAAATAATATAATGAATAACCAACAAGCACATGGAGAAATCACTCACCTGCACCTCACCCACCACATCTCAGCCTGAGTTTTGCTTTTGGTTTTTAAGGCTTTCCACTTTGGCTCTAACTCATCACCAAACAGTGCTCACCATCAGGGTACAAAAGCCATGCAGTCCTTTATTTAATGGATGCATTTCCAATTTCCCCGACCATATGAATGGTCTGTGTTTCTGAAGGCATAGAAGAAAAACAGCACCACGTGTGCAGGGAAAATCAGGAAGGGCCAGAAGACGTGAGTAAATTATGGCAGGTTGAGACTGCACTGTGAGGTGACATGGAGCGACTGAGGGCAAGAGGAAATGTGATTTAGTGGCAGAGTGGTGGTTCTTCCCCCATCTTAAATCACTTGCCTTGTCACCCCTCTGTGGCTGACAAAGCCTGAATATTTCTGACTTTACAGAAAAGCTGTAATTTCTTGGGGGACTCATCAGAAAATGAACTCTCCAATCTCAAGAGATATTGGGCAATTTCATCACTGCATCATCTGAAATTGGCTGAAGCCGGGTTAATATTTTTAGTAATATTTCTGGTCCACATACAAGACCCCAGCCTGATTCTTTATTCAGAAACATATATCATCCAAATAGCCATCATATATTTTATGTTTTTATGTTCTTTCGGTCCTATGATACTTACAGGCTAGCATCACTATTCTTGACCTGGCCACTTCTCACTCCAGTGATAGGAGTAAAATCTTTCACCCTCTTTTTAATGTCATTTGAATCAGTGACATTAGGTGTTTAAAATGGCAATTCCCAATGTTTTCTGACTTTCTGAAGGCCGCCACTCTTTGTCACACACCTTCCCATTACTCACAGTTTTGTCAACCAGATTAAATTACTCTCGTGAAGAAATCAGGGGCATTTTCAATTGAGGTGACTGTGAGAAGGCTGAGGCCATCTGTCTTCACAACCGCAGAACTTGTAGATGTAAAATCAGGAAGGAACAGTGAACTCTTTTTTAGTATTCTGCTCCTACTGGCAAAGCCATCAGTGGAAAAGGGAACCTCAAACTTCGGTGGCTGAGAAACCCTTCTTGCACAACCCAACAATTCTTGCTCTGGTTCTGTGCTTCCCGAGCAAACCTCTGGCCATAAGTTAGGGGCCCCCAACTTAGAGACAGAAGGCTGGACACACCACATCAAGTGTTACACTTCATGCTTACATTTCCCGCTGTAGAGTAATGGGTTGGTAATATAGTTGTACTGTTCTTGCTGTAAAAACAAGAATTAAACACTGTCTGAAGACTTAGAGAAATTGGTAGGTAGGCTCAGTTTTTTTAAACTAGATTTTGTTTTGTTTTTAGGAACTTTCCCCTAAGACAACTGAAGTGGATAAAAGAATTTTAGGAAGTAGGGTAATAAAAAACTAATTAGTCTATTCTCCTACATTGGTTTAAAGAAAATGTAGCTCTGGGAGTCAGACAGCCTGGATTTGAATCTCAACTATGCTGACTAACTTGGGCAAGTTACTTAATTTCTCTGTCTTGGTTTCCTCATCAGTAAAAGGAAGACAGTAACTGTCCTATGGGTCCAGATTCAAATAAATAGTACTGAAAAACACTTAGAAGAGAGGCTGCACACACAAATATGAGCAATTATTGATACTATGAGGTCCGCCTCTCCTAGCCCAGGCCTCCTTCCCCGGCCCCCAGGGTTCGTGTCCAGAACAGAGGAGAAGTGCCTTGAGGCACAGCATCACGTTCACCTTTGCCTCTCCTCGACCCCCAAAAGGAGCAGTATACAAGCCAGGTGCCCAATAAGTGTGTATCTCTCACCTCTTTCTCTCCATAAACAGCTGATAAACCAAACTGAAGTTTGGCCTGTTTGCTGCACACTTGGATGGGGGGAGAGCACACGCTCTGGGTCTCACAGGCCTGAGTTGAATTCTGGGGTTCCCCCACTTACCAGTGCTGATTTGGGCAAGGTCTCTAAGCCTCATCTACCCCCTTGTAAGATACACACGATGTCTAGTCCACCAGGAGTGACAGGAGGAGCAAATGAGGGCACATCTGGCTACAGGGCACATATACTACTAGTTCCCCTTCCCCTCATTGAAATTTTTGACTACCAACCAGTGGCTCACTTGGCATTAAGCAGGATGCTCCCTATAAGTTCTGAGATATGCACTGTCACCCACTTTAGCAACACTGCTCTTTTCCCTACTAAAGCCTCACGCTGTCTGCAGAGGTGAGCCACCCACCAGCTGAGCCGCTGAGCCGCTGAGCCCCCAAAGGGGGAGAAGGCAAAAGCGGCCACTGGCGCTTGAGGCCTACTCTGGGGAATGCTGGTTGGTGCCAAACTGCAGGAAGAGACACCATGACAGGAGCTGTGAGCTGTTGCTCCAACAGCTTGCCAGGCAAATGTGGCTTAGTGGCCTGGGTTTAGTAGGTATATGCATGTAAGAAGGTTCATTTTTATTCTCATTTTACAAATGGAATCCCATGGTTATCGAGAAAATTTGGTGAGTTGGGACATTCTTCCAGTGAGGCTACCAGCTCTAGGAGGTGGCCCAGCTCACGGGTTTACTGAGCCTTTTACCACTGCCCTGCAACCTCACGACTGAACAGTTCGGTGTCCCGAGTAATCTCTCCTTCCTCCCCACATCCTTCCCTTCTCCGAAAGGGTGAATTACAGAGATGAGCCTAATAATAAAATAAAAGCGTAATTAAGAAGATGGCGTTTCACGCGACAGGGTCAAGACTGACACCCTTAAGTGACCTGGGGCATGGCACTTACACGCTGTGGCTTGGTTTCCTCGGCCGAAAAATGGGAATGATGCTACTAAACAACTGCTCAGTATCATAGCTGTTGGATCAAATGTTGACAGTATGTGACCACACAAGGTGTACTGTAAAACACGTAAGGTAAAATCAGGATTACTCATACAACTCTCGCCTCTGCCTTGTAAGAAGCAAGGAGAGGTGCACTGGCTGGTGTGGAGGAGCGCCCAGGTGGACATACAAACCTTTTACTTATTCTGATTTCTAATTCGGAGGCACCTCCTTTTGAGCGGCGGCTCCAGGTCCTCGGGCCCGGCGCCCAGCATGGGCGAGGAGATGATGCACGGCGCCATGGCAGCCTTCTCCGCGGGTTTTGGCACAGGCTGGATCACGCAGCCGGTCTTGGGCAGCATCCGCAGAGCATAGGCGTGGTCCTCGTCCGCGGGGTTATTAAGGTTCGGGTCTGACTTGTCGCCCCCCACCAGGGCCTCCTCACCCATCAGCTTTTTGGCCGCCTCCCCGTCCAGGTGGCAGTTGGAAGCACAATTGTTCTCCTTGACCGACTCCAGCTCGCTCACCGCGGGCTCCTCGGGCGACAGCAGCTTCTTCGGGGGCGCGGGCGGCGGCGGCGGCGGCTGATGCTCGGGCGGCGGCTCCGCGCTCTTGGCGCCCTCGGCGGCGGCGCCGCGGGTGCCGTTCACGATGACGTTG
>VBSM01000361.1:59522469-59607866 GCA_008086735.1 Cheirogaleus medius | reverse complement strand
TTTCCCAGGTAATAAACTTGATGGTGTGAGACGGAATAACATATACTTATTGGCACATGAGTTTTTTGTTTGGTCTCATCAAATTGCCCTTTCAAAATACTTCTTGCAAAAATCTGAGGAGAGTGAGAACACTGCTGAGCGACCTTTGACGATTAGAGAGGCTTTCTCTCAAATTAGTTATCAAAACTGTTGCAGTTGTTAAAGCGGTAAAAAATTTTTTTTTTCAATGCTAATATCCTCCTGTGCTTTATTCCAGAATTAAGGGAAGTTTTTATCGTAATTAAGATACCCAGTTTACAAATAAGGGCAGAATTGCCTCGGTTGAGAAGAGACCCACAGAGTCCATCAGAACCTCAAAATTCTCATCTAGATAAAGGTTAAGTAAACCAGTAGTGAAAACATGGTATGTTATGATTTTAAAAACTTGATCATTTCAATAAAGGTAATATATAATGATGTGGCGTTTAAGTTCCATTATGAAATAAAGCCACCTGTTTCTGTTTTAATACGAGGCATCCATAGAAAGCTGAAGTGTAAATTTATAAGCTTGAAGTAAGGGATCAAAAAAAGCTGCTTTAATCATTGACTAAAAAATATTATCAATGAATTAAGCTAATTAAAATAATATACAAAATTTTCTGGCATATTTCCTTTGGATCTTATTTTTTAACCATAAGGGGGAAGAGTTTTCTGAAATCCTTAATTGGTTTTTAAATTGCCAGATTGAATTATTTGCCTCCAGAGGATTCCTGTTTCCTCAAGCCAAATAAATATTTTCAAATGGAGTAAAAAAAAATAATAATCTAAATATAATTTAAATTATCTTCCTTCATTTCTTATACTGTCAATAATTCATTGACGAATAAGGAATACTCATAGATCCCAAGTATCAAATGAGAATTTTCTACTATATTTTATCTATTTCCACATAAAAAAGATTACAGACATCAAAGTTAGAAGCAAAACCCTATCTCATCAAACTTTCCTGTTAAAGCAAAGGCCTAATGTCAGCTTCTTGGTTTTCTGCAACATTTCAAAGTGTTTAAGTAGTAGTGTGTAGCGTGACAGTTCATGACTATCTTGTTCTGGGTAATGTAAGTGTGTGAGTATGTTTGTGTGTGTGTGTGTGTGTGTGTGTGTGTTCGCGCGCGCGCCCAAGTGTCTCCTTGCCCTAATACATTTCAATTCAGAACGCTGATCTCAAATACAGAAATGCAATCTTTCTGATGAAGCAAAAAATTATTAGAGGAAAAAATTGTCACTTAAGAAATAATGAATCAAATCTGTCTTATAGGACTCATCATTTTAAGATGAGGTCAATGAATTTATGGCACAAATGGCTATATCATGTGAGGCAATAAAACACAGTACCATCATTCATTCTACATCTAACTAATGACATACTTCTAGTAATTAAATATTTCATCATAAGAGCCTGAGCTGATTACTTAAGATGTGGTAGTTAGGTGAAAATATATACTGTCTCTCTCTCTCTTTAATAAAATAACATTTGCATACCCATGAAACACACAGCATATGACTCATAAACTGTGGTTTTCTGAATTGTGGTGTTGTGAGGTATTCTTCCCTTCTTTTTCCAATGACAGCTTTAAATTTTATTTAATTTCTTTTTTTACTTTTTGACGCATTATTTTTTCCTCATTATACCAAGAAGTACCAAAGTTCCTTAAGACATTTTAAAAGATAAAGATTAAGAAGTGTAGAGCTTAACTCACTGGGTTCTGGAATGATTTCCCCCTAATTTCACCCCAGCTTTGTTTCTGTTGGAATCTGGCCTCCTTAGTTTTACTTCTCTCCTAACAGGTCCCAGATTGGACAGAGGCTGAAGCTGTTTAACGATGCCAATCTGGGGACCAAACAATCAGCAAATGCAATGCCATTGAGCAAGACAGCTGTAATGCTTCGTATCACAAATACATAATGTATCACCAGGAAGACAAAAAGATCACAAAGGAGATAAACAAATGTGTATTCCATTCAACCCTATAACAGCAGTCCTCAAAAAGATTAAATTTACCTTCCTGGGATGTGTCCAATTCTAAACAACAAAATGAACATTTCCTTTAGTCCATTTAGAGTATTTATATTTTGGTGGCTGACTGCCAGGGTAGTACTTATAAGCTCAGTGGCCTGATGGATTCACTCCTTTCCTGTGAAATAAATGTGTGGCAACCTACACCACTAAACTGCTCCAAAGACACTGCCTCAGCAGAAATATCACTTGCTCTTGATATAAGAAAACCGAAAGGCAGGATTTCTGGTTCTTATAACTCTTTCCATCTTATATTTCCCCTGGAAAGAAAGAAAGCTATTCATCTTGGCAACTGAGCCTTTATTTTTATATAAACGTCCAAAGTCAAAGCCAAAGTATGCCATGAGGTTACCCACATGGGCACAATATATACATTCTGCTGGGCTTAAGAGAAGACTAGAGACCCTGGGGGAGGGGGACAGGGTTTCTAATTAACACATTAATCAGCTGTCAGCTGTGGGAATAAAGTTCATCCTTTAATGTAACCCACCGCTGCCTTCTGAGTGGTAATCTGGCATCAGGCAATATTTAATTAAACCCTTTTGCTGAAATCACTCTTATCTGGGCAAAGACATTTGTAGCTATGGAACAGTAAAAAGATATTAACATCTCCTTGAACGCCATCAACAATTTAAAAAACAAAGCGAAGAATCTTCACATGCTTCTGACTTTCCACTAATATAGCACCCAGGGAACAGGTGAGAAGTTGCAGCTCCTTAAACAAAATGTTTAGCTTGTTATAAGAAGGTAGTTCTCCAGGCCTTGGTATGTTAAATGTGGCATCGATTTTATAGTCTAGATCAGCTCAAAAAATCACAGGCTCATTCTAGTGACCCAAAGGAGGATGGAGAGACATGGGCAGGTGTGCTCAGTGTTTTGAAGGCTTTGGGGTCTGCCCTACCTGTAGACAGTCCGCTCACAGCCTGAGTTTTAGGGCTCAGACTGACCCCATGTGAACTCTTGCTCCGAGCCCTACCCTGGAGTGCCATAGTCCCAGCATCAGCTGTCCCTTTGGGTCTAGACACTGCCTCCAGCAGGACCCTAGTTCAGTGTACTTGAGTGGCAAAGGATGCTCTAGATATCATATGGGACTTGGAATCAGAAGATGTGGACATGAGTCTGGGCTTCATTACTTATTAGCAGTGCAACCTTATAAAAAAATCCCAGCCTCAGTTTCTTCATCTCTAAAATGGAGCTAATAGTACTATCGATTGTGTGCCAGGCCTATCATTTCAGCTTGTTACAGAGTATATCCTTTCAATCCCCAGCCCTCCCCCATCATGGTCACTGATGTCCCATGTTTTAAGTTTATTTTGTAGGAAGGATGCTTCTCTAGCAGTGTGAAGAGGGAAAGGGAAAAGCTTTCTTATGAGCCTGTGTGTCTTTGAGATAAAATGGGGCATGTTTCTCTTTGGGCAAATGCACACTGTGCCTCACGGACACCAGCCCCCAACCCTGCTTCCTAGGAGATTCTATCCCAAGGGTGACAGAGGGGCCCTCTGCAGAGACCAGGAACCAGCTCCCAATTCTATGCACATCCCAGCTGCTCACTATCCCGAGAAGCCCCTATTCAACTCCTGCCGAGCCTGCCTCTTTTTCCAAGGCCAGTCATTTTCTAATTCAGGCAAAAGCTTGATAAAGCAGCATGGCTGCTTGGAAATGAGTGTTAGAACCATTAAGATGAATAATTCCTCTTATCCTCAACTGCTGTTTGAATAGTGGAAGCCATAAACTGTGCTGTTCATGTTTTATTAAAAAACAGAGCTGATGGACGATCTGCTTGACTCATTTCATGGCAGAACTATCTTCCAAAGGAAGGGCCGGAAGCCACAGTATCAGATGCTTTAAGACAGGATGACCCCACCCCGCCACGGTAGAATGTCTTTGCAGGGGGAAGAGCCCCCATAAAGAAGGGAGGGGCACACCAAAACCAGAGGAGGGGGGTGGCCAGTTCACCACTCCAAGCTTTCTTGCAAAGTTGGGTTTGGGAGTGAAGGAAAGAAAAAGATGACCTAGCTGTAGACATGCAAAGCTTTACAAAATCAGGAGAGGGATTTAGATAGAAATAGCAAGGGCTCTTATACAAAAAAGCAAATTCATGAAGCAGCTCATTTTCAAAATAAGAAACTTCCTGCAGGTTTACATTCCAACATGATGATGTTTGCTACATCGTTCTTTTTTACTTAAGGGTCTTTGGCTTTTTGGTTTTGCTTTGGATTTTATTCATTCTCATATTCTTTCTCTCTCTCTTATTCTCTTACTCTCTTGCTCTCTCTCCTCTCTTAAATAAGATCTGGAACTCAAGGAGAGGCTAAAGAGGATCTTTGTTAGAATTGAAAATCTCATTAGAAAACTTCCCTGTAGGAACTTTAAACCATGACTCAAGTTCTACTTATCTTAAGTTTTAAGCTGGATTCCAGAAATCTTGACCCAGGTCTCCGGGGCAGATCCTTCTCTTTCTCATGTGCCATGAGCTCTGTAAGGCAGAGCAGAGATGGGCAAGGTTTTCAGGACCTCAATGAGCTTTGACAAATGGCTCATGACTGACCCAAGTCTCTCATTCCACAGCCAAAGCAAGAGATGGAATCCTGGCCTATGTTCAGTGACCGCGGGTCCATCCTGACAGCCAAATACACGATCCAAAGGAAGATGATTTTTCTCTTTGGCCTGACATTTTAGGTTGCCTAAGAGCATTAGCATATCATCACAAAACTCTCCGCTTCGTTTAAGCTGGATAAATTCAACATACATCTTCACAACACGAATCATCCAGATGGGAACTGAAAAATTTAGTCAAAAATTTAGTCAGAAAACCTGGTCTACCTGGTGCCAAATGTCTGCCTCTCTGTTTTCCAGTTAGTTGGCCCTGGGAAGGCACAGAAATCACCTAAGAGATCTCAGAGCACTGACATTTAGCCTTGAAAGGGGCCTTAGCGATCCTCTCATCCTGTCTTCCAACCTCCACCTCCTGGTGGAGCCAGGCATTTATCACTGTGAGCCTCAGGTACTCAGCTGTAAAAGGAGATTGTGGACAGGGACAGCCCTGTCCAGGAAACGTGAGGAAGAAAGGAAACCGGCAAGTGACTAAGACATGGAAAACTCGCCACATAAAACTGGAGAGTGGCGCCCTAACCTGTCTCTCACTGCCATGCTGCTGCCAGGCCCTGTGACTCGATTTTCTCCATTTTATCAATGCCACATATTATGACTACTAGCTGCCCTGAACACTTTGCCATCACATAGTCTGATTTACTCTTTCCAAAGTGGACATTTATTGAGGCCCCATCATGTGCCAGGTGCTGTGCTGGGGGTACGCGTTGAGTAAAATGTAGCCGCTGCCCTCCTAACAGGGTAGAGTCTACTGCAGGCAACGGGCCTGCAAGTTTTTGTTTTGTTTTCATTCAAACATCTTTGCTTCTCAAACTGAAGCTTACGAGAACACTGAGCTTCTATTTGTAATGCTTTTATTGATTCTAGTGCTAGTTGCCCGGTTCCTATCTGTGGCCATTCACTTCATTTCTTCCTTGTTGCAACTTTTTCAGAAAATGGCAGAAATCACATTTCAAAATATGTCGTTTTAGTTTTACAATACAGCTAATCAGACACGAATAAGAGGACTTTTTGGAAAGATTGCAGTTATTATCAGTGATATTTGAAGCAATCTTTTTTTTTTTTTGTAAGGACTTTATTTGAATCTGGCTGCCAGCCTCCTCACCACCTGGGTTGTATCTCGTCTCTGACGATGAGCAACGCTCCTGAAACACCACAGGCTCAAGGCTGCATGTATGCAGGTGGCCCAGGTGCAGCGCACTGCTGGGCAGAGCTAATGGCTCCTCTGACAATCCCACTCTCTGGCTGCTCCTCAAAGGCCAGCCACCTAGCTACTGGCTTTACTTGCGTTGCCTCTTTCAGTCCTCTTGTGACAGTCCCCTGCACATCTCTCTGCACCCGAGGCTATACCTGCTGTGGGCACTCCAGATTGCCCCGCTTCAGCCTCTGGTACCCATCTCTGCTCAGCCCTTAAATCTTTCTAGAACACTCCATCAAAAGTCATGGCTTTTATTATACTGCCTACTGCAAGCCCTAATTTGATGTAACACTAATAAATTATACTAGTAACAATAGCTAGCGTTATTTAAGTACTAGTAACCATGCTAAGCATGTTACATGAATAACCTCATTTAATCTCCCCAAGTACTTTATCATATAGATAACTGGGGTTTAGATAGGTTAAATAACTTGTCCAAGATTGCCCAGGCAGATAATAGATGGCAGGTCCAGATTCTAACTTAGATCTTTCTGGCTTCAAAGCCCACACCTGCCCCATTATCTCAAGGGTTTTTTGCATTTTCTTAAGCTGGTTGACTAATATTTGATAATAACTTTCTGTTTTGAAATTCCAGAACCACCTACACTTGGAACTCTAAGAAACTTCACAGGTCAAGCCCAACCTCTCTCCCACAGCAAGCTTAGGTTTCCCTCTACAGATAGGTGGTCTTCCAGGTGGCACCCATTCTTCCTGCGACAGGTACATCCATCATATCCATTTACATAGCCAAAGAGTGAGTCACGCCACAGTGATCTTTCTCCTTTGCACTGACTTTCATGGTGGCCTTTCTAAAGAGGGCTGTGACATAATTTCACAGCCTCGTGGAATATAATTGAAGCAACCTATTTTGTTGGCGGGCAACATTGATTTTTAGAAAGTTTAACCACTCCATCTCCCTGTCACTTCCACCTACTGATGGTAGTTCTGTTCTTCAGGGCCTCCTGGCACAGATCAACTCCTCTCCCAAATCTCAGCCTTTCAAATACTTAAGAGGAGCCATCATATTTCTTCCAGATTGTTATTTTTAAACATCCCCAACTCCTGCACCCAGTCCCCAGGAGACAAGTTTCCAGAGCCCTCCTCTCTTGTCTATCCTGCAATGGACATGACAGTGAGACCAGCTGCCTTTTATCCAGGTGTATACTTCACCTTGTTAATGCCCCTCCTAAAAGAGTGGAGCCCAGAATGGAATGCAGTAGCCTAGGCAGCACAGAGTCCAGAGGAATTCTCCTCTCCTTCATATAGAACACTGTACCTCTGATAATGCTACCCAAGAATGCATGTGCTTTTTAGCAGTCATATCCCACTATTAAGTCTTTGTTTTTTAAAATACATTTATTGAATATCTGTTATACACCAGGCTTGAAGCCTTCACTTGTTATCTCTCTTAATTCTGACAACAAAATTATAAAGAAGCTAATGTTTTTCCCATTTTATTTGAAAATGAGAAAACAAAAATTCAGAGATGATGTGGTTTTCCTAAGCTCTCACAGTCTACAAATAGTGGAGCCAGGATTCAGATCCAGAACTTCCAACCCATCCTCTTTTCGTTCTACTATGCTGCCTGCTTCACTCTGAGTTTCTGGTCAACCACAACCTTTACCTCCTTAAGTGCTCACTGACTATTTGTTTAATGATATATTCAAGGTCTTTTGAGGGAAAGATATCAAACCTCCTGGTCTAGAGTTTCAGAAATCAGAAACCCTTTCCCAGTTTTGAAAATTTGGTCAACATTTGTCCATTTCTGTCTTTTTGACAGATAGAGCAAAGATTATCCAAAAGTAGATAGGAAATTATCTACAGATTTCTTTATGGGAGATGGAGGATCTAAATTTGTTTAGCAGGTGTTCTCTGCCTATCTCTCTCCCCCTGCTTGGGGTTCATAGCCTTCTTTATGGTACTCATCCTGCCCTTTTCAGTATAGACAACATTCTCTTTATGGAGACAACAGAAACCAAATGAAAGTTACCCAGTCCTGCCTTCTCATCCTCTTTTGTTAACTATTACACAATTTGCTCTAAACACTGATCTATCCACTTCATTTTCCTATGATGAACATAGCCTTACATAGCTCCTTTTACTAACATAGGCATTTCCCTAAGGGTGCAGCCCCTTTTGCACTCTAGCTTTCATTGTATAGTATTCATTTTCAGAACTTTTCAAGCTCTTCCACACACCCCTTCCCAACTGCTCCGAGCCTCTAGTTGTGGGACCAAATCTACCTTTCCTTGGCATATTAAAAAATCTGCTTTTTTAAATTCTAGGGAACGTGGCTGATCATATCCAGCATTCTCTCTCTCTCTGCCACTGCACACTCCCAGACGGTTGTCACTTCCCCTCTGCAATCGTGTACCAAGCCACTCTAACCTACAGGACTCAGAAGTTGGTCAAAGGAGGATTCCCCCCACTGCTTCTCTGCCTTTTCCGGACTGTTCACAGGCATGGGAAGAATTATCAGCTGCTCTGTTTTGAAGAGAATAATATTCTTAGTAGATGTCTAGGTAAATTATCCCACATTTTGCTTCTTTGCTAATCAGTCTATATTTTTAATGTCTGTTCCAGATTTTGTACTAAATACCCCCCAATTATCCTTTTGATGCTTCCTTTTATTTTCCTAAAATTCCTTTCTTGCATTCCCCTTCAAGTGTGTGGATTGCTATACAAGGGCATATTTTCCTGAATTTAACCAACCTATTCGATATGTTAGTGGGGCATGTCATTTTATATTTTAGTTCTCTATCTTAGCTCTAGTGTAGGCATAAGACCTCTCCAAGTGTCAGTGGGATTGCTGAGACTGTTTTCATCTTGTGCCCACGATCCAGGTTAACTTGGTCCTTCCCACTCCCCGTGCTGGTAGAGAGACTCTGCAAGCCGTTTGTTTGTTTACTCTTGAGAAGAACCGGCCCCATCTCCACTATACCATCTCCTCCTATGTCAGACCCACTGCCTTTATCATGTCTGGTTTTACAAGTTTATTGGGATGGTTTTGCCTCTCCTCCCCACCTAACAATTTAATGAGAAATGAAGAAAGTTTTCTTGATGAGAAATCTCTAGTTACATTCTTCCCAATTTCAATCAATGCCTCAGGCTTTTACTCCTCACTTGGGAAGCAGCACAGTTTGGTGAGAAAAGTGATGGGCCAGGAACCAAAAGACCCAAGTGCTGCCTGCTCTGCCACTTTGGGTCCTGCTCCCATGCCCTCTGCCCCCTGCCTACCTTCAAGGTCTGCTGTGAAAATCAAAACAAATAGTGCCAATGCAAGCACTCTAGAAAATAAAAAAATGCCATATAAATACAGATCTTTTTATTTATCATTTCAAATGTACAGTGATAACATTTTCATATTTTTAAGGGCCAATGGATTTACCTATACTCTTATTTCCCCATTATTCTACCCTTAAATCTGTTATTTAAAAAAGAGAATATATTCTACTACAAATTTTCCTATGATGTGTACTTTGAAGTAAAGGGCACACCACAAAAATACTAATAAAACTCAGAAACCCAAATCAACAAAACACTTGACCCCCAAATTTTCCACTCTGTTCCAGTGGCTTGTGGAGTGTTTGACAGCAATATAATTGCAATAATGAGGAGGTTTTCAGGCCAGGCTGTGGTCTTAAGCTCACTAGGATGTTTTAGCCCTAGGCTCAGCTTCAGGCCAGCACCAGTCGCCCGGGCCAGAGCCACCACTGGAATCCCTTATGCTCAGTCACACACAAATGTGACATTTATGGCATCTGGTACACAACGCTACAAATTCAAAAGGCCCAGTGTGCTGGGCTCACAAACTGAGGGAGAAGGAATAATTCGGGTTGTCTATTGTCTTGTGTTATTTAGTTAATTAACACCTGTGTGAGTGTGCCTGCCTCACAACAATTTCTTAGGTATGCGGGAGGGATGTGCTGGACTGCTTCTGATTTCTTCGGATCTACATGTTGGTTGCTTTGTCTCTGAAAAGCATTTTGGCTGTTTGTGGACCGCTGGTTTGCCTAGCTCTCTTCCACCTTTGTTCTGTGGATTCAGCCATCCTACTGTGCTAACTACCTGGTTGAAAAACCAACACTGCACAAATGCTAGATTCTCCACTGGGCACCCCCCTTACAGCTCCATCCTCATCAGCACATCTTGGGCTGGCCCAACCAAGTCTCCTCAACCCGGCCGAATGCCCACGTTGCTAAATGTGTGAAGCGAGACAACCCAGGACAGAGATATGTATTCGTATATATTGAAACACACCTGTCATTTATATAGCTCTTTTCTTCCAATAAATTCAAGTGGCTCAATAGACACTATCACGATACCAGTCACCAGAAGTCCGTAAAGAGACAGGCAGCCAGATAACATACCTTATTTTAGAGATAAGTAAATTAAGACTAGCCACAATTATATATCAATTGTCAGTATTTGGGTACAAGCCCCCGCTCTCATAACCCTTGGATGATTAACAACATCACTCTCTGTCCTATTCTGAAGGAGGAAATAAGGTGCAGAGGAACAACGCGCTGCCATTTAACCCTTCATGCTACCTGACTCTGCTCCTGGGAAAAGGAGACATGAGCATGACAGCGCTGCCTGAGCCAAACAGCCTGCAAAATGGGCCCTGGGTCTGGTGAGATACCCAGAAAAGAAGTATTTGGGGGACAATCTAAATATCTGAGGCCAGGCCTTCCTTGAGTTCTTAGTATCTCAGAGTGAAATAAAAGGCATTACTGGGTCTATTCTGCTATGTCAAAGCATGCCTGCAATGCGGGTTGGCATGTGCGGAAGTGGGGTGGGGGGGCAGGAAAGGGAAGAAAGAGGAGGAAGAAAAGAGTGGTGTGCTGCCTACTTCTGCATCAGAGCAGAGCCTGTGAGAAGCCCCTCTGGCTGTGGCTGATGGGGCCCAAAGTCACCTCAGGATGTCAGTGCAAGCTCTGCCTGATAGGGACAGAGTAACTCAATGAACCAATTAGATTTTTTTTCTTTGGGAAGTTTGGAATCAAGATAATGCCAAGAGACTCAGTAGCGGTATGGAGAGTGGTGGTGGGAATAGAGCCAGAGGAGCACAGAGGAAAGGCAGGGAGCAGAAACCACAGGGCAGCACAGGTCACAAGCTAGAGAGTGGGGACAAGGGAGCTGGAAGAGGCTGGTGTGGAAGCCGAGCTGCAGGGGTTGCAAATCCTCACTGGCTGTGCTAAATCAGGAAGCAAGGATGCCTGCTCCTTGGGGTGATACCACAGTCGTGTTGCCCAGTTACAGCACCGTGGGACCATCTTCACTGCAGAATCAATTGCCCAGGCTCCACGGGCATGAGCAGCCGTGGCTATTCCCAGCCTCCTGGTTTCCTTGGGCTTCTTTATAGCAAGATTCCACAGTGTCACAAAGACCAAGAGTCCAACCCAGCTTGACATACTTTCTCAGATTTAATCCTTAACACAACCTTTGCACATATTACTCTTAGCTAAAAAAAAAAACATTGAGGAAAATCTAGGAAGGGGTAGTGACTTCAAGGTCCTTGCATGATCCTACAATATCTCCTCCCTGTGGTTAATTACCCTGTACCCTGCTACGGGTGTGGGGTACCCAGGCCAGCCTCAGAGGTGGGGTAAGCCAATTCAAACCCAAGGGCTGGGAGGTCATGTCTTCTGAAGGTTCAGAAGCCGAAAGTTGACACCAGATGCCTGCATATACCAGCACTACTGTTTCTGAGGGCTCCACAGAAAGGAAATGTGAATGGTCCCTTGGGTCCTTGCCCATTCCTAAACCCACTGCAACCGTCCCCTCCTCATCGACTACCTACACCCTAACTTTCTACTGCCTAAGGTGCATGCTGAGAAACACCAGATCTGCCAATGTTCTGCCCCCCAAAAGGATTCCACAGTCAACTAAGCTCAGGAAATGTTGTACACCCTATGCTCCCCTTTAGGGGTGCTCAGTGCACACTGCTGTACTTACGCCTCTGAGAAGATCTGCGGAAAAGACGCATGTTTAATTTCATTCACCCAGAGTTTCCCCAACTTTTGAAAAATAGAACTTATTAGTAGGATCCTGTAGGAAAATACTTTGAAAAATGCTACCTTAATGATCTGGATGCATATATAAGACAGGGCCAGGACACCTAAGCCTTACCATTTTCCCTTTGATGAAAGCTTTCTTTCGTGGTACCAGGCCTGAGTCTCATAGCTCCTTGACACCCCAGAGCACCGTCCCGCACATGGGGAGGGTTCAAGACACAACCGTTGGTGGCAACTGAACTGCAGGAGAAGGTGAAGGTGATTCCCACGTTTGGGCTCCTCTGCTAACAGCAGGCTCTTCCCTGCCAGGAATCAAGGTGACTTGTCCCGTCACGGCATTTTTCTCAGCCCCTGCTTCCCCTCGCCTCTGATCAGCTTCCTATGCTCGCCAAAGCCTGGAACCTATTGCATTTCACCCTGTGCTTTCAGCTTCTGCAGTCACTACAAACCCACTTTCTGTCTTCTCAGCTCCAGTTACCCCACACGGCCCACAAGCCTGACAGGATGTCACGAACACCGTTACCTATGGTGTGACCTTCCAAACCCCGAGCATCCACCTGAGAGCATTTTAGGTCACACTGCCGCATTTTCTGCATGACAGATGAGTTCGTGAGCATTGCATGGGCAATGAGCTGCCATAATTGAGCAGACTCTTCAAGTGCTCTTAAAGCACAACAACGATGACGAATGGTATATCAGTATTTTCATACTTATACACAAAGAACTAGCCTTATATGTCACGCCAAACAAAAACATAAGATCAGGAAATACTACTTTAATCAGCCTTGCTGACACACTGATTTTGAAATAAATTCGATTGGTCTATGAGAGTTTTTTCTACTCCAAGTCATACGGATAATTTTATCTCTTGCTTTGGTCATTCTCTGCTGTAGGCCTTTGAGCAGATTCAGTCTTATCAAGAGTGAACAACACATATGTCCTGAAGGGCCAGAAGAACTATGATCTCAGGAGGAAAAGGGGTGATTCACTACCCCCAGACTAAGTAAACTCTTCTAACTGGACTCCTGCATCCTGTAACATGTACTTCATGGCCTGATAAACCCAAAGGTGGAATGGATGCCCTTAAAACTGTGATTTCTGGAAGGTAACCTAACTCTCCCAAGTCCTACCAGTTGGAAGTAGCTCAAATTCTCCTCTAAGTCCTGTTAACAATGCATGGTCATTTACCCATCAATTGGATGGGCACAAACTACAAAGGGTTTGTAACAACTACCTAATGAGAAAGCACAAAACTACCTAAGCTGCCCACGTCTATGTTGCCGGACACGGTAAGAGCGCATATGCGTGGCCGTGGCACCATCAGAATGGGCTGCGGAGTGGGCGGGCTCCCCAGCTAATTGGGCTTTTTTGCTGAGCGCCAGTGAGACGTGAGAGATGAGTTTGGATTGGAATTCCATTATGGGTTTTTAATAATTAAACATTACATGTTTGGAACCTCATTCTTCTGTATTACTTTTTAAATATTAATCTATTTACATCAGCTGGACTTCCTGCAGCTAGACACACAGTAAATGGGAGTCACAAGGAGACAGACCACTGTGTTCTTAGCTTAGACACCTTTGATGTTCACTGGCAGTAAACGCGACACTCACCCTCTGTTCAGCCCAACCCTGTACAATAATTACCCCAACTTTTAGAAGGTGGCTTGTGCCATTTTTTTGCAACACACTCTCATTCCTTTTTAAATTAGCAAGCATCCAAATTAATCTTATCTCGAGAGTTTTATAATGTCCCTTAAGATCACTGGGGCACCCTGCCCTCTTCAGAGCCAGGGTTAGAAAATGGATGCGGAAGGTATGTGAGGGCTGCCGCGGGCATTACCCCACACTATGCTGAGACTCCAGCACAAAACTCAAAACTGAACGCGCACATAAAAACCTCATTAAGGGCTAACCCTGTTTCACACAGTGCCCTCGCGCCGAGCCAAGGGGACTTCTCCTCAGGTGCTCGGCAGCGACTCCCTCCTGGGTGACTGCCGCTGCTCGTGAGCGTGTCCCTGCCTCCTCCCCTTTCATCATCCCCATCACACTCGCACAGTAGCAGCTCAGCAAGTCCCCAGGTGCCCCTCTCCGCTGCTCTGAGGTTCTGCCGCCTGTTCAGCCTCTCCGGCCTCAAACACAGAGCATCCCGAGCACAGAGGCAAGGCCTGCCCCAGTCCCTGGACGCAAAGGGCGCTCCCCAAGAAGACAGCCCGAGGCCCGACTTCAGTGGAACGTGGGATTCTGGGCCAGGCACGAGAGGCAAGGGCTGTCTAAATCAAAGGACAGGGAGAAGCACCACGGCGGGTGTCTGCTGCTTGGAAGATCGCGGCCCCCACTGTTTCCTCGGTCAAGGTAACCGTCAGACTCACATCTGCGCTCGGCCCCTCGCAGGGAGCGTCGCAGAACAGTCTCCAATTTGGTTTCGATTTACGAATTTTATTCCCTTTTAAGACAAAGCTATCGGCGCAGACCAGACATGCTACGAGGCTGTTTTAAAGAGCAAAACACCATTTTACTTTATACAAAAAGATGTAGGGTTCGAAGCGGAAAATCACATGGGAGCTACCCCTGTAATCGAAAAAGAGTCTCCCCAGCTGCCCACCCCGTGACCACGCGGGAGCTAGATGTCGGAAACTCCCAAGAGCTGCGACACAAGAGTCTTCCCCAGATGTCACTGTATCTTTCTCTGTTTTACCTCTCTGTGCTAGGGAATGGCGCTTGCAAAATAACTCGATGCAAACGTCTCTGTTACCAGTCTCGGAAGGAAGCCCGGGTCCCCACGCACCATCCAGGCAATGCTTGGTGCCCAGAAGGGCTGGTCCAGGAAGGCGGCAAGTTCTAAAGCTGTGACTGGTGGCCCCAGGGAGTTGGGTGTCTCTTTCTCCAAGGAAGAACTGGCTGTACTAGACTTTGGAAAGGACAAATGGATTCCTGGAGTTTAGAGGAAAGGCTCCAGAGGGCAAACAAAGCTCCAGGCTTTTTGGGGGATTCCACAATGGCTGAGGCCTCCCTCTTCCTCAACAAACAGGCATCTTTTCCTAACCCAGAGTTTCAACATCCTTTCCTGTCAATGACAGGAATTGATTTAATTTCTCCTCCTCTTCCAGGACTAACAAGCAGAAGTAAGCCTGCCCCACTCCAGGGCAGGTGGGAAAAGTGGGAAATCTCCCCTGATTCTCACATCGGATTTTTCCCTTGGGGAACACATCATCCTTTGGATAATTCCTGGTTTGAAAAAAAAGCAGCACATGCTATAGGTGGATGGAAGTAATTCAGGAGGGATTGCCCACTGAGCTTTTCACATTTATGAGACAGACTCGAAGCAGGCAGAGAAAGCTAAGCGCTCTCTGTTTCACCTGATCCTCCAAGGCTGTGGTTTCCTCAAGGAGATTATCTCAGCCTTTGTCCCTCTGATTTTCAAGTGACTTGGAAAGCGTAGACTAATAATTCCTAGAAAATACCTAAAAGCTTAACAAATCTATTGTTTAGCGATATCCCACTAATATTCAGTCTAAATCTTCCTTTCCTTAATTTTATTCCATTACTCCTACCTAATTATACCCCCTGTTCCAAGCTAAATAAATTCCTTCCTTCCTCTGTGTTTACATCCTTCAGATGTCTGAACACCATGATCATGCCAACCACCCAAACCCTCAGACCTCACTAATGTGAGCTGTATGAGATATAAACAACGATGACACAGACAGTCCTGACGTGTGCCTCAGACTCCAGCTGGGTCTTTCCTGCTTTGTTGGAGCCCAAGATCCTTACCCATGGAGAGCTTTCTAATTATTAGCATAAAGAGGGAAATGCCACTAGGTCAGAGCAGTACACAGTTAGCAGGAAACAGTCAAACTGATGCTCCCACTGAATTTATAACCAGAAGGAAACAAATCCCCAAACAGTAATTAACTCTAAATATTTCAGAAATTTCCATCAATGATGCTTAGTGATTTTTAAAAAGGAGGGGCACACATGAAACAGCTAATGTAAGAGATTCATATCAAATTCCCTTTTGATACTGGTTTTGCATTCAGCGAATAACAATTCAGCAATTTTTGGAAGCTCAGAGTCATAATGCCTTGGAGTTGAACTGGCACCAGGGGGTCATTTCATTGCGCTTTCCAATCAGTGCAGAGAGTCTGCCACAATAGGCCTGGCTGCTCATCTGACTCTACTGCGATGCTTCTGCCAACGGGAAACTCACTACTTTACAAAGTGCTCATCCTCCTCTTAGTACAAACTCTTCATGACACTGAGAAGAGAACTGCCTTCCTGCAAGCCCTGCGCATGAGCCCGGCCCGCTCTCACAGAGGCACTCAGAGCACGACAGCATCCTCCTCCACACCACTGTCCTTCATATACCTGGTGACAGGGGCATGTGCTCCCATGGCCTTTCCGTCCCCGGCAGAACATTCTCATTCACTGTTATCGTCCTTCAGGCAGTAACATCCAGACCATCACAGTCCGGCTGCTCTGTCTCACACCTCCGTTTCATTCGCAGCATGTGACACAAGATGAAACACAACACCCTTTTGAACCTGCATCTCAGAGATCGCTAGAGCTGAGCTTGCAGAAGATCATGTGGTGTGGTTTTGTGATTGCTCAAAAGGTCTTCTTTTCCTATTCCTCAGGTATGATAGTCTACCTTTAGAGATTTACTTCTTTAGGTTGAAATGTGACATATCCGGGAGTCCCCTGTCAAAACTCCAAATATCCCTGAAAGGGACACTGTTTGAAGCCTCCAGCGCTTGTAGGAAGTGATTTATTTGGCAACTTTGGACTTAGACCTGGATTCTAATCCTGATTTTGGCGTTTCCAAGTTGTACAACCACAAGCAAATTAGGTAACCTCTCTGAACATGAAGGAATTCGTTAGTTAAGAAGAAGGTCTTTGGGCCTGTAAATGAAGATAATATTCATCAAACATTAGCCAAGTACCTGTGAACTTATAACAAACTCATTTTTCTTTCTCCATTTCTTCTCACTTACTAGCTCTACAATTCTCAGAAAACAGACCTGATTTCTATCCATGAGTAGAGTGAGTTATTGCTATAGCTTTTATCAAGGTAGTCATGGAGTAACATAAAACACCTGAACTTGGGTCCAAAAAGTTCAGTCAACAACAATTAAATGGTTATGTTTTTAATAAATGTTTTTTTCTGCCATCCCTTTGAAATATTTTGAGACATCACCTTGAAATAAGATCAAAGAGAATCCCTAACTTAGAAATGCATTTTTCTCCTGTGCCCAGTCTAAAGACCTTCAAGAAACTCTAAATATTGATCTCAGCAGCAGAAATAAAATGTAAGTGGCCAAAGCACTGAGCCCTGGCTGGGACGGAGGAAGCTGCAGGGGGACACGCAGCCTCCACCTAGCAAGCTGAGTTCCTGCATAAACTCAGCACTAAGGCTCTGGGCCAGGGCTTCCCAAGCTTGAGTGTGCATCGAAGGCATCTGGAGGGCTTGTTAAAGAACAGATTGCTGATGTTTGTACACTAATGTTCACTGCAGCATTATTCACAACAGCCAAAGGGGGAAACAACCCAAGTGTCCATCAACAAATAAATGGATAAACAAATTATGATATATCCATACAATTGAATATTATTCAGCCATAAAAAAGAATGAATTATTAATGCATGCTACAACACGGATGAACCTTAAAAACATTACACTAAGTGAAATCAGCCAGACACAAAAGCCACATGATTCCACTTGTATGAAATATCTAGAACAGGTAAATTCATAGGGACAGAAAGTAGATTAGAGGTTATCAGGGGCTTGGGGTTGGAGGGAGTGAGGAGTTATTGCTTAATGATTACAGAGGTTCTATTTGGCGTGATGAAAAAGTTTGGGAAACAGATTGTGGTGATGGTTGCACAACACTGTGAATGTCACTAAACTGTACACTTAGAATAGCAAATGTTACGTCTCATATATTTTACCATAATATAAAAAAAACTTTAAACCCACAGATTCCTGGTCTCTACCACCAGTAGGTCTGGGTGGGGCCCAAGAATCTGCATTTCTAACAAGTTCCCAGGTGTGCTGATGATGTTGGAACAGAATTTTGAAACCACTGCTCTAAGCCTACAAAAGGGAGGCTAAACAAATCCTTCAAACTCTCCTCTCATCTTGCTTTGCTTTGCTGATTGTCTAGAAAAGCTCAAACTTCTGTGCGTATATAGCAAGGTCAACGCAGGCTGGAAATAATGAATACAGCTGAGTTTGTCATTCTGCATTCAGGCCAACTTGAGGCTATCAGTGCTGCCCTTTGGTTTTCTTCTGCTTTGTCTTCTCACTCAGCTTTGAGCCACTGTTGACCAGTGGGAATGCCAATAATTAACACCCACTCAAGCGGGGTAGGAACAGGTGCAAGTCAGAATGGGTGGTGGGTGAGTGAAGTCATCCTTCAGGCCTGTCCTCAGAAGTCTCACCCCCACCCCCAAATCCAAACTCAATACGTCAACCGTAAACTATTTCTAATAGGACTTAGAAAAGTGCTTGCTGCTTAAAGTATAAGAACTTGTGTGCCAGCCCTCCTGATATTGATCTGGGCAAGATATTCGTGCAGGGGAATAGATGTAATGCAGATGTCTCATTTGGGGTCTTGTCAACTGCTCCAGAGCTCATGTTTCTGGGGTTCTCTTTTTATATATTCTTGGGTTCACCTGAAGTTCACCAGTTTTCCCAATGGTATTACTTAACTTCTTCAAATTTAATATATTTTTATTCCTGCTCATTTGAGTGTTGTATTCCTACGCATGCGCGCTTAATTGAGCAAAGTGTGCTGGACGTTTGCGCTACACAGGTAACTGCACAGCTTTGTCACCCAGAAGGAACAGCGTCCCTGTCACCACCATTGAGTAGCCTGATGCCAGTGGCTGACATGTAAATACGGCAACGAAGGTGAACCCAATGCTGGCCAGACTGGACAGCACACTGGGCCAGTCCTCCCAATGGTCTGAGAGCAAGTGATAACTTTTATTCAGCAAGCAGATAGTGTTGGTTCCTTTCAATTTGCAGGGCTGTCATGTTTAAATATGAAAATGTTGCTTATAGCCAAATGTTAGTGACAGCAGCCTGTGGCGTCTATCACGGTTTGCACTCTTACTCCTGCTAAAAATAGGCCTGCTTTCTCTGGATTCCTTCAAATTCCACATCTGCAGGAAGTTTTTGTTGCTGTTGCTGGCCTTTTTCTTTCTTTCCCAAAGATTACTATTCTTTGGCTCCGCCAGGGGCCCCTCCCTCTCTCCCTCCCTGGGAGAACGCCATTCAGAATGATAATAAACACTCCAGGCTCAGACAGACCCACACAGGCCTCACATTGGCTCTCAGTTATTAGCACAGGCCTCTGCCTCTGAAGTCTTTGGTGGAGAGGGAACTGGGGCAGCTACAAGGGGCAGAACCACCCGACCTGCAGAAGTGCAGGACTGGAGGCGGACAGGCTGGCGGGGCAGGTGGCAGGCATAACTGGACCCCAAGAGCTCTGCGTTTGGGACCCATCAGGCAGCACTGGCCCAGCAGACAGCCTGCTCCTTCCAGCCCACTGCAGTCATTTTGTTTTCCAGGTACTAAATTCACACTCTACAAATCGTAACTACAGTAATGATGCATTTATTTAAAAATCACTGGTGGAACAAATGTTCGACCCTTCTCAAGGCAAGTATTCAATTGCCCTTATTAATTCTCCCTATCTCCTGCCCATGGTGTGTGTGTATGTGTGTGTGTGTGTGTGTGTGTCTGTGTGTGAAGAGAGAGAAGGAGATGGGGAGGGATGGGCGTGGGGTTGGCCAAATGGCAACATTGCTTCAGGTGTGTTCAGAACCAGCCCAGACGATCATGTCTGGAACAAGACCTGAACATTTTGAGAGGCTCCAAGCGCCTCATGACACATTAGAACCACCTGATGCTCTTTTTCCCAGCCTCCCGCTCTTGGGGCTTCTGACTCAGCTCCTTTGCAGCAGGCGGGGCCTCCCGGGGCTTGCGTGGCAGCCAGGTAGCGCCTGCCAGGGCCTCCTGAGTAAAGGCCACACAGCACGTGGATCTCTTGGCAGCTCAGACCTGCTGCTGTGTCCCTTCTCTCCCAGACCACTGCCCCCCAACTCCCTGCTGCCTCTGTGGGCCAGTCCCCTCTGTGGGCCAGTCCCTCCTCTTCAGAAGCTACTGGAGACAGTCCAGACAGGTGCCGGGGAAGGAGGACAGCCAGCTCTGCAGCCCTGGACAGGCTGTCTTGCTCAGGGAGACCCCAGATAACACTGTGGGAAGGGAAGAATCCGTCTCATTCCCCTCTGCTCCCAGTTCCTCTCAAGTGCCTGACACCGGGTATGTGCTTGAGAGAGGTTTGCTGAAGTGTTAAGTGTTTTCTCAGTTTCCCCAGAGTTCTCAGCCTGAGTGGTGCTACTGGTGGCCTGCCATTGGGAAAGGAGATGTGACTAAGAGGAGGTGGCTGTAAATGGCTCTTATACAGTAAGCCCTACGTGGTCCCAACGTGGCTTACAGCAACTGGAGATTTGTACGTGTGGTGGGAAGAGGGGGTCCTCATGGAACTGGAAATCCTAGGTCAGGAAAGGGTGAAAAGAGCAGCAGGTGACTGAGAGCTGGAAACGCCTGGGCAGCACGTTAAGATCAGGCCCCCACTGCCCAGTCCCAATCAGTGCTTCCCTCCCAGTTCAGTGATGACCTGGGGGTACAGGGCCCCCCAACAGGCCTTCCCAGAACCTCTGTCCTCCTCCTGATACCTGGGACTCCTTATACCTGATGGAGCCAGGGCTGTGAACACCACTTACTATCCCAGCCTGAAAACTCCTCAACATCCAACTGGGGAGGTCCTGGGAAACGTATCAATTACTGACGTGTTAAATACAATTCCACACAATGAGTCGTTACAGAACTATGAGTTAAGACAGAACCTCTGCACGGTGCTCCATGGCTGTTCCCTATTTTCTCTCTACCATCTGTAGACACCAATTTACTCTTGGGATTTGCACAGGAGTAGGACATGTGTAGCCTGACAGTATACAACCTGGGGCTTTTCTTGTCTCTAAGAGCTATTATCACAAATTCCAGTCTCCTTCGACAGCCTATGCCTACCTCTCTGGAGTGGTGGTCTTCAAGGAGGGGGTGGGACACCCCAGAGAGTGCAAAGGTCATCCACTGAAGTAAGGAAAGAAAATATTAGAAGGTCTATTTATAGTTATTGTTAATCATTTCTATCTGTGTGGGAATTTATAATGTACATAAGGATATTAGAACAGTAGTACATGTATATAATTTACAAATAATTAAATTGTGTGTGTGCTCATTTTTTTTTTTTTTACTGGTAGGGTGTGTGATCAAAAACGTGCCAAGATCACAGGTGTAAATGACATAGTCTGGCCTCATTTTCACTTACTGAACGTCTCAGATTAGGGCGTGAATAGCTGGGGGAAGAAGGAACATGTTGGAAGATACATACTGGTTCTTTGGTGGTGGTATTGGGGGCGGGGCGGGGTGTTGAAGAACAGATCACAAGGGCCGGGTGCCCCATGTTTCTGTGTCAGCCTAAGGAACTTTCTGACACCAAACCTCACAGACAGACCTGATTCCCTCTCTCCAGGAGGTTGTGACCTGTCCCTCCCTGGGACCCTTCTTTGGCACTTTTTCCCTCGCTCATAGCACAGGTCACTGTCATTTCTGATGTCACTTGACTTCTTGTCATATCTGTCCTTGAGGGCAGTATCTGTCTCTTAACTCAGCTCCTGAAGACCTTGAATGTAGTACCGGATGGCGAATACTTGGAAGCATAATCAAAGCTTTCATTTTCAAAGAGATGTCCATGTCTATGGCGAGGTCACTGGGCGTTTACCTGGCTTTAGATTCCATCGTTGGCAAAAGCTCAAAAACAGCTTTGAAGCTTGCCACCCTATGTCAGTCGCCTAAATTATTTTTGCCTAAAAGCGTTTTTGAAATTACTGTTGATTACAACCCCATTTCATTTTTTTAAAAAAAGGAAAAGAAAAAGGACAGTTTAATAGCACACAACTAGGAAAGACACCATCTCAGAAAGAAAAGATAATCCTTCCCAAGAAAGAGCCAGGACCCTAAGCCTCCACATAAAGTATATACACAGCATCTTCATTTTTCTCGTTCATGCATCATGCCCCAGGCCATGTGTCACCATTTAGGAACAACATGAAAATTCTAGCCCAATCACTGCCAGCATTTTGTGCCCCTGGGTGGTGAAGGAAGAGACGAGCCCAGTCACAACCATGACGTGTAAGGTGTGAGATGGCTGTCCTGCCTTCCCCTCCGTCAGTCTGTCTCTCCTGCAGTTACTCTTCCTTCCTTCCTGGTCCCAAGCAAATGAAACCCAAAATGTCAATGCTTGTAAGGTTTTTACCTTAGATAGCATTTAAAACCCAAAGAAAGTAACCTTTAATTGTGGAATTTCATGTGGTGTGTGGCCTATCCCTTCCACCTGAGCAGCCCCTCAAATCACAGCACATTCATGGCTACAAACCAACACACCTCTCTCTCCAGAGCCAGCCCATAGAGAGGCCCACAGCTCCAGCAGCCATCAGGTCCCCGGCTTGACAAAGAGTGTCTCATACCTGATCAAGGACAAAGCTCTCGACAGAACCCCATGAAATGCTGATATGGTTCATTCTATCATTTGAACTAAAAACAATGTTATGTCCCCAAAACATGATTATATTGATTATACTGCACATACATAATCAAGAAAACCCAACCTCAAGCCACACACTGCTCACACGCACACAAAAGACTGCTGAACGACACAGGATCAGCTCTTTCTGAGTTCATCAGCAATCATTTTTTTCTATTGCTTATTCAGTTTGACAAGTGCTAGCATATGCTTGCTACAATATGTACCAGGTGCCAAATGCGTAAGAAAAAGTAGGAGAGAAACTCTTAAATGGAAAAAAATTATATTCATTAACTTAATTTTTTTCGGCAACAATGCCAGCATTTGACATCAGCAGCAAAGCACGAGGGGCCAGCTGGAGGCGCACCAGTGTTCCTTGGGCGCTGAATGATAACAGACCAGAATATTTCATGTTGGGCCTGTCCCAGAAATTCCAGGTGGCCATAGACATGATCCTTTAAGTTACTGTCCACTTCCTGTTGCGCAACAAATTGTCACCAATTGCCTGAAAAGAATCGGGACATATTATCTGACCAATTTTTGTTCTGCCGTGGGTGGGATGCATAAGGCCAACTGGGAAGCGTAGCTGGAGCCCCAAGTCACCACGATGATTTATAGTGTGACAACAGGCAGAACATTTAAAACCAAGTGTCCTGGAAAATGTACAGGAGCCGTATCAATAACATCACCCAGAGCACGTCCCTGGGACTGGGCTTAAGGTCAAATGTGCACCAGCCCCGATGCCTTGCCACACACCTTCTCCCCAGGCCCCTTTCTCAGAGTAAAACGACAGGACTCTCTCCCCAGAGTCTGCCAGGGGAACAGGTGAGAAGCTCCCTCACCTGTTCGATGTCTGTGGGCACAGAGGGAGGGAGGGAGGATAGTGGGGGTGATAAGCTCCAAGCTGGGCATTCCTACAGGAAGCTCCTCTGGAGTCATGGGGTGGGGCACCATTGCTACCCTTCCCGCACGGCACGTTCATCTGCCTGGGCAGAGGGAGGCCTGCCAAGCCCAGCCTCTCCTCTCCTGCAGGCAGAAAGCAGGATGGGGGGGAAAGAGGGGTTCCTGGTGCAGGCGCTGCTGCCCCCATCCCCCACCCAGCCCTGCCATGGGGGAACCCTCTCTTTCCTTCTAGGGATTAAGCAATGGAGCCCAAATTCCAAGCACACAAAGGCAGTCTGGGATTTAGTCTCCCATTGGCTGCCTCGCCTTTTCCAAGCAGGGGACTCCTTCTTGAGACTACAGGAAGATATTCTCTCCACTGTGGATAAGGAGTCTATCTGATAGACACAATAAGTTTCTCAATGGTTGTGAAGGAGACGGGGGTGTGTGTGAATGAGTTGTGGGTATGTGTCTCATAATGACAAGGAGCTCCCTGAAGTTGTCCCACATGTACCCGCTAAAACTCAATCATCACCCCCCAGCCCAGAGCTTCTCAAACTTCAATTTGCACACAAATGTCAGAGGGATCTTGCTAAAATGCTGTTCTGATTCAGGAGGGCTGGGTGAGTCCTGAGAGTCTTCATTCCTAGCAGGGGCCAGGGCGGTATCCACGTTGCCAGCGGAGGGACCACATTTTGAGTAGTGAGGGGCTATAGCCAACTTGGGATGGAAAGATCAGCCCACGGCCTGGGGGACTATATTTTCTGAATGTGGACCCAGGGCACATGTTCTGAGGAAGGATCTGGGTTTGCTTCCTGAAGCCAGAAGCAGTTCGGGAGCCACGCCAGGGTGCTGAAGCTTCATGCTGCTGGGGACATTCTCAGAGATTAGGGGCAGTGGGTCTCAAACTCAGCTTCTGAGGACACACTGTTGTCAGTAAACTGGATCAGCTGGAGCTGCTGTTGCAATCAGTTCATTTTTGTTTTCTCCCAGACCACTGGGGAGAAATATTAATGCACTGATTTTGAAAATTTATGTTTTTCTGCCTATATATTTTTCTGACCTTTAATTAAAAGCCTTCAACATTTAGCTGTGGCAGGATAATCTCGTGGTAGAGAAGGGCAGCTCGTGAGCACGAGGCAGTGACCCCTGAACTCCACCACCTCTTGGGTCCCCCACTTCAGCCTGCTGGCCCCAGGTGGGTCTTTAACACTGGCACAGTGTCGGCCCTCCTTTGACTTGCCGTATCCCCACTGGGACTTTGAAAAGGAGATAAGCTCGTATGTATATAATATGTGAGAACGAAAGGCAAATGTACACAGAGAATACAGGAAGCACATGGGCTGTCTGGCTGATGGCTGATCTGCTCAGCATAAGAACCTGAGGGAAATTTGAGCATGGAGGACAGACATGCAGAGAAAGGAGCGGAGGAGCCTCTGAGCAGACGACAGGGACTGAGACTTGCAGGGAAATGTGGCCAGGGAGAAATTCCTGGGGCCAAGTGGCCAAAGAGTTTTTATGAATGGGAATGTCGTATTTAATTTTAAGCTTTTCACAGTGCTGGAACATAAAAGCCCTTCACTAACTTGAATCTCCAGTGAAAGTTTCTGCATGTACATGTGCACACACATGGGGACACACACACTCCACCGCCTGGCTTAGAGCGCAGAGGCTTCCAACTCACAGGCTCCCAGGTGCTAGCACACCTCACCTCGCTTCAGGGCCAACGGGAAGGGTGCTGTGATACCACCTATCACTAGGGGGCGC
Source organism: Cheirogaleus medius (assembly GCA_008086735.1). NCBI lineage: Eukaryota > Metazoa > Chordata > Mammalia > Primates > Cheirogaleidae > Cheirogaleus > Cheirogaleus medius. The sequence goes on along the minus strand of VBSM01000361.1, from coordinate 59,582,688 downwards.
TGTCATGGGCAGGCTGCAGTAAAGGCCAAGAGAGCCTGGGTCTCCCCTGGCCTCACCTTCTTCATTTCCACAGGGATGGGGTGGGGTATGGGGTAGAGGGGATGGAGGCTGAGGGCTGGGGACAGGGAATGAAGTTGATGTAGAAATACGAGGCACTATTTCCTTCAGGTGAGACCCACTCTCTTCATAAAAGGAGCAGCCAGGGCTCTAGCAGGAAGAGCAGTGAAAACTAAATTGCATCACAAGACAATAACCACAGCATGCATAAACAAGAATTACCCAAATCCGTAGGCAAGGACTTATCTCACAGACCAAGGCTGCTGTGTCTGCTAACAAGCATTCAAAGATGACAAAACCAACAAGCAAGTGGCAAAGGAATACTAATCTGTCAACCCTGCTTACACAGCTTCATTATGTATTTGTGGACCTGTTGCCTCTTTTTTATGACTTTATGTTTCATATATATATTACAGATGGCAAAATTTACTCCCGGTTCACATAATTGAGAATTAAATATGTCAATAATTCATGCTTTTCCCAAAAGAGTGACAACACTTCCAAATGCCGGGCCATCTGAACTCATCTGAAGACCACTGATTTATGAAAACAGACAAAATAACAAAACAGGTGAAACAGAAAAGGTTGTGGAAACCTTGGGACATGTGGAGATTACAGAGCCAAGGTGCCTGTGTCTGCCTGTGGGTATAAAGCCCTCAGCAAAGGCTTCCCCAAACACAGCACTGAGTCCCAGCCCAGTAAATGAAGAAAAGTTTCCCTGGAGATCCAATCTGTTCAATGCAAACTTATCTCCTTCCCTTTCACTTTCTTAAAATTATTCCAGGGGTTGGGGAAACTGTAGGTCCCCAAAGCGTGAGGGCCACAGGCACCCTCTGCCTCTGGCCCTGCTTTCCCAGAAACTGGGGATGAGACCTCACGGTATCTCACATCTCTGGGCAAAGGGGTCTGGTGTGGGCACACCAGCTTGCTGCATGTTTCTGAGCATAGAGGCTTCCTTCATGCCCCTATAGCACTTTTGGGGGGCTTTTATTACATGGTACTCAAACTGCTTCTGAGACAGTTTTCCACTGTGTTTTAAAAGCCAGTCCTGGCATGTCTGTAAACATCAGTTCATATTCCTGGAATAAATCTTTTTTGTGTTCCATCCTACTACCCACAGGGGTACAGATGGCATGTTTTATGTGGCAGCCACTATTTACAATTCAACCCCATGGAGGCCCATGAGATGCCACAAATGTAGCCCACACAGGAAGACAGCCCCCTCGGGCAGAGACATTTGTCCCGACAGGCCAGGAGTGCCAGGAAGGGACACGCCCTGAAAGTACACAGGGTGCCTCTGCCGCTGCCACTCATCCTCCTCTCAGGGCCAGCGGGGTCTCGGGCATCTCCAGAAGGCACACTGGGCGGCGGGCTCTGCCCGAGTGACGGTGGAATGTGCATGGCCAGTGGCCGTAAGCAGGGAAAACAGCACACAAAATGCCCAAAATTGGCTGTAGAGTTTAAAACATCAACAAAGCAAATCCTTCTCAACCAAGAAGGCTTACCACATTCATTTGCATGTTCATGAGCATCTGCTAGCTGAGTATCAATGTATCTTTCTTTCTATTCTGATGCACAGCCACTAATCACAGATTTGACCCTGTCGCTACCTCAATAAATGGATAATCGAAGCAGGGTATTTTTGGTGGAGGCGGGGAGGGAAGAAAGGGAGAAGAAACACTTTACCCAGAAGAACACTGTGAAGAAGCCACTGCTGCCTCTGTCTTAGACTAAGTTAGCATTTGCTGAAAATGTCAACAGATTGCTGCTTGAGTTTGAGTTGTGCAGACATCAAAGCTTATTTTAACAGGGCATTTTGCTTAAAATCACTTGGTTGGTTCAGGCATTTAGAATGTCTCTGACTATGTAATTTGGATTAAGAGGTTCTTGTTGGGTTTTACCGGTTTAGCATAAATCAGGACATAACTGGAATAGACCCCTTCACATAACCAGAGCCTTTAGGGCATTAATGAAGCAAAATTTGCTCTTTGTTTGTATTGCATTTTTAGTGGGTCCTTCTTTCTCCCCCCCTCCCCTTTTTTAACACAGCTTAGTTGCTATGCAGAGGCTTAGCGCTCCTGTGTGCGGATCAGTTCCAGACTTTGGTTTGATTTGAAACAAGCCAAGCAAATTTGCCTGAATGTGATTTCAAAAGGTTTTCCTGTTTTCCTATTTCTCTCATCAGGAGATTGAAGGAAGCTGAGAAGCAAGTCACTATTTGAGTTCAAATAAAGCTAGCCTGATTTTCTCAAGTATTTGGTATGATTCAGTAGACACAGCTCAGATGGACAAGCCCTGCTCCTCTGGAACTCTGCAATAGCTCGCCAATAAGAACTGAGTCTCAGAAAGCTAATTTCAAAAGGCAGATTACTTATAATTGCAGATAAAATCTTTTTCTTCCATTCTTACTTTTCTTTCAATCATTCTTTTTCACTTTCTCTCTCCACATCACATTGACTAGATGTGACTCCAAAAGTTAATGGTAATTGCTCTCATCTTAATTTAGCAGAGAGACAGAGAGAGAGAGAGAGAGAGAGGGAGAGAGAGAGAGAAATGAGTGTAATTTGCAGAGCTGAGCACAGGTCATTACAGGTGTGTTATATTAGTGTATTCATGAGCCCCCTGGGACAGGCATGCTGAGATATCCAATAACTTTCTTAATGTGTAATTACACACCATCAGACTATAATTGATTAATTGAAAAGAGAATGTAGGCAGATGTGAGGGCAAGACTTCGGCTGCTCATTAAATGAATATGTCCTTGCTTCTCTTTAATAAGTTAAGTGGAACTACTCAAAAGCAATTAAGTCAGTAGTGAAATTCATTAAATTTTAAGTAATTATTGGTATTAAATTCTGTAATAAAATTCAAGACTTTGCATAGTTCCATTTCAAAAAGAAGTATCATTATTTTATGGGGCCAATTTAGCAGAATGAGGGTTCCAGAGAAAACTACATCTTGGATCCACTGACATTCTGTGTGGAAATCACTAGAGAGAGAGAGAAAGAGATAGAAGGGGAGAAGGTTCTGGAAGCACTGCGTGCCACCTGAGACCAACCAAAGGAGTGTGTCACTTAAGCCCAGGAATGCAGTAGTGTCTCCAAAGTGATTCTTTCATTTAAAATCTTAATCTAAATAGATCAAAAAGAATTAAACAATACTTATTTTTAAATCTAATGCCTTGACTACAATATGTGATACCTTCTGTAGTAGCTGAATTGAAACATAAACATGGATATGGGAAGTTGAGTGCAATTTGGAGAAAATCCCAGGCCCTACTACTCTCATTTGGGAAACAAACCTACTGGCGTGGGGGGAGAGGATGAGGGGTGCTGTAGTTTAGGGCTGGGTCCACAGAGACCTATCAGAGCCCACAGGTGGCTCCCACAGCTTCTGCCACTACTCATCCTGCCCAAGACATTGGACAACTCAGAAATGTGTTGGAGAGGAACTCAACTCAGCTGAAGCTGCCGCATTCCAGACATTCCTGACAACTCCCTAGACACAGGAGAGACCTTGGAGTCTGAGCTGATTGTGGAAAATTGCCAGTGGAGAGCCACACCAGCATGGTCTGTTCATTCATTCATAAAGTTAAGTGTTTCTTGAGCATTTACTCAAAGCCTTTATTAAGGTGATTTATATACATATCTAGTTTAACAGTAGAACTATACATAATTTAATAATATAAAGTAAATGTACAATGATCTTATAAAGACTAGGGGTGGAATTCTGTAAAAAATCTAGTCCATTTTGTACCCAGCCAAGATGATCTTGTGCCCCACACATAGTAGGCACTCAATAAAAGCTTGCCAACTAGATAATAGAATTGATGATGCGGATTCTGAGGAAAGCATGATGGTGTGTGGCACTTGCATGAAGTTCTCTATTTAATTTATGCAGACAGTGAAGATTAGAAATGTTAATGTCTTGGCCAGGATAAGCCAAAGAGATGGTGATAATGGCAGCTGACAGTGAAGGAGAACCGATTCCAGAGCCCTTATCCCCAGGCTTCAGCCCCAACCATCAGCATCCTTAACAGTGCTGTCATTTCTTTCTTGCAATAGAAAACTTAAAATGTAAACCCACAAACTTTGGTCATTTTTTTTAAAACAGTAGATTGAACCACATATTTTTTAAACTCGTACTTCCAAATCTAAACATAACTTTGCATGGTTATTTTCACAATCTGAAAAGTAATCATTGTATTTTCATTGTTTGCTGGGGCTAACACTCTGATGAAGTTAAAGCCAGTCTACCAGACGCACGGCTGCAGGGCCGCTGCTTCTAGGAGGCTCCATTCACTTGGTGGGCCCTGTTAGAGGCTCCACGCCACAGCCCTGACGAAACTCAGAGAGCAGGGAGGCATGTGGCTCTTACCATTCTCGCAGGAGGAGAAAGAGGCATTTTATGTATACTCTAATTCCTACTGGAAAAAAAAAATCCAATCTGCACACACATTGTAATTTTAGAGAGCATAACTAAAGACTAAATTAGACCAAATAGGTATATTAAGCTCAGAAAGAAAAAAGCCAGGGCAAAGGAAAGACATTAGGTCTCATTTTCTGTTTGCATGTTTTCCTGCCATAATAGGCATCTTATTGTCCCGTAACTCATTTTAATCTCGAATATGACCTTGATAATCTGTGTATGGGCAGCCCAACTATTTCAAAGAGGAGCTCTGATCAAGGGAGATGCACTTGAGTTTTAACAAGTCCATTAAATGACATTTTGCTGAGATTCTGGATTTTTGTTTCCTTTTTTTTTTTTTTTCATTTTTTACAACTGTAACAAGTCCCCAGTACATTCCAGACAGCTGAGCCAGACCAAAGAAAAACTGATTTATCAAATCAATAATTAAGTACCTAATTGATATATGGTGAAACTTATCAGCATATGAATTAAGAAGATGGCCAAAAAAGTGGGTGATTGTGTTTACTTCCAAAAGAAAAATGGAATTTTAAGGTCATACTATTAGAATAATCAGGGAATGTAGGATTATAAGAAATTTAATTTGGGGGACTAACTAGCAAACCCTTTTTGTGTGGGATTTTTTTTCCTCAATAATCATTTTATGTTAATGTTCTACCTTAGCAAACCCAGTAAATTCAATAAAATGCTTTTTCTTTCATGAAGATCTTGAAAATCTTTAGTAATATTTATTGAATAAACACCAGTTCTCTGTCTAGAGTTGTGCACATGCATAATGAATAGGCTAAATCCATATGATCAAAAGCTGTGTACCATAAGATTCTCTCCTTATTTTTAAAAAAACAAGGATTCTGACCACTCATTTGAGTTTTCCTTATTAGCATTTCCTTCTCTTAAAAGTTGAGTACAACAGAGGGATTTATTTCCCTTTATTAGTTACCTTTTATTGAACACCTGTTATATGCCAAGCACGTTATCTGTATTATCTCATTTAGTTTTTACAGCAACACTCAATGGCATGTATAGTTATTATTCCTGCTTTACAAGTACGGAAACTGACCTCCCCAAGGCCACAAAGCAAGGAACATACATAGCCAGGAAGTGATTCCAGGGCTACCTGGCCTCTATGCTGTTTTCAGAGGGAAGGAGTCATTGCATTCTGTGAATGGAGATTCTATCTGTCTTTAAATAATCCGAATTTAAGAATCTTTTTTTCCTACTTTGTATTTTCATAGCTTAAATCACACTGATCCCTGAATCATCCTGGATCACAAATATTTTTAAACTTCAATGTCTTGCTTCTACGTTGATCTTGTTTTTCCTACTGCATATAACTAGTAACTTAATTAAGACTGTTATCCAAAATCTAAATTTACAAGAAAATTGGCCTGAGATGAAATCTTTGCCGGTTATTTATACTACGATAGTCATAAAAACTTGATGACTAATACTTTTGAACAGTGATTTTCAGGGTTTCTTTCTTGCCTTTCCAGGTGTCAGAAGTCTTTGTCCCCCTCACAATGTGCCTAGACTGCTCTAACCACCTTCTAGAAGTCTCCCTGCTCCCCTCCTCCAATCTGTGAAAGCACTGCTTTCATAATGGTAATTCCTGGCTCAGGTACATAATACAGAGCCCTATAGCCTAAAACACCAAATGTACAATTAGCTGCTTGGCACTCACTGTTTTTATCATCTGACCACAACTTCCTGAGTTAATTCTCTTATCACTCACAAAATGATACTAGCCCAGGCAGTCTCCCATGTGGCCCCCACGTACATGACATGCACCTCCCTCACCACGGTTCCACGCCTCTTCTTCTTTCTTCAGGATGCCCTCTCTCGCCACCCACCTGCCAAGGACCAGCCCAAGTCTCACGTCCTCTGAGAACCTATCCTGATGACTCCAGGCCATCATTTCTTCCTCATTAAATGACCTTCACTTTCCTGTTGTACATATGCATATTTTAATATATATTTCTATTCTCTAATCACCATACCACCCCATCTGGCACTTTACTATACACTGGAGGTACATTGTTCATAAAAGCATAGCTTGTTTGTAAATTTCTTATGAGAAGGATCCACATTTTATACTTTGCGTTGTTAACACATGACTTTTAAGCATAACACTGGGGAGACAGTAGGTACCTGATAAATGCATGTCGATTGTAAGACAAAAGTCTTCAAAATCTGGATAACACACACACACACCCATAACTACCTGCTCTCATGTTAATTCCACTTTTTGAGATGTGTCTATAACACTAAATACCCAGATTTTTTTTAAAGGTTTAAAATCCTTATAGACATTGTCTTTATGCAGTGTATACAAAAGAATAAATTAGAGATATAAGAAACTATTCAGACCAGATAAACCAGGGAGAATATATCCCTTGAGAAAAGGTCTTTTTGGTTTGAATTATCAAGACTGGCTGTCTCCATTGATGCAGCTCAATTTTCAACTTGGCTGATTTGATGACAGTCAGAACATTGTTTAAAAATCAAAATGCATGAAGGCTAAGGAAAAATGAAAATAAAAATTTCATTACAACTTGATTTTCCAATGTTATTTATTTTTATGTATTCATATGTAAACATCAAATTAGTATATAAAAATACTACATAAATGTTTGAGATGAGTTAAATGCCATAGACTCATAAATACTTTAATAATGCTTCAGTTTATTTTCATTTTCCTTTATATACATACCCACATTTCTACATAGGATATATAAATTTGCCTTCATATATTATATTTTATATGTATATATATTTAATGATGTTGCATATTTTCAAAATTCAAGCTATCTGGTAAATACATAACTATTTCTCTAAGCCAAAAATGGTGTTTAGTTCACTGGAAGTGGCTTTACATATTTATCAACAATTTAGAAATTAATAGTACCACTGACTGAAATGGCTAAATGATGGAGGCCCCCAAAATATTTCACATATCTTAAATTAACCTGGACACTTGTCATGTGAAGGCTTTATCCCAGCACATGTTAAATATTTAAACATTGTCTCCCTTCCCATCTCAGACTTTACCACTTAGAAATGTCTATGTGATTTTCCCCACTCCTTGTTCACACAAAGGAGTGTATAGCACATCCTGCTACAATGTCAGAATCAGATTCAAATTTTCCATTCAAAGGAAACCAAACTACATTGAGATCATAACACAGAAAAACAGCAAAGTATTCCACACAGTTAAGTTTGAGGAGTAAGTTTACCTATATAATTTGATATCCTGAATGTGCATTATAAAATTCTGAAGTATAGGAAATATACCTAGGTATATTTTTCGCCTTATATTGGGAATCTCTCTAAGAGATGATAGTGGTGGTGGTGATGATGATGATGGATAAGAGTATCCTAATTTATAAAAACATACTTTATCCTAATGAGATCGACAGCTTGTTCTATGGAGAAAGACAGAATATCACTCTTCTACCAACTTATCTTTATGAATTTTTAAGAGAAATATTGAAGGCTATGCAACCCAAAGTAGAACATTAAGCAATTTTCTGGATAATTAAGGCAAAAGTTCTGTTTATTATTTTCAAGCCCTGCTTATCTGGGGTATGTCTTAACTGGTTCAACATTACACTTGCAGGAATGAACACATCATCTATCAGCTCCACTGAAGAGAAAGTGTACAGCAGTAGAATACTCAGCCAAGACAGCCAGAGGCCACCCTCCACTCCACCTTGCCAGCGGCAGACACACAATCCAGTACCAACTTTCATTTTTTACCTAAACTAGATCCAGGGAGATATGCTACTGCATGTATTCATTCCACAAATAATTATTGAGCATCCACTTCCATGGTTCATTGAATCTATTAATATATCACCATTGGCTGTTAAGATGCCCTTATTTTAATACCACAAGGGAAAAAACACTGCCAATCAAACAATGACAGATCATCAATGTGATGACTCCCATTTCTGAGATGTTAAAATGTTAGGGGGAAAAGTGCATCTTAGAATCCATGAAAAATAGTGTGAGCCAAGCATAGTTCTCAGAGGTCCAGCAATGCACAAGACAGACAAGGCTCCTTTCTCACAGAGCTCTCAGCCAGGGGGACTCATCTGGACTCAAAGGAGAATGAGTGCTGTCCCCTGGCAAAGGTCTCAATTCCTGGTTGCATGTAGCCATGCAGCAGGGAGGAGGAGCTGGAAAGGGAGCTCTCTAGGAAAGCCTGATGCCTCAGAGCAGAAGAGTAGGAAGTATCCAAATAACACCATTAGGAAAGATATTTCAAACCAAAATGCAATGAAGCACATTACTTTAAAGGCTCTTGTTTTCCTGGACAAGGAAAACATTTACAGTTTAATCATGGGCTTCTATCTTCCTTCTTCCATTTAAAAATTCCCTCTCGCCAGTCCTCCACTACCCCCACATCCCCATCTCCAATTTCTTGCCTCTCTTATTACTCACATTTGTCATTATTCTCCACTCCAAATATTTTTTATACTCTTTCCTTTTTTCTCCCAAGAGACTTTCATTAGCTTGTTCTTCTAACCATCAACTGAGCACACGACTGAATATGATTACTATTAGTTCTGGCTGGTTACTTCGGCACGTTTACATTGATAATTGATATCCTATTTGATTTCCTGGTTGCTTGACATATGACCTATAGATTCATTGAAGCCATGGGAGGTGAATTCTCTTTGGTATTTTAGGTGATTGTTCAGTTCTAGCAATTAAAACAATGAGGGAGGACGCAACTGACACCTGACTCCCGAATGCTGCCTTACAGCGGACATCTCAAAGGAAGTGGATTTGTTCACCCTGAGGAATGCAATGCTACAAAATCAAAATAGTTCCAGCCTTTTAAAAATGGCCTTAGTGATCATAAAAAAAGTATCAAAATTATCCAACAAAAACTTAGCATTTATACATAATCTATAGCAGTCAGATTTTTAAAAAGACACTCGAATGCTTATATCACACTGAAAAAATATATTTTCCATGGTCTACAGCTGTTCTGTAAATGTCCCCAAGTCTACCAAATTAAAAACTATACATTTTGGCTCTGTTCCCCACAATTTATTATGCATTGGGAATCCTCAAACATTGACATGACTTTCTGAATAAATTGCCCTTCCTAACATGCCACACAGATGTTCTTTTGGGCTTCAGATCTCTACCAAAGATGTTACTATAAAGAAGCTAGAAAGAGTGATTCTGAATTAATCTCTTAATCTTTTCATTCCACAACCATAGACTGACCTCCTTCTCTGGCTCTGGAATGGAAAAAATGTATAAGACCTGGCCCCTACCCTGAGACTGCAGCAGTATGTGTTGGCCTGAGCACTGGCTTGGGCGTGTGGTAGGAGAGATGTGGGTCGCACTCCAGCTCTGAACCTGCTCACTGGACCCCCTCCAACCTCCCAGGGCAAGGAATGTAACATCTCTACATTTTAATTTCCCCATCTATAAAATGGAAAAAACAATATCTACTTAGTAAAGTTATGGTGAGTGTACAGGGTCTAAAAGAGGGGTCTATAAAAACCAAGCACCATACTGGCTTGCTGGAGACACCCACAAAGGAGAGTTTCTTGTCTCCTTCCCTCCCTTAACCCAATCAAGAGGCACATCCATTTGCTACTACAGATAAAGCCCTGTGTAAATTACATTTTTTTCTTTGCTTTGCATTCATTTTCTTAGTTGCATATTTCTAAGAGTAACCATTTTACTATTAAATGTTTGGGCAGGATAAAGAGGTCTTGGATCATGTAGAACAGCAGTCCCCAACCTTTTTGGCACCAGGGACTGGTTTCATGGAAAATAATTTTTTCATGGCCAGGGGGTGGGGATTGGTTTCAGGATGATTCAAGCGCATTACATTTACTGTGCAAACCTCTCTGTTAATGATAATCTGTATTTGCAGCTGCTCCCCAGCACTAGCATCACCATCTCAGCTCCACCTCAGATCATCAGGCATTAGAGTCTCATGAGGAGACGCAACCTAGATCCCTCGCATGCACTGTTTACAGTGGGGTTTGCGCTCCCATGAGAATCTAATGCCGCTGCTGATCTGACAGGAGGCGGAGCTTATTCAGTGATGCGAGTGATGGGGAGCAGCCGTAAATACAGATGAAGCTTCGCTCACTTGCTCGCTGCTCACCTCCTCCTATGCAGCCCCGTTCCAAACAGGCCACAGACCAGTACTGGTCCATGGCCCAGGACTTGGGGACTGCAGATGTGGAGAATATTCCTTGAGAGTCACATTTTTTTTAAAAAAAAGCTTATCTCTAAGAATTATTTGCATAATATATGTTGTATTCTGTCCCCCTCATTCATTGTTCACAAGGAAATTTTGTGGCTTTTGCATGCAAATGTGCATATGCAAAACTTTCAGATAATCTATTGCTAGAAAATTTTGTCAAGAGCTAATCTATGATATACTTGAAAGCAAGTGACCTTGGAATAAATAATCATAATCATAATCACAGCAACATTGATTGAGTGCCAATTGTTTACCAAATACTATTCTAAGCACCTTATGGGTATTCGTTCTTTCAGACCTCATGCCAACCCTACTGGATACTTACTATTATCCTCATTTAACAGACAAGGACACATACAGAGAGATTCAGTGATTTGCTCAAGGCCACACAGCCAGTGGGTGGAGTGGAGAAGATTCCTAAATCTGAACAAAACAATCTGGCTCAAGAGTCCATGTTCTTCACCACAATGCCATACTATTTTTTGGAAGTTCTAGATTCTTCTTCAAAAAATTATTCAGACATTGCATAAGTCAGCAACATTCGCTATGCAGCCAACAGGCATCTCTAACTCCCTGGGCATAAAAAGCAAGTGGATGGATGTTCTAGCATTTCTCCAAAGTTCTTTTACCTAAATTAAAATTCTACATTTGGACTCTTATCCAAACCAACTGGGAAGAGACTCAAGTTAGAGAATAAAAACAGGTACTACTCCCAGCCTCAAGATGTTGTTTAAGCTAATGCATCTTTCTATAATAGTTCCATTTTATTGGTAATAAGATTGGTTGTTGAGCTTTTACTATGTGCCAGGCATACTAAGTGCTTCATACACATGATCTCATTTACTCCTCAGGAAAACCCCTTGAGGTAGGTAGGTACTGTATTTATCCTCGTTATATTGATAGAGACGCTGAGGTTTGGGAAGGTAAGAAACTTGCCCAGGTTGCACTGCTGGCATGTCTGCAGAGCAGGGATTGGGACTCCCGCTCTCATCCACCAGCCCACAGTGTCTCCCCTGGAGAACACATGGTCTTCCATAGCTCTCTCTGGCCCCAAGAACCACTGCGATGTACTGTGTGAGAAGCCAGCATGAAAACCAAACCATTATACCTCTGATCTTTTTGTGCAATGGCCCTGAAACTGGAAAGGCAAAGATCCCCCATGCCTTGGAAAAGAGCGCCTGCTGGGGACCAAGGGTCTCTGATCTAATCAAGACCCTCTGCTCCCCCAAAAGCCCCTATATTAGAGCAAAAGCTAGGGAAATCTAGCCCTCCCCTGGGTGGCTTCTCTCCCAGATAAAGAAGCTACAAAGAGAGTTAAAATAGGGCTTGCATGGGTGGGAGAGGAGGGGAAGTGGTCCACTGTAGTCCAGGGTGTCTTTGTGAGAAAAGAGAAATAAAAGAGAAAGAACTTGAACCATAAGACCATGGCAGTAATGGGTGCCAAGAGGCTGAAAAGAGTGAGAAGAGAAGCAACAGACACAGCTGGAGAAGAAATATAAACAACAGCACAGATGGGAACAGAGGGACGTGCAGGTAAAATACTACTCAAGTGGAATCCATCCCTGCTGCTTGTATTAAAGTCTAGATGATCTTGCCAGAGAGCATAATTGTGTCACCTCTATTGAAACTGACTCTTGCTTAGTCTAAGGTTATTGCCTTTATTTCCAGAAAGTTCTATTTTTCTAAAAGATAGTTTAGAAAACTACGGGCTCACAGGAATAGCTCCAGATTAAAGAGATCTAGAAGATAGGTGGGGAAAAAAGTGGTGACACAGGCCAACTCTCTCTAGACAGCAACCAGTCCCTGGGGTTTTCTGGGTCATTTTTACACCTTCGGAGCTACTACAACTACTATTGCAGGAAATTGGTATACAGTATACTACGTATGCATATGTCAGATGATGTTTTATTTCATATGATGTGAGTTCCAATGTGTCACTATGATTTTAATTTTCAGTGCATCTGCTGCCCAGCTGTAATATCAAAGCAATAGTATGTAAATTCACATTGACCTGGGGCATAAATCTGGCTTTATAGACATTAAGGGGAGGGTCTTTGGTCAATTGCATGTATTTTGAAAAGCATATCAAGTTTCAAATGAAATGTGGCAGTTTCACCTTTTGGGAGTTCTCTTTATATCTCCAGGATCTAGCAAGAAAGTCCTAGCAATGGCTAATGTATGGGAGCAATCCCGAATTTCCTCTCCCTACTGTGAGGAGGCTACTATGTACTGGTGAGCTGGGGTGGGCTGCAAAGAGTTCTGACATTATTTTAAAATAAATACACTTAGAACCAGAGGCCTGAGAGTAAAGAAGAATCAAGTCATCCCTGGTACTGTGGTGTGTCTTTTTAAACTCAGTCTGATGCCCAAGCCTTACGAGGTTGAGCTGGGGAGGGAGGGAAGAGCACAGTGCATAACCAAGAGTCACTTGTTTTATGCACGCATAGTCCCAAAACTCCAATTCCCAATGTAATCATTATCAATGGATTCTTTCTAGCCAGGGAAGAAGGATGCTACAGTCTTTACCAAAACAAATGAAACCAAACCAAACAAAACAACCCCAACCTGCCCACCTCAAAAGCATACATACTTCATAGCAAAAAACGGGCAGGGGGAAAGGAGACAGATGAAGCAGGACTACCCTGACTTGATAATTGCTGAAGCTGGGTGAAAGGTACAATGGGGTTCATTATGTGGCTCAAACTACTCTAATTTTGTACATGTTAGAAATTTTCCATAATATATATTTTTTAATCCACAGAAGTACTAGGAATTTCCATACTCGATAGGCTGGTGTCAGTTATTGAGACCCCTGCAAATGGGCCTGCCTGACTGCTCACCCCTTAGCCTCTGGGCACTCTACGCTTGGTCAGCTTCGATACTAACCAGGGCACGGGGCACCTGGCCTGTACTTCTCGCCTCCATGCCTTTGCTCATGCTTTTCCCTCTGCTTGGAACACCCATACATGCCAGCTCCAGCTGTCCAGATCCAACCCATGTAAGGCCTAGATCAAAGGTAGCCTCCCTTGTTAAGTCTTTAATGACCGCATATGGAAATGATTTCTTCTTCCTTTGTACTCCAGAACTTCGCTAGTACTCTGTTGGGGCACAGCTCACTGTGTAATGATAACAATCAGGATTATGTGAATAATCATAATAGCAGCAGAAGCTAATACGTACTGCGTGCTTACTATGTACCAGGCTCTCTAAATATGCCATCACTTTTGATCCTAGCAATATGCTCTGAGGTTATTGCCTTTTGTTAGCACATTTAACAGATGAAGATCTGAAGCTCAGAGAGGTTCCAGAGGTGAAACAGAGATCCAGTGTGATGTAATGTGATATCAGAGATATCACAGTAAATTTTAAGCCTTTGTGCCTATGATCCTTAGCTATACCACCAGGGTGATATGGTATAAACTAGAGTCTGGCTGGGGCAAACTCCTCACTTTCAGGACGACCTGAGAGCCCACATTCTTGATGACCATGATACTGTACATGCCTCATTTTCTCCTACTGAACTGTGAACTCCTTCAGGGAAAGCACTCTGTTTTGTGTCCCTACCTGCATTGTCGAGTAGGATGCCTTGTACATAGAAAATGCTCAATGTCTTGTTATTTGAACACAGCATTAACACGGGGCCTTTCTACTGCCGAAGGACTATCTTCAACTTTCACAATCCACCTGTCTGCCTCCACAAGGAAATGAGACGGAAAAAACAGCCCACAGAAGAATAGCCTAAGCATCTCTCCTCCCCATCATCTCTGTTCACAAGGCCACAAAACTAAAATAGTTTTCATCTTCTCCCTAGCCTGGCATTGTAAGTGACCAGAAAGAATTCTTCCTTGATGCTATTTTTATTCAGCCTCCCAGCTGTGGGCTCCCTCCTCTCCCTCTGCAAAACCCTCACCCCCGACAGCCCCGAGGTAACCCGGAAAGGATTCAGACTACGTCTAGGTGATGACTCAGGAGTCTGGAACTGAGGAAGGCAGGCTGCTTCGCCACCCCCCCCCCCCCCCCCCACCAAGCCAAGTTTCCTTTCTCTTATTTTCCCTTTCAGATTTCCCAAACCTGCTTTTTTCCCCCCAGTCAAATAATATCACATCAGTTGCTACTATTCTTTGATTATATTTTGGCCTTCTTCCTGAACAGAGCAATGTTCTCTGAATTGGTCCTAAGAAAACTTGGGGAGTGGGCTCAGTAGTGTTCAGTTCCTTCTCAAAACCCTCTCCACATTCCTCTTCTTCTAGCCATGGGTCCTTCCCCTCCCATGACTGAGCTTATTCTGTATTTCTGCAAGGTCTTACTCAATGGGCTTTCAAGAACTGAGAAAGTACTGGCTGATGAGAAGGTGGGAGCTCATAACATGTTTAAGGTCCTCCTCACTCTAGCTTTTAACCCAACTTCCAGCAGTGATATGAGCATTTTAGTAGGGAAAATGAGAAGCTTTCCAGTCCCCAAAGAATAAAGCAATAATGATAAAGGGACCAGCAATGGAGGTGGAATTTGGGGCAAAGGCTAGTCTAACCTGTGGCTGGCTCTAAATATTCTCTTTGCTGGGCTCTTATAAACCATGTCGCTATAGTGTTAATACGATATAAATTTCCTACCTTTTCTTTTATTCAAACTTGTTTCCTTTGGTCATAAGCTTAGAAATACCAGCAAAATACCCTGGTGTGAGTGTGTGTGCATGTGTGTATGTGTGTGTACATACCTATCTACAAAGGGGTAGGTAGGGCCAAACTGAATTGTGATACATCAAATAGTACTCGTTTTATCTAATGTCACTCATCTTGACAGCCTTGCATTTTCAAAATTAATAAAAAGCATAAGGAAACTGCTATACTACTACCAACTAAAAAATCTTGGCCACCAAACTAAATATCTAGTCATCTGTGTTGTACATTAAGTGTGAAGGCACATATCACAGTTTGGGATTTAAATGGAAAAATCAATACCCTACAGGAAATCTACAGTTGCATAGCAGATTTTTCTATCAGCCAAAGCTTTCTTTGTCAGTGCCTTCTGATTACACATACTTGTGTATTCCAGGCATCGATTTTACTTTGCTTTTGTTTGGGTTACTTAATATTCCTCCCTCTTCCAAGAAGCAGAGGCGGGTGGGGCAGGAAGACGGGGCTGCAGGCAGAGACATTAGAGAGTCAGTAATAAAGTCAAGGCAATGTCCCGTGCACCTGGCCAGGGCACTTTGTGTCAGTGCCTGTGGCCCAGAGGACTAGCCTTCCAGCCATGTGTTCCAGATCATGTGGGAGCCCAGAAGTAACCTGCACCCTCAGTGTTTCCCCCCACGAAGCTCCCATATCTATACTGGCTGCTGCTCTTGCTGCAGCGAACCATGCAAGAAGATGGCAGAGCCACCCTTAAGCTAAAAAAGCACTTTGGAGCAGAGCTTGCAATCTTCTCTGACAGATTCTTTAAAAATCTGCTCTAATCTGCACTAAGAAAACTCCAAGGACTTCCTATTTCTCTCTTATGAATGAACAAGTCTTTTTCATATAGAAGCATAACTTCTCAAGGCTTCATAACCAGCCAAACACCATCCCTTTTCTTACAGCTGAAAAAAATAAAATTTCTCCTTGGAGAAATAAGCTCGTGTTTTTTTCTTTATTCTCCTATTTCTTTGATCACAGGAAAGTATGCTGACCAAAATAAAGCATTTCTAACAGTGACTAGAAGGACAAAGATTGTACCAAATCTCTCAAGACCACTGCCAACACAATGCTGTGCTTAAGCACACCAATGATGAAATATCTATTTTCTCTAAAGATAGCTATAAAAGATGTTCGCATATATGTTTTACTTCCTCCAGTATAAACTGACCACAACCGGGACTCAAGCATGTTCATTTTTCCAATAAATAGAAAAAAATTAAACATGGCACATTATTTTTAACAATTTCTCTGAAAAGAAGTAAGTTACTCCCAAAAGCATTCTGATACCAAAACATAGCCTAAATGGCCCCCTTGGTCTTCTGCTGTACAACAATAGCTATAGAGAGAAACATTTAAACTGCAATGAGCAAAAACGGTTGCCCCAGAATAGGTAATGCTAGCAGGTCTGGAAGTTTAAGAGTCCTAAGATAAAATATAAGGTAAGTTAAATTTTCAGGAAAAAAATTGCATTTATAAGCAGCATGTTTGCCTGTGGACTGGTTGGTCAAGGGACTACACACACAGAATGAGTAGTGCTATTGTAACTGTGCAGAGTGTAGCAGGGAAAAGGAGGTTCTTGCTGTCAACACGTAGCTAGCTAGAATGGGTAAGAACTGTATTTTTCTCTCTTCTCCTGCTCTTTGGACACTGTTTTTAATGAACAGTTGGTATCAGAGCTAAATCCAAAGACTGTTACATGTGGGATTTCCTAATGCAGAGACCTGGCAGAGCTGTACTGTATTCGGCCAAAAAAACTAAACAGAAATTAGACTACCTCGAAATGTAACAACTGAGCAACCTCATTCTCTTTCAGTGTTTTCATTTAGTTGGAGCAAATGTTTTGCTTTAATGCAATTGAAAAGAAAAGAACGTTTAGGGACAACATAGCTAGATCCCTCATAAAGCTTCATTTTCAAAAGCAGTGTTTGAATCTCTAAATAAATGACAATTCATTCTCTGTTTACTTTAGGTAAACAGAAAATGCATTGCAGAGCACTCATTTTCAAAAGCTAATCAAGAACATTAGGTCCCAACAGATTCATTTAATAGAAATATAATAGGCATTCCTGCTTGCTTTTCATCTTGTCTCGCTATAAATGCTAAAATGAACAGCAAATTAACCCTGCATTGGAACAGAGTTTCTGTCACAGCTGATATCCTCTCTCTCACGACTTATAAACATCCCCGCACCCTGTCACTGCTTTGACTCCTTCTACATTAGGAGAGACGGTTGAGGTTGGCAAGAGAGTGAAGGAATACTTGAATTCTAAAGGGAGTACTGCGTGTCAACTCTGCTATCTTTCCTAGCAGAATAAAATATTACAATGTTGTCTCCTAAAATAGCGTACAATTAGGACGCAGGAGGAGGGGTAAGGGTGGGGTTGGTTTTTTTCCAAGCTACATATATCAACTGTCTTTCTCTATATTTTTAACATTACTAGCCATTCTCCAAGTGGCTGCTTATAAACTACCATACAAAACAAGCTAATAAAGACAGGGCCATTCAAGCTCTATAATCAGATATAAAAGATTTGCAAACAATTTGAGATCTTATAATGAATATTCAGTGATATCAGAATTAGCATTTAGAACTCTATACAGAAAAACTATAATATTTCATAAATTATGTAATAATGAACAAACCCTTTCAAAAATTCTTTTCACTGTGCTAAAGTAACATTCTAGACTTGTTGTAAGTATGTTATTCTTACAAGTAGTTCGCAGTTATTCTTGAAGGCAAGCCTTGGAGTTTCCTTAGCATAGTGCTGCTGGGGAAAATTTTCAGCATGTCCATCTTCATCTCTAGCCTGAAGGGAAATATAATGGCCTATTTAGGGACTTACAAATAATGGAAGAAAAAAAAGCTAAAAGCATAACAGCTCAGATCATTAAACAAACGGGAATCCAGATATAACAACATTATTAAGAAGTTTGTTTAAATACGCAGTACACCTTTTAGATATCAAAATCTGGGATTTATTTTTCTTTACATTGTTTAGTTTGAACATGCAAATTCATTGTGGTGTAATATTTAAAACAATATGAAAGCAAATCAAACTCCAATAATTTTGTTGGAAATTATCACCATTTTAGTCTTCCAGTGCACATTGTTCATTGCACATTTAGGATTATATGACATACATACATGTTTAAACTTTTTGGCATGCTTAAGCAATCTCTAGATAATGCACTTTAAAAAAATTCTAATAGCAAGGCCATAAGAAAAGCAATTTGCATAGTTATATTTTGCATTGTAATACTATTAGAGATAAACTGATCCCCCTCCATTTTTAAATAATGATCTAAAAGGAGCGATGATCTAGTAAGAACAATGATTCTTCAATCAAATGTAGTAAAAAAAATAGACTTAATTAAGAAGCTGCATTAAAAGTTACTGGTTATTTTAATCTACACTGTTAATTAAGAAAGCTGAAGTTTAAATGGAGACATTAACAGAACCCATTAGCAATACCGCTTGCATACAGTCTTCTCTTTCTAATCTCCATCAGGTTCTGGTTTGGAGTTGGAGAGAAGGGAGAGGTAGGTGAAAGGGGGCGTGTCTGCAGCACACTCATTAAACCATTCATTTGGGTGACGCTTGCACTCCGCTCCACTCTCATCTCATCTTAGCCCTAACTGCTCTCTCTTTCCTGGCCTCCTGAAATTCACAGCTGAGCTGTCTCCCTCACATATGGCTTGCATATAATTATGCATATTCCATTTTACACTGCATTAAAATGATGAGCTCCTGGCTCCCTGCCAGCTGATTTTAAAAAGCCCCAGTGAAGTAGGAAAAAGGAGAGAAACACAGGGAGAGCCGCACAGGAAGCAGCAGGTAGTTCTGTCTGCTGTCTCTTTAGATAAAATGTATGTCTGGCACCAAGGGAACAGCTGAGAACTACCTGTTGTGATGTATGGATGGAGGGGGAGAAAACAATGAGCATTCTCTGTGGCATCACGGTGACAACTCTTTATGTATTGTTTCTCCTTTAATGGAGAGAAATCTGCCCTGACGAGTGTCACTCAGAGCTCCCCTGCGATACTGAGTATTGTCATTTTAGAAAGGGTTCTATATTTTGCACATTTTAGAATGTATCGCTTGTTTCTAATGAAGGCTTCTGCTACTTATCCCATGGAGAGAAGTATATGGAATTTGGAAGTGGAATGTCATGGTCAATAATATTTGGATTACAAAAAGTTTGTGGGGAAAAGAGACTGCTCTGTTTGGGTTTCATTTTTGAGATTTATGAACATCTGTGGGGGTTGGTGACCTTTTATAGTACCTTTTCGCCCGTGCCAAGTCAGAGTAAAATCGAAATGCAGTTATAGGACTGGCTATACGTGACAGACAAAAAAGTGTAAGTGTTGTTCATGTCCAGTGGCTATCACTGGAACCAGGGCTGCTTCTTCACCCTGCGTCAGCACTATTACGCAGCTACATCAGGGTTTAAGCAAATATAGCTCAAATGAGACCCATTTTAAGTCCCCACTGGTAATGGTAGCAGTGGAGTGTATAAATAAAAGGCAGTCATAAGAAACCAGTAAGATGCCAGTGGGCAGTGACAATATTAGATTCTTCATAAAAATTTTTTAAGCCATTCTGTGAGGTAAAGGTCTCTTAAAGACAGGGATCACGTCTCTGTCATCTTTCCTACTCTGCCATGCCCAGTGCCTTACTTTTAGTTGGTACTTAACAAACATTTAAATGATGGAAAAAACCCATACACGGATAGTAACTAGACCCTACCATAAACAGCTCTGTAGAAAATGCCACCTCAAAATATGCTAAAGTTGGTAGTAGTTTTCTTATATTCCTGATGCACTATGATACATATGCTTGGAAACACACTTTGCATATAGTTTGCAAGGGCTACTATTTACATATGTATGTCTATATTCAATATATATGTATCTTGTGTATAAATATTCATAAGGTGGAATATGTTTATTATGCATGTACTATGTATACACATTCATACACACCAGATGCCTAGGGATATTTTCAACATTAGTGGCAAAAATACATTCATTCCACTTACATGTAAGGTGCACACAATGTTTTTTATGTGTTTAAAGGACAAAAAAAATCCCATTATCTAAGATTTGAATGTGTTTCCTCCAAAAAGCTGTAGGTTTCATATAAAACCTCATAATTTAGGAGGTTAAATAAAGCAGTATTGGAAGAGAAAGGAGAGGGGGATTAGGGAAATTAGGAAGTGGAGAGAGAAAACTTCTTTATTGAACCATTATGTGCATCTTTATCAAACCACTATGGTCACCTCGCATCAAACTCCTACGACCCTGGGAATGGCCTGCCCTCTGACACCCAACCTCACTCCAGAGTCCAAGAAATTCCATCCTCCAGCCATTTGCTGCATTTCCACTACATGGAAAGGACACAAAGAGCAAGGAGCCCCCAAACCATCACTCCCACATGCATGTGTGTGCACACATAAGCTCTCACACACCTCTCACCAGAGCAATCCCCTTTGCATTCTGAAGTTTGTAATGTGTAATTTGAAATTACTATTATAGGACTAAATGGAATTAAATGCATTCATCAAAGGCAGTAATTCTCTACCCTGGCTTCATATTAGATTCATCTGGGGTGGTACCAGACTTACCCCCCACTGACCTCTTCCACCCACCCCTCCCCCACAACCTTTCCAAGATTCTGATCTAATTGGTCCAGGATGGGCCCTGGACATGTGTGGGGTTTTTTGTTTTTTGATTTTTTAAAGAAAGCTCTCAGGTGATTGTAATGTACAAGCAGGGCTGAGAACCTTCTAATCTTAGGAGGGCACCTACAGGTGGAGGTCCTTGGCACAGCCCACAGAATGTTCTCTAACCAGGGCCCAGGCCTACTGGCAAGAACCACTGTGCAATGCTAGGAGGATATACAGATTGAGTATTCCAAATCCCAAAATCTGAAATCCAAAATGCCCAAAATACAATTTTTTTTGAGCACTAACATGATGCTCAAAGAAAATGCTCATTGGAGGAAATGTTCATTGGAGCATTTTGGATTTTGAATTTTCAGATTTAGAATGCTCAACTAGTAAGTATATATAATGCAAATATCCCAAAATCCCAAATCCCAAACACTTCTGGTCCCAAGCATTTTGGATAAGGGCTACTCAACCTGTAGGATGTGACCCCTGAGATGGGTTTTATCCTAAAGATTTAAGAGATTACATAAATAGCTACTTGTGGGCAAAAATTCTTATTTGTTTGTGTCTTAGTATCTGGTATGACAAATAATCTTGGAAGAAGAATCTTTTCCCCAAAAAGGCCTTCCTGAACTTCTCTAACCAAGGCAAACATCTCCACTCTGTCCTCTCTTAGACTTCCTACAGTTACAGCTTTGCAATCACTGGTGCGACTTGCATCTCGAATGTTAGGCTGCAAGTTTCCTAAGGGCAGGGATGGTGTCCAATTTCCCACTATTGTATCTTCAGCCCCAGCCACTGCCTGGTGCCCAGTAAGTGCTCTGTAAGAGTGAGCTTTATCATTCATAGCAACTTGGTGGCAATGTTAGAAAAATCCATAGGACCTTCCTTACCCTACATGGAGAATCATTTTAGAATGTTTTATAACTTCTTGCATATTGAAGCCAGTGTCATATTCTACATCTGCCCCATTTGGGGTACCAGGTAACGGCTTAACAAGGGTGGACAGAGGAAGCTGACCACTCCTACAGGGAGGAGTATGTGTACACAGACATGGTTCGGAATTAACAGCTCATGGTAATAACATAAGGCACGTTGACTTTTAGCTGGTTTTATTTTTCTTAAATTCTCTACAGACAATGCATTCTCTAATTGCCTGTCTCAGAGTGGACCACCCCACTGCCAGCTCTTGGTATCCACTATGGCCAGAAGAACTGTATTTATGTCTGACTTTGTTCTGAAGTGACAAGTTCTGACAGAAGAAGGAACGTCAAGACACTTCATGACTAACTCTCTCCTTGTGTCTTATTCTCAACAGCTTTATTCTGACTAATGTGCCAGATATTTGTGCCAACTATAGGCAAAAGTAAATGGGAGACTATTTTTTGCATTTTACTACAAATGTGATTGATTGTGAGACCAAAGGTGCATTTTTGACCTGTTATTCTAAAAAACCTTTACTTTTCCCCATAACAGAAACAAAAATAAAAATCCTTCAATTCAACTGCTAGGAGAGTTCCCTGTTTTGCTGACAGTCATGTCTCCATTTTCATGCCATGCCTAGCATTTAAATAAATATTATGTGAGAAATTTAGACTAATTGTCTCTCTACTTCAAAAACCTCTGGCTTGAACAAACTTTGTATTTACCTCTCTTTCCCTATGAATCATCACTCATTCACTTCTTTTCTTTTGATTCTTACAATACATCAAACTTCAGTTTTTCTCAAACCTCAAATAATTCGCTTCTTCTTTGGGGCCAAAGTCTTGGTTCACATGTATATGGGAGCAAGATCAGGGTTCTTTCTTCTCTGGAGAATGCTTTTAGAAAAGATGGAATGTTCTAGAAACAGCTCCTCTTGCCTACTCCAGAGAAGTGTGATGTTTCTGACTTAATGAAAGGTTTAACATTGTTGCCATTTAAGTGGAAAGATAATTAGGCTTTAGAGTTCATACCTCCCCTGTGATGAATGGGAGTTTACACCTCTGTATCATCGTGATTTCAGGATTTCTTTTGAAAACAAGAAAAGATTCTGCCCAGAGCCAGAGGTAGAGAGAGCGCTGCACAGCTTCCAGACTTAGCCTTCGGATGCTGCAGCAGATGTAGCACATGTCAGCTCACACATGTGGTGTCATTACCAGACTTGGGAACATCAAAAATAGTTCATCTCAAAGTTGTGGGACTAAGTTTATAGATGAAGAGTCAAAGAGAAAAAAAGGGAACATTAATTTTATATTTTATAACTAATTTTTTCAACTAGAAGTAATATAATTTCTTTTCAAATTCAAGGTAAAAGCATGGGGAACTACTTCTGAAAACTCTTGGAATTTCATTTTCTGATATCCTATTTCTGGTCTATTCTTCCTTTCTCAAATACATACACACATTCTCTTGAGGAAGCTCAGAAAGGAAAAAACAGCAGCCCTTGCACACTGCCTTTCAGTGAGCTGTGAACATCTTTGTGAACTTGACTCAAAGGTCAGCAGTCTTGCTTCTTTGTCCTTCGATGACCAGACACCTGGAAGCTCTGTTCAGCTAGGAGTAACAGAGGGAGGTCTTCGCAGCAGCTCTCTGCTGCCCCTGGAACTATGCCCGGTTGTTCTCATTTCAGTGGCCCAACCCCTCTGGCCTGAATCCTAGTTCCCTTCAACTGGGTTTCCTTTTACCCTTTACCCTCATTTACCCTTTACCCTTTACCCTCATTTTCTTGGGGTAAAACTAGATTCTATCTCTCCTCCTCACCTCTTTTGGTAGATTCTTGTGCATGTTCATTCTTTATGCCTCAATGCAGACTGCAGCTCCTTTAGGAAGCCATCCGTGAACTCCCTCCTGGTCCTAACCTGAGCTCTATGCCCTCCGCTCCCGTATATATTTCCATTCCATCTGGCTACTGCATTGCATTATGACCATCAGTGCATTTGCCTCCTCCACTAATCAGTGAGGTCCTTGAGTGTGGAAATTGTGTTCTGTTCAGCTTCAAATGTTCACGTCCCATACTAGTGTCTGGCATACTATAAGGGCTCCATAAATGAGTGAGTGAATGAATGGGTTCTGCCTAAGCAAGCGTGAAACCCCATCTCTACAAAAAATAGAAAAATTAGCTGGGCATCGTGGCATGTGCCTGTAGTCTCAGCTACTCAGGAGGCTGAGGCAGGAGGATCACCTGAGTCCAGGAGTTTGAGGTTGTTGTGAGCTATGATGATGCCACTGCACTCTAGCCTGGGCAACAGAGCAAGACTGTGTCTCAAAAAAGAAAAAAAAAGGGTTCCTACCCTTTAACCCCAGTATTGGACATTTTGCCTTGCACTCTAGTCCACAGCGCTGAGCGTTCTGTCTCTGAACCTCAGGAATTTTCTCCATTTCTGAGTCTCAGCAGAGCTCTGCCGGAGCTGTCTAATCACATCTGCCTCTCACCTAGACCTTCACTGACTATGCCACGCACTTCTGCCCAACACCTGCCCCTCCTATTTGGTTAGACACTAGAGTCTTAGCCTCACTGAAGATCTTATACTCAGTTTGGACTTTGGCCAATAATGTTTTTGCCCCTCACGTTTCTCTCCTCCACCTCCCCACTACACTGATCCTCTGGTCTTTGCCTAACAAACTCTCATCCCTAAAAGTCCATTCCTATATTAAATAACCAGGTACCTTGTTCCCTGTTGGTAATATCCCACCTTTTCCTAGAGTCCCAGGTCAGTCTGGGACTCCTTCGTGTAACTCATCTTGGTTACGATTCATGTCTTATCTACCAGACTGGAAACTCCTTGAGGGCAGAGACCATGCATGATATACGAAGGCCCGAAGATGCTCAGCAGAGTACTTTGTATACCAAACAACTCTGTAAATATTAGTATATATTGAATGGATTCATTAACCCTTCATTCTTCCTTAAGCCAAGGACTAGAGTGTTCTGTTTTTCTCTACTTGAACTGCCTACCTCTACAAACCGATGCCCCTAAAATATGAGTTGTTTCTATGCAAACATTCAAGTAACTGAACAGATTGCAGAGAGTTGCATGGCTCTCAGGCAGGATTATGTGTGCATGCAGCTTGGGTAGAGAGCTCTCTTCTGGACAGAGGACTCCCACCTGGCATAAGGCTCCTTCCTCTGGCGATACTCCAGGAACCCAGAAACATCAATCTCTGGACCCAGGCATCTGCTAAATTCACGTTCCTACTAATCTTTGCATCAGGATTCCTTGCCCTCCCTTTCATCTGCTTGTCAAAGACTGTCTATGGGGATTCCTGCCGCGGTGCTGTTTTACTTTGTTCTTTTAACAAAATGTATTTAAATTCCCATTTAGCATGTAGGCTGAAGGAGAAGCTGTTTACCCAGCGAAGTTCCTCCTCATTCTCCATCCTCCTTAACTGGCAAGCAGTGGGGCTTTCTCCATACCTCTTCAGGCTCCTCTGACAGCTCACACACCTCTGATGGATGAGAAGGACTTATTTGCTGCAGCTATTTTTTCACTCCATGCAAACCTTTATATATATCATAAATTTTTAATATCCAATTTGGAGTCTTCAAAGAATAATGGTAACAAATATGCAACACG
The DNA here is from genome assembly GCA_008086735.1 of Cheirogaleus medius. NCBI lineage: Eukaryota > Metazoa > Chordata > Mammalia > Primates > Cheirogaleidae > Cheirogaleus > Cheirogaleus medius. The sequence continues at coordinate 59,557,064 of VBSM01000361.1, read as the reverse complement.
AAGATAATGGGAATCAAATCATGTTTATGGCCTCCATGTGCATCTCCTTAAACGATGTCAGGTCAGAGCCCCTCGGAGCCTCATGCATGTGAGGCTGCAGGGCTGATCTTGGGCCTGATTAATGGCTGCCCCTGCTCGGGGGCCCTAATGGATTGCATGACAGTTACGGCAACAGATTCCACATCAACCTGAAATACAGCCTGCACATGAACTAAAATATATCATGCTCATCCCAGCGCATTACGACTGTGTCTGGAATAATCACAGCCGTTGCTAAGTGGTTCTGAAAAATCCTTGTTTTTACTTTTTATTTTTAAATCTATTTTTCCTTTACTGGACAGGTCACCCTTCTGTATTTATCTTGCACCGTTCCTGGTCAGGTTGCCTGCGTGTCTTTGTTTGGTAAGAATTGTTATTTCAAAATGCCCACAGGTAAGGCCCAGCGGCTAGGGGCATGCAGCCCTCGTTTTTATTCTTTGCTAAGGCCACGCCACCATCACACCCCAGGCAGTTTCTGATTATCCTGGGACCCTTAATCCACACTGGATTACCCAGGCTCCTCGACTGCTCCCTCCCCCCACCCCCTCTCCCCTCCTCCGCCCACTGCCTGCCTTTTGGCTTTTTCACTATTCATTTGCATCTACTACCCAGGGACCTGTAAGGGGAAACAAAAGGCAGGGAAACACAAATGATTCCACTTTGCTACTGGCTGGCACACTTATTAATAAAATGCTAAAAGAATTGGCCTAATCTGGGCATTTCACGTAGTCCTTTAATTCCTGTTCTCTGAAATCACTAGGCAGAAGGGGCTAGGCTCATATAATTTTATACAGACCTCATGATGGATCTGAGAAATCAAAGAAAATCAAAAGAAATCAAAGAAAACAGGCAAGGGCTGGAAGAAGATTCCAGGCCCCCATCTCTAAGGCTAGAAAAGGATCCAGACGTTATAGAGGAGATGTACTATTTATAGGATGTCTCCCCAGAAATAACCTGGCCTCAAATGGGATTAGGAAACACTCCTCACTAGATTAGGATACTGCTCTGAATATTATCAGGCATTAATAACAATAGCTAACATTTCTACGGCTCTTATGTATGTACCAGATGCGGTTTTAAGTGCTTTATATGTATTAACCCATTTAATACCACACATCCATACACACACCAAAAACAGAAAAAAAATGACTTATGAGTTAGGTACTTTCATTGCCTCCATTTTATATATGAGGAAACTGGGGCACAGAGAGGTTATGTAGTTTATGCAAAATCACACAGCTAACAAGTAATGGAATTAGAATTCAAACCCAGGCAGTCCGGCTCCAAAATCTCCACTCTATACCTGAGGATTACAGCCCCTGTGCTGGGGGAAAGGTAAATCAGTGCACAATAACTTGAACATACTGGTGTCATTAAATTTTAAAAACATATTATTAAGGGAAATATTTATAATTCTTTGGTTTTAGTATTCCAAGATTGAATATATCAAGGAAATTAGGAAAATGGGTGTTTAATGACAAATATTCCAGAAGAGAGGGGGTGGGGAGAGGAAGTCTGCAAAGAGCCCAGGAAAAGAGAGGCGGGAGCAGCACCTGCCAGGTCTCCGGTAGAGCCTGAGGGAGATGGTACTTCAAAATTTATAAAATTCATCCTCAAGCCAATTTCTTTAACCTGATTCTTATTTAATAGACTTCAGATCATTGATTATGACACCTAGGCCCCTCAATTCTGGAAAAGACCTATCCTACTGAATGCACTCAACTATGCAGATCCTTTAGCAATTTTCTTAGTGAATTTCTAACAGCATCATCAGTGTTATGATATTACGTTTCGCTCGTCCTGTGGATGATGCTGTTCAGACTTCAAGGGGCATTTGTGTTAGCTCCTTTATTCCTGGCACCCCACTACGTAAATGCAGATTGTGACTTTGGTTGACATGAGTCAGTTCATCAAAGCAATAGCTACCATTGGATGAACTGGTGAAACTGAGTCCCTGGATCTGCCCTGCTGAGAAACTTGCCTGCATCGTGGTGGTTGTTCAAAGTGGGACGGAGGGAGTGCCAAAGGCCTCCTAGGAATGATTAAAACAGAGATGCAATGATACAGCTCTGCGTAGGTTGATGGCCGATTAGCTCACTTGGTGGGAGCACAATGCCAGACGCTCGAGGCACAGTCCTGGGTGAGTTGGCCTGCTCTGTGTCACTGTCACAGAACACACCCTGCATCACAACCTGCCACGTCACATGTACAGGTCTTGGCAGAGGGGAGATGGACACCAGAAAACATGTGAAAGGATGTGGATGAATCAGTGCACACCTCTCACTACTTCTTGAAGAAACAAGGGCATCATGTAGTGAGCGTGGTCATGGATAGCTATGAGTCAGGAACTGAAACAAATGGTGTCCTTGAATTAGTTACTAATTCTGAGGTCAAGGACTATGAATTCTGAACTAATAGCACTACTTGTCAAAGACACAATGTCACAGTTGTTATTTGTAATAAGGGCTCAGCACTCAGACCAACTTAACTTTCCTTTCTCTTACCTACAAATACAGAAATGGCATAATCAGGGTCTGGATATGACAGGGCTGCCTACATCTTCTCTGGCCAGTTCATATGCTAAGCCTCAGTCCACCCCATCCCCTGGGTGCCCACCAACCAGCACAGCGGGCCTACGCATGCTCCAAGGCTGTTCTCAGCCATCACTCTGCACTCTTGTCTCTGGTTCCCCACAACTCCGGCTTTGAGCCCACTTCCCTACCACTCCCAGCTCTCAACCCCTACCCTGACTCTGGCCCTACCTTGGGCTCTTTGACCTATGCATGTGGCCTGGCTGGAGCTTGCTGTCCCCCATGGCTGCAGCCATAGACCCTTCACTCTGGTCCTCACTCTGGACGGTCACAGGAGTTATACAGTCAGCATCATGTAATGGTGCCCCAGACGCAATTTGTCTTAAATATTTCTTTAGGAAGAAATATATGTGAGTATTACACAATGTTTGTAAAGATCTCAAATCAGTCTGAACGTGAAGAAGAAATCCCAGGACTGAGATAAAATCCTGACTTTTACTGTGCACTATCCACACAACTGTTCTGACCAACACGTAGTGATGCTGCGATTTAAGCCAGCAGATGGTGGGCCAAGGAGAAAGACGTGGGGTGCATCCTTTGGCTCTGCCCCCCAGGGTCTTTCAGAGTGGGAAGTCCAAATGTGAGTCTGAACTGGATGGTCCTCCTGACAGCTTCAATTACGATCCATGTGCCACTTAACATGCTAGCGGAGGTGCCATCAGGCTTAAAAAGGAAAAAAGTCTAAATTATCCTGTTTCCAAACCCAGCAACAATCCACCTCTTTGAGGAGTCAAATGCAAAGAGGGCAGCAAAGGGGACTTCATATACAACAACCTCTGCTCAAACGACACTCTCTGGAGTCTTGGCTTTAAATCCCAGCCATTCTGCAGATGACAAGTGCAGGTGATAAAAGGGCAGCTTTGTGGCATGTTTAAGTAGGGGGTGATCATTTAAGCAGAATTTGCCTGGGATTTAGAGACAGACCTGTTGAGGCCAACAGCTGAGTATCAGGTCAAGGTCCATTTCTGGATGACAACTTTAGTTACTCTTTCTCTTCTGTCCCCCTTTCTATTAGTATTATTATTAATTATTATTACATCTGTAGGAGGTATATCTTGGGGTCAAAGCCCAAGTGAAGAAAAATGAAAAGTGACCTGGGTTTGCACATCCTCTCCCTTTCAAGCTGAGAACACCGCCGTGTGGTCCTGCCTGCCCAGGGAGAAGCCTGGCCCCTCTGCTCCATTCCCTCCCTCGCCCGGATTTCCAAACTGTGCCAGTTCCTCTGGACTCTGGCATCTCAACTGCCCAGTGTTGCTGTGGATGGCATCCCAGAGACGACCAGGAGCCCCACCCAAAGGAGGCTCCCAGACCACAGACTGGGGAGGGAATCACCACTTCTAGAACCTTCCAACTTAATGGCTGCTTCCCAGAGCTGTCAACAGAACAAAAGAAGAAAACTCAACATAGAAGTCACTTTGACGATAACAATAAGATGTAATGATGATTCTGTGCCAGACACTGTGCTAGGCATTATAGACTTTGGCTCGTTAAAGTTTCCCAAGCCTTTAGGAAGTCTCTGTTACTCTGCAACCTCCATTTTACCAGTGAGGAAACTGAAATGTGGAGAAGTGAAGTTACTTGTCTAAGGCCAAATGGCTGAGAAAAGGCAAAGCTGGGGTCTGAATGCAGCTGTCAAGACAGCAGGCACAGGCTCTGGACCCCCGAAGCCCCCCGGCTGCTGCCCACAAGTGCAGTCAGCAGAGGACGGCTGGGGACGAAGAGCAACAGAAGCTGCAGCTGTTGCAGCAGGCAGAGAGGTCACGGCACAAACACGCACGTCCCTGTGGGGCCTCTGGTCTCTCCCCTTCCTGGTGGGCACTGATGCCCACCGCAGCTCTAGTGGAGGTGTGGGCAAGGGGGCCAGCCCCTCAGCAAGGGCCTGAGTGCCAAATCGTAGGCCAAGGGCTGAGCAGGCCCGAACCCTAAGCCCACCAGCGTGGAGGGGAATGGCCTCTCCAAGTGTTCTGCACTTGAGGTAGGGGACAGAGGCAAGAATGGGGACTACCGATGGAAATGGAACTCCTGCTGGGAGAGTCCTGTGCATCATTTCGAGAAACCCTGCAGAGGGGCTCGGAAAGAGACATCCCTCAAGGTGACAGACTTCTCACTACAAAGCCCACTCACTTTGAAATCACTTATATTTCAGTTTCATTTGCACACTCCACAAAGTAAATATTATGGAGTCTTTAGTAAATCAAGGTGAGAGAGCTCAAGTCTTTTCTCGGGTTCCTAGATAAATTAAGACATGTTTCCAGCAAGGACACAGTGGCTCACACCTGTAATCCCAGCACTTTGGGAGGCTGAGGCAAGAGGATTGCTTGAGGCCAGGGGTTTGAAAGTAGCCTGGCAATATAGCAAGACCCTGTCTCAAAACATGAAAAGAAAAGAAAACAAAACAAAACAAAAGAGAAAAGACAAAATATGCTTTCAAGGACACAGGGCTCTATATTCATAAACCTCTTCCTATGGTTCTTGCTTAATCATGGAACAGAAAACTGCTATGCTTTGATGTGGAAAATATTAAAAGAGGACGAATAATTATCACTTGATAAAATTATTAACAATATTAGCCTTCCCTTCTTAATAAAAACAGCAGCGTTTACATGCAGTCAAATATTCCAGTGTAATAAATAAATTTCATTCATTTCTTTGCCTTAAGGGATCATGGACCTTTGACTTTGAATTATAAAAATGTCTTGCCCAATTCCATAAATTGTAGGATGCACTACTCTATATTTATACCAAACCACTATTTGTGGCATTGTGACCCCACAGATAGCAGACAGCAGGAGTGAGAGCACTTACACAATATTATTCTTAGGTCTACATGCCTTCATCCATTCATTTGCTCATCATTTATTGAGCATCTACTATGTGCCCAGCAATAGTAAACTAAGAACCTAAAATGAACTGTAATCAGCCCACATGTTCAACACATTTTAATTTTTTAAGCTCAATGATAACAATAAAGTAAATGGCTCCTTGTCAAGGTCTATCCATACACAATTTGTAGTGTCAAATATCATATTCTATATCCTATTTAAAATTTAGATTTTTAAATAATTATAATTTTTAAGGGCAAATAAAAGTAAACTACAAAAGGCAAGAAGTAGAAAATATTCTTGTAAGCAGACAAGAATTGTAAAGAAGCAAAATGCAAGAAAAAGTGAGAGCAAATTCTTAAGGGCTGAGCACCCCGAGTGCCACTAGTTGAGGACACTAGTACAGAAAGGGGGTAGGAGGGCCATTTGGTGCCATCCCAACCTGCGTTTGATTCCTGATGCCACCACTGCTAGGGGAGGGAGGACTTAAACATCAGTAAAATGGGGGACAGAACATCTCGTTTAGAAACTGGTTGCAAGGATTAAATGAGACAATCCGTCACACAATGCCTGGCACAGTGCCCCACACAATGCCTGGCACAGAATAAGTACTCAATATATGACAGTTATTTAAATTTCACAAATCTGCCTCTTTTCTGGAGACAAAAACTCAGCTGGCAAGAAGTCAATAGGGACTCACTATCTTTTCTTATCATTAAAGTCTTGATTAAAATTAAGTTGCATGCAACTCTGAGAATATGCTCAGCAGTCAAAAGCAAATGCCAGTTAGAAGACACTGGTGAAGGTTTGAGGAATTTAAAATGCATAAACACTCCCACTACTCTGGATCCTAACCCTGTACATGATCTGGACACCTGTGATACCTAATGCCCACTTCTATCTCTCTCCCACCACCTGACTGCCCACTTTGCTCCCTGCAACTAAGGCATTGTTCCCTTTTCTTTTTATCTTTCCACTCCTTGTATGTTTCCAGAGCAGCATCTCTGTCAGCAAACATTCCACACTCGCTGAGCAGCTCCCAGGTGCCAGCCCAGGATCCGTGGGCACTGCTCTATGTTGACTTCCGCAGCCTTCACCCCGCCTCTGCCAAAGAGCTCAACCAAGATTTTAGCGCTAGACCCCTTGATTACCATTCACATTAACACTTTTTATTCCTCCTTTTCCAGCTACTAACTTCGCCCTGTGCAAACTCTGTTTCTAACTCAGTGACAGAGGACACCTTCACCATTTGCTGATTTAAGCTCTCAGCAGAGCTTGGGCGCACAGACATTGTAATCCACACGCTCTTTCCAAGCTGAATATCCTCACCAAAGACCGAAGAGCAGAGAAAATAAACGAGAGGGAGAATTTCAGATCAATCTGATATTTGGCTCACCATTTTCAGAAAGTGTGCAAATTGGCAGGTATTCTTTTCTTATTCAAAAGGCTACGGCTTTTCTTTTTAACTAAACACGGCAGAATTTATTAGGTCCCTATTCATCGTAGAATTCAGTTCAAAATTGCTGTCTTTGAGGTTTGGTTTTTTTTAAATGTGTTCATCCCTATCTTTCTGACACATCCTCTCTTATTTATAATCTTTAGACATGATTCTTCATCACCTGCTAATTTCTTCTGCATAAGTAAGAACTCCCCTGCCTTAGTCAGCTGTGCAACCTGAAAAAGCTTTCTTTTATTTTACTGATTTATTTCATCTTACAGTAAAATGTCCTCCTGGTACAAAACATCTTAATTTCTATATCTCCCCACCCCTTCCCTTGTCACAGGAAGCTGCTCCACAGGTACCATGTAATGTTATGCTCTTTTGTTTCTTTATATTACATCTTGCCTTCCTGTGCTCTAGGATCTGATGCCTACAAAGATATAATCAAAATGAAATTGTATTAGTTTAGATTAGCATCTGCGGCAGCAATTCCTACAAATGATACAGACAAGGCAGTAGCTATAATGTCTGTCTTGTTTCAAGGTAAAAATGAAAAATGACATATTTGATGGAGAAGACTCCACGGAGACCCGGGTGGAAACGAGGCCTGTTCCTCTGCTCGCAGACAGCTCTCTTTCCCATCATATGGCTGACAGGTGTGTAATCATGTTCCTTAGTCACAGTTTGTGTTGAAATAACCAATTACCAAATGAATGAGAATTGAGCTCTACTATTGCAAAGTGATGATGTGTCATCCAAAGCACAGGCTTTACGGGGAGGCTCTGACTGGGCTTCCCCTCAGCCAAGGATGCTCTCCGAGGTTGCAAGAAGCCTCTCCTACTCTACAACGAATTCAATAAAATGCAGGACATCTCTCCTTTTACCCCTGTCCTTCAGCAAGGGAGATTTCAACAGAGCCACTGTGGATGGTCAGACGGGTTTCCTGGGCAACTCAACGTCACCTCTACCATTTTCTGTCCTTGACCTTCCCAGAACACATCACCCTCACCTCTCATCGAGCACCCACTGGCACAGCTGGCTCTCTGCCCACCCGGATTTCCACGTGACAGGGCAGTGCCTGCCATCTTTCCCCTGCATCTTTCACTCATGGCCTACATCACCTTCCACCAGCCCCCACAGTGGCAAAGGGTAAAGCTGAAATCCACACACACCCCATTCCATGTGTGTCCTCACCAGGAAGGAATTCCACAGATCCACTGGTCAGGACAGGTGTGGTGGCACGCAAGTAGCCTACGGAGCCATGTGTTGTTCTAGGTTGTGATACAGTCAAGAGCAGCAAATTCCTTAGCATCCATGGAAAACATAGCCACGAAAATTCCTCTTTCTAGTGGCCCAAAGGTTATTTGTTAATATCTTGGGGGAGAAAACCTGCAAGTAACGCAGGTAAAGTCAAGGAAGAAAGTTGAGATATTGACTTATTTACAATGGATTGATTATAATAGCACTGTTATTACACTTAGTGTGGAACTTCATCAAATATGGACCAACCTCTCCTCTCTGTCAGACATGCCTGTTGCAGGGCCCATGGTGGAGGGGCCCTGCCTCCCAGACTGGTGGCTGAAAGAGCTAAAGGACAAGTGCAAGGAAGTTGCTGCCCTGTGGTTTTGTTTCCCATCTGTAAAGCAGGGCTAGTACTTGTTCTCCATGCTTGGCTCAATGAGAGAGTGGTTATAACCATCACGTAACATCAATAGCATAACTCAACAAAAGATTTAGAGTTGTGTGTCCACTGACATCTTTTGGCCAGAAATACTGCGTTTTCAAACAAACATTAAGCTTTCAGTTAAGCCAAAGGAGGTGGTGATTCAAATTTTATACAGCAAATATCAAAGTAAAAATTTCTTAAATTGGCTTATTTAGGCTAAAGGATGCAAGAAGATTAAAGATAGATTCAAAGAGGGAAGTGGAAAGTATAATTCTTTTATATCCCTCCCCCGTCCCTTCCTTTTTTTTTCCTTATCACAAAAGATGTTCCACTGAAAGATTTACCTACAAAGACCAGACCGATATTACTCTCCTATAAAAATGCCTGGTAAGCTACACTTTGCAGGAGATGAAGGACAATAAATGTTTATGGGGAAGAAAAAAACATCAACTGGTTCTCCCCTTGTGTCATTCCTCTGTAACTGATGAGCTTTTAACCACAGTCTTGTTATCCTCATTAGCTCAAGTGCTAATTACCCCCTCTTCTCTCCTACTGGAAGGGGAACTGGGACTCCACACTTGCCTTAATGACGGCTGGCATCCTGGGCCCAGGCTGAGGGAAAAGGATGAGGTTCGGGCTGTGTAAAGGTAAGTGGAAAACTGTGTGAGAGATGAGCTGAAAAGGGGCACGAGAATGCAGGCAGCTGCTGAATGCAAGGGTCTCCTCCCAAGGTGGGGCCAGGCTTGGTGCTGCATTACGTATGGGGTGTCTCTCCTCCACTTATTCATGTGCTCCTGGAAATTTTGGCAGTGGCACCCCGAGTGAAAAGCACACTACTTTGCACATATGGTGGAAAGAGTCTTGTGCATCAGTTGAATGCATACTGTACTACATACACATTCTGTTTTATCTCCGGGCCCAGCCGTGCTGCAAACGCTTGCAAATTGGGAAGCCTTCTGTGCAGTAAAAATACGGACAGGAGAAGCTAGACTGTGACTTATAAGATGCGACACTAGCCAAAAAAAAGCCAAAGTAACGAAAAGTTAAGGCGTGTGCTTCATACTCGCTGCAACAAAGGCAGCTCTGGAAGGTGGGGACTTACGGCCAGCCTTTATCTCAGCGCCTTCATCCTGTGGTTTCAGGCCCAGTGAATGGGCTTCCCTTCCACATACACAGTGCCCTCTGGGAACCTCTGCCTGTATCCACTGTGGCTTTATTTTTTGGAATGTTTGAAATCTATATGGAAAAACAACTTCAGCAAAATTCTCAGATTTGCTTTGGTAGAGGATAGTGATGAAACTGTTATTTTTGTCCTCTCATCCTGAAGTCTTCAGCCTACTGATCTGCAATGGGATGCCGCTGCCCTTAGAGAGTCACCAGCATCGTTTTCACTTCCTAAATGTTTCTAAAAGCAAAATCTGATACCGCTCAGGATTCAGAACTCCCTGTATATTTGGGATATAAAAGGGGCAAAGTGGTGGATTGTTCTGACCTTTCTTCTTTTTCCCACTCTTCCTTTACCTGACCCCTAAATAATGATTTTTAAAATAACTCTTTTAAAACAACTGTTCCCTAGGTAAGGAGAGTGATATAAAAATCCTTTCTGACTTAAAATTGCGATCTTCCTTTCTTTTCTATTAGCCTTATATGCGTTAGAACCAAGTGTGGGAGTTTAATTTCATTAATAAATGAAGACAGTTTGAATCATAGTCAATGCATGCTTTCCGTCACTCTTTTTCAGCCTGCTGAGAGTGGTAAGGTGTCCAGGTTTCGCAAATGAAGAAACTGAGATGTAGTCAGGTGATCCGACTGCAGGCACAGAATGAGAATAATAATATAGAATTCTTCACAAGATACAGATTGGTTAGAGTAAAAAGGAAAAGGGCAGAGGGCACCCAGAGTAATGCCTGCCAGTGCCCCAAGTACCTCCTGGCAGCTCCTTCTCACTTGAGGACCCATCACTCCCCTCATAACCCTTCTGTCTGGTGCAACATCAGAGCTTGTAAAGGAGCAGTAGGCTTAATAACGCCCAAGTGTGTATTGCACCTAACCTAATTTATTCTATGTCTGGAATCCGTGATTTAGTTTCCATGTTATTTAGAATCATATACTCTCATAAATGTTAGGAGTGATGGGAGTTAGCCCCAAACTGGTGGGAAGCTTAGAGTTGCCTGAGGCATGCTTTGGCTCATTTGAGTCAGTTGTTCATTTTCAATATGGTTTTAGTTTGTCACATTGCTAGAAACAATAAAATACATATTTAAAAGATTGTGTTTTATAAGGATTCCACAGGCAACTTGACCACACTTCCCACTGTTGAGCACCAACTAGCATTGTCCAGGTTTATTTCTCTTTGTTTTGTTTTTGTAGTTGGTTTTCTAAAAATGAGTTTGAAATATGCCAAAAATACAATAAAGTCAGTAATTGGAAATGACTTTTCCATTGTTAACTCTATTAACAATGGTGTGTGATAATTATTACTGGTACATCTGAAATTCTTAATGGGGATTTCTAAGTAGTATATATAAACCTGAGGGAGAGAAATATTATATGCTTGGATACAGTCCCAGGTTCTTCAAATGGACCTTTTAACAAGGTCACAAGGGAACCAGCCAGTTGAGTTTAAATACTGCCCCTCCTTCCACACACCCACTCTGGAGCCAGAAGAGGCGGAGCTGGGGGAGATTCTCTGGCTCCTTTCAGAGGCTCTTTTCTGGTTCTCTCTTTAGAAGCTCCCTTGCGTGCCAGGCCTCCCAGGGCACGCACACCTTCAGGATCACGGCTCACCTTGACATGAACAGCTACTTTCTTTCTTTTTTATTTTCCTGTCCTGTAAGTAGGAGTCTATGAACAGCCACTTTCTACACTGTGTACTTCCTTATTCAGTCAAAAAATGACCTCCTCAAAGTCTTGAGCATTTTGAGTACTATTATTTAATTTATTATATTTATTTATTATTTTTATTTTGTATCATCAAAATTCCTGCATATTTTACTAACCAAATTCTGGAATTGGATGGCATTTTAATACAGAGTATATTTAGTCATTAACCGAGGCTCTTCCCAGAGGAACTTCTTCCAGGATTCTGAATTCCTTTTACCGTATCTCATTGAATGCCAACAATGGGAATTATGGGAAAGACACACACAAGATCTGGTTGCTTCTCTCAAGGAATTTTCTGTCTGATTAAGATGATATATATACGCATTAAAGGAAAATAAAATAAATAAGTGGCAGATGCTTGTTTAAATATGTGCTCTACTAGCCAAGGCAGTAGAAAAAGCCTATCAATCGTCTTAGGCTAGAGTGGTCAGAAGATGGGATTTTAGCTGAGTCCCATAGGAAGGATTTCAATGGGATTTTTAGTCATTTTTAAGGGTATGTCCATCTTTCAATTTCACACTCAAGGAGCAAGACCAAAAGAAAGGAAATGTGTTCTGGATTTTTGATCAAAACCACAGATCTGATTATGGCTTATTAAGTCCTAAACTTCTCACAGTCTTCCTAATGTGTTCCCTGCCATGTCTTACCTTCTTTCAAGTTGTGGTCAGTTTTTCCATAGAAATAGGAAATGCATCAGAAAGTGAGTCCTTCTAAAACATTAAAGACTCAGAGCTTTGATCACCCTGGATGTCTAGCACAGTGCTTTATACATGTGCTCAATAAATGTTGGACAGTGGACTTGAGATACCAGCCAAGGTGTCTGCCTGCCACACCCCTTTCTAAGGGACATGTAGCCATGTTTTGTACCACGTGACCCAGTCTAAGCTAATAGGTCCAAGGCTGGGCACATGAATAGATAAGGTGCCCAGCAACCTCTGACGCGGCCTGTTGCAAAAAGATGAACTCATTCATTCAGATTTCCTCCCGCAGGTATGTGAACTAGAATACATTAATATCAAGAGAGTGGGGCAGATAACAATGTGACCAAAAGGGCACAGTGTTGAGAGGCACTGAAGAGGCCGTGATGCATCTGCACATACCGCTGTGATGCAGACCAGGAACTATGGGGAAGCAAAGAAAGCTGGTCTGGCTGATGGCAAGAAAAAGATGAAGCAGAGAGCCAGAGAAAATCAGAGACACCGTGAGAGAGGAAGAGGTGGAGAGAAGCCAAGCCCAAAGCTGTCTCGGTTCTCACTGCTTTCTGGTTCCAACTCCAGCCCCCTTTCCTGAAGAGCCTGGCTAAAATACACAGTAACATCTTCCGTCTTCAACTCAACTCCACTCTCTTCCCTTTCACAAGTCTTGGTGCTTGTTTTCTTTCTCCCCCCTGGTGGAGAGGGGATGTGGCTACTGTAGATGAAAGGAGCCTCAAAGGATGAACAAACACAAAGATTTTGAAACCATCGAGAATCTCATCGCAAACCTCCATCGCCTGCTGAGTCAGGTGGCCTGGACACTGCGTTAAATTTTAGAAAGGGGGAACACAGGGGTGAGGAGGGCTTTTGTTTTGTTTTGCAGGAGAAGACGGCAGTGTTAACGAGCGGAACGAGGTTGCCCATGTTCCTCCATCACCTGAAATCTCCAAGAAATGTGTGGATTAGACAGCGCTGTCTGTTCGGTGAAGAGTGGAGTCTGAGTGGATTCTATTTTTGATGGAAAATCAGCCGATTAGTTCACAGCCTTTCACCCTTCGGGGTGTCTGTCATTTCTAATTTCTGAGAGTGGCAGATGTCAGCTCCCTTAGCTAGGGACAAATTTTTAAAATCTGTTTGTACACATAAGCTGACACAAACTGAGCTGAAATCCACTGGGGGAAAGTACAACATTATGCTCGAAGCAACTGGAGAACATGGCTTCCACTGCTTTCCCTGCCCAGCGAGGGTGGCACGAGCCAGGACGCCCTCCCATCCCTTTGCCTTTTGTATTTCCCAAAATGTTCCTGCTTACAGATTTGAAAGGTGCAGAGACTGGCCAATTAGTCTGAATACTCAGATGACTTTTAGGTTCGTTTTGATTTTTCAGTCTCTCTGGCTCTGCATTAATGCCTAGGGATGAGGTGTACATTCTACAATTTAACAGAATCTTGGTTTGGGAGTCCTTTTTTCTAGTTAATTTTTACTCATTCCACTTTTCTCTGCATACCGCCACAGTTATGGCCAAAGTCCAAGAAAGTGCTAAGGAGTTGAGAGTCACTTCCTAGAACTCTGCTTCCTCTCCCTGGACTCCATCCACCCATCCCACACCTACCTGGTTCCAGCCTTAGCCCAAGAGCCTAGAGTTCCAGCCTTAGCCTAAGAACCTAGAGTAGGTCCAAGTAGCTCCTACCCAACGACCATACGGGAAGTGGGCCAGTTTTAGGTCTCTCTCTCTCACACACACACTCCTTCCACAATCATCCACTCTGGCTCAGACCTTTTGTACCCGCCTTGCCCTGGATTCAGAGAACCCAGCATAAAAAAGGGTGAGGAAATGTAGAATTCCCGTCATGGAGGTGACTCTGAGGCAATCTAGCTCCAGTCAGACTGAACCTGCAAGGGCAGCCTTGTGCACACATATTCCACAGCAGACCGAGACAGAGAGGACCTCAACGGGACCTAGCAGACACTGGGAAACCCATGGATAATGAGGTCTTATTTCCAATTGTCTATGTCACCACTTTTGCTTCATTAACACATTGACTGCCATGTGAGTTGTATTTAACTCAGGCTAGTTTTGAGCCCTGGGCTACATGAAGCAAAACCCTGCAGTTGGTTCATGAAAATCTTACTTGTTGATATTCCTATTGTTACAATTAATATTGACAATTTAACTCTAAAAATATGGATTGCATTGCATATAACTCACGCACAGAAAACAACAAAAAATAACAAATTAGAAAGGATAATTTTTTTCATAAAACACCATAGCCCCAGGAAAAAATTTTTTTTCTAGTGTGGGTCAGTGTTAAATAACACTGAGTCCTAAGAAGACAATTTCTTGAGGTCTCTTGACCCTTCAAATGTCCAAGAGACTTTACTTCTTCATTACTGCATGGGTTGAAATACCATAGATTGATCTGGGCATATAATCCAAACAAACAAAAAACAACAACAAAACAAAAAAACACTGTCGGTCTCACAATTTGTGTTGCAGTCATCCCAACTTCAGCTTTCAATAGCCATCTCTTCTTTCCCTCTTGCCCTCTTTATTTTGATCTGCTGCCCTTTCAGGCAGTGATGCTGTTTTCTTTAGCAAACCAAAGGCAGTTTGTTTCTGAGTTAAATGTCACTTCAATATTTCCCCAAGTGAGATGTTTGAACCAGTTTATGGGTTTCCTAAGCAACAGAGAAATGCTGGAAAAATATTTGGTATCTCAGGTCTGCAAATTGCCTTCAACTTTGGCTCCCTGAGGCAAATGAAACAGATAGATTGACTATTCCAGCCTCACAAAAGTTTCAAGCTGAAAAATAAAGTATTGGCCTTGAAAGCATAGATCTCTGAAAGCCGGAACCTGAAGCCACGCCACTCAGGTCTGTGCCCTTACATACGGTTTTCATATTGAAATATTCTGGTGGCGGTAAAAGAAAGAGTAGCTGCACAAATCCGGAATCATGAAGCAACGGTCAACAACTAATGTACGAGGAGGGAAGCAAGCCTCCCTCGTCAAACACAGAATTCTGGAGGAAAATTCCGGTGGGAACCCAGATTATGCCCTGAAGGCTGAGATTTGATTAACCTTCTTGTAGCATGTGTAACGACAAATGTTATTGGTCATAAAATTATCCAGTCCTTATTAAAACACAGCTGCAGCTCTGGGCTCAGTGACCTCCTGGGGGAGAGATTTCCATAAGATAGCGATAGACTTTATGGAAGGAGAGCGTCTTCCTAGCGTTGAAACTACAGGAGAGTGTTTTATACTTTAATGAGGAGTTCTTGAGAGAGACCAGGCTCCTCAGTATTAAAAGCTTTAAGAAATAGAAGGGCCAGATTACATTCAGTCTGCTACTTGGTGGGCAGCCAGCCTACGGCTCACAACATGTTTGCGTCTTCCTTTATAGGGAAATGCGCGCACATTTGGGTGTGCAGAGTCACACTCACACAGACACACCTATCTTACATCCAAATGTTCCCATTTCTCTTTGTCTTATATAATCATAGGATCTCAGAATTTGAAGGAAACTTAGAGACTCTCTGGTCCAACGACCCATCCAACTCTGTCACTAAGTAGAATTGTACAAAAATGAAAACGATTCAGCCTGAGCAAGAGCGAGACCCCGTATCTACTAAAAATAGAAAAAATTAGCAGGGCGTGGTAGTGCGCACCTGTAGTCCCAGCTACTCGGGAGGCTGAGGCAGGAGGATTGCTTGAGCCCAGGAGTTTGAGGTTGCTGTGAGCTATGATGATGCCACTGCACTCTAGCCCTGGGGACAGAGCAAGACCTTTTCTCCAAAAAAACAAAAACAGGAAACTAGTTACCTGCCTTTGGAAATGTTCCAGAGGGGCTTAGCAGCCCTATGGGCTGCTATCAAGGGCTATCACAGCCAACTGATTCCTCCCAACAGCTGGTACTAGTCTACTCCCCATCTCAAGTTGTGGGGGCCTCCCTGTGCCTTCCTGCACCCCCACACTCATGGGAAGTGTGGCTATGAAGCTCCATCCCCTGCAAACCAGATGCCATGGTGGGAAGAGTATCCTTTGTTTCTCTGGGCATACTGGCAAATCCTTTAGTGGTGCTCTGTTGTCTATTACAGGTGGGGTTTTTTGATAGGGATAAAACAAGAAAAATGAAAATGCTTATTCTTCTCTGTGGTTTGTTCCTCACTATTTATATCTTACTTTCCTTTCCTGCACACGAGCTACTAAACTCATTTTTACTAATAGTGCCTCTTTTGTAAAATTTTAGATCTGCTCCTAGAAATCCTTCCCTAAAATCCAGAGCTTCCCTCAGTTTAATTTCTCCTAAATTGATAAATTTATCTGCTGAGAAAATCACAATGCTTTAAAGTGATTACAGAATTGCATCTCATTAATTTTTTTCTTAAGGATGTAAATTTCCTAGTGATAAAAAGTTTTTTATTAAATGATGTAAATTTCCCAATGATATAAATTTTGTTCTCAAATAACATAAAGATTTTCTTGTGAAATTATTTTGAATCATCGAAGTCCTGTACTTGCCTGTAATCCTAGCACTCTGGGAGGCCGAGGCGGGTGGATCACTCAAAGCCAGGAGTTCAAAACCAGCCTGAGCAAGAGCGAGACCCCATGTCTACTAAAAATAGAAAGATATTAATTGGCCAACTAAAAAAAAATATGGAGGGAGAGGTGGCAAGGGTAATATATGTAACCTTAACAATATTTGTACCCCCATAATAGGATGAAATAAAAAAAAAAGAAAATTAGGAAAAAAAAGTCCTGTACTCTATTATTTTTCTATCATCACTTACATACCATGCTTCTATTACCATTTTATTACTTTTAAAACTCTTACTATGAATTTTTTAAATATATGCAAAAATGGAAATAATAGTGAATCACCAAATACCCATCACTCAGCTTCAACAATTATCAAAATTTTTACCCTACTTATTTCATCTATCCCTTCTTATCATTTTTCCCTTGCTGAAAATTCTGTGTCATCATGCCATTTCATGTACAGGAGTATACATTTCATTTTATCAGTTTTTACGTCCTTTTGATATTATTCTATTTTCCTTTATGAGATTTTTCCAGGTTTGGCCCTCAGGGAAACCACCTCAAAATGTTCAGTTTCTTCTTCAAGGGATCTCAGCATCTGAACAAGTCACAATCATACTTTGTCATCTCTACTTGGTGGAACATGAGGGTGAAAGAAAGATTTGCCCCCAGACAGGAACACTTCTGTCTCTATCATTAAATATGGAATTCTGGTCATGAATTTAAAATCTCTTTCAATCTGCCAAATTGGCATATAAAAATTATTTGGGGAAGACAAGTGAATGTGCTAACTATGCTTACTACTTGGTCAACGAAATATGAAATATGCTGCCCATAATCCCATCAAGACCTCATGGCATCCTATACCAAATGACTTGCCAGAGTCTAAAGACAATATTTTTTTAATTTCTTCTTTTAATCTCTAATATGCTTTTTAAAAACATACCATAATTAAGTGAAATTCAGTATTTAAGAACCAGGGAGCCACTAAGAAGCAAGCGTGTGATGATTTAGTAATATTTCAGCTCAAAGAATACACGATTTTAGTGATTCTTTTGAACACCATAGAATCCCAGACACGGGAAAAATAGAAACATATGACACACCATTCAAGGGATCTATTTCTCTGTTGTTCTTACTTCTTTTTAAACTATCAAGCTGTAATAATTATTCCATCTAAGCAGCCCCCAGTAAATGAAACAGCCTTTAGACAGCTGTCAAGGCTCAGTCTTCCGGAAGCTTTGATTTTAATGAAACTCATTAAGGAAAGAAATTAACAGAAAATATCATAATTTGTCCTGTTTCAGAAAACTAAACAGACACAAAGGGCTTTTTCACCTGACAAGGAATCCAACCAGCCAGGCTCCATTATTATATTCAGAACTTCCCCCAGGCAGCTCAGCACAAGCACAGAACTGTGAACAGGAAAGTACCCTCTTCCCGGAGAAATGGCACCACCCAGCCCAGCCAAGCACAGAATATCCAAGGAAATGAAAGGCTATGGAACCCCTCGTGAGGTGCGCAGAGGCGAGACCCTGTCGAGGGAGAAGGCAGAGTTCCAGAGTCACACTTGGATGCTTCTCACCTTGGCTTTGCACTGTCCTGTAGGTAGATCCCTAGGAAATGTCTCAAATCCTTCCTGGGCTGCTCCTATCCTTACCATGAAGATCTACATAGAAGACCAAGGAGATTGCTGCATGAAGTATACCTGAACATCACTTGGCATGATGGGGAAGGTTAGATAAGGCTCCTAAAATCCTGTTTTTAAAAAACAGATTGGTAAGGTGAAGGCAGGAAGTTGCTAAGAATGCAGAAACCACAAGACAAACTGGAGAGAAAAAAGAAAGGTTCTTCTAAGGCACAGTGCATGATTTCAATTGTTGAAAAGGTCATTTTGAATTATTTTCTACCTTTTTTTCTGGGCTCCATCTGATATACACCAGGGCACGAGACCACCTCCTTCTCCACCGCTGCCCCCTATAAGGTCATAAATCAGTTCTATGTAATGTATTGAACACAGTTCCTTTTAAAGGGAGAAAGAAATTGGCATATATATTGCAAACCACTGAGTGACGGATAACTGAGATTTCTACTTTAGATTACAAGAATCTGTGTTTGCTGCAAGGTACAAACTACATACGTATCAAGGAAGACAATCAGATCTATCTTATCTGTCACCCAAACCTCATAAAAATCCATATTCTCTCATACAATGCAAAATAAGAGATCTCATATGATGATACCACTATGGCTGAAAATAAGATAATTATTCCTCCTACTACAAATTTAGGAATACCTATTAGTTAATCTGCAAAGGTTTTATTCAGCCCGGTGATTCAGTGACAAAGCCATGTGGATGGGTGATCAGGAGATTAAGGATCTCCGTGTATCCCTTTACCCCCAGACAGGATTATGCATACATTGTAGTTCTCAATCTTTTTGCAGTATTTCCTCTTTTTCTTATTTCATGCCTGTTTCTATTATTTTCTTAGTTAAAATAAATTTCATCTTAGTTTTTTCATCTCTGATACATTTCGATTCTTTGTGTTAAAGCCTTTGTATATAGAAAGGAGAAAAAATATGCCGATCAACTAGCATAGCCTTTACTTGTGCAGTTCCCCACATACTCTGTAAGGATTCCCAGGTTCAAAAAATGCACCCAGCACTTGATGGTACAGATGAGAATATCTACTAACTTACAAACTAGTGGGTTTTTTAAAAAAACCTTTAATTAATCTTATTTCGTAAACAAATTAACATTCCTTTCAATACTCCTTATTTCAAAAAGCAAGGCCTAGTTTATTTAGTTCGTCATTTAGTTCGGACCTAGTTTATTCATTCATTCAATGAATATTTATCAAGAACTTTTTATAAAACAAAGTTTTAAACACTAAGGATATAGCAGTGAACAAGAGGAAGTCACTGTCTTCATGGATTTTTTCTTATAATGAGAAACAGACAATAGACAAATATACATTTATAAAAAATATACGATATCCAGTAGTATTATATGCTGTGAAAAAAGAAAAGCAGTTGTAAGCATTTAAAGAAGATGGGGACTGCTAATCTAAATAGCTATTTGTTGAACAAAATAAGAAGTGCTCAATTTTTAATATAACTAGAGTGACTTTTAAATTTTTTTCTGATCTCCCTAGTATGCTATGAATTAGCATGCTAGAACTAACATACTACCCATGGTATTCTGCAGTTTTACTTATTAATTATATTTTATTTATTAATTTACTTATACCCTGCCTCATTCTGGAAAGGATTTATGGTAACTACTATACAATTGCACAAATTGCCCTGCCTCTTTGCTATTAAAAAACTCAATTTTTATGTAAATAGTAGAAACACAAACTCATTTCCAAAGTATTTTATTTTTTCTCACCTCAAGTTGATTTCTTTGACAGTTTAAGTGTGTCAGTAAGTACTCAGAACCAAGATTTGCCAGGAAGATCAAATGAAAAGGCTAAAAATCAATACAGGCAGCAACTATATCTTACAATCACAAATTTTGTAGAAATTTAACTTTGTGATTTTTTTCACACTGTGTCAGTCTCAGAAGCATGTCAAGATTAATTTTGTGAATCAGCATCCTGAGTCTAAAATGTTTAAATTTTGCATTCTTGCCTATATATCGTAAGTGTAAACATGAGAGGGTAGGGGCAGAAAGAAGGGGGAAATTATTCACAAATTATGCAGAGTCATGTTTTGCTGATCTTCCTTGGTAGAATGGAAAAACTTGAAATGATACAAGACAAGGGATAACCTTAAAATTGCAACAGAACCCGCACAAACAGTAATCCCCTCCATAATCAGTCTCAGCCCCACAAAAGCCAAAATATAGAATGATGATGGTGACAGGAAACCCCTTGTGTTGGTATGAGAATTCAATTCATGAATAATCAAATGTCATCCATGCAAAATGTGACCTAATAAAGCAAAATCTCTGTTTCAAATCCACTACTTGACACTCAGTGTCCGTCCATTGAAACACTCCATATTAACTTTCCCAATGCTTGACTTCTTTTGACCAAGTCTGGTATACAATTAAAGGACTTCAGATACACTTTGATTTGTGGTTCATTTTGTCATTCTCAAGAGTAGCCATTAACAGTATATCTTCCATAACTTTTAATAGGTTGAGAAAAATTTGATACAGAGATAGCAGAAACAGATTTCTGCTTGTACAAAGCAAGCCTATAGTTCACATAAGCACTCATATTTGACTTTAGGTATATATTTAAAATATATTTTTACTTTTTGTATCATCTTTACCCGGAGGCGTTCATTAATTATTTATGCAAAGAAAGTTTTATATGTTTTCATTTTTCTGTTGATTTCAAAGGAAAACATCTCTAAAATATAAAATATATTTTCTCTACCTTAGTTTTAGTTCTGTTTTGCATTTATATTGTGTTTATTTTATTCACAGAATAGTCACTTGCACCAACAACAAAATAAGCATACCAAGTGCACACAAAATATATGTACATTAAATATAAGAATTGGTAAAGATCAGACAGGAGAGATTAAGTTGAAGTCTGAAGGTATGTGAATGCTTTACAAATTATAAAATGTGATACAAATGTATTCTTCTTATTACTGCTATTGATGACGTGCTATCAATTAATTTCCTTTGAGGGTCATTATGTAATATGTTAGGCCACAGCTTTTTAAATTACCACATGGCTCTCTTTTATCAGTCACCCGATGTTCAGAATTGCCAGATGGACACATCTGTTTGGTCTGACTAGACTCTTTTTCACCCAGGAAGAAGTAAGGTTCAAACTAGCCCAATGCCTGCAGCTACTGAAAGACCTGCACAAGCTGATTACTTACATGCTACTTCTTATTCATGTATAACCACGGTTCTCCTGTCTCAGAGGCACAAATTAATGCAATTGAATTATATAATTAATTCATGCCATTTTGTCAAGCCAATTCACAAAGAAAGAGCATTGGAAAACCACACCATTATCTCGTTTGATACCTCCAAATTGTAGTCAGTCATTTGTTCTCAGGTGTGATGGATCAGAGGGGCCTCCAGAAAGTGTCTGAGGTGATGGGAATCATGCTGCTCTGAGCATTATAAGACTTCCAGGTAAGCTGATTTGTGTGTGTGCATAGAAGTATGGCACTGGTATAATAGATAATCTTTGACTACATGGAGATTTTGGAGAGGCCATTATTAGGTCATTCAGCATATCAAGGACAAAGCACTGATTTAGTGGGATAGCTTCAGAGTATGCATTTCTGCTTTTTACACATGACAAGCCACCAAGTGGGATCATTAGCCACCATCCTTGAGTCAGGCCCATCTTCTAACACAGGCTGCCTGTGTCCTGTTATAACATCCCTATTACATTAACAAGGAGAGCCGTGGTCTGGTTTCTGCAACTTGCCACAGAATTCTCAGGTCAAGTGTAAATGCATATTACAGAGCACCCTCTGGAATGTATTGTTAGAGTCCTCATTAAAAAATCCCTGAAAGTCTTCAACTATGCAATTGGAAAACGTTTCCAAATCCTCTTACCCCCAACATAATAAATCCCCTTGTTTATTAAATCCGATGTTTTGTAAATTTGATACTGCCTGGTTTATAGGGGAAGAATATCTTTCAAAACAACCCAAAAGAGTTCTTAAGGAAAGAAAAGCAAATCAGGAGACCCTCCCTTTCGAGGTAAGAAGACAATCCCAGGATTAAGACACACAACAGTACTGCTAACCAATTGTGGTTCTGTCTGGGTCATGCGCTATCCGTGGCAGAAAGAGGCAAGATGGCAGATGCCCTGGGTTATTTTAATTAATTTAATCATGTGACTAATTGGTCTCTGCTGGGTTTCTGTGGTAACTGCTTCCTAAGTGCTGATGGGCAATTGTGTTAAATGTAGCTTGGAATCTGCACGTAGGGCGCAGTGCCTTGGAGAGCCGTGCAGCTGCGCTCCGAAGGTGCCCTGCTGGGCCTCTGATTGTGGAGTGCAGAGCGCCGCTTCCAGCTGCACCGTCCTCTGGAAACAGGCTCTGCCTCCCTTTTCTGCAGGAACCCTGCCTACCTACCTACGTGGGCGAGAACTCACTGCGGACACAGGAAAATGATCTGTGATCAAAAAACACTCCGATTCGGCAAGGATTCGGAATTTGATGGAGAAGAGTGTCTATATAATAAAGGGACACTGGAATGGGAAAGAGGAGAGAGGGAAAATTAAGGCTACTCTTCTGTGAATAATATGCCACCCCAGAAGCTATCATGTGTTATTCATAGCTGTCCAAATGATACTAATAAGCCATCTTTTTAAATGCCTTGCGGGGTTTATCTTTTTTTTTTTTTCCTCATTCTCTTACAATGCCATCTCCTCCTTGTCACCGAGAAGGTGCGTGGGAGAATGGGTGGGTGGATGGCCAGTTTTAGAGCAAGTCTACTTCAGACAGATGGAAGAAAAATGACTTCCAAATTTTCTCATGAAGTGGGATATGTTTGTATTTGCGCAATGCATTCTAGCACCTGTGCAGAGAAAAAAATGTAATCACAGATTTCCCTCAGAAGGGGATTTTTTAAAAAAATGTAAAACCACTAACTGCAGCACAAAGATGCCGCTGTACTTGAACAAGCCCTTCCATTTGCAGTCCCAGTCAGGCTCCCCACCCCATCTTGGCCCCCTGTAGAAAGAACAGTAAATGCTTGGACCATTCCAAAAACTCAAGAGAAATTGCTTCCTGAGATCATTCCCACATCTATTGGAATGGCAGCAGAAATGATGCTTTTATTCCCAGAATAGGAGTGGGAGTGAGTTGGAGGCTGGTGTTGCTTTTTCTCGACAAATGCCACAGTGACCCACAGAAGCCATTCCATGTCCTGTATGTTCTAGGCTTCTGCAAAGAGGCAGCTCCAATGGACCACAGTCCTCCTTCCACTTACCAGCCCTCTCAGACAAGAAGAGATGTCTTGGTAAATAAAGCTAAATTGGCTTCATTTAACAATTTCACATTAGAGATGAACATTTAATGGGCTGACAGTTTAAATTCCTTTCAGAGGTGGCAAGAAGTTAAGTATTACACTGCATCTGACAGGACATCCGGGCAGCAAGTGTTACTTAATTTAACATCTTACTAAGAGTGGGAGCTTCCCCACATCCATTAAGTCTCTGTAATGCAAATGGAGGAATCTCTCCATAACATCACCATTCGTAACTTTAAAGCCATGCTCTAAGTATTAGACAAACTGCTGAAAAATCGTGTCGTTTGAATCTCAAGGCCTACACCCTAGAAGGAGCATTCTCTCTCTAAAGTTGAACTGCTCCTTCCCCTAACACTCTATTATTGGACGGTTCCTCAAAAAATCTGCCTGGGGACACCAGGCAGTACCAGTGGACCCGCAGTCTGGCCACACTGTGCCCATGCTCACCCCCACCTCTGCCAACCTCCATTCCAGGCTACACAGTCTGAAAACCTTTCCTCTTCTATCTCTGGTTTAAGGGAAGAAACCTGGTTTGTAGAAGAACAGAGAGGAGCTGAATTCTCCTGCATCCAATAACCCTTAGTAAGGACTCTAAACCTGGATTCAAGAGGCCCATGAATGGATTTCAGAAAGTCCATGAACACCATGAAATGTTCTCTAGAATTCTGTGTGCATGTCTATTCCCTGGAGAGAGAATCCAAGCTGAATCTTTCTTCAGATGATCAAAGAAGGCCATGAATCAAATACTAGGCTAAGAACCCCCACCTCAGAAAGTTTTCTACGCAGGTTTGTTCCCCACTCCACCTCACTTCTAATCTAGCCTTGAGTTTCAAACTATTTAAATGGGGAAACCTTAGCTATCATTTCTTTATCAGCCTACTTTAAAATAAATTCAGCCACTCTTTCTCCTTGGTAGCCAAGTTGTCCTCCCAAACAACTCCGCGACATTGGCCGGCCTTTGTGAAGGATGAGCCCTGTGCCATATTAGCAGCACAGCTCTGTGGAACAGGCCCGGGCCTCATCTCATCTGAGAAGACCAGGCCCCACATGGCAATCGTCTATCCCTCCATTCAGCGGCCCATCTCCTTTGGCCCAGGATCACAGCCACAGTGGGAAGCTGCTTGGGAGGCTGCCCCTGCGCCCAGTCTGGTCCTCCTCCACTCCCCTGGCTTTCCATGCCCCTCCCCCACCAACTCACCTCTGCCTTCCTTTGCTTCATTTTCACCTGATACAAGAGTTGAACACATTTTAAAATCGGGGCATTCCATTGTACTGTCTGATCAATACACCCATTGCCTCCAGTTCGGCATTGAAGTAAGGCATACTTAAATTATAAACGGAGCAGCCACTGGCCACTTTAAGAGATAAACATGACTCTGTTAAGAGAGCCCACAATGAAAGCTTAGAATAACTGATAATACTTCCATGTAACTTGGTGAAACTGAAGAGTTAAGGTCAAGGAGAATCCAATGGTGAGAACTTGAAGGCCCCTTAACCTACCATAACACTGACATTTCGTACAAATATATCTATTTCGCTACTACTTTCAAGCTGGCTTCTACACCCATTAGTGAGTCCCAACAGCAATTTTTTTAATGAAATAGAAAAGACCAAAACAGAAAATATCACAATGCATCATGTAGAAAAACACATACTATATTGTTTCATGAAACATTTATTTCAGTTTTAAATAGATATGCCCTGTTTTGTGTCATCTAAAACCCAAACATTTTTCGCATTTTAACACTTCTGAAATCATGATGCATTTTACAATTGTTGTTAGCCAGGTTGCAGCTGTGACATAATTGTGTGAAAATCTACTGTTGACACTTTCTGGTAAAATCAAAAAAACACCAGCATCAAAGTGACTTAAATTCTATGAAACAGGGTATGAGTTTGTGTGTGTGTGTGTGTGTGTGTGTGTAATAAACTACAAAGCAAAATATATTTCTTAACTACCAGTTTATGGTTAAGTAAAAGTTTGAAAAACAGCATACTAGCCAATTTATAAGGTTTATAAATTTACTAAATATTGATATTCTAATCAAAAGGAGTCCAGCTTCTATTGCTCTTCAGGCAACCGCAGTTACAACTTTCCTCGTGTCACTGACTTCAGAGACCATCTCAGGGATGACGTACCTGTTGTGGTTTCTGCCCCCCCCAACTGTCACATTTTCTCATCCTCCGGGAGGATGCTGGGGAAGCTTTCTTCACTGGAAGTTCAGACCGTTCAGGAAGTGTGCAGATGGGGATTAAACTCTTCCCGTGTCTGTCTCTGCTTTACTGTCCTCACGGGCCCTGTCTGTCATATTCCACACTTCCCTGCCTCCTGTACCTTCTGAAAAAGACTTCTTCATAAAACAACCCGAAGACAAAATAATGTCAAAAATAAATTTTTTTAAGTCATGTAATATTGTTTTATGTATGCTGATAAAGTTTGTAATGTCTTAAAATGTTAAAATGCAGTGTGGGAATTACAATAAGGATTATACATTTTTTTTTAATGTGTGTCATGTGGCACTCTCATTCCTGACTCACATCCTTTCTAAGCCTCACCATCCTTAGCTCTTTTCTCTCCATCCCGTTTACTGAATTTACATTTTGGTCTCTAGATTAGCATGTGCTCACTCATGCATAGAGCCCGGCCCCTGGCCTGGGTAAGTCACCCTACATCCCCGTTCTTCTTACCCACATCTGTTCCAGCAGGCCTCACACTGTGTCGTTTGTTTACTTGTCCGTCTCCTCCATTCAACTGTGAAAGCCTTAGAGGCAAAGATCTCTCCTTATTTATCTTTGCATCCCCAGCCACAGAACAATGCCTGGCAGCGATGCTGCAGATGCTCAATATTGCCTGCTGAATAAATGAGTACGTGAATAAATGCAAGGCATGAGGTCAACTTCCACATGAGCACAGGAAAACTCACACACTCAGATGGACATTCTTCTGAGCAGAAACCACATCTCAGATTTCCCATTTCCACGGCACCCAGCTTTGAGACACGTCCCAGCCTCTGAAGACCTCACCGAGTTCCTGATTCATGCATTTGTGGCACAGACACCAATCTGTACCTAAATATGCACTTGTGCTTCTCTCTAGCCTTTCACTCCCCAGACTATTCCCCTATCCTGGCACAAGCCAAGAGTGTGGGTCAAACTGGCCCTGTCTCTGCTGGCAACTGCCCCTGGAAGGGGGCTGAAGGATAGAAAGGATTATTCCAGCCTTAGGACCCAAGACCAAAGTGGCAGCAACCAACTGCCTTCCTGTCCCCACTGGCCTTCCAGGTGTGGAGAGGAGGGACCACACGGGCAGCCCAGGGGTGAGCGGGGCCCATCTTTCCATATCTCCTCTCATGCACAATGGGTTTAGAGCAACATGACCACAGCTACCACCTGCCAGGCCCCTGGATGTCCCCAGAGAGTACAAGTGATGGGGCTGGCTGTAATAATCACTGTGATATAGGTTTTATTCAATACCCCACCCATCTCCCTGCATACACAGGGAGAAAGAAAATGAGGTCTACATCACCTTTACTAGCCCCTGACCAAATGATTAGCCAAATATCTAGGCCTGGACATGTCAAACATTTCCTTGTCCAGAGCTGAATTACATGCTCATAAAAAATTAAATTTAACTGATACTTGCTAAGTGCCAAATGACTGCAATAGAAATGTAAAGAAAGTGAGCAAAAGGGCTTGAATGGGGAGGGGAGCTGTGCTTGTGGGGAATGGAAATGTTAATTTAAGCTCCACCTCTGTTTACTTTGGTACACTTTAATTTTATTCTCTCATCACATTTAATGTGAAATGACGCCCTAAATGAAACACTATAAGGCATCTAAACTTTTTGCCCAATTCTTCTTGAATTTCTATTTAATTCACTTTTAAGCTTCAATAATACCAATGACTTCTCTGAGCTCCACCCCTTGTATAGGGTTGGGAGTATGCTTCTTCATAATTCATTCTCTGGGTTTTATCTGTTTTGAATCACTATTTTTGTTTTTAAGAGACAGGGTCTTGCTTTGTCACCCAGGCTGGAGTACAGTGGCATAATTATAGCTCACTGCAGCCTCGAGCTCCTGGTCTCAAGTGATTCTCCTGCTTCAGCCACCTGAGTAGCTGGGACTATGGACACATGCCACCATGCCTGGGTAAGTTTTTAATTTTTTGTAGAAATGAAGTCTTGCTATGTTGCCTAGGCTGGTCTCAAACTCCCAGCCTCAAGTGATCGTTCTGCCTCAGCATCCTGAGTTGCTGGGATTACAGGCATGAGACACTGCTCTAAGACAGAATAATTCACGCTTTTTTTTCCCCCTTGAGACAGAGTACCGCTCTGTCACCCTGGCTAGAGTGCAGAGTCATTGTCATAGTTCACTACAACCTCAAACTCCTGGGCTCAAGCGATCATCTTGCCTCAGCTTTCCGAGTAGCTGAGACTACAGGCACATGCCACCACACCCATCTAATTTTTCTATTTTCAGTAGAGATGGGGTATCGCTCTTGCTCAGGCTGGTCTTGAACTCCTGAGCTCAAGCAATCTTCCCACCTCGGCCTCCCAGAGTGCTAGGATCACAGGCGTGAGCCACCACACCTGACCGAGAATAATTCACTGTTTAAGTCAAGTTTGGATGCATTAGAATTTTGGAAGCCAATATTCTTTTCTACTTATCAAACAATTCAGGATAAAGAAAGTTGAAAATGATGTCCTGCATACAAGGTTTTCTTTGGTCCCAACAGGCCATAAAATTGGGGATTCTTTTTTTTTTTTTAATCAGTATTGATTTGATGTCAGGTTTGAAGTTCCATTCAATTGACAGCAATTGGTGTCTGCTGCCTTCACATCTGATTCACAAACTCCTCATTCTCGAGGAACTCTCAATGGTACCACTTTAACCAAAAGTAAGAAGTCATCAGACTACATTAGGGAACTGGGATGTATGTCTACCTTCTCTCTCTTCCATTCACCTGAAGTAGTCTAAATCACTCCTTCCCTGGAGCATGCCTCATCATCTGTGCAGTGCAGTACAAAGGGGGAAATGTTTTCCCAACCCAGAAACTCATCAACTTGAACCCCGAAGCATGACATCTGAATACCTAACTGCAAGAGCAGAAGCAGCTCGCAAGTGCTATCCATGATCATTAACAACCTGCTTGCCTTTCCAGGGCTGCCTCCATGGATTAATACATGCACTACGTATTAAACCATCTGCCACGGAGACTGACCCAGTCTTTCTCCACGGTGGCCAACTACAAAGGTTACCCCTGAGAGTTAAGAGGCAGGGCACACTTTGATTACATTTATCTTTACCAATTTTTAGTTTTATTATTGGTTCTTTTGTCCTCAACAGTATACCTTTCCAGGCTTTTATATGCCATATTTGGATAGCCTGGAGTATAATGAAAATATATTTAATCCTCTATGTCAACTCTTTTAAAATTCAGCATTAGCCTTTTATAAAAATCAGGTTAAAGAAGAATGGACTACATGTTTCCAGTGAAGATTGATTATCAGCGTATTTTTTGACGTACCTTTGTCTGGTTTAAAAAATCGTCTTTAATGCAGTCGAGCATTTAAAAGTTAATTTTTTCCCTCTAAGCAGGCAACACAATGAGCCCCCCACAAACTGGACCAAGTTCCCCTCTCTGGGGATGCCAAGAGTCAGCCCATATCAGAGAGCATGAGGATTCAAACATTTTGTTCCCTTGTGCTGGCTGACAGCTGAGTGTACGGAATTGCATCTGATACCAGGTTACCTCATTACATTTTTATTTATATATTTGTAAAGCAGATCACCTAATTATATGTATATATTTGTAAGCATTTGGGGGAGGGGTAATCTTCCATGGTTTTTAAAATGAAAGCAACTTAGAGAGAGTAGTAAATGCCCCTCCTTCTTGTCATATACATCCAAATAAGCCATCAGGATCCTAAGCGACATTACTCCTAACATAAACCCCTGGGATGGTATGTTATTAATTTTTCTGTACTCTGAGGAATATCATCCACTTCTTACTCAGGTTCTTAATCCAAGGCAAGGCTTTATTCCTTGTCTTCGGTTGTTTATTTTCCCCAAGGGTCCCCTTCAGAGAGAGTCAGCCAAACTCTGAGTGAATTACTTGGACTTCTGAAAATCCAAACAACTTACCTTACTTTCTGCAAGGCTATATTTGGTCAATTTTATTTAGGTTTATATTGAATGCTAACTCAAGATACAAGTACTGGTGTTTTTTTGTTTTGTTTTCCTTTTCTCAGAGAAGGCTTCTCAAATGACTCTTATTCTTAAGAGTCTGACTTTTCTTAAAATTAACCGAATCTCACGTGCACAGGGACACACTTGCACCTATACCACTAAGGGGTACCCTCCAAAGAGGCTGGATGCACTGGACCCCACTGACTTCCCGGTTCTCAAGTATGCTCACTATTTTTAATATTACCGTCAACAACATCATACTTTACTTCCTTCCTATGCGTTGAGTCCTCTGATTTATGGCACTTAAGCTTCTCCAATTTGCTTCAGCTGATTTTCCTTGGAGATTCAGATCATCAATTAAATTGCACCAAATCCCTATATAAAAAAACTTCTCTACATCAAAAACTGATACAGAACAGGGAAGCCACTCCCAGCTCTCCACACACTGCATCTTTCTCTTACGTGGCTTTCTAATGTCCTTAGAATACAGCTTTGATATCCAATGGACAATAAGTATATGACTGTGTCTTCACTATCTTTAGTTGCTTTTTGAAATGTCATCTGTTTGCCCTCGCCATTTCCCATTGGTCTTTAACATGTCTTCCAAATTTCCTGAGACAGATTTTTCACTTTTTGTAAAGGATGCCTTTTTAGTACTAATAAAACTTTCATACTTGTCTGCTTAATCACGCCAGCTTTACTGTCCCCTTTTTACTTTTTGTTTTTGGCTCAGAGGTATATGAACCATCTGTGCCTCTAAAACAGTTTGCTTAAATAGCCTCCAGGCAGATTTTATGGTTTTTAAGTTTTTTACTTTAACCTTCAGCCTGCTGTTAGCCATTTTCATCACAGTTTTAAAATCAGCCTCTTTTTGAAATGGCTGTCATTATGTGTGGTTTTCGGGAGCTACTGGAACTGGAGAGGGGGCTGCCGGCTCCTGCTGAACTGGACATCGCTGGTTCACGGTCACCTGAGGCAGGTACAGGTGTGGTTAGGGTTGATAAGGGTCATCTCCTCCATTTGGCATCCTGAAGAGCGATGCAGACACCTCGTTTAGAATACCCATGTCCACATCACCCAGTTAAGACCCAGGAAGATAAAATCTGAATTACTTACCTGCTTATTTGTTTGTCACTACGTTTCTAGAGAGTTGTCATCATGACCCTAGGCACTAAAATTAGGCTGAAACAAAGAACACAAAGAAAGGGAGGGGAATCCCTTCCTTCCCACCACACCATTGTGCCATGAGAATCACCTTCTGTTACCATGCCAGCAGACATGCTGTTCTGTTTCCATTTTATCACAGTTGTCTAGCCTGGGGACCTGAGTGTCAATAGGCATTCCTCTGTTCTGGAATTTATCATTACCCAAACTTCCTGTCTGCCTTTGCATTAACGTTAATATAACCACATAGTTCTCTCTACATATAACAAAACCATCTCTTCTCCATATCTAGTGGTGGTGAAGGGGGGTGATCATCTGCCCTTTCTGTGGCTCTTTACATCAAAAAGTCTTATCCCATTTATTTTTCAACCACGTTCATCAGACAGTAATTACACTATTCTCTCCTCCCTCAAATCAGTACATTTTCACTCAATCTTTTATCTATTGTCATTGTAGTTTTTCTAATATATTTGATAACTGAAAACACTTAAGCTCTTACAGTTATCATTGTTATTGTTACAGTATTATTATGTATTTACAAAATACTTCTACCTTGAGGAGTTGCAAGCTGTCAATACACTCCCTGACATGATTTAGTATTAATGTGCTAACTCTATAGTCCATGAATCTGAGTGAGAAGTCAGGACAGGCAGGAAAGCAATGAATCCCCAAGGGCTGGTTGAATAAACGGAGGAATGAATGAATTAGTTAATTAATTTACGAACAAATGGATGAATGGTGTTATCGTTTCAGGGAATATTTTGTTTGTTCAATTGTCTTCTTGTTTGCGGGTAAAGTTCCATTCCTTCACAAAGAACTTGAAATTAGCCAAGAAAGAGCAAATCAATGCGAGAATCAGAAATCACATGGCTGTGTCTTCAGCCCAATAAGCTCTTCCTTCCCTCTTTCCCTACTTAACACCTCTTCATCCTTCAGATTCAGTTCTGGCACCACTTACTCAGGGAAACTTTCAGATCTCCTGACTATTCAAATCCCCCCCTTAGAGGCCCTCATGACACTGTGCCCACACCATCATAACACTTGTCACAGTGGCAATTTCACATGTGTGTTATTATTTAAATAAACATCTGCCCCCCACGGGACTGTAAGGATCATGAGGACAGGGACTAGGTTTTTGTTGGCCACTGTAACTCCAATGACTAGCACAGTGCCTGGCATATAGTAGCTACTAAACAAATATTTGTCAGATAAAATACATTACTTAATAACTGTGAAAGTTGCAACCTTCAAGACCTCTATTCCTTTGGCCAACTGCACTTGATACATTCAGCCTTAGACTAAATCACAATTCTTTTGAACACTTCCCTTTCCTTTCTGTTTAGCAACAGTTTCCAGCCACAAAGAAAGTAGCTTCAATGTGTGGGCAGGTTAACTCTTGATAGATAACACCAGCCTCATCCCATCCACATCTGGTCCAAAACATCTGCCTCCCCACATCCAATATGGTCCTTGGCCAACCTCTCCCGGGCCATGTACACTGATGAAACTCTGTATGGGGCTATCTGCTGCTCTAACTGTACCATCATTCCTGTTCATAAACGGGGATATCTAACAGCTAACCACAATCCCTTTGTTTTAGTTCTGTGCAATCTCATGTACTAGAGTTCAAAAAGAGTGGAAAGAAAGAGTGAGCACATTTGTCCTGGTATGAAAGCCAATGCTTTAATAATCAGGTTTCTCAAAACAGCTGGTCCTGAGTAGAAGAGGTAGTTCATCTAAGGACCCTATGATGAATGCTAACCACATTTTTCTCTTTCAATCCACACTTGGATTCCAGATTACTTCTTCCACATGTCAAGAGTAAATAGGCGTGACACATTCATTGTGTAAAGAATTTAACCTCATGAAATAAGCTCATGAGATCACCTCTCTTTCTCTCTAGGGGACATTTGCTGGCACCTACCATCAGCCACCACTCCGATCCCCTCTCTTTTAACAGTCCCGGATTTTCATTCTGATAGCTACCCTTCCTTGTGCAGCCCATGGGCTTTAGAGGAAAAGGAGCTCAACTCCAGCATCCAGGGAAGCCCTGATGGGTACAAGCTAGTCAGAGTGTTCCACTGTTCTCTCTGGTCATCATCAGGTGTGAGCATGTAGTATAAATATAGACAAGTATGAATTTCACGACTCCTTTTTGGAATGCTAGGACAGAAGTGCTCATCTCGTGGATGTGAGCAAGAAAGAATGCATCCCTGATTGCTGCTAGCAGGCTTCCCATAACCTCTAGGGAGCTTGCCTTGGAATATGGCCAAAACTCTATACAGAAGAATATAGAGGTAGAAAGAAATGTGACCATGATAAGACCACTGTGCTGCTGAACCAACCTACCCCAAAGTATACACTAGTGCAGGGCTTTATAGCTCTATCAGATAAAAGATGCCTTTTATTGTTTGCACCAGTCTGCGTTGGGTCTTCTGTTACTTGTATTAAAAATCCTGATATACCCTATAAGTAATCACAAACTATGATTACTCTTAGAATAAAAGAGACTTCGAAATAATCCCTCTACCCAAAGATGGTCCCTTCAAAGTTACCATCTCATCATCATGGTACCTCTAAGGGTAGAGCCTGAGAAGGCCTGTGGTCTCCCAGCCCAAGAATTGGGTTCTGTGTAGAGCTTGCCTTCTGAGGCCCTAACCTCCCCACTGGGTTTGGGATAAGCCCCATCTGCCCTGTAGAACGAAAATCGCTGTGTCAGAACCAGCACCATCCCTCCTTGGTTCCTTTCCTCCTACACCTTCCTCCCTGCCCCCCCCAAAACACACACACACACACACACACACACACACACACAAAATAAAAAACAAAATGAAATTGGTTCAGCACACTTTTGCTACTGGGAAATGTTTCATAACTACTAATGAATAATTCAGTGAAAAAGATATTTTAAGTTTTCTATTGCCAGACACACCCAACTTTGATGGGAATGCTGTTGCCTTTCTTACTCTCCAGGTCCCCTTTGCATACAGGATCTTAAATGCATTGCTTCCTCGACAGAGGTCTGATCAACAGTGAAAATCAGATCCTATCACCCACCCTGCTCAACAGCTTCCAATAGCGGCCTCCACACTTAGAGTGAAAGCCAAACTACTGCCTCTCCAGCTTCGCGATGTGGCCCTCACATCTGGATCCCTCAGTTCCAGACACTCTGTCCTTCTTGCTCCTGCTCCACAATGCCAATCCTATTCCTGCCTCGGGACCTCTGTGTCTCACTTACTCCCCCTCCTCTCTGGGACCCTCTGCTATGAGCTCCTCACACAACTAGCTCCGTCACTTCCTTCTGTCCCTACCCACATGTCACCTCCTCAAAAATAACTTCTGTGATCACCAGATATAAAACAGTACCCTCTCACTATCCGTCCCTGCACTCTGCTTTCTCTCTGTAGCACTTATCCCTACCTGAAATTATATGCCAGATATAGTTTTAAAACTTGTATATTGGCCGGGCGCGGTGGCTCACACAT
Organism: Cheirogaleus medius; assembly: GCA_008086735.1. Lineage (NCBI taxonomy): Eukaryota > Metazoa > Chordata > Mammalia > Primates > Cheirogaleidae > Cheirogaleus > Cheirogaleus medius. The sequence continues at coordinate 59,522,591 of VBSM01000361.1, read as the reverse complement.
GTAATCCTAGCACTCTGGGAGGCCAAGTCGGGTGGATCGCTCAAGGTCAGGAGTTCGAAGCCAGCCTAAGCAAGAGTGAGACCCTGTCTCTACTAAAAAATAGAAAGAAATTAATTGGCCAA
>VBSM01000361.1:59483766-59522369 GCA_008086735.1 Cheirogaleus medius | reverse complement strand
AGGCTGACACCACAGCACTCTAGCCCAGGCAACAGAGTGAGACTGTCTCAAAAACAAAAACAAAAACAAAAACTTGTATATTATCTATCTCCCCTGCTAGAATGTAAGTCTTTCAAGGCAGGGACTTTTTCTCTTGTTCAACAGTGTATCCACCAAATCTAAAACATGCCTCGCACATTATAGGGGCTCGATATAGCTTTTTATTTTATTTTTTAAAGGATTAATGGATGAATAAATAACAAAGATTTGGGGGTTTTTTAAAGCTTGGCTAAAAACAAACAAAAAAGATGTAGGGAGGCATTTGTCTCCTATTGGGCAAATCCCCCTTTTTCTTTGATATCAACAATTTAGACTGCTCCAACTTATGAGGTATACAGTCCTACAGATGAGCACAGAAAGTGTCAGGGCCTTCGAAGATTCTTCTTATAACAAAGAGTTAGATTTGCGGTCACAGATCTGCTCACCATATTTCAATAACATGAAATCATGCTACCAAAAGAAATTATAACATATCATTTATTGGATCCATATAGAAATCCCCACTTTATCATGGAATGTTTAGCAAAAGGCCTGTGAAAAAAGATTAGCAGTCACAATACCTCAACATTCCTACAACCCATTGAGCCCCCAAAATATACTTACTGGGGTAGGATCTAGCTCCTAATGCTAATTCACTAATCAAGAAAGTTAAACATTAAAAAACTTTTAGTCTGTGTGACAAATGTCATAAGTTCTACTATTTCTGTAGAAAAATAATCATTTCAAAGTCAAGGCAATTGTTTTTTCACAATCAAAAGTGGTTAAATACTTTTAAACACATTTCAACATATTCATGAAGGAATTCTCCTACATGCCCCCAAAGCTCTCTCATAAATCACGATAATGTTTCCAAAGCACATTTGGAAGTAAAAAATTCATATCTACTAACTATATTTTCCTCTATTCGAAGATGAATTAGGCAGAGAATACATTAATGTCTGAATTTATAATAGGAGTGGCTAACCCCTAACCAAAGCAAACTAATGAGGAATATTTTACCATGGAAGGATTAATCAGGGCTCTCCAACACTATGCAATTTGACATTTTGAGGACTTAATCATGAATGGATTTTATTCCCCTATTTACTTTTCATGGGGATGACTTACAAAGACACTACATGTTAGAAGCAAATATAATTCTTGAGCTTCATCTTGTCACTGTAAAGAAATGTTATTTTAGATAATATTCCATAGCTTAAAAATAGTCCTCACAGAAGCAACACTACTAAGATTATGTTATCTCTAGGCCAAATTCAGCTCTCAACATTGAACAAATATCAACACAGACATACAGTGAGCCTCAGAGTCTGAAGCTGACTTTCCCTCCGGTACCAAAGAGACAACACAAATTCTGGGAGGTCGTGATTACTGGACGCTGCCTTCCATCCCGGCCATTGATTATCTCTATCTTTGTTAAAGACTACAGGAGTTTCATTTAACTAGAGTGCTCAGTAAATTGCAGCAGAGTCCAAGCATCTTTATGGATTCATTAAACCATTGATCTGCCTTCAAGTGCTTGTAGTAGTGCCCAGCTCTGGCCCACAGCCTGTGTTTACAGAGAATGCACCAGCCTGATGTTTGCAACCTCCAAAGGCAGTCTGTCAGTAGACATTAGATTCCACTGTGTGCATAGCCACCCCAAGAGTGGATTGTAACACAGGGAATTTCCCGTCCTCAGTCTGAACTGCTGGAGCAGAAATTAAGTGGCCATCTGCAGCAAGATTTTCTTTATTCCATCCTAATCTGCGATAATATGAACAAAGAGCAAAGAGCCCAAAGAACAAAGAATTACACGCAGCTTGCCCAGTTCACACTTTCATTTATGTGCACGAAAGCTATCCAGAGGTATTGAAAAAGAGGAAAAATAAGAATAAGCACAGGAATGCCTATAGCGTGGCTCTCCCATTTATGGCTCTCTTGAGTATACTTGGTTTTATGACCAGATATTGCAAACATGAATAAGACAAATTCTAGATTCAATCTACTACCTTAAAATATCTCAAGGCAACTACCTGCCCTCTTATGCATGCACTTATTTAGATATTTAACATTTTTAACAAAGCATTTGAATTAACAGAGTATAACTACTATCCCAGGAAAATGCATAATCATTCTCTCCTGGTTTCTCTGGACAGCTCACTGAGTACTCTCAGAACCTTCTCCCTCCTCTGCTTGTTACTAATAAGGTCTCATGACACCTTCCTTTTTAAGTCAGGCACAAAGAGTAACTCTGGGCTGAATGCAGCTTATGATGGGAGAGCACATCAAAACGACCCATTAGATAATTCTTCAAATGCTCATTCTTCAGATAAAGCTGAACACTGTTAGTGGCAAGGTGAGAAACTTGGCAATGCAAGTGACTGGATCGATAAGGAGAACGTACGTTTCAAATGAATAGATCCCTTCCTGATCATTTGTTTCACTGGACTGCCCACTGCCCAAACAGACAGTTGGACTATGAACTCCAAACACGCACATTCATCACTCGGCAGCAGCAGTCACCAGAACACAATGTGGCTGATGCAATCTGACACTGTGGTTAATGTTAAAAGGGAGCGTGCCTTTTAGATGGATTGGATAATTACCAGCAGTTCAGATGAGAAAAACTTGATTTAAGTGAATAGCATTAGCTATCATCAGAAAGATGGCCAGAGATTTACTGTGTCTGAAAATTAACATGTGCCAATAGCCCTGGGTATTGATCCCTAGGTGACTGGATTCGGATTTATGAAAAATCCCCCCTCTTCTTTCTGCTCACTGAAAAGAAATGTTTAACACAGAGAGGGGCTTGAAGCCATTTAGAATTCTGATCATCTCTTCACATTTAATCTAAACTATCTAATGCTATTTGGAAATCGACGTCCATTCTGGGTAGTGGGTTAGAATTTTTCTGTTTCCTCCACAATCTCCTGAAATGCAGCCTATTAAAAACTAGAAGTGCTTGCTATTCCTCTCTTTCAGTACAAAGCCACTTGCTCCATTCTTGTTTGTGTTCCAGATATCCCTGAGACCAGTGTTTCTCAAGTGGTTTTCAAGTGTTTTGGTAAACATGAAGATCACATGCCTCCCCCCACAAGCTTCTGATGGCTTTCTAGGGCCTTGTGTCCCATGCCACCTGCAGAACCTCTGCCCTGGAATGCTTGCTGGCTTTCCTCAAGGGTCTGTGTGTCACTTGAAACTGACCTACACCTTACTTTACTAGGCACAACCGTTCTGCTCTAGCCCCACCCCAAATGTGTTTCCAAGGGCTGCCGTTTTCCCCCTTCTCTGCTACTGCTTCTCACAGGCTCTCATTTGCAGCAGCTCATCAATATTCCATTCCATATTTCAAAATACGAGAGAACAAGAAAACAGTTGGGTTTGTTGTTCTTTCCCTAGAGCTTCCTGAGGACGCCCCTGTTTGCTGTGACCAAAAGGAAACTCAGCTGCTGGCCTGCAGACGAAAGCCCTGGGAGGAGAAGGCCACTCTACATGCAAGGCAGTGAGCAGGCTTACAGCACAGTACCAAGGGACACTGCAGAACCAAAGCAATTGTCCTGCAGGCCAGAGTGCAAGTAGGCAGACCCAACAGGCTCACTGGTGCCTGAGAAAAACAAGAGGAAACCACAAGAAGAATCCTGGGGCTTCCTGGGTGCATTTACTTATGGACCAAGGATATTTGCAAGCAAATGGCAAGAGCAAGTCTGTGGCCTGAGCTTCAGATGGTCAGAGGACAGTAATTGCAAGTAATTTCTTAATGTCCTTCTCCAAACCTTCGTGAATGATAGCCATTTTGCAAATTAAATCTTGCAGGTGTTTAAAAGAAAAAGAGTAGACAGGTTAATCGCTAGATTAACAGAAAAATTGTTACACATTTCTTCTGTACTACCAAGTTCTATAATTAAGTCTGAAACCGGGAAATCTTTCCCAGGATATATTCAAGTTTAATAAAAAGACAAATAGTCTATGTCTAAATAAAATATAACTCCAAATAACAATGATGATAAATGCTAATTAGAGATGGGTTCTTCCAAAAGAAATCTCTTCTTTTTTTTTTTTTTTTGAGACAGAGTTTCACTTTGTTGCCCAGGCTAGAATGAGTGCTGTGGCGTCAGCCTAGCTCACAGCAACCTCAAACTGCTGGGCTCAAGCGATTCTCCTGCCTCAGCCTCCCGAGTAGCTGGGACTACAGGCATGCGCCACCATGCCTGGCTAATTTTTTTTGTATATATATTTTTAGTTGGTCAATTAATTTCTTTCTATTTTTAGTAGAGACGAGGTCTCGCTCTTGCTCAGGCTGGTTTCGAACTCCTGACCGCAAGTGATCCGCCCACCTCGGCCTCCCAGAGTGCTAGGATTACAGGCGTGAGCCACCGCGCCCGGCCAGACATCTCTTCTAAGAAGAGATTGCTGCATACCCAGGGATGTAGTTTGAAAGTAAAAGAAATGCTTATTATACAATATTCCTCTTGTTGAATATTTATGTTATTATTATAATGATTGTTAGGAAATCTTAATGGCATCATTTGCAGATGTGGTTTCCATCTATATAATCTTTTCTTTCTAATGCATCTTTATCCTTATCACTGATCCATGTTGGTTTCTTCCCACTATGGTCTGCTGGGAAATAGCAACATTATGATATTGAAGAATTATTTCCCTCTGTTCTTGTTTCAAATCATGGAAAAGCTAGAACAAGGAAGCTAAACGAAGCTATTAGGAATTTGCATTTACTCCTAAATTATCAATGCTACTAATCCATCAAGAACACTATAAACTTGAGACCCAAACAAGAAAAGTTAACAATCATTCTTTACATTGTCTGCCTTGGCCATTTGTCTTTAATTTTTATTTCCTGCTCAATAATTGGATATTAATTTAGACAATAGGATATTTCCCATGCAAAAAGAAAAAGATCAAACACAGGCTATTTTGGAAATGATTATTTGTGGTCTTGTTCGTTACTCTCCTTTTTAGAGAGATAATGATTACAAAGAATTACTCCCTTAGGAAAGAGTATTTTTAAGTGTCTATTATTACGCAAAGTAAAACTGGCATTGGCAAGTTGGACTAAATGTACAAGAGTGCAAAACCACTAAGGAGTCTCTGCAACTTTCCAACCTCTAGGTGAATCACTAGGCTAGAAATGTTCTCAAGGCCAAGAAGGGGGTAGGAAAAGAATGAGCTATTAGTAGGCTGAAAAATCTGTAGTGCATCAACCAATGAGATTGATATCCCATTGTTCATCCCATGCCCACTGACTACATAAGGATTTTTCTTACCCACTGTTTTGAATACTTTTGAGCCAGTCATTGAGCCTTTTGGGATAAGGATTCTACAAACTATATTATGAATTAACAGTATAAACTTCTTAGAGCCAACATCCTGAAATGTGTAAACTAGTAGATTCCTTAAGTGAATATAGCTGTGATTCATGGCACTCTCCTGGCAGTGTTTAATAGAAGCATTTTGAAGAAGGCTTACCTATCTGTAGCAATCCAAACAATTCTTGAAATAAAATTTTAAATTCAGCTAAAAAATATAACCTACATGCTATCAAGGGTTAACTTAGTTTCAGTACATCCCACCTTATTGCATAGTGACAGGGGTTGGATGTATATGGCATTTTCACCACCCCACACCTTCCCATTAAACAGACAGAGAGCCCCAAAGAGAAATGAAGGTTTGGGAAGCAAACGAAATTTGAAGAGCCCATTTTCAGTGGGCCGTCATTTTGAGAGTTGGGCTATTTTTGTCCTTGTTTTTAGCAGCAAATCAATTCCTGCCTCTATACCCAAGCGTTTGTGAAGAGGAAAGCATGAGGACCACAGGCACAGCTGTCCAATTTACATTCACAAATGCAGGTGTTGCTCAGACACAAAACAGAGGTCAGCTGAATACTGCTCCTAATTAGCTACCTTTTCTACTAGGATTTTTCTTTGTAAAGTTATGCATGCAATTTGAGTTCAACTCAGAGACCATTTTTAGATCCCAGCATGCCATCCAGCAAGAAGCGGGCTGTCATTATAAAGGATAATTTACAGCATAGTTAATTTTATGTTTTTTAAAAAATCTACACTATACCTAAGGCAAAATTCTGCTCTGCACACACATTATTCACTGTTTTCCATCTACTTCTCAATATTTAAAAGTGTAAAATTTAGCTAGAAAAATCTGTTATATAGGAACGGGAAGAATTTTGCCCTTTTTTTAAGATTAAGAAAGTCCACAATTTTAATAATGAGGACTAAGGACTTTGTTAAATGATACAAGAAGAGAAGTAGCTATTTGCTATTGTCTTCAGTGGGAAACACCCAGGGGCTTATTACAGCGGTTCTTAGAAATGGCAGGATGGAGACTGGTATCTAATACAATCCATTAGGAAACCCAAGCCTTAAATGAAATGACCACAAAATCCTATCAGTTAACAGAAATGCAGCAGCAGTACATGTTTATTGTAATACAATATTGTTACAGAGATAACACTCTTTAAAAAAAAGAATCCAGCAGGTGATATGACCAATTTATTTTTTCTATTTCAAAAAAAAAAACAACAAGAAGGTATAGCATGGCAGAGCTTTAGGATACATAAATAAAGGTAAAGATTGCAGAGAAGACAGGTATTGTATGCACACTAATAGACTACTAAGATCAGCCAGCAGTCGCTGGCTAACTACCAAACCACTGCAACTCCAAGGTTTTGCAAGATGTTCAAAGATCTACTCCAATAACTCCTGGTGGTCCTCCTCCCATTGCTGATTTTACCTATTGTAAATATTCCAAATACTAATTCTTATCTTGGCTCCTAGTTATCTGTTTTTCAAAAATATATGTTATGAAAGTTTAAAATCAATTTGACCTTAAACTCTATAATGATGTAAAAGATAGTTTTTCCAAATGGAATCAGGTGCCTTTCTTCAAAGGCTTACTGTAAAGTAAAATCGGTTTGCAAAGTGTAACATGCATTGCCATGGTTGTGACAGATCCATCTTGCTTGATTTTATTCACTACAGGCAGCCCATCAAGATTCAGACCTATAACCCCTCCAAATTATAGAAAGACAAAAAGCCCTGTTCTATAGCCATCTTCCAGGATGGAATGCAAAGTATTTTGTTGTGGTAAGTAGGGCTTTGAAGAAGAAAGCCCTGGGCCCACTCCTGGGATTGTTACCCTAGTGCTCAGCATTCAAAACGGGAGCCCCAGGGTCTTGGAGATCATTTTAATCCCCCTATATTAAAACAAAATGTGTCTCCCATGTGTCGTTCTTCCCACCCTCCTCCCCAGCCTCACGGGCCCCTCCCAAGGGAAAGTGAACTCGACCACTGACTGTCCCAAAAGAATTCCAAACAATTTCCTTACTTGCCTCTGTTCCAGTGAAGATTATGAGCCTAATTCTTAGAGACTGCTACTAAAATTCCACCCTGCTGAATTCTGCAGCCTAATTCTTTCGGCATTATGTTTTTTGGCAGAATAAATGTGACCCAAATTTGCAGGAGATAGTTTGCTGCAAACAGTGCTTCCTGCAATGCAGTGAGCCCATGATTAGCATTTCAGGATTGCAAATATCAAACTTTTTAAAAATCACACTTTTTTCTTTAAGAACGAACAGATTTTGATCTTGTATTATAGAAATGGAAATGCTCAGCAAAATGTGGATGATTTTATGAATTAAGGAAGCTTTATAGATCAATGGAAAATAATCGAGGACTAGTAATTTACCTCAGTACTTGGTGGCAAAAGGCTATAAACAGTTCTTTGAGGTTTAAGAAAGCAGTTGTGCATGTATGTGTGCGGGTGATTGTAAAAACATCATGCATTCCATTTCCCATCAGTGATGGCTAAAACTCTTCTAAAAGGACATTTTCAGACCTGGGATGTCTTTTTAAAAAATAAAAAAAGTATAACCATGGCTGTTCCTGTGTTTACCCACCATGCTTCTCGAAAATGCTCGGCTGTGCAAGCAGTGTTGGTTCGTGTATTCATCATTTCACTTTTTCTCAGTATCAATCAACTTTAACAGGAAGTGTCAAGAGAGACTTGACATTTTTCTTGACTAGAACTTGTGGGTCAGATTTTGGAAAGAGCAATAGCAATATTCCCACTGGGAACAAGGATTAAACTGAGTGGACTAACGCTTTCTGGCCATGCTTCTGTGGCTAGTTTCTTGGTTTTCGTAGGAAATCTCTACCACTCATCTCTCCCGGTCTAGTCTGTGTACTCTACTGCTGGAGAGACACTGTCGATTAGAATACCAGCTGCGATCACCGTGTCCTCACCAGATTCATTCAGCCTCTCAGAATTCAAACACCAAGCCAAGAGAAACACATTAGAAGGGGATTCCTTATTCCAAAAGGTTAAGCATGACAGAGAAAGGGAACGGACAAAACAGAAAGAATAAAAATATAAAAGAAAAAGGTGCACAGTGTTTTCCGCTAGAAGCTACGAGGCACATGCGCGTGTGGGCTGGTGAGGCCTGCGTGGGCCGCCTCTCTCTCCCGTGCTCTTACCTTATTTCTCTTGAAGTAGGCTCGCCGGCAGGCCGCAAAGCACTTCTCGCTGCAGAAGCTTTTCACCTCACTTCCCATACTCAGGGAATAGCGCTTGATTCCCACTTTCTGGCACCAGGCACACATTATTTGTACATTTGACACATCATCTTCTATAACAAAAGTATAAGAAAAATGTTCATATCAGAAGCAAACATCCCTTCAAATTTAGACACACCCTGACCCTGACAGAGCTACTGAGGTCTGATTTTAGTTTCCAGACCTCACCATTTTCTGTCTGAGTAGGACAGCCAGCTCTTGGAGGGGAAGGCTTTTTGCTTTTTCTTTCTCTTTCTTTCTTTTTTCTTTCTTTCTTTCTTTCTTTTTTTTTTGGCTCCTATGTTTCCAAAAGACATTTACTTAAAAAACCAGAGCATGACTGCAGAGCCACCAGGGCTCTTAGGGCTTCTTAGCCTGGTAAAAATGCTTAATCTGCCTAGTAAAACCTGTCCCAGTGCTAATGAAGCTTGTAAAATGACCCATTTCTTCAAAGGTTCTGCTGAAAGCCTACAAGATCTGCATTGGGTGGGACAATCTGTGGAGTGATAACCTACAAATGTGATGCCCTCACACGAACCTTGACAGTCAGGTGCCGGGCTCAACCATGGCAAGTTCCTTACTACTGCTAAATGATATGGGCTGTCTCTACTCTTGCAATATAATGATTCCCAAGCAAGGTGTTTAGTCATAAAAGGAAAGATGTGAGGGGCCAGGTTCCGGCAATGGAGAGGGACAAGCCTGGCTCACGGAGCAGCCTCTGACAACACAGCCTTCCAGCACTGGTGTGCTCAGGGAAATGCAGGCCTGATTTCAATTCTCCCTGTGATATGGTTCATGGGCCCTAGATGGAGGGATGGCAATGGGGGTGTCAGATATTTCTCAGCCAGCCTGGGGGTCCTATCAGCTCCTAGAGGATCCATTATTCATGTCATGGGGATGCTCAGAATGGTTTTAGGTGGTATGCAAATATTTCCACAATTTAAAATGCTGTGTTTCTTTTCCTTTGTATAAGAAGAAAACAAATTTAATTAGCACAATGAGCCTGTGATACCACAAATGCTACTGCCTAAAACAAAGATAGGCTTTTAAAGTGTCATTTAGTAAAATATATTGAGTAAATCATAGTGCAGGTGTAAGAAGTTGTGATAAAAATTATGATGGTGATATTCAAATAACTGAAATTTAGGAAACATTGGCCTCTTTGGGCAGAGGGAGGGGAGTTGGGAAATAAAAGAAAACTTTAAGTAGAAGCCTAAGAAACATTTCCTTGCTGCCTCCTAGGGACTTTTGCTATACCTTAAGTTTTCTCTGTCCTCCCAATGGACTGTGTGTGTGTGTGTGTGTGTGTGTGTGTGTGAGAGAGAGAGAGAGAGAGAGAGAAAGACTGGCTGCCACATCTCTTTTTCTTTATGGAATTTTTTTTATAACCCATACTCATGCTCCAGACATGAATGGTAATGACAAAATCACCAACAAGCTCTAGTATAGCCTTCTCTGATTTCTAAATAAAATCCCCCAAAGACTAATTGCTAAGCAAGGCCTGGTCCATGAGCTGTTGACATATTCATGGTTCATGGAGTCTGTCATGCAATCACTCCATTTCCAGGGAAAAGATTTGGTTTGAGGCAGTGTGGTCATCAGCCTGCAAAATTAGAAGCAAACTGATTTGTAGTGCAGTGAGACAGATTTTTTCCTCGGGTATCATCACTCACAACTACTTTCAGCATTTTATTTACCTTAATGGGATAAATACTGTCATTTCAGTGACTTTTTCTATTTAACATATTATATATTGTTATCTATTTTTTATTGTCAAATGAGACTGTAAAAAATGAGCTCTGATGTTAGCCAAACATTTTTGATAACAAAACTTTCTTGAAATGGAGTCATAATATGAATTCAAATGTTTGTATTTAATAATTTGTTCTATTCAAAGAAAACTTTTATTTATATTTTACATGATTTCTAATATGGCATCTGTCTACATAGAGACATTTTACATGGTACAAAGAATTAACAAAGCTCTATAATTTACCTTAGAATATGGAGTTTTCTTAAATTAGATTACAAATAGCATGTTTTTAAAACAATCAGCTGTCATTACTAAACTAACTAGCACTAATAGTTTGCATTTTTCTTAATCAATAAGATGCTTTAAAATCTTAAATTCCTGAAAAAGAAGATGATACAGCAGAACTCTCACAAATGATCCGTTGACAATAAGCTTGACTCTGGTGAAATCTGTAAAGAAAAAAAATTTTACGGGGCAAATCATATAGCCTCACAGTTTAATGAGGAGACCCCACTTCCCAAGAAGCCATTTGAGAACATGCATGCATGAGGTTCCCTTTGTTGTTTCTTCCTTTAAATAGTCTGCTTTGGGAAACAAAACAAGATTTTTTATGTCCTAGATCTTTAACTCTAATGGACCAACAATGAGATGAGAAAAGGTATAGCATAAAACTAACACAAGGCCAGAGGCTTAGCGAGTCATTCGGGCCTGGCCTGGAGCAATGATGCTTGGGGCCAAAGGGCAGTCCCGTGTCTCTCTCAAGCTTCACTCCAGCACCACTAGACAGACCCATTTGTCATTTTTTTAAAAGGAGGCAAGGATACTTGCTTATAATAGACCTAACAAATAAACAAAAAAGTAGAATTTTAAAACATTAATTTTATAAATCATTCTTACTACAAAGTAACAATATGAGAAGGTGAGACCAAAGAAATTGTGCATTATTGTTCTGTATCTGGCCGTTGGAAAACTCTTAGAATAGTGGTTAGTATCTGTTCTGTTAAATAAATCAATATTCCCATCCATTTTTCATAAAATTCTGTTTCATAAAGGCAAACATTTTGGAAAACTTCCATCAGGTTTCTGCTTTTCTGTCATCAAACTGTTATCAATAGCTAATGATCCAAAGATGAGTCTGATAAGTGGGTTATTCCAAATACTCAAGAAAACATTTTCAGATATCCCAGGTATTCTAGACTTATAAAAGTCATTTATATTAATATTATATTTAGGAAACTAAAAAAGAACTGTGATTATCTAAATTAATTTTGTCAGCCAAAATATAGCTCGAAATTCTGCCACCAGACATGAGATGGTATCTCCATCCTAAATAGTAAGAAAAGTGAACGTTTCTTAAGTGCTTAAAGCCAAAGAGATTGGTTCATTTCAACAACCACATCTTTTTTTTAACTGAGACCCAAGAATGATGTGCATGCTTTACATTGGCAAAATAGAAGGCTCCAGCACTTTAACTTTTCTAATTTGATCTGCTTTAAAATATATTTTTCAAACTAGGGAAAACCTGATTACCTATCTTATATTTAGGCTAAAGGTCTGTACCATTAGAGACTTCAAATTACCTCAAAGAGGATTCACATAACAAATTTCTGTATTACATTATCTTATGGCCATTAGCCTGTGTATTTTTCATGATGAACAATGCAACAACAAAGGCAAAATGTTTACAGCATTAAATCACATTCCCAAAGCAGTTTGTATAACATATAAAATTTTCATATGATAAAATCATATAAATATGTATCAGTCAAAATATGCATGTTTCAATTAATTATGAAAAATTTGTACCACCTCTTTAGGCTTTAATTAAGCAGAATGTTTAGGGCATTTTCTTCTGGATCTAATGTTCAAAGAGCTATAGAACATTTTTCTACTTTACATCCCAGAAGGGGAAGTTGAGATTAATTACTCTAAAATGAAATCAAAATTGTATTTATTTATTATAGGGCAGAGAAGTACAAGATCAAGCATTTCTGGAATGCCCTGCTTAAGCTGTTTGAGAAACTGCCTTATCTGGTGACTTTTAAAAATAAGGATAGCGATTGGTCAGTGATCTTCTTGGGCATTTGAATTGGCTATAAATATGCATACTAGTTTACCTGACCAGAGTCCAGAGAAAATCCAGAGGGCCTTAATGGACCCCAAGCAATTAAATGATAGATTTACCACCCCTTTGTAACTTTCACAGGAGTCCAGGACTGACAGAAAATTCTGAAAGCATTTGCTAGTGACGTTTATCTCCTCCAACTGTTCCTAGAATGCACACATCCAGCTAATCACTTCAAGACTTGAATTATATTTGAGACAAGTTGCAAGGCAGTCTGAGGAGACTCCTGTGTATTCCCCATGCCATGAAATAAAAGTGTGGCACAGACAGTGCTGTGTCAATCTGTTTGTTGGAGCAGCTATATTTAAGAACAGAATAAAGGCATGGCCTGGAAGGCAGGCAAGAACCTAGAGTTAAAGTTTACTTTCTTCACAGTCCTTCTGCAAAGAAAGAAATTCTTGAAATAATTCAATTCCAAAGGCTTTAAGGCAATAGAAGCTAAAGTCCCTACAGAGTCCTACGGAAGCTTCTGTATAACTCCCTATGTTCTAGAAGTGAATGTACAAGGAGACCCAGAGAAAACCTGGACCACCGAGCCAAAAGGAAAAGAATCATAGCTGGCCATCATTCAGTACATAGTAGGTGCCAGACACAGTGCATGGTTCATTCCAAAATTATTTAATCTTACTCACAACCACTAACAACCAGGCAGGTACTAACATTATCACTGTTGTACAGATGGGGAAAGTGAATTTAGAGGTTAAGTAATTTGCTCCAAATCACAGACTGAGTACACACCAAAGCCTGAATGAAGCTCAGGCCATCTGACTGCAGAGCCCAAGCTCTTCATCACTACACCTTGGAGACCAGGGCTCTTCTAAGCATGTGAGATTATACACTATCCACACAGACTTCGCTCCAAAAAACAAAAAGAAACTAAAAGCTGTCACAGATTCTGCTACTTACACAGCACGCTGCTCAGTGACAAACCAATAGACAAAGAAAATGGAATCAAAAAGGTCAAAATGTCTTTGAGGAGACAGTTCGAGTGCTAATCAATATTTGTTGATTGCTTTTTTAAAAAACAAGTTAAAGGCCCACAGTGCAAGCCTTTACTTCTTTATAACTATGAGGCATGGACCTGCTATAAACACTCTGTCTAAACTGCACCAGCAAGTGCTACTTAAACATTAAATGGTAAGACAGAACCAATAATACTTGGATCTCAGGAAGCAGTTATTCTACCCACTAGCAAGCAACACTCTTGCCAGCATTTTCTTTCATAAGCAGGGGGATCACAGCAGGACATGGAAAAGACTGGTTTCCCATGTGAGTGAAGTGGGAGGCCACCTGCCTCTATAATTTTGAGGGTGCCAATAAAAATATCTTAGCTTCAAAATATTATCCTTCAGCTGCTCACTAAGATTAAATTCTACCATTAGAAGGTCATTTCTTTGGCTAAATGTTTCTTATATCTCATTAAAATACAAATTCTCTGAAAGCAGGTAGGCTCAATATCTGTTTATAAATAATGATTTATGCTTTAGAATAAATGATTCTTTCTGAAGAACAAGTTTGCATAGGAAATGAGAAGGACTGAGGATAGGATTCCAATGAGAAAGGTGCAGGGCAGAGATGGGAAAGGCAGGACACACTACTTAGCTAATGTCTGGCCTTGGGCATATACCTTAGAGCAACTTGAGGGAAGCCAAATGAAGGCAGAGTGCACAGAAAAAAATACAGTCTGATGACACTGTATCTCATGTCAAATATTTTCAGAGTGTCTTTTATGTGTGAATATTAAGCACAATAGATGTTGAAGGAGGTGGGTAAGAATGGCATATAGCCAGGGACTGGTGGAAAAGAAAAGCCATAGGCAGATCACTATATAACAATCTCAGCAAGGTGACTTTTTTAAAAACAAATTAGGTAACAGATGAACATTGCTTTGCAAACCTGAGTCACTACTATTTGAAAGATAGTGTGGTGGAGTGCAGAGAGATGGAGTGAGAGGACACTGGTGAAAGTACTAATACTGCCCCTTCCAGTTATGCGACATGAGTAAATCACTCAGGGGACAGTAATGCCCATCCTAACCATAGCTGTGGTGAGGAGAAAATAAAAGAAACATATGCATATTCCATATGTAAATGAATCTTCCTTAGAATTAATGGCAATTAGAGCCACAAAAAAAGGGTAGGTGTCAGCTGTATGCAATCTGAAGAGGCCAGGTGACCAGGTACCAGTCTCTTCGATCACATCTCCTCCCATGGATGACACGTGTAGAACCACTATCCTTGAATACAAAGAACAACCCAGTAATTGGTTAAATTTCACTAACTCAGATTATTTAAGAGTAAAGCCATTAGAATTAATAAAGGCCTCACTTACAGTTATTCTTTTAAAAAATTACTTAACTCAAATTAGTACTTGACAAGATGTTGCCAAATATATTACTGTACTGCCAGACATTCTGTAATTAATAGATGGGAATTCTTTGTAATTATTATATTAACTATGCACAGATAGGTAGATCTTCCTAAGTGCCTGAAAAATTTGCTTTTTTAAAAAGTATCAGAGTAACAACTAAAAATATCCTCCACCTTGGTAACTGAACTATCAAGAATTCCTAAATAGTAGAGTCTGAAATAATAAAATTATATTGTACTGAGTTCTCATTAAAAGGATAGATGCAATTAAATGATAGAGGCCCATCCAACTATATAAATCTTTGTAGTACCTAAAATTATCCCTAATTTTCTTTTGAAAATAGATGTGAAGTAATTTCCAGAATTTAAATAGTCCATATCTCTCTAAATAGAGTAGTACTTAACCCCAAAATAAAATCTAAATTTCTATACATAAACTAAAAGTTGGTTCCAATAAGTAAAAGAAATGAGCACATGTTACACAAAACTATAGAAAAATGATAGACTTTAAAATTAATTTTCTATTTCCTAATGGAACTTTTCTAGCCAACTTTAATTATTCATATATGTATTATATAGATAGACATAGATATAAAGAACGTGATTCCAGAAAGAATTAAGCATTTACATGCAGGTCCCTGTGCTGGGTAACTGGTCAAGGGTGCCAGGTTGGATGGGGCACGGTCCTGCCGGGGAGAGAAAAGACAGAGAAGTGTGTGGTTCACCATGTGACAGGCAGGATGCAGCAGGAGAGGTTCGGAGAGCTGTTAGAGCCAACACAGCATTTGATCTGGGTCTGGAAGGATTTGGAGGGGGAGGAAATTCAAGAGAAGGAGAAGAAGGACAAAGGCACTGCAGGAGCCAGAGAGTGGCAGACAGGCTTGGAGGCAGGCAGGGACCCTAGAGTAATCCAGTTGACCAAGATGTGTGAAAGGAAAAGTGGCTTAGACTGTGGCCGGTGGGATCTGAACAAGGAGTCTCCTGGAGGTCATTTTGCTATGGGGGCCGGGGGTGCAGCTCCTGAATGTTCCTCAGTAGGACATGATAAGATCAGAGGGGTGTTGAGAAATGTGACTCCAGCAGGACAGATCAGAATTTGGAAAGATTAGAATCCAGTTCCACATGGAGAAGCTTCAATAAGCACTATTAGAGCAGTATTCACATCTCGGTCACCGCTGTGTGTTCAGTGCCTAGCAGAGCTCAAACCATGCCGAATGAGGGGACGAATGGACAGACGAATGGATGACTGCAGAGGAAAGGGGAGGAAGTCCTGAACCTACAGGGCAATGGAGGAAATGAAGACGACAGACTTAAGAATGAAATTAAAACAATTACCAAAATGCAGCCAACCCAGAAATAACTGAAATTTCAGAGTTCATCTCCCTGTGTTTCTAGTCAAAGCAGACCAGAGAAAAGTGCAAAGCAATCATTGTGGAAATTGACTCCAGAGTCAAATTCAAACAAAATGAAGTTGCTTTACATCCAGATCCAGTGTCCCTTCCTCACGTATTTTCCCAGTGCTCAAAGAAGGAAAATAAAAGGAGAGACCTATGAAGTCTCACAAAATAGTAATTATTTCTTGAATACCATGCTGAACTGGGATTCTTTAACATGTCACTACTAAGTGCACGTGCTTCTGGCTCCCTGATATTAATTTGAGCATCTCCCCATAATTTCACTGATTTGCTGGTGAAGGGGCTGCTTCTTGTAAGTCTCTTTGACAACCTTGCCTCTGTTTCTCAGTATTCTCTGTAGAGGGTCTATCCTTCCTATGTGTTCACCCTAAGAAACTGTGGTAGGAAAGGAAAAAGGTAGAACTTTAAAGTAAAGAAAACCCAGAGTCCTGTGTGCAACATGTCCCAAAGCACATCCCAGAGAACACTAATTCTACTTAAATGGGTGTTTGGGGGTGTTTTTGTCGTTTTTATTGTTGTCTGAGACAAGGTCTCGCTCTGTTGCCCAGGCTAGTCTGGAACTCATGAGCTCAAGCAATCCTCCCACCTCAGCCTCCTGAGTAGCTGAGATTACAAGTATGTGCCATCGTGCCTCAATTTTTAAAAAGAGAATGGATGTTATTTTTAAAAAGACTTCCATGGTTATATGTGTGGATAACACCAAACAAAACAAAGTTAAACAACAGGCTTTTTACTGCAAGACATTTTGGTTCCACCAATGCATAATTAAGAATCTTCAAAAAGGAGATAGAATGTGTCAAATTTATTTCACAAGCTTCATGGTAGACATGCCTTTTCACAGAAAATTCCCAAGTCTGGACTTTTGAGGAAGTCTCCCTGGATCGTGCTGCTCCACTGCCCTATATTAGCACTGGGGCATAAGCATTTCCATGTGGGTCATTAATTATCAGGAAGGTTTCTCCTCTTTTGCCCAGAACCAGATCCTTGGTTGCCAGGAGCCTCCTTTGTCTGCACTGGGCAGAAAGACAAGGCCTGCAGCCATGTGGCCAGTACTGGACATGCTGATCAACACCTACTAGTCCTCAATAAACACCGCCAGGCTGACCAAAGACACCCATGGTCCACAAAGTCCCATGGTGTCTGCTACATGCATTAAATACAGAGAAGGCAACTCTTTTCCTATAAAGTTCTACAGAGAAAATAACAAAAATCAACAATAAGGCAAAGGGAAAATAATACAGACTAACTAATTGATGTTCACTAGGTGGCTGCCACAGACAAGGAGCTCAAGTAAAATCTTATCTCCCATCCCTGAGCCCTGGATCGGACCCGCTGACCCATTTAAGATGCCCTGGAACAATGACGCTGCAATCATGGGCTGCTGTCTGGACTTCTCTCTCCGACATGGCTGAAGTCCACTCAGCATCTAGCTCACAAATGAATGTGATTAGGGACAGGGGAGTCAGGTCACAAAATGTGCTCCAGCCAATCCACTGCTGCTAGAAAACCCATTCTGAGCCCCTGCCCTGCCTAGAAGGCCACTATCTCCAAGGAAATACAAGTGGCAGCATATGAGAACTAAAGGGTCAAGCTTCTTCCTATAGGACCTCAGAGCAAGAAAAGCATTCCCATTGCCGGCTTTTTACCTGAAGGGCTCATTTCCCCTTCTCAAATCTGGCTGTCCCATTTGTTACACTTAATGGGCTCCAGGTGGCTGATATATCTCCCCAAAGGTAGACAAAGGATCATTCATTTACTCAACTCTGTGCCAGGCACTGTACTAGGGGCTGGATAGACACTGGCAGACAAGACAGACACGATCCAAGTCCTCAAGGAGCTTTCCATGGCTGCCCCCAGTGTAAGATGCCAATATGCAATAGAAAATGACTGAGGAAAAGCCTGGCCTGCTCCTAGGGCTCCGTCACCACCAGGGGGTCACAGGAGCCAGGTGGTCTCAGTGACCATAGAGTGGGTATAAGCATAAGCAGCCCCATCACACCTGGTCAGCAAGCCAAACCCCACCGCTTAGCATTCCAGATGGTCCTGCCAAGCAGCCTGGCATGCTGGGGCCACCTCCTAGAGGAGGCAAATTGACAGGCTAGAGGCTGGGGGTCAAAGGGACACCTGGGAGGGGCAAAGCATTCACAGAAAGCACTTCTTTTTCTCTTCTCAGCCCCACTTCTTCCCTCAAAGCCCTGTACTGCAGTCACATCCAGAAAGGCGAGTTCTGAAGATTGAACGGTATGAAGAATTTCACTCAACTAAATTTATTAAAAGAACCAATAGGAACCTGCTAAAACATTGTCAACAAAATAATTTACCTCCCTCTTCCTCCTTCCCACCTTAAAGTATTTATTTATATTTCTTAGAACAGTGAATGGTTCAGGGACTCTCTGAAGGGTCCCCATGCCAATCCCTACTCTGAAATGTGATGAGACATGACATGCCAAAGTAGCCCAGCTATGGGAAAGGTGGACGGCAACACCAACTGGAAATCCTTCAGAGTTCTCTCTTCCCTCTACACATTCCTCTTGAGCCATACCATCTATGCATTCTTGTTACTCCAGTTACCAAAAATAAGATGATGATTCCCAAATCAATAGAACCATTTCTCATGACATATTCCGTCCAAAGCTGCATGCATACCCCTCCCCATAACCACCCTCCTTCACTGTGCTTCCCATCTCAGTATCTGGCCCTAGCATCCACCATTAATTACCTGATGGCAGAAATCTGGCATCTTTCCTGCCTCCTCCCTCCATCTCACCTCTTGCATTCTGATTAATCACAGGTTCTCCTAAATATTTTTATAGTATATCCACTCATTCATTCATTTAATAAATATTTTTCAAGTCTACTTATTTGCCAAACACTATGCTAGGTGCCCTGTCCTCATGGAGTTTATTGCTCTCCATTCCAGTGAAGCCACCAATACTTCTTACCTATACTACAAGCGGCCTCCTATCTCACTCCCATCCAGTTCATTCTCTCCACTCTGTATCCGGGGAATTCTTCTGAAACACAAATCTGATCACTGCTCTCACATGCTCAAAACCCTTCAGTGGCACCCAGTGCCCTCGAGAAGAAGGTAGAACTTCTTGAAATGGTCTCCACAGCTCCCGTGACCAGGCCAGCCTCTCAGCCTGCCTACTTTCTGGGTTCTGGCTTCTTTCACTTCTTTAAGGTTCCTATTCCACTCTGAGCTTTTCCACGTGCTGCTTCCTTACAACTCCCAAATCCTTGACCAATTTAGTCCTTTGTATCTTATCTTAAACTTCATCCTAGGGAGGCCTTCCCTGACTCCAAACCTGGTCAGATCTCACAGCACTCTGGACTTGACCATTCTCAGACTTGATTGAGATTTTATTTTTTAAATGTCTGTGTTCTCCACCAGACTGTGAGCCAGGTAAGACAAGAGCCATGTCTGTCTTGTTCACCAGTATAAAATGTCTTACCTCAGGTCTCAGCATAAGAAGGAGCAAAAGCAGAGCCCTTACTAGGTACATTTTGGTTGGATACCCGAGGGGAATGGGGGGAGGAAGTCAAGGGTACTATCTTTGGTGACCACTTAGAACAAAGTTGCCTTAGAGGGAAACACCAGTAAAAAGCCCCAGAACAGAATGGGATCATTATTTCCACTCTCCTTGGCCAAATCCACAGACTAAGTCTTCTCAGTTTAATAGGAACTTTGAGAAGTCAGCATTGGGAATGTCCCTAAAATAACAAGAAATTCCAGAAATATAGCCCCTCTCTTACAAGCAAAGGAAGGCACAGCTGACATTTCCTCATATTTCCTGTTAGCACCTTAGCTGCTTGGTGACCCGGGGCAGGGTATCCTGAAAGTATTATCCTAGTTAGGTCATGACCCCAAAAAGAGTTTAAATAATGCCAAGAGAGGTTCCAGGCTGCCTCAGAAATCACAGGGGCGTGTAATTTAGAATCCATGAGTAGATGGTGTCCCCATTTCAGAAGTGAGTTCTGGTCCTGGTTCTGCTATTAATGCAACTGAGTGGCCTTGAAAAGTTCATTTAGCCTCTCCAGACCTCATCTCTTCATCTGTAAAAGACGGCATTTAACTAGATGGTCTCCTAGGTCCCTTCTAAATAAAATTCTAGGATTCAAGTCTTTAATAACAAGATCCACTTAAAGGAGTGCAGGTAGAGGATATTCTTTTTTCTTTCCTCTTTTTCTTGAACTCCTGACTTAATTTCTTTGATTTTTCTCCTTTTGCACGGCCACCACTGTTCTCCCTTGCCCCTATCATAAGAGGCTCAGAAAATTCTTTGGCTAATGGGACAATTTTAGAAATGGCCTTTTCTGAGTGTTCCAATATTTTACCCTCTTTTAACACTTTTTTTTACTCATTTTTACTTTTTTATTATCTATTCATGCTGGACTTTAGAGGGGAAAAGATAAATGTTCACAAAATTGTAATTTTTTATGTTCTCTTCCATTAACTTCTGGTCTTTCACTGTGGACTTCCACATACATAGTATTTCATCCTGAGTTTCCCCAAAACAGAATCTGAGACTAAGACTTGCACACAAGCTGCTTACTGGGCATGTGATTCCAGGAAGCAGGAGAATGATTGTGATAGGAAAAAGGGTTGACTTGGTCACTGCTAAGGGACACTGGTATTTAATCGCACAGGTAATTCTTTGGAGTTTATGAAAACATTTCATAACTATTCACCCAGAGGACAGAAGAATTTATTCATCAACTTTCATCCCCCCATTGATCTAGCATATTAATCCCCTGCACTTCTGGTTTGCACACGTATGAGTGAGTGCTACAAGGATCTACATGGGATGCCCATACTGCCGTGTCAGAGAAGCCCCAGAACAGGACGCTAGAGACATATGCCACGGGTGTGAACCCAGGCACTTTCAGAACACACACACCCTTACAGCAATCACTGGAGTGAGAGGTGGGGCCGAGAGGACTTGGAATGGTGCACGAGAGATGTCCCATACACAGAGCTGTCATCGCTCTAGAGCCTGGTTTCAGCAGGGCACTACTGACATTCTCAGCCGGATAATTGGTCTTGGGCTGTCCTGTGCATTATAGGACATTAAGCAGCATCCCTGGCCTCTACTCTCTAGATGCCAATAGCAACCCTTCTTCCAGTTGTAGCAACCAAAAATGTCCCCTGGAGGGTAAAGTAACCCCTTGATAAGAACCACTGGTGTACAAATATTGTATATTCTACTTTATCACTTGCCCAGTAATTTCTCTCCACTTTATACTGTATCAAAAGCAGCTCTCAAGTAGACCACAGTGGGAGATACTTATGCCTTATGCCTTTAACTTAATTTTTAGGCTTCCCTATGATACATTTGTACTTCCCTAGATGATAATTCCTTAATAACAAGGAATGATAAGATTTTAAATCTTCTACTAGATTTGAGAAAGCTATGAACAGACTAGAGATAGGATATAGGATAAAAAAAAGTTAAAATTACATTCTAGGGCTTAGTTGTTTGAATTAGGAGGAGTTAAAAATATTTTTAACTATGAAAATCTTGCTCTCTTAAGCAGGAATTCTTAATATTTTTTGAGGCAAGGATATTTAGACTAAAAAGGACCAGCTTTTAATTTCACACTCAACTTCAAGGCCCACACTCACCCCCCTAAGCCCATCCAAGGAACCCCTAGGGGTCCATGTCAACAACTGTTGAACAGTTGGGCTGTTTCCAGTTTTTACCTATTATGAATAAATGCTACTATGAAGATTATTCTGTATCTTTGGCTCACATATACACATTTGTGTTGACTACAAACATACATAAGATGAAATTATTGAGTAATGGTACATGTGTATATTTAGAATTAATAGATATTGCCAATCAGCTTTCTAGTGTGGTTACTCTGATGGACACTCTCACCAGCTATGCATGAGAGTTCCAGTTGCTCCAACGTCCTCCTCAAACTTGGCATTGTCAGTCTTTTTCATTTTAGCCATTCTCATGTGAGTGTACTGATCTCTCATGAGTTTAAATTTTATGTACCTTAAGAGTAATGAGATTGAACAACTTTTAATGTATATTAGCAACTGGAATATTATCTTTGGTGAAGTGCCTGTTTACATTTTTTTGCCCATATTGTTTTTGAGCTATTTTCTTTTTTTATTATAAGCGTTCTTTATATACTGTCAATATGAGTCTTTTGTTGGGAAATGCATTATAAACATCATCTCCTACTCAGCAATTTGCCTTTTCATTCCTCTGAAAGATTTATTTTAATCAACAAATATTCTTAATTGTAATACAGTTTATTTAATCAACCTTTTCCTTTATGGTTAGTGCTTTCGGTGTATAGTTTAAGAAATATCAGTCTACTCAAGATCATGAATATATTCTTTTAGGCTTTCTTCCAGAAGGTCTATTGTCTTACCTGTCACATTTAGATCAACAATGCATCTAGAATTTTTTGTGAATGGTGTGAAGTAGAGAATCAAGATATATTGTTTCCATAAATGTTTTTTTTTAAAAGACTATCTTTTCTCCACTGCTCATCTCTGTTGTTACGGACTGAATGTTTTTGTCCCCTCAAAATTCATATGTCGAAGCCCTAACCCACAATGTACTTATATTTGAACATGGGGTCTTTGGGAGATAATTAGGGTTATATGAGATCATGAGGATGGGGCCAAGGTCCAATGGGATTAGTGCCCTGATGAAAAGAGACACCAGAGAGCTTGTTCTCTCTCTGCCATATGAGGACACAGTGAAAAGGTAACCATCTGCAATCCAAGGACACAGCCCTAACCAGACACTGACCCTGCTGGCACCTTGATCTTGGACTTCCAGTCTCCAGAACTGTGAGAAAGTAAATTTTGGTTGTTTAAGCTACTAAGTCTATTTTGTTATGTCAGCCCAAGCTGAGTAATATGTTTGTCATATATCAAGTATCTATTTAGATTTGTTTCTGGATTCTGTTGCAATTGTTTATACGTATATCCTTGCACCATTATCTATTGTTTTAATTATTCTAGCCTTACAATAAATCTTGAGATCCTACAGTATAAGTCTTCGATTTTATTTTTTTTTTCATCAAGATTGTCTTGACTATTCTTGCCCTTTCACATCTCTAAATATTTTTAAAACAGCTTTTTAATTTTCACACAATTTATGCTGGGATTTTAATCAGAATTAAATTAAATATATAGATCAATTTAGAAAAAAAATTTTCTTCTTTACAATATTTGGTTTCCAATCCATAAACATCATACATCTCCCCCTTGATTTAGGCCTTCTTTAACATCTCTCAGCAATGTTTATGGTTTTCTGTGTAACCATCTTACACATATTTTGTTAGATTTTTTTCCTGTGTATTTTATGGGTCTGATGCTATTTTAAATGATATTTTAAAGATTTGCTTCCTAATTTTTTTGTGGCTGGTATATAGAGATAGAATTGATTTTCAGACATTGACTGTGTTTAGATACCTTGATAAATTGACTCATTAATTATAATAGTTTACATGTAGATTGGTTGGGGAGAATCTATATAAAATGGCATTTATATCTTTTGAATTTTAAGTTTTTAATTTCTTTTTACTGCCTTATTAAATTATCTGTGAATTCCAGTACAAAATAGAATAGAAGTGGTGATAGTGGTCATCTTTATCTCATTCTTGATATCAAAAGGAAAGCTTTCGATATTTCACCATTAAGTATAATGCTTGCTGTACGTATTTTTGTGGACATCTTTTATCAGATTAAAGAAGTTCTATTCTATACCTACTTTGCCAAGAGTTTTTATCATTTATTGTGTTAAATTTTATCACATGTTTTTCTGCATCTATTAAAAAGATTTTATGAGGTTTTACTTTATTCTGTTAATGTGATTAATGATGTTGACTAATGATGTGACTGATGTTTAAATTTTTAAAATTTAAACCAACCTTGCATTCTTAGAAAATATCAAAATTAGTCATGATGTATTATCCTTTTGTATATATCATGAATTTTGGTTTGCTATAATTTTGTTCAGAATTTTTGCATCAGTGCTCATGATGTAGAAAAAAATAATTCTACACTTCATTTGGAATCGAAAAAGAACCCGAATAGCCAAAGCAATCTTAAACAAAAGGAACAAATCTGGAGGCATAACATTACATGATTCAAATTATACTACAAGGCTATAGTAACCAAAACAGCATGTTACTGGTATAAAAGTAGAGACATAGACCAATAGAACAGAATAGAGAACTCAGATATAAAATCCATCTACCTACAACCAACTGATGTTCAACAAAGCAGACAACAACATATGCTGGGAAAGGGAAGCTGTAGTCAATAAATGGTGCTAGAAAAACTGGATATCCAAATGCAGAAGAATGAAACCAGACCCCTATTTCTCACCATACACAAAAATTAATTTAAGATGGATAAAAGACTTAAATGTACGACATGACACTGTAAAAATTCTAGAAGAAAATGAAGGAGAAAATCTTCTAGACCTTGGCCCAGGCAAAGAATTTATGATTAAGACCTCAAAGGCAAATACAACAAAACAAAAATAAATAAATGGGGCTTGATTACATTTAAAAAGCTTCTGCACAGCAAAGAAAATAATCAACAGGGTAAACAGACAACCTACAGAATGGGAGAAAATATTTGTCAACTATACATCTGATAAAGGGCTAATACCTAGTGTTCATGATGAAAAGAAGTTTTCAGTTTTAATATAACACAATTATGTTAAATTATCATTTTCCTTACTTATAATGCCCTTGGCATGTAACGTGATCAAGGTTATGCTAACAGCATAAAATGAGTGAATGTATTTCTTCTTTTTCTATTCTCTAGGAGAGTTTCTTCAAGTTTGGTTTTATTTTTTCCTTAAATGTTTCATAGAATTTACCATTGAAGCCATCCAGGCCTAGAATATTCTTTGTAGAGGGATTTAATTGTTTGATTTATTTAACAGATGTAAGACTACTCAGGTTTTCTATTTCTTTTTGTGCCTGTTTTGGTAAGTTAAATTAAACGTAATGTGACTTCTATTTTGCAAAGATTTTAGGAATTACTTCCAGTGATCACTATTTATTTGTAACATAAAAATCGTTAGTTCTGAGAATTTACACTGAAAAGAAACCTTTTGAATGTGAGATCAATGGAAGGCATTTCATCTTCATTCATCTTGAGTAGACATTTGTCCTCACACTAGAAAGAAACTATGACTCTAATATGGAATAGGAATATGGAAAAGGCTTCAATGTTGTCTCAAACTCATAGTCCATACAAGAACTCACACTGCAGAGACTCCTTATGGGAGTAAGGAATGTAGGGAAGACCCTTTTGAAAACATATCCCTTATATTACATATGAGACCACACCCTGGAGAGAGACTATGATTGGAATAGATATGAGAAAGCCTTCAGTCCCAGCTCTCCACTTACTGTGAACAAATGAGTACACAGTAGGACTGAAACACCATAAATGTTAATGATTGTTGCCGTTATCGTTGTCTCATCCTTAAATTGGAACAAATGTTATAAGATGATGACTATCCCTCTTTGCACCCTTTCAGCTCTGCTGCTTAAATTTGGATATGCAGTAGCTTCCATTTCAATTCACTTAGGTGCATATGGTTTCATTTCCAATGTGAAGTCCTCTTTGAGCTGCTTTAATTTAGACTTGGTTGGTATGCTCCATGATACCATTTTTGTCAGTTTGTTCTTATTGGTCACTATTTGACTGCATTATCGTCAGAGTGTGTGGTCTATGATACTTATTTGAAGCACTCGTTATGACTTTCATTTCAGTCTAACGTACCTGATTCTGTCAATTTCCCTGCTATATTCATTCTTCTCATTTTCTTTACAAAGGTACATGGACTTGATATGTTCATGTTTCCGTATTAAGCACTGTTTAATGTCTTTAAATAAATTTCCCAGTTTTTCCTTATAACTGATGGTGGGCAGAGCTTATAGACCTAGCCAATGAGGAGTACATAATTCACTCATTTGGATTTCTGAAAATCTGTTTGGAAAGGGGGAAATTATTGTTGCTCTTTTCCTCTTAGCCAAGTTCCCGTTGTCCTGTCTCCTTGTTGCTCTCTGGCAATTGGATGAAATGCCCTGGGTTGGGTTGCACAACTTGAGGACCATTGGAATGATGGTCCCAGTAACACAATCCTCAAAATACAAAATTTCTCACTCCCCAGTGGCATGTTTTTGGGTGTCCATGGCTGCCATAGACAGCATTTCTGGACTTGATATATGAAACAAACCCCTAGTTAGATTAAGAAACATTTTAGGGGAGATTTTTATAATGGAGTTAAATAAAACACTAAATGACAAAAAACAATTAGTTCTAATAACATATAGGTGATATAGTCCTTTATATACTGACATTTCATTTTTTCTAGTACTTTTTATCTTTAAAAAAGTTAAATCTATTATTTCAAGTCAATTACTTGTTCAAAGTAAAAATTAACAATCATTAAAAGTTGTCCCAAGTAGCATAAATCTTCCATCAGGCTTTTGGCTGCTGTAACTACATATATATGTGAGTTTGCTTTATGTCTCAATCAATTAACAATTATATATTAAAGTATATTAAAATATACTCTTTCAAATCATAAAATTTGGTGAGCAATTAACCATATAAGTCACAAAATCAGGATTTTATAAATTTAGGGAAATTACAAATCACCCAAGCTTAACCACATCATTTTGCAGACAGGGAAACTAAGGCTCAGAGAGATTGACTTATCCAAGACTACACAGCCAATAAGTGGCAGAGCTGGCATTAATGACAAAGGTCACCCCATCTCACTCTGGCAGTGTTTTCACCACATCATTCTACCATTCAAATTATACATTCCATCTGACATTAAGAATGATTGAACACACTAACATTTTCCTCTTACTTTTTAAAGAACCCTTACTTGTATAAACAACAATAAAACAGAACCCATATCATAGTATCTAATGTTTTTTTGGTTTCATTTTGGATCTTTTTTTATCACTTTGAATTTCAAATGACTAATCCTCTGGCCTACATTAAGTTTCAGGCGTCATTTCTCCTCAACTGCACAAATATAACAATTCCTGATTATCTTTCTGCTACTCCACTTTAACTATCCTTGTATTCCCACCATGCACCCTCCAAATGCAGCTAAAATTATATCATACATCCCAAAGTCACACTAGAATGATGTTTTGATTATACGCCAGCTACACTGTAAATTCTTGGTAGTCAAGGATGATGATATATAATTGTAATGTCTCATACAATATAAGGGACATTCAGTAAGTACTTAATTGACTGAGCGACTAATAGGGTGTTTTGGATAATCCAGTGGTTAAGAATATGGGTTAAGGAGACATAATACACAGGCCCAAATATCAGCTCTGCCACTTATTACCTGTGTAACCTCAGGCAAGTTGCTTAACTTCTCTAGGTCTCAGTTTCCTCATCTCTAAAACAAGGTTAATAACAGCATCCATATAGAGTTGTTGTGGAAATTAAATGAAATCTATTAGCACAATGCCTGTTCCATAATACCTGCTCAAAAAAGATTAGCTATGATGAGAATACCATTATATTATTAACTAGTCCTATTTCTGCTATTCATCATAATTCCTCTTGTCCTTGCCCTAAGTGATTTGGAAAACTAAGGGTTCAATGAACCTCTTTCTCTTTTTTTTTTTTTTTTTTGAGAAATGTATCTAGCACATAAATAGAAAGTCATCCAAATCCCATTAACTCTAGGTAATTTTATTTAATAATCACATTTTAAAAGTTGGACAAATAAATAAAGTCCAAAGCAATTTTGATTAAATCCTGTTTTCTCAATGGCCATTTGGAATACATCATCATATGCAAGCCCCAAGAATATTGAATAACAGATAAAATAAATAATGACCATAATGCAAACCACATTCTGATTCCCACTTCCCTGCAAGCACAACTCCATGTAAGAATTGTAAGAGCCAAAAAAGTAACATGCTTATTAACTGTGGGTTACTCAGTTATATACATAGAGCTTAGCAGATCACGTGAATGTTTCCATATTCTCAGTTAAGCTAATGGTTCCTTAGAGCCCAGTTCTTATAACCCCGTAGGAATTTCAAGATTTGCCTGAAAAAATATATCATATTTCCATGACTATAACTGAACTCGAATTTGGAAAGCTCACTGAAAGCAAACCATCCTGGAGGACAGGAAATGGTCATTGTTTTCAAAGAAAGGCAAGATGTTTCTGCACACAGGAAATCAAGCTGGTCTTAGGAGATTGATCTCATCTCATTCCACACAAACCCATGTGTGCCGTGTGGATGGACCTGTCCTTTAACCTCACATGTGGGACCATGGTGAGGAATAAGAATAAGGGCCCTTATCATCTAAAGTAAAAGACATTTTATTCAAGACTGTCCCATAAGTGCATCAAGAGAAGTATATTCCCTTCTTTTTTCACATGTCATTTCACTTTAATGTATTCAGAGATTTACAGGGATTCTGGACTTGGAATAGGCAAGTTGTAAGCCTCTGGGAAAACCTGTCAAAAGATCCAGATCTAAAATGTGGTTTCCTAGATATACAGTGTTTTCTGCAGCACAGAAGCTTTCTAGAAAAAGTTGCCTTGTGAACATCTTTCATCTTTCCTTGTGAACAAAAACAATTACACTAATAGTTTTATTGATTGATTTTTTTTTTTAATTCTTGGGAGCAAAATATTGTCATGGAGCAAGCCTAAGACTAGGAGGGGGAAAATCCTGGTTTGGATTCCAACTAGGCCACAGTCTACTTTGGTTACTTTGACCAGAAGTTGACAAGGCGGGGAGACCCCTACCTGCCCAACCACTGCAGAAGACTGACATCCAGTTAATGGAACCAAGTACAGGGACAAGTATTTTAATGGTGAGACACTACAGCACAGTTCTTACAATCTGTGCCAAAAGCCCTTTACAAGCACAACCTTCTTTGAATGAAGTCCCAAAGGGTTGAGCCCATACTAAAATCTCTAACATGAGAAGAATTACAGTAAGATTACAATGTAATTAATCTGTTATCTTTCAAAATTCTGCTGATATATTTTTTGCCATTTCAGACTATGTTCATGATGTGATTTTTAAAATTAGCAAAGAAGGAGGCTTTCATATTTGTTCAAACTAAAAGAATACAGTCATGTTTGCATAAAAAGAAAGAGTTGGTCAATACTTTTTATTATTTTCTAACATTCTTAAAACAGTTTTTTAAATGGCTGCCCTGTGTGGCAAAGCCTTATTCTGTTCATTTCCTAGAGTCTACAGAAAAGTGTGTGAATATTATTTATGGATCATGGTGATTCCCTTCACTGCATGAGGAAAAGAAAAAAGCAAAAGCAGGGCTATTATCCTGCATTTATAACACGTCTGTTATCATAG
Organism: Cheirogaleus medius; assembly: GCA_008086735.1. Taxonomy (NCBI): domain Eukaryota; kingdom Metazoa; phylum Chordata; class Mammalia; order Primates; family Cheirogaleidae; genus Cheirogaleus; species Cheirogaleus medius. Next base: position 59,492,724 of record VBSM01000361.1, on the reverse strand, counting down.
TGACACCTGTGATGTCACAAACTGTACACCAAGGGCCAGAGGCTGTCTCTGAGGGCAGAAGGGCAGCTTAGCCTTGGAAGATAGATGCAAAACTGTGGGGCCAAAGCAGGGTCAATGCTGCGGTAATCACCAAAACATGGGGAGCTCCCCTTCTCCAGAGAAAAGTGGGGGCAGCGCCAGAAGAGCAGTTCTCCAGGCCCAGAAGTAAGCTAAACCCACACTTCTTTATGTAGCTCTGCAAAAAGAGAGTGGGAATCCAAGAAAAAGCAGTATTACCATGTTCCCAATCACAAATTCCCTTGGGCCCACTGGCTGCCAAGACATGGATGGGATCCAGTGGAGAACCTACCCAGGCACATGGAACACATGCTCAGGAACTAGTGCATGACCAGATGGAGCCCTTTGGTACCCCCTAAGAGAAGCACCTTGTCTTATGATGGCAAGCACTCCAAAACCAAGCTAGGATTTTATCCCTACCAGCCCATCCAGGTTAATAGAACCACAGATTCTCAGGGTTAGAGAAGAATTTATCAAGTCTCCCAAAAGATGTCGACTTTATAGAACAACCTTTAGCAGGAAGAAGTTGTATCTCTTGTCACTGGGGTATCTGGAAGTAGTATATTAATAAGCATTATTATTCTGATTGTAAATTAGGGAAGTTTTATAGGAATATACTGAAAAGGTAACTTTATATTAAAAAGAATATTGGATTAGGAGACCTTAGAAAACCTTAGCACTAGTCTTTGTTCAAGTATTTAGAAGCCATGTGACCGTGAGAAAGCCATTTAACCTATTTGAGCTTCAGTTCTTTATTTAATATCTAACACATTATTTCCCAGAGTTATTGTAAAGACAAAATTAAACAAAATGATGAATGTGAATGAATTTCATAATGTAAAGGATTTAATATAAATAAAAGGTATTATTATTATTAGCATTTTCACATAGCCAGTTTACAGTAGAATAGGTAGAATGTGAACACTAACATAGGAATACAAAGCATACACATGATCCCCAGCTTCCCTATCTTAAGAGGTGGACATTTATGTGATACAGTCAACTCTAAATTATTCAGGTGATGATTACTCAGGGCATTGCTTCTAGCCATTGTACTCCTTTATTAGTTCCCTTCACAAATGCCATGTTAACCTACAAACAGTTAGAAAATTGACAGTGAGCGTATCTCGACTCATTACCTTGAGTAACAACTCTGGCAAAAGTTTTAGCAAAGAAAGAGTTGAAACAATTAGCTAGATAGAGAAGCTTTTGGATAATGTGTGAACTTTATCCATGGATAATTAAGAGTGATGAAATCCTCACTTTACTATCAAGGAAGCTGTGGTCAAGGTCAGACAGGTTGGGACTAATCCAGACAAAATACTAGCATTTTCTCAGTGAACAACAAAAATAGCCTGTACTTGTCTTACATATGTGCGCTAAGATTTGAACATCATTCATTCATGCATGCATTCAACAAGTACTGGTGTGCCTGAGCTCACCATGTACCCTGAAAACCCACTATTTTCCTGCCTTTGTTGGTGTCCCTTCCATATAATATTATATAGAGCACATTGGCAAAGTCCACAGCCTGACCTTTTGAAACTCTATTCATCTTCCTGTTATCATGAGACCTTGGCTAATCTTACCCTAGTACAAGTAGGAAACTATGGTCCCTGGGCCAAACCCTGCCCACTGCCTTTTTTATAAATAAATCTTTATTGGAACATGGCCACACCCATTTGTTTATGTATTATCTATGGCTGCCTTCCTGCTACAACTGCAGAGTTGTGTAGTTGTGATAGAGGCAGTATGGCTCGCAAAGCCTAAAGTACTACCTGGCCCTTTACAGAAAAGGTTTGCTGACTCCTGCCCTAGACAGTATGATTAAATAAAAATTCATCTCTCCTGAAGGTTTCTGCTTAGGGACTTAATAGAGTAAATTCCTTAAAAGCAGAGAACCTTTCTGTATCTTTGTCTCTTCACATAGAACCCTGGAGCAGGTCAGAGTCAGGGTTTATAGCAGATACAGAAAATTAAACACGTCCTTCCCTACATTTTATTTTCAACAGATGAGCGCCTTGGAATTCCATGGAAGACAGTATAAAACCAATAAAACCACTGGTGTTCAGTTACTTTGGCTTCTAATTCCTCAGAGTTCCTACCTCTAAGACTTCCAAGGCTCAATTTTTGGCCTCCATCCCTTTGCATATTTATTTCCTGATCTGATGTGGAATTAGAGTTAAATAGGAGCTGTGTGCTCGAATTCCACGTGGCTGGCTCAGCAGGAAACTCCAGGGCAGGTTTTTTGGCATGCCAAACTCATGTTAGCCTCAGCTATGCTAATTTCTAAAGCTGTTTGCTTTGCTCAAATAAATCTTAGAGATGAATTTGCATTTGGATGCACACCTTTTATGCACAAATTATGTGCATGATAACTCTAGGGCAGAATAAGGACTGAAAAAAAGAAAAAGAGGTATGGTGTTTACTAAATGACCTTTGTGTGGCAGGCTCTATGCTAAAGGCTTTACATACATTTTTCTCATCTCATCTCTACAACAACCCCACAAGGCAGGAATGAGATCCCCATTTTACAGATGGGAAAACTAAAAAGAAGAGAGCTTATGTACTCTTCCATGTTCACAGAGCTGGTAAGTGGCAAAGCCTAGATTTGAATCCAATCTGTCTGAATCTGAACCCCATGTACTTGTCACTTAGTTGTCGTACTGCCTTATCGATACCCTCATCATCATCTCCCCTCATCTAAGCCACTGGACGTACATTCAAACATGAACTCTACCTTTACAAAATCAGTTACCTGCCCCCTTTTCCCCAGTTGGCCTTTGTAAAATATGTCTTTGGTCCTTGGGAGATAAATTTGGGCCCCTCTGTATCACAAAACACCAACCAATGGAGAATAGGGTCATTAATACGGCAAACTTTACATGATACACCAATTACTTTAGCAATTAGTAGACAAACACAATCACAAGTGATTTTTACAGGTAAATGGATTTTAATAACATATCTAAGGACCTCAGTATGAAATGACACTTTTACTGATGAAATGCAGTAGGCCAAGCAAGAGAATGTGGCCATAGCCATGAAGGAAAATGTGAGTAACACTTAGAAATACGGTGTAAATATATCTATAACATAAGCCTAGGAACTTATCTACAAATGTCTTCACTGTTTATGGAAACATAACCAAACACTTATTTTCCCTAATAAAAATACAGGCATTAGCTTTAGTATGTACTGCTGTTGAAATTCAGTATTTATCATTGTTTAATTCAATATACAGAAAAATAACCAGTGTTGCAATTAAGCATTCTAGCATGATTCCAACATTTTACAGCACGCCAGACAAAATATTACTTAACTTCTTTCTCTGTGTGAAATGTATCTGTAGCCTATATCACATAATGCTCAGCCCACTGCCATTTAGATCTATGCTGTCTAATTTTCTGGAAATATAAAAGAACCGATTACATTTTTGCACAAATGAAATTCAGGTCTCCGTTTTTTGGGTTTTTTTCTTTTTAAAGTTCTCAAAGAGAGCTTTCCAGGAATTAGGAAGAACTCTGTGGAGAAGATGTATAATCTAGGTTGTTTCTTGAACGGATTTAGAGGAAGGCATGTTGAGGAACAAGCCTGCCATGCCCTTTTATAAGCAAACCCAGAGGAGACCCAGCCTTCCTTATGCACCACCCAGTTCAACCATGATTACTTTTTTTATCTTACTAACCTTTCATTGTATATATCTTATTTTTTTAAATTATTTTTTATCCTTTTCAAAATTTTAAACAGGTGACTTCAGAGAAGGAAAATAACTTTTTTTTGTAGCTGGTGGTAGGAAAGGTTTATTGTCAGTTGAAAGTTGATAGACTAAACAGTAATAGATAGGGGAATTTTCCTAATACAGCAATAACATTTTAAATAATATATGCTCTAACATTTCTTACCTACGAAGTTCCTAAAACAGTCTCTACTAAAGTTAACTTGAGTATTTAATATACATAAGATAGTTAAAACAACTTTCCATGAATTGTTAACATTGAAATCATTGAAAACTCTAGTCACGACTTACCTGCTGGTGGCTTTATGAAAGGTGGTGGAATTAAAGGTACAATAATGGGCACATTGCCATGATCCTTTGACCCTGCAGGTGAGTCACTGAGTCCATTTCCAGTGGCAAGCCCTGAATAGCCTGTGCTTATATTGTATGGTGAAATAACACTGTCCTCAGGTAATTTTGGTTTTGGCAAAGAATTTTCTGTAAAAAAAAAAAAAAGTCATATTCGATATGACAAAAGGACTTATTCAATAGACTTTAAATTTTCCTTATTTTTTTTCAAGAAAAATGGCCATGTAACAAAACAAATTTTTTTTTGCAAATCTTTAAACAATTTACTGAAATCCACAGTCCATCCTGGACCTTTTTAGTCTTGTTACTATAAATTTCCAATGGGCTCCTCTATAATTTGCTCCACTATGATAGCTAATATCCCAGCTGAATCATGGTGATGAATTTTAGCACTGTAAAATCCCATAGAAAATTGAGAGGCAATTAACCTTTTCCATCTACAAAGTGATATACAGCAAACACTGCTCTCTGGCTACCAGGGGAAAGCCTAAAACGTGCCACCCAGCATTGTAACTAGGTCTCACTGTCTTATAAGCTCAGACCATAATATAATCAAATGAACCAATGAGAAGCAGACAGAACATTGGGAAGAAAACTGATGTTTCACAAAGTATTGATAATATCCATTAAAAATTAACAAAAATGAAAAAAATTACAATTGTATGAACTTTGTGCATTTTAACCTTGCATGTGAATCATTAAAAAACTGAAACAAAACAAAAAACCTCAACCATGGGAAACAACTTTTTCCTCTCATAGCATATCCTGGCATTCTCTCTTTCCATATTCCCCAGAGGCAAAGATTATTACCTAGGCCAAGTATTATACGAGCTATTAGTTTATAGAACATAAACTCATGACTTTCATTTTTCACTTACAGTGAAATTGATGATACTATCTCCATAACATGATGTGTACAATTTCATAGCAAGCTTAACATAAAATTTATCATGTACATTCAATTCCACATGCCTGCAGGACAGCTCATTTACATTTCCTTGCTTGGCATATAAGAAGGGAAACCACTATCTTAAAGACTGGAAATAAAATGTTTGAACAGGTAGTTTATGCCAGTAGATTTTGAATGCAATGCAAATAGTGATCAAATTGCCAGTGATGATGCACAATTTGTTTTACCTACATTTTATTAAAGTTCCCCAAATGGGTTTCTTCACATGTTCCTCCTCTTTTCTTTGATAAGCAAACTCTCATTCCAAATTTAGGTTCATAAATTCAGTATTCATATAGGCTTCCCCCATGAGATATCGGGCACTGCAACCTACTAGTAGAAGCAGTATTAATTCAGCTCTGCCAAGTCTCTGTAATTTTCACTCTTTAGCTGGGCTTTGATGAAAATTCCTATAGAATAATAAGGATCTAATCATCTACTACTCTCTTACTCCTCTTCTTACCCTATTCAAGGGTGTGGGGGCAGGAGAAGGGTGAAAATTTTAAATACAAACAAAAATAGAGCTTCTATTTCGAATTCCCATCAAAAAGAAAGGACGGGGATTACCAAATGAGTAGTGAATCTTTCTTGCTAAAAACCTAAATCCTAAACCTAACATTTCGTTTAACAGAAAGCCCCAGTCCCCAACAAATGATGATATAACAAAGGGATCAGGAAACTAGAAGTTAGCAAATTCTGTCTTTTTCTATAAATTTGTGGGCAGGACCACAGCACCTAAGGTCCCTAGCTCTTGTCTAGTTCTCCCATTGGTGGAAGGAGATTAAGCTGTGTTTGTTTTTCTTTTACATTGTGCTCTTACATTCTGTGGAATTCTGCTTATGGGAAAGCATTGCAGGGGATGTATGTTTAAATCAACCATTGGCATAATCAACAAAGAGTCCCAAAGCAACTCAATTCTGGCAGGTTGAGATAGTTAATCCTTCTTTGCATGAACAAAGGGACATTAAATGTCATTACCTTTGAGAACAGAAATGTGCTGCCGGCTCTCCCCATCTGTAGGGTAGCTCCTGAATTCAATATCTTCACCATCTTTTAATTCAACCTTATCATAGCCATACCAGCCAAGGAGTTCATTCATGGTGTTTTCTGCAAAGTTCTGAAAGAGAAGTATAGGCTCCTACTTATTTCTACAATCAATAACTATTTGAAAAGAATGCATAAATTGAATTCTGTTTGCCCCACCCCATTTATGCGAGCACTGCTCCACTTCCCCTAGAGTAGTGTTCATTTTCAAATCACGTTCAAAAATTGTAATGCTTTTAAATCTCAGGATGACGCATCCAATTATGACAGGCCTTCAGACATTTGTAATTTAAAGATAATAAGAAAAAAGGTATTTGTTAGTTGTGCTTATGAATAGGAAGTAGGAAGTCTTATTTTAGCATATTCTTCTGCAAGGTCTGTATCCCAGACTAGCACAAAAATATTGAAAGGTAAATCACAAAAACAGCTAAGAAAAGATTTTGAAAATGAAAACAATCAACCTTTTGTGGTTCAGATTAATTTAAATTAGAATTGCTTTCTGATTCAGGTGTAATTTCTTAACATGACTCTTATCTCAGATAAAGCAAAATCTGGACAAAGAAATAATTTCTCAGTTGTCAACCACTATCATACAGAAAGCTGAATAGGTTACAAGGGTCTCCCTTTTTAATTTTCCCTTTTGTAAGAGTATTTTTAAAAATTAATGCATAATTTGTTTTATAAATTTCATTAGTGACAGATTCTTTCTCCATGAAATCAAAGGTCACTATGATTATCTTCTGGCAAGTAACATAAAAGTACCAAATAACTTTAAGACTACAGTCAGCCCAGATTTGGGAAAACGTATGAAACCACTTTATGAACTATAAATCAACATATAGATAGAAGGCTACCATTGTTATTATGGATATCAAACTTTGAAAATAATTAGTATAATTGGACAGATTTAACATCTTATGTCAGGTGACTATTTTTTATTAACTTATCAATTGCGAGATCTGAATACAAGATGTGAGACTATGTGTGTTAGTGATCTTAACACTCCTGTGTGGCTTAAACATCTCTATCTGGCAGCGCACCGTGAGCCTCCTAGACTGAGCTAGAAAAAACTATATATTCTAACCTTCTTTGTGGCTCAAAGAATCTTTTATTATTCTCCTTAGAAGCTGTCATTTCTGAATTACACTGGGATGTATAATTTATATTCCTGAAACGAAGTACCAAAGCTAAGCCAGAGTGTGCACAGCTTCAACGTGTGAGTTCCATGTTTTCTTGAATTTCACGACTTTAGATTTCAGCAGGAGTTGCATAAAAAATAAAAGATATTACACTTCTGACTCCACAAAAGCAAACCTGGCATTTCAAACTATCCATAGGATGCTAGATTTTTTGCTTTAGTACCCACTTACGCTCTGAACTCCAGCTGGGTCAATCTGTGATGGTATAGTATACCAGCAATGAAAAAAAAAATCTAGCCAGATTGATTCAGTGTTACCATCCACAAGGCCAACAGTCAGCCATATTAAGCTTTAGTGAGGCACTTATTCTCTCTGATGGCTGGTCATGTCCACATTAAATAGACATTCTTTTCATGAATGCACAAAGATGATATGATCGATACGAATAATAAGCTCGGCAACTTCAGGAATACCACTGAGGAGGACTGGGCTAAATGCTGCTCTACTCAGTCGAAAGAGATCCCTTTAATGAGGCATCAGTCTCCCCTAACACCTAATTTCTTTTACTGAGCTGAGTGCCTAACTCAAGAATGACAGTCCCTAGGCACAAAAATCAAGGTCCTACATCAGTGGTCTGGCAGCAGAAATCTCCAAGGATGAGGCTTACACCTTGCATCAAAAAAACCAATTCCCAACAGCATTAACAGCCAATTTCAAGCCATCCTATTGGTTTGTGTGCTGTTTGCCCCAGTCTCTAAGGGAACTGTGCCGACAAGACAGAATATCTTTTGCGTAGTAACTCCTAGCTACCACATTCAGTTTTATAGACCGTTTATATCTGTGTGCCACTTTCTCCAGGTTAACCTCTGAAGGCACACAAAGGCTACAGATGCATAATTCATGGATCAACCTCCAGCCAAGGATATAGATTTGTTTGTTTTAGTCCAGCTGCAAATCAATTCAGCCTTTCAGAACCAATCCCAGAGATGGGATCCAGAAGTTTCAGACATTTGGGTAAAAACTGAAACCTCAACTGGATTATTAACACCAAATTCAGACTATTTGGGTATCTTAACTGCAACAGTTTATTTTATGGTTTCTGCTGAAAATTCAGAGGCTTCGTGGAACAATCAATATGAATTTGATCTATTCCGTGATTTTTGAGTTACTATAAATGTCAGGGAAAATAAACTCTAAAATATTCCCTTTCTTGTCATGGAAAATAAAAATAAACACCTTAATGTTTTGATATATGATTGCAAAAGCAGAAAACAAAAGGTTTGCAAAGCCTCAAGCCATAAAGCTTAAACTTTTCATGAAAGGAGGAGCAAGATGAAAGAAAGAGAGAAGACAAACACCAAAGTTTTTGTAGTTTAGCTACAAGAAATAGACTATTACTTCTGTTGTATACACTACTATATTAAGCCAAAGAACCTCAAGGAACAAATAACTTAAACTTTTAAATTCCTAGGTAAAGTTTGATGCTAGATATCATGTGGGTTCATTATGGTGGTAAATCAAAGCAAATGAATTAGATTTTTGCATTTATCATCCAAGAAACATAACATATCCTAAAAGAAATGAATTTAATGTTTATGGCCTATAAGAGTTTTCAAGTTTTTCTTTTTTTTTTTTATTTTTGAGACAGAGTCTCACTTTGTTGCCCAGGCTAGAGTGAGTGC
>VBSM01000361.1:59447383-59473922 GCA_008086735.1 Cheirogaleus medius | reverse complement strand
TCGCTCGCTCGCTCGCTGCTACAAAGTAACAGCTTTACCCCTGACCCCGCAAGCACCCTTATCTGAGTGTCCTGGGTTTAGCCCAAAAAATTGAGCTGAGTAGGTGCTGCTGGAAGCGCAAGATCCCGCGCAGGGTCCCGCTCTCCGGGAGCCCGGACACCCTCGCCACGCCCGGGTGGGATCCTCCCCTCCCTGTCCAGTTGCACTTTGTCCCCAGGATTTCCCCGCTCGCATCTGCCCTCCGCGGAGAGGTTCTCGGTCCCTCTGCGCTCGCACGTCCCCTCTTTGGCCCTCTCCGTCCACGCCTGGGGCCAAGGTCGGATTGCGTCTGTCACTCTCCCTGGGTTGAGGTACTGGTGTGAACTGCTGGATGGGGTTTCCGTGAGACACGCGGTTCCAAACGCTCCTACACGCTGCAAAGGACACGTTGACATTCCCGGCTTTGCTTTCCCGCGCCGAGACACTTTGTAATTACCTGACACAATGCGATATGGGGGTGTCCATTGTTCCACTGCGTGTTATTGTGGGGTGTTCGTTATGACAGTGGTGGAACTTAAAATTACACAATTTTCTAAAGTACTTAAAAGATAGAATGAATTCAGTGTGGGGATATGAGTAAGCTTTCCATTAAAATCTCAGTTTGGCCTGTCAGACGAGGCTCATTCTGGATATTTCATTGCCTAATTTGCATGTTAGCATTGTTTTGTTTCTTAAACGTCAAATTAGGAATATCTGGGAGTGTACCCAGGAGGGCTGAGCACCTCCACGTTGCTTGTTTTGCATTGTAGCGTCATTTTGTGTTGTAAACGCCAAATTACAAATAATCTGGGAGGGTACCCAAGAGAGTGGAGCACCTCCTCTCCCCTTTTCATCTCTTGCTTGTCCAGGGGAAGCGAAGGGAAGCTGCACTCTGCCCTGCGTGACTCCCTAGATCCCGGGCGAACTAGGAGGCCAGAACGAGCTAAGCTTCCTTTGCGCCTGCAAGGGGTCCGCTCAGAACACATGCGCCAAGGAAAAGTTAAAATTCCTGGGACGTTTTGCAGGGACGCTGATGAGTGAAGAGAGATTGATGAGGTTTTAGGGAGCGCCTTGCGGTACAGGCGGTCTCTATTCAGATTTTCCCAGGAGTCCCTGAGAGCGTCCCCCAGTACACCCAGGCTGTGAGCCCCAAGTCCTCTGGCCGGGTCTCGCAGACCTCAGTAGACCACAGCGGACCTACCAGGACCCACGCAGCAATGATGCGGAGAGGAGCCCAAACCTGTTGGCACCAACACTCCCCCCACTCCTGGAATGATAACACAACATTCACAAGTGTGTGAGTGTGGGTGTATTTTGCAATAGGGAATATCTCCCTAATGCTGTTGCTGGGAGGAGGAGAGGAAGAGAGAGTCTTTGGGTTTTTAAATCTGAATTTCACCCAAAACATCTGATAAATAATACGTGGGTTGGAGTTAGTTGTTTTCTCTATTTTGTCCTCTTGGTCTTTAATGAGGAAATAGTGAGAAAACTTTTTTTGGACTTTTGAATATTCTAAAACTGTGGAAACATATGTTGTAAACTGTATACAAAAAGAAGCTTTTTGTCTTTTGGAAATACATTTAAGTCTCCTCTGGTTCCTTTGGTGCCAGAATCATTACAATTGATTTACTGTTAGTCAGCGGATATCAAATAATAAGTTATATACCCCAAGTCCTGAGATACAGTTCCACAAGTTAAGAATAAAATAAGCGGAAAAGGTAAACTGTAGCCCAGAGTTATATTTAGAGGCAGCTATACTTCCTTTAAAGAAAATGACTTATATTGTGACGGTTCAGGCATTTAATAAAAATAATGATATTAAACAGCCACCTGTTCCTTTACAAGCATATGTCCTCCAGAAAACTGAAGTGAGAGCATTGTATTGGAATCCACAATGCTCATCTTTGGTGACAGAATGAAAGCTCATAAAGTATACATGAGGAAAACTTTTAGTCCAAAATGAACTTCAGAAGTAATGATTGTTAAACCTTGTTATTGGCTCTAGGTTTAGTTTTTTTTCAAATGTACTATAGATAAAGGCAATTATGACAAGAGTTGCTGCTTTATGAATATGGACATGCCATGAGTCAAATAATGTTCCTTGGATAACTTCATAATCCATAAAAGTGTAACCCTACATGGGCAGGAATAATACATATACATATCTTCCAAGAGCCACACTTCTGCTACAGTGACTTACCCTTATGTTCCCCAACCACCAAAGCTCATGTGTTCTCCCTTCCCTTCCCTTCCCTTCCCTTCCCTCCCCTCCCCTCCCCTCCCCTCCCCTTCTTCTTCTCTCTCTCTCTCTCTGTGTGTCTCTCTCTCTCTCCATACATACACACCCCATACTCAAGGTTCCAGACATACAAACAGTCCTCAATTTTCCCTCTGTTACACCCACCAGTCACTAACATAGGTATAGGACTGATCCTTCATACATTCCTCAGATACATTTTTGGGACTTCTTTTATTCTTCAAGGCTGGTCTTGATGTTCATTCCACCCTGATTCACCTAGAAAACACAGAGAGAAGATGGGAGGATGCCAGGGTGGTCTGTCCTGGGCCCTCAACCTCCAGATCTGTTTCACTGTTATCTCCAAGAACACTTAACTCGGAGACCCAGTCCTCATGCCTGGTGAGGAATTAATAAATACTAGCTGAGTACAGAAAGATAAATCTCACATGTTCTCACTCATATGTGGGAGCTAAATATTAAAAACAATTGATCTTATGGAGACAGAGAGTAGGATGATAGTTACCAGAGGCTGGGAAGAGCAGGAAAGGGTACAAAAATATAGTTAGTTAGATAGAATAATTAGTATGATATAATAACAAACTTAAAAAGAAGTTTTCCTGTATTGTTGTTTGAAATTAATGTTTATCTTAAGCTCTGTGATCTAACCAAATATGGTGACTAAAATATGTAAAATAATTACTATGCTGAACACATTATAGGAATTATTGCATTTAATATTCACAAAACCCTATGAGGTCACTTCTATTATCCCCATTTCACAAATGAGGAAACTAAAGCTTACACAAGCTACTAAGACACAAGCTAGTAAGTATTGGGATTTGAATCCATACCTTTCTGTCCAACTCTAGCTTTGGAGCTCTTGACACTATGCTAATCTGCTTTAATGAATTCCTTTAACAATCTGTATTTTATCTAATTGAAGTCCCTTTCACATTTTAACATCTCTAAGATTATGATGCATCTTACATTGAATTCTTCCAATTATAAATGGCATCTTTTTTTCTCAATGGTATATAAAAATAACAGTACATTTTCCAAGCAATCAGTGGTATGTTAGATTATGTTGAGATATGCTGCGATAACAAATCATCTGAAAATCTCAGAGACTTAAAACAAAAAAAGATTTATACTCCTTACTCAAACAAAGTCAGCTAAAGATCTCTGTGACTCTCCAGAGCAGCTATCCTCCATGTGATGGCTTGGTACTACCCTTCCATATCAACATGTGCTTCCACAGCCACTACTCTAAGGGAAGATAGAGCCCTGCATGATCTCACACTAGCAATTAAATGCTCCAGCCTTGCAGTAACATATGTCACTTTTCCCTCCAATCCATTGGCTAGAATTAGTCACATGGCTCTGCCCAACTGCTATGGAAGCTGGAAAGTTTAATCCTCCTAAGTCTTACAAAGGAGGGAAAACTGGGTATGGGTGAGCATTTAATGTTTGTATCACAAAAGCATCTCCAATTCATTAAAATATGGTCATTAGGACCCATTAATATAAATATTGAGTGGTCTATTTTATTCAAGGCCATTGAGCAGTGATTGGCTTGTGATTTGTTATATTCCACCTAAAATAAACTTTCAAAATTCATGCTTATGTTTAATTGCAAAGAAAAAAATTCCAGAATCAATTTCAAAAAGAACATTATGAAACAACATAACTATAATGTAGGAGTTTTAAGCAGGTGTCTGTAGATGAGCTTCCAGGGCTCTGGAACCTCCTAAAGTTATACACAAAACTTTCAGTGCATTTTTTCTGGAGAATGAATATATATCTGTCATCACATTCACATTTGGGGTTCATGATTTATTCATTTGTTTATTCAACAAATATGTATTGAGGGCCCAGGCACTGTTCCAGGTGCTTGGAATCCAGCAGCAAACGTGACAGGCAAGTTCCCAAACCTCACAAAGCTTGCAGTCTGGAGAGGGGGCAATAGACAAGCAAACAAATAATAAAGAAGAGAATTTTAAATCCAGACAGATGACATAAAACAACAACGTGAGAGAGGGAAGGTATAGGGTTAGGGGGTCTGCTTTAGCTAAAATAATCATGAAAGACTTCTATGAGGAGAAATTTGACCTGAAACAGGAAAGATGAGAAGGAACTATCCATGTAGAGATCTTGGAATCCTGGAAAAAAGGGTTCTGGTCAGAATTTTAAAGGACCTGAAGAATGGATGTGCTCAGCATGCTTGAGAAATTGAAAGGTATCTGAAGTGTAGAGAATGAGCAGAACAGTAGGAGAAGTAGTAAAAGAAGCAGTGCAGAGGCTAGATTATAAGGAGCCTGTAGGCCATGGTAAGGGTCAGGATTTTATTTTAAGGGCAATGTGGACAAATGCACAGTGGAAAGACACCCTCCTTTGCATGGGAAGGCCTACGTTTCTTTCTGACTGTACTATTTGTATCTGTGAGTCATCTGGCCATCATTAGCTCTGCTATTAAACACCAGCTTAACCCAGCTGGACACACCTCTGAGTGGCATCCCCTCTCCCCCTTGCTGTTCCAAGAGCATCCTCACCCTGTTTTGCCATGCAAGATAAAGACCACAACCTTCACAGAAGAATGGGAGCCTTCCTTCAGTCACAGGGACATACAGAAGCTCCCTGGCTAGCAGCTTTGAACAGATTCAGGGTTCTTTGCAGGAGAATGAAGGGCTTCATCCTTTACTAGTAAGGCCTTGAGCAAATCATTTTACCTTACTCTTCATTTCTCGACTTGTGAAATGAGAACAGTAATTTGTACTTTGGAATGTTGTTGCGATGACCACATAATGTCTATTAAAGTGAACTAAAAATAAAACAGCACAAATTTCTGTGTACAAGTGTGCATTATTTACTCTTCTGAGGATCATTATTGTTTTATTATAGACTTAGGTTTATATGTACAGACTAATACAGATGTGTGCCAATTTAAGGAAACCTGACACATGAAGAACAATCACCTGCATAGTAAAAATGGTCTTCATTTCCAAATTAGTGTATAATAGGGTCTTTTTTAATAGTAATTTGCCAAAATATAATCATTTTAATTTACAAAAATGGGATTTTCATATATATTTCCAAAAACATTCCAATTATATCCATTGAGGCAAGCATACAAGTACCTGTAAATTTAAGGAAAAAGTCATTTAAAGTTATAATTTTTAATTCTTATCCATAAAAACAGAAATCAAAGTGCAGTATTTATTCACTCCAACCATCTTTATACTCAAAAAATATGTAAAGCTCAACTATCAATGTGAAGGTCTGAATGTAACAGTTTTATGTGTATTAAGCCCGTGGAAATAAAAGAAGACCACCCAAATGAGAACAAAGGCTATTTATTTAGAGCAAGGGAGTCAACCACCATCACTTGCATTTGGCAGAGACTCAAAGGCAGGCGTGGGAGTGGGAAAGCTTCATAGTGGAAAAACAAAGAAAGGCTTCAGGTGCTCTCTGATTGGAGGTTGTTGGCCTAGAAGACCTGGAGGAGAGCTAACCAAAAGGCCAGCCAACTAGAAGCACAGTGTCCTAAGTAATTGGTATGGGGAGCATGTTTGGATTTCTCTGGTTGGTCCTGAGTTGGAAGGGGGGCAGTTAGTAAGAGACTGGGAAGCTGGCAGACATTAACCAAGTCCTAATCATTCTGATTGCAGCCAGAGATGGTGGTTTGGCTTCTTTGGCTTGTTACTGCAGAGGTTGTGGATCAAAGTCCTATTGTTATAAATAGTCTGGCCATTGTCCATTTGTATAGTCAGTCTTTCAAGTCATTAACTAGAAAATGATTTAGGCCAAACAACTAAGGAGAAATTAAATTAAGCTGTAAGACAGCTTCCATTTGCAGTGAGATAATATTTTGATATATTAAGAAGTGTTTTTGTTTTGTTTTGTTTTTACCTGCTAATTTCTCTCTATCCCATGTACTCATTCATTCGTATTAGATTTTGGCATCCATTGCTCCAGGGTAAGAGGACGATACAAGAGAAATTCACAGAAAATCATGAGTTGCCTGTGATTTTGAGTTTTAAAATGGACTTATGAAATTCAAGGCAGAAACAATAGTTTGAGAGAAAACTTTTTTTCTTCAAGTTTGAAAAGCCTAGATTTTGACTATTGAGACCCAATGACCTGAAGGATTCAGATTATAAAGTTTATGCCATAAAAAGTAGGTTTAGAAAAAGAAATGATAAATGCTAGGGAATTTTCCCAGTCCATAAAGAGATCATCATCCTGTAGGGGTTGGGAGAAAGAAGGAGCAAAGGAGCTTAGACATGGGAAAGAGCCTCACTGTAGACCAGTGCCTTGGGGGATGGGGCGGAGGAAAAACTGGAATAGGTTTGAGGAAATCTGAAGGCATAAGCCAGCAGGCAGAGAGCAGAGGTGACTTGCACTTCCCTTCTGAGATGGAGCCAGGAACAGCATCCAACATTATGGAATAGATCAGCCCAATATGGCGCAGGCAGGCACAGTGGGGTAGGCATAGTGGTATGAAGGCGCCTGGGTGGAAGGTCCTGGGGTGGCCATGAGTACTTGCCACCTACCATAATGTGTGTGTTTCACGTGTAGCTGAGAGTGGAATACATGTGGCTCTGACAGACTATAGAAGTAGAGTAGTCCTGCACCCAATTTGATCAGAGACTCCAGGAGGACTTCTGTCTCAGAGGATGCCAGCTGGAGAGATGACTGCAGCTGTGGAGTCAACAGTCCCTGTCCTCCCACCTCCATGGACATGCCAGCCCCATAAGAAAAGCATGGGAGAACAGCACAAGAGAACTTTCAGACTGACTGAGATTACCTGAAGATTTCATGTCTGCCTCCTAGCATATTGTCTTGTGAAACAGATTGAGTTCAATTATAAAGAAACAAAGAAGCTTACATGTAGCTAATACTTGAGGTTTTTACATTGATACTTATAGCTCATGCATATATGTATTTACCCTATGACTCAAATTTGCTTTTCTTTTTTTTTCTTTTTTGAGACAGAGTCTTGCTCTGTCACCTGGGCTAGAGGGCAGTGGCGTCATCATAGCTCACTGCAACCTCAAACTCCTGGGATCAAGTGATCCTCTTGCCTCAGTTTCCCACACAGCTGGGACAACAGATGCATGCCACCATGGCCAGCTAATTTTTTTATTTTTGTAGAGACGGGATCACACTATGTTGCCCAGGCTGATCTTGAGCTCTGAAACTCAAGTGATCCTCCTGCCTCCGGCCTCCTAGAATACTATGATTACAGGTGTAAGCCCCCATACCTGGCCTCAAATTTGCTTTTAAACATTTTAATAAATGGAGTTTTCTGACTCCTTAAGTAAATTTGAGACATTATCTGCCTAATTATTTAATATATAAATAGTATCACCCAAACAAATGTAGTTCCTTTGGGATTATGGCACCAAAGAAATATTATAATAATACCAACTGAAACCACAGAATGTTTTGCAGTAATTAATCAAAATTCTGATAAATATAAAACTTAACTTAGTATCTGAGTTATTTTGAGTTACCAATGCCTTCCTTGATGATATCTGCTGATGAAATCAGAGGTCTGACTTATATAGATACTAGTATAGATGTACAATAATATATTTCCTTTAGAAAATATCATATTTGTTTTAGATAATCAAATGCCATTGAACCTCTGACAATCCTTTGTTGAGCTATAATATCCATTATTTGATATTGAATTCCTTCTATAAGCCAAGGTTTTTGTATACATTAGGTCATTTATTTCTCACAACCATCCTTGAGAGTACGGGGTCCCCATTTTACAGCTTAGGAAAGTGGGACTGAGCACAGGATCACACCAGGAAATGGCCAACCCAGTATGACAGTCCCCAGTTTGCTGACTGCCACACAGGTGGGCTACACTTTACCTATACTACACTGCTGCTCCTCTCTGCTCAGCCCTTTTATCACTTTCTTTTTTGGAAAATAGAGCTTGCAGAGATGGTAAGTTATTTTAATTTCTTCTTTATTCTAATTTACATATGGCTGTTATGAAAATTAAAAGAGCCATAACAAAATACTCAACCTTTCGAAAGTAACATATTACATTGTAATATTCTCAAACCCAAAACAGTATTCAGTAAATGGTTACAGAGGATTGATATCTATGTTTTGACCTACCTCCTTTGAGAAACATTATGTGTAGTAAAAAACATTTTTCTATCACAGAAAATTTGTCTCCAATGTGCTGTTGGGCCATAAGCTGTCTCTTTATTACATCCCAGAGGGAGGAAGTTGAGTGGAAAAGATTCTGCAGTTTAACTATGAGAGGACATTATACATTTCAGTGGAAGAAAAAAAATCCATCAAAAGCTAAGTAGATAAATTAAGGATTTCATAAGTCTTGGGATATAGGTTGTGCATTTGTTTTTGTTTTTTTAAATTTCATTAAAACTGCTAAATGTGCATACCAGATGTTGAAGAAGGACTCTTGCTTCAACCAGTTTTGCCCTTTCCACTTGCAGCTGATCTCCTTTTGGTGGCCTAGGGGCAGGGGAGAACTGGTAGAACAGAATGAAGAGAGAGAATACAGGTACAGTGACCGGAAGCTGCGCCCCCCCCCCCCAAATTAGTGTCAGGATATACAATGTGGGAAGGTGCTGAAATCGTAAACTGCAAAACAAAAGAAAACAAAACCCCAGCCTGGGAAAAAATGAAGTGCAACACTGAACACAGAGTATGCCCTAGGGTGCTCTTTTCATTTGGGGAGCAGTAGAGTTTTCTGGCCTAAACACATGGACAATTACATAGAATTTTAGTAATAACAAAAGCTACTATTTATCAAATGCTTCTTTATGCACCAAAGACTGTGCTTAATACTTTATAGGGATCATTTTATTCAATCCTCACAAAAACCCTATGACACGATTATTGGTTTCAGTCCCATTTTACAGGAGAGGAAATGGAGGGTTAAAGAGATGAAACATTTGCCAAAGGATACACACTTAGTAAATGGCCCAGCAATCTGACTCTGCAGTCTAGAACTCTCCCTGCTCTCTTACAGTACTTAGGGTATCAGTCGTGGTTCTTGCTTGCAAGCAACAAAAATAAAGTCTGTCTAAAGAAAAATAACATTGGGGCCGGGCGTGGTGGCTCACGCCTGTAATCCTAGCACTCTGGGAGGCCGAGGTGGGCGGATCGCTTGAGCTCAGGAGTTCGAAACCAGCCTGAGCAAGAGCGAGACCCCATCTCTACTAAAAAATAGAAAGAAATTAATTGGCCAACTAAAATATAGAAAAAATTAGCTGGGCATGGTGGCGCATGTCTGTAGTCCCAGCTACTTGGGAGGCTGAGGCAGAAGGATCGCCTGAGCCCAGGAGTTTGAGGTTGCTGTGAGCGAGGCTGACGCCACGGCACTCTAGCCCGGGCAACAGAGTAAGACTCTGTCTCTAAAAAAAAAAAAAAAGAAAAGAAAAATAACATTGGAAGAAGGAGAGGCAGAGCTCATAGATCCCAGGAGGCTGGGAGAACAGGTTTGGGGAAACAGGTAGGACCCCAGGGGCTCAGAAGGCCAGGCCACAGGAAGAGTCTTTCTGAGGTGTGGCCATCTCTGCTTCTCCACTAAACACCATACTGCCCCCCACAAGCTGCCCCAAATGCTCTTCTTTCATCTCTGGGATGTACAGATGTAGGTGGGAAGGTCCACTACCAGTTGTCTGGGCCCCTGCTCCATATGACTGGGTGCAGGGAGAGCAAGATTCAAAGTCTCTAGTTTCCAGAGACAAGGTCCTGTATCCCAAGACCATACTTAATGAGGAATTCCCCCAAAGGTAAAGACCCAAAGGAGTGCTGCAATGTTTTCCCAGACTACCCACTGTAGCCACTTTGTATCAAATCATTGCATTAGGAAAGTAAATGTAGGCCTGTAAAACAATTTTTGAAAGATCAGGCAAAGGTTAAGTTGTGCAAACATTAAATATTGCAGATCAGAACCTGACTGACCCAGAAATTCATCCTAATAGATAGATTTACAATCTCTAAATGTAAACTTTAAAAGGCAAATTTGGTAACTCATATACTAAATATCAATTAATTAGAATGTTTAGGAAATGGATGTCCTTAACTTAAATTTTTAACTAGCTGTGATTAAGCCTTTAAAATGACCCACTATGCAGGTAGTCCCAGCTACAGGCAGGAGGATTGCTTGAGCCCAGGAGTTTGAGCATACAATGAGCTAGAACTGGGCCACTGCACTCCAGCCTGGTGACAGAGCCAGACCCTGTCACTAAAAAAATAAATAAATAAATAAATAAATAAAATGACTCATAAACCTTTGTATTTCAGATCTTGCCACTGAACTTCTCAATAAAATATTTGGATTGTGAAGATTTGTAATGCCTCAGAATTATCAGTGCTACAATGTGTGGTTGTAAAGTGCCGTGGATATGGACTATGCTAAATGTGTACAGATCCTGGGGTATATTTTCAATGGCATGTACATTTCATTAATCAATCTTTTATTGTGAATTTGCCTTTTGTTCTCTCCATTACATAAAAATGGGTAAAATGGAAGAAATAAATTCTGTCCATTTAAATAGACATTTTATTTGGAGCCCACTAAGTACAAACACACTACTAGGTACTGTGAACATAAACATAAAGGTGTTTAAAAGTGAGATAGGAATTAAGAAAAGCATATGACTAATTCTGCGTGAGGGATAGAGGCAGTGACCACCTGAGTTGGGCCTTGAAGGATGATGTGTAGGATATTTTCAGGTGAGGGAGGGAGGAGGAGGAGCATTGTAGGCAGAAAGAATAATATGAATAAAAGTGTCAAGATATGAAAGTACAAATAGAGTTAAAGAAAGGGGGAATAATTCAGTGTGCTAGGATGAATGTATTAAAGGGGCCTATGAGGTCACTCCAAAGGTAGGATAGGAACAGACTGTAAATGGCCTCAAACACCATGCTAAAAGAGCACGGACCTTCTTTTTTCTGGGGGTCCTCAAAGATACTGAGTCTTTTTAAATAATGGAGTGATAAAATCATAAATGTGGCATAGGACGATCACACTGACAACAGGTAAAAGGTAAAAGGAGAGACCAGAGGTAAGAAATTACAAAAGAGGGGTTTGCAATAGTCCAAGAGGTAATAAATGATTGCCTAGACCAGTGTAGTAGTGGTTGGGAGGAATTCTTTCTCTGAGAGTTATTATATAGACAGACTCCATAGGAATTGGTATCTGATTGTACATGGTGTTGTGTGTGTGTGAAGAAATAAAAATTTCAGATAATAGATCCCATCTCATAATAATGATCTCACTTTGTGACAACAATAATAATAATTACACTTCTAATTAGCTCATTGAATGAATGGGGCAGTGGTTTCCAGCTTTGATTGATCATCTTCCCATCCTAGACCTACTGAATTAGACTATCTGGAAGTGAAAACCAGTAATCCATATTTTTAAAGCTCCCCAGGGATTCTGATAAACAGCCAGTTTCAGAAAGCACTGCAGTTGTGGATGTGAAAAGGAAGTGACACCCAATGACATCAGACTCAGTAAAATCTTATCATGTCCTTTCCATTCTACCTCTGAAACATAGTCTGAATTTTACACTTCTCTTATTCCACTTCACCCATCCTAATCTTGAATACATTTATCAATTGCCAAAACTAAGTAATAGCCCTACCTGGGCTCCCTGCTTCCACTCTTGCCCCTGTGCAATCCATTTTCCACAAAGCAGCCAAAACAATTCTTTAAAATGTGAAACAGACCATGCCCCTGGCTTAAAATGCTCCAGTGACTTCCTATTATACTGCGATGTTTTTAAAGTAAGTCCATAAGTTCTTTGCTGCTCCTCTCACGGATTCTCCTCTCCTTGACCATGGACTATACTTAGTGACTCGCTTCTAAGAAACAAAATGTGACAAAAGTGATGGTGTGTCATATTCATGATAAGGGCATAAAAGGCACCATGGCTTCCTTCTTGCTCTCTTCTCTTGGATCACTTACTCAGGGGAAGCTAGCCGCCATGGCATGATGACACTCAAGCAGCCTTATGGTCCTTATATGGCAAGGACCTGAAGGCCTCTGCTTACAGCCAGCCAGGAACTGAGCCTTCCACCAATAGATATGTGAATAAGCCATCCTCCGGCCCCAGTCAAGCCTTCAGATGACTGTAGCCAATGTCTTGACTTCAATTTCCTGATAGACCCTGAGAATCACCCAGCTATATAGCTTCCAACTTCTTGATCCAGAGAAAATATGAAGTAATAAATGTTGATCTTAAGCTTCTCCTTACCATGGTTTACAAGACCCTACATACTAAGCATTCTGCCCATACAGTAAACAAAGAATAACTTTGGTTACTACTCACTTTGTGGAAAAGAGTATTTGTTGTCCCCTAACAACTATCTCTCTCTTTTTATTTAGAAATAGAGCCAGTAAAGTTTATCCAGTCACAAGAATCCCAGCTAATGACTACATTTCCTAGCCTCCCTCACAGCTACATATGGTCATATGTCAAAGTTCTGGCATGTGGGACATGAGCAGAGAGATGTGTGCAGCTTCTAAGTTGGGTTTTAAATGGAAGGGCTATGCCTTCTGTTTCCCTTCTCCTCATTCCTGATGACTGGATTGCCAGCATGATAGTAAAAGGGTGGAAGCTGGAAAAGCCATCTTGAACCACAAGATGAGAGCGGCATGGTAAGACAGGAAGGGCCTAGATCCCCAGCACCATCCAGCCAGGACTGTCTGGCTGATCTTTTACATAAGCAGGACACGAGGCCTCTATCTTGTATGTAAGTCACTGTATCTTTTGTCTCTTCATTACAACAGCCTTTCTTTCTACTTCTCTGCTTTCCTGAGGTTTTTGCCCTTGCTAGACTGTTTGCAATATTTTTCCCCCAGATCTTTGCATGGCTGACTCCTTGCTAATGGGTTTTACTATTCCATCTAAAGTGCTGTCCCTCAGTTGTTCTCTATTTCATAATCATGAGCGCTATTCTTCATGGCTATCATCAGCAACTGAAATTTTTCTATTTATCTGTCTACTATTGTCTGTCGCTCTCCATTGGAATACAATCTCCACAAGATCAAGAACCTTGGCTGCCTTATTTCCTGCTGAATTTCCAGTGCCAAGAAAGTTCCTGCACATAGTGGGCAACATCTGTTGTGTTAATAAATAAATAATAAATGATGCCAAGAACCTAGTCCCTGGGTCACTTTCTTATGATTCAGCCTCTTTTACCCACAAAATTAGGTAATAATAATGACTTAACTCAGAATGAACAAAACAATGTCAATAAATTTCTTTTACTTCCATTATCAAGTATTGTGATTTAATGAGGAATAAAAACAAGGAAACATTAAATGAATCTCTGCTTTTAGTCTTTAAAGCTCAATTAGAAGGCCAGTTTGGTGGTGTGTGCCTGTAGTCCCAGCTACTCAGGAAGCTGAGGCAGGAGGATGGCTTGAGCCTGAGAGTTGGAGGCTGCAGTGAGCTATGATTGGGCCACTGCACTCCAGCCTGGGTACCAGAATGAGGCCCCTCTAATAAACAAACAAACAAACAAACAAATCTCAGCTAGAAAAAAACAGCAGCTCATAAAAATATTATGCCTAAGGAACAGATTAATTTAAGCCATAAAATAGATTATTATATTACATTATTCTAAGGTGTCAACTATTGTGAGACATGCCATTACCTGGAAAAGGAGAAATGCTGCTGTAATAGACTGTGTTACTGTTCCCAATTTCTGTCCCTATCATCCCTCTTCCCAGTCTCACAGTGGGTGGAGCATACAACCTCAGTCCATTGCCAGGGTTGGCCATGTGACTTGCTTTGGCCACTTGAATGTGAGTGGATGCGACAAAGACCAGATCCAAGCAACTTTAAATGTGTTTGCTAAATTCGAATCAGCTTTTATTCCATCCTAGGATAGTCCCAGATAGTGGCCAGTCCTTCCACCTAGGTTCTATTAATAGAATAACATATGTAGCTGTGCAGAGCTAAGACAAAACCAGCCAAACCGACCACAGCAAAGGCCAGTGAACCCACAGCCAACCCACAACACTCATATAATGTGAGTAAAAAATAGGTGTCATGGGAAGCCGGTGAGATATCAATAATCACAATGAAAGTTATGACAATTATATTACTACATGCCATCAATTGTAAGCTGCACCTTGAGTTCAGGGATGTTAAATGTGAACAAATGTGTGTCTTAGAATCAATAAAATACAGTATGTATTATATGTGTTATCATATCTCAGTACAAGATCTAAAGCAGGTGCCCAGTAAGTATTTGTTGACTTGATATTATGTACATGATGATGTGGAGTTTTATTTATTTTTAGTGACAGTCTTCTCGATAAACACATTTTCTCCTTAGCATATTGAATGAAACAGTGTAACCTCACGTATTAACTGTAATGAAAACTAAAATTTATTTGGCAAACTAAGTTCAAACTTAGGGAAAAGGTTAGTGATGACTTTTCTTTTTTTTTTCTTTTCTTTTTGAGACAGATTCTCTGTTGCCCAGGCTAGAGTGCAGTGGCATCGTCATAGCTCACTGCAACCTCAAACTCTTGGACTCAAGGGATCCTCCTGCCTCAGCCTCCAGAGTAGCTGGGACTACACAGGTGCACACCACCATGCCCAGCTAATTTTTTTAATTTTTGTAGAGCTGGGGGTCTCACTTTTGAACAGGCTGGTCTCGAACTCTTGGCCTGAAGCAATCCTCCTGCCTCAGGTTCCCAGAGTGCTAGGATTACTGGCGTGAGCCACTGTGCCCAGCCAGTGGTGACTTTTCATTACTTCTCATCTGTCTCTACTCACCTACTACCTCATATAATTTCTTGATTTATATCCCAAAGGACTTCCTCCTGTCTCTCTCATCCTACTGTATTGCTAGATATGAGTCTTCTATTTGGGGAACAGAGGCAGCAAAAATGAAGTGCAATGGCCACTGGCATAAACATAAGACTAAATATTTGGATGCATGTTTGTGAAACAAGTTTTCACACTGCACAAACTAGACACTGAATATGGTGATGGATGAAAAGGATGGAACCACATGAGCCACAAGCAAAGTTAGATAGAAAGATGTCTACATCTGCCAGATCAAGCACTGTCTACTGTCAATATCAAGAGCTGTGTGGAAGCCAATTTGGAGCACTGCTCACTGTAGATGGTCTAATAGTGTTATTAATTAATCACAATCTATAACTTGGATTTAATATATAAAATAATGATAATAATGGCAATAATGTAATAACAACAATAATTGAGTAGAGCACTGACTATATGCCTGGCACTATGCTAAATGATTTATGAAAATTATCTCATTTGTTCCTTGCAGTTATTTTATGTATTTAGTTATATTTTGCTACAATAATGCTTTGTAACAAACCACCCCAAAACCCAGTAACTTATAGTAACTTATCTTTTTCATCAGTCTTCATGCCAACTATGGTTTGGGTGATGCAGACTGAGTTCTGCTGCATAACTCTCCTGCAGGGTATGCTGTGGGCAGGATAGACTTGGCTCCATGGCATGTATATATTGGGTTCAGGTCTGCTCCACGTCTCTCATCATTTGGGCAAGCAGCTACCTAGGCAACGTTCTTCTCATGGTGATGGTAGGAGTGTAAGAGAGCAAATGGAAACACATAATGCCAGGCTTGGAAATAGCACATTGTCAGTTCCAAGAAAATTCCATGACCTAGACTAACACTGATAGGGAGGAAAAACTACTCCAACGGGGATAGGAGTGAATATTTGCCAAACTATAATCAAATATATAACAAAGTAGTATGTAGGTATTTTACATCCATTTCACAGATGAAGAAACCAAGGCACATAAAGGCTAAATGAGTTTCCCAAAGGCAAATCTAAGAAGTCATGAAGTTAGGATTTGAATCCTGGCCATCTGATTCCACAGCCTAGGATCTTAACTATTATTCTATATGGTTTTAACAAACCGGACTCCAGAAGGCATTACAAAGAAAATAGCAGTGGTAATTTTATGATAATAAATGGAACCTGAGGAAAAGAAGTAGCCAAGATAAAAGACTCTATTTTGAGGTCCTAATCAATAAAGATGATTTTGTTATTAGCTTTCATAGCTACAAGAGACTACATTGTAGAAATCCACAGAAGGATGTGGGTTCATTTATTTTTCCAATGCCCCCAATACAAACATATTAACATTTTATCATATAAATATTACCATTGCTACTTATTTCCTACTCATCTACATTGAAAGAGAAACCTCAGATATTCTGATAATTATGAGTAACCTATAAAGTAATTATAAAATGTCTCCTTGTAAAAACACCTGGGGGCTGCAGCTGCAGTTATATTAAATTAACATTAAAAACAATGAAGTCCAGGGCCGGTCACGGTGGCTCACTCCTGTAATCTTAGCACTCTGAGAGACAAAGGCAGGCCAATCACTTGAGCCCAGGAGTTTGAGACCAGCCTGAGCAAGAGCAAGACCCTGTCTCTACAAAACATAGAAAAATTAGCCAGGCATGGTGCCACACATCTGTAGTCTTAGCTACTCAGGCTGAGGCAGGAGAATTGCTTGAGCCCAGGAGTTCAAGGTTGCAATGAGCTGTGATGAGACCACTGCCCTCCAGCCTGGGTGATAGAGTGAACCCTAACTCAAAAAACAACCACCACCACCACAACAACAACAACAAAACAATGAAGTCCAATAAAAGCATTAGATTCAAGCCTTAAGAGGCACTCATATAAATAGTCCTGTATAGAAAAAGAAAGCCGGAAGCATAATTGTAAAATATGAGAATCAAGGTACAAATGTCACAAACAAGTCCTTTGGAAATATTTTTAAGGAAGAGAAGAGAGAGCATGGGATAGTTAAGAAGCAGGTTCTACACCCAGAGGACTTCCAAAGACTGAGATGTTGACCAGATTCATGCAGCTTCAGGGTCTTGCCACGCCCACAGACAGGCTATTTTTGAACTCCCTATGCTTCTTACACCACAAGTACTTTAGAAGGATTATTTTTCTTATTTCTGCAGTAGCAAAAGAATCTAATGTTATATAATAGAACCCCAGGTCAGTGTTACAAATAAAACTCAAACTTGCTTTGAGACTCCCATTTCTCAATCTAGCTTTCTCTATTATTATGATGATTTCAATTTCAAGTTGCAGCTTTAGTCATTCATTTCCCTTTAGAATAAGTATAAAGCTGAAACAGCTTCCAAAATATGAAACCAAATGGTTACAACTTTGAACCTTGTTTGGATCTTGATATAACTAAATCAATTATAGCAAGACATTTTTGAGACAATTTGAATATTAAGAATTTTGGTAATTTTTAAAGGTATAATTGTATTGTGCTTATTTTTTTAAAACAAAGTCTTTATTTCTTATGAATTCTGAAATATTTACAGGCAAAATATTATGATATCTGAGATTTGCTTCAAAATATGCCAGCATTGTTGGGAAGGGGAGTACAAAATGTTGATAATTACCAAAATTGGACATAGGGCTCATTATCCTAGTTTTTCCAATGTTATGTGAAGTTTGAAACTTTTATAATAAAAAGTAAAAAGAAAAAATATCCATTTAAAAAAATGCCACAAAGAGGCCACTGTAAGAGAAGTTTAATTCAAAAGATATATTCAATAGTGAAGTTCTAAGCCATGTAACTGGGAACATCCTTAAAACATCACCACCATAATATTCACAAGCAACACAGCATTTCACCTGTTTTTTATATGTATATACCATATACATGCTTATGCTATGTGAGTAAATTGTATGATTTGTACTAGAATTAAAAACAGCTGTATCTTAAAGGTATAAGAAGCAAAAACACTTTATAGCTCTTTTTAAAAAATTGATTTGAAGTTAGGAGAACCTTCCCTTGAATAGTGGATAATAATGAGCATTAGTATTATAAGCTTACTATGTCCCAGGCACTGACTGAAGTACTTTATATTTATGAACTCCTGCTAATCTTCAAAATTACCCATTGATATAGTTATTATTGTTCTTCCCATTTTACAAATAAGAAGACTATAGTTGTGAAAGGTTATGTAATTTGCCCAACATCGCACTACTGGTTAGTAGCAAAGCTAGGATTCAAACACAGGGGGTCTGCTTCCCATGTCTAATCCCTTAATCACTGAGCCCTGTCCCTATTCAAGGGAAGAGCATGTTTTGTAGAGTTATTCTTTGTTTAGGTTTTGGGACCCAGTTTCTTTCTTTTTAGAAAAATAAAGCAACTATTACTCCCTTTGACATCAGCATATTCCTCCTGTTTTGTCATGTACTTCAAATCTATTACCCCAACATAGTCATACCAGCCCTATAATGTTCAAACATATTTATTATATATGTTTATTTATGGCATGATTTCATAGGACAGAAAACATGAGAGTAAGCTCTTCTGGTTGATTTAAACCAGACCAACTTTGAGAAACAGCTCTGACATTGTAGTAGTTGACAATGACATCTCTTTTGTATGAGTGTCAGCTTCTGGGTGATGACCTTATATGATTTGCCCTAATCAGCTGATTTTCTCAGATGGTCTTTTGCAAATTTTTTGCAGCCTATAAAGTTGTTATCACTGCTTCTATATTTCCAAGGTTAATAAAGGAGTCTCTCTCTCTCTCTCTCTTTCTTTCTTTATTTGTCTGACACATTGCTATATTTGGAAAGAAATAGTTTTAAAAGATCCATTTACCTATGGATTATATCATAATAGGCTTTAAATAGGGTAACTTTAAATTGGGGGACTTTTAATAGCTATGTGTAGAAAGGAATTAGGGTGAATCCACATGCGGCTTCAATTGGACTTAACTGAATAGGGGATTGAACTTATAAACAGAATGGCTTGACTGAGTTTTTTCACTGAATCAGTGAAAAACGATTTCTTAGAATTAACTGATCAGACCGATTTGTTTGTTCACCCATAGAAACATCCATCTCTGAATGACACATTTTCCAATTTTGGAGGAAAACTGTATTTTTAAGACAGAGGAAATATTTTCATGTAATTTAGGAGGTTATATATATTGCTATAAGGCAACAGTTCCTGATAAGATGCCTTGACAACTGTATAATTTAAAGTTGTCAGTCTATAAACATATAATAAATGCTGCATATCTTGACTCTCTTTTATCTGATATTACCTATGTATAGATTCTATGCAACAAAAGGAGGGTTTTTCTGTACATAGAATACTATCAGAATTTCTCTAAAATCCTAGGAAATGGAGTCTGACCAATATTTCTTTTAAAATAAAGAAAAATAAAGTAATAAAAGGAGATGAGAGTGGGAGAGAGAGAGAGAGAATGCACCAACAAGCAATAATAGAAAAAAGACTAGATTATAATTTTTCTAGAATGGTGCTTATCAATCTGGCTGCATATTAGAATCTCCTGGGGGGGAGGGGACGGTATTTGAAAAATACTGATACTTGGTCCTCAAAGCCAGAAATTTTTATTTAGCTGGCTGTGGTGACTTTGGTCCTCATGAGAAATATTTAAACAGCAATGGAGAGCTAGCTGAACTTGTAGTGATGGAGACATTCTCCACTCTGTGCTTCCTGATCTTCTCATCATAAATAAAATACAACTCAACTTCTGAACATGAGTGTGATGTGGAGTGGAGATGGGAGTGGAGAATAAAGACCTAGCTCATTAATTAATTATTCATTCAACTGACCAACAAATATTTATGTGGTGCCTGTTCTTTAGCAGACACGGTATTGACTGCTGGGGATGTAGTGGCAAACAAAACGATTAAAGAAGCATGATAGAGCCCTATCTGAAATCTTCCTTGTGGGCCTCAAGTTTCAACCTATGCCAATGCCAAGATCAGGTTGTGTGTGTGTGGAGGGGGAGATAGAGAGTGAGTAGAGAGAATAACATGACCATCAGGACCAAGCCAGTCTACAGTCTACTAGTTAATTTTGTTCATGGAATAAAACATTTTGGCACTTAAGTGGACCCAAGAGATGATCTACTTTTGCTTTATAGATGAGTAATTTTAAACTCATAGGGGTTAAATGAGTAGCCTATGGTCACAGTTATTCAGGACAGAGCTGTAGAACCCAGATGGCTGACCATTACTATACTGCCTATGTTCAAATAAAAGCCTTCTCAGCAGATTTTTTTTTTATTCCAAGTTTCTAAAAGAAAACAGTCCCCTGGAAAGTGTCTTCGTAAAAGAAAAGGACCACCTTCTTTCTGCATTGAGCTAATCCTGGTATAAAATTAAGTAGCAGCACTGCCAGTCAATTCCACACTGTTGCCCTGTAGGGAGAGAAACTGGAAAAAAGGAGAGTAGGTCTTGGTCCATTTCCTCCCTAACTACAGTTGTGCTAAGGTCAAACACTTAGAACATGAGAAGAGAATGGCAAGAAAGGACTATTGTGAATATGAGTAAGGGTCTGAGAAGTGAAGACTTAAAAATGAAACCAAAGAGAAAAATTATAATGAATTATTGTTATATATATCTTCCCCACCTTTGAGGGCTAATCTGCAAGATGGAAAGTGCATTCAGCAATTTTCCTAGTGGTAAGGGAAATGCAGATCTATACCACGCTGAGATTTCATTTTGTACCCATTTGTTGTAAATTTTAAGAAGTTTGACAATACCAAGTGCTGATAGGGTATGATCAATAGGATCTCTCATAAATGGCTGGTAGAAGTATAAATCTGCATAGCCACTTTGGAAAGCTATTTTATGTTATCAAAGTTGAATATTCACATACCCTACAACCCAGCAATTCCAATGCTAGATATAAACTCTTGCCATGTGCACCTGGAGGCATTTGTAAGCCTGTTCATGGCAGCATCCTTGTAAGAGAAAAAAACCTGGGAGTGATCCAAATGTCCACTGACAGGAGAATGAATAAAGTATGGTAGTGTCCTATATTCACAAAATGGATGTTATACAGCAGTCAAAACAAAAGAACTGCCACTATACACATTGATATGGGTGAATCTCAGCAAAATAATGTTGAGTAAATAAAAAAGGCCACAGAAAATTATATCCAGCATGGAACCTCCTTTTTAAGTTAACAATAACAAATAGTGATCTGTAATCTTTTTGGCACCAGGGGCCAGTTTCATGGAAGACAATTTTTCCACAGACTGCGGATGGCGGAACGGGGTGTTGTGGGTGAGGGGGGGTGTGGTGTGGAGCTCAGGAGGTGATGCGCGGCCTGTTTCCTAACAGACCACAGACCAGTAATGGTCCTCAGCCCAGGGGTTGGAGACCCCAGTGTTAAATGATATATTTTTTGGAATACATATATTTTTAACTATATTTTTGGAAAGCAATGGGAATGATAAATACAAGAGGCAGGATAAAGATAATCTTGGGTTGGGGAAGTAAGGGGAATGGGATTGGCCACATGGACAGAAGTAGGCTATTGTCTATATTCTAGTTCTTGTGTTAGGGGTATGATCACTTTATGTATTAAATTATACAAAGATTAATAGATAATTGTATTAGTAATTTATGGCAACATAAATTATCTCATAACTTAGTAATTTAAACAATAAACATTTGTTATTTCGCAATTCCTGGGGTCAGGAATCTGAGTGATTTTGGCTCGGTCTCTCATGGGGATACAGTCAAGTTGTCAGACAGGGCTGCAGTCTCTGAAGGAGCTGGAAGATCCATTTTGAAGAAGGCTGTTGGCATGGGCCTCTCCAAAGGGCTGCTCATGATGTGGCTTCCCCCATAGCAAGCAATGAGGGTAGGGGAGAGAGGGAGGGAATCAAATAGTTTCATGAGGAATTAGAAAATGGTGACTTCCTAATTCTATCATTTCTTTCTCTTTTATTCAATGGAATTATTTTTATAAAGAAGAACTTTCCCTCATTGATCTGGGCTATTTAGTTATTCCATTAGAAGTGGCTTATTCCCTGTTTCACATCTTCTCAGCCCACCTTTTATTATACTACGGCCACTGCTGCAGCAGGTATAACCTGACAGCACCTCTCCTCATATGCATTGCATACATCTCACTTTCTGCCCCTGAGTTCTTCTGACTCCACAAGTGAGGGATATCTGCCTATCACTCACACAGCATCCGATGGATTCGAAGTATGAAGGGGTTAAGGCCCCAAGGGGGAAACTTGGACCAATGGAAGATGGGAGCTGGTAAATGACTGCTCTCCTCCTGTATCAAGCTGACAATTATGAAATATACTCTACATGGCTCAAAGCCTCATTGCCCACAGTGATGACTAACTAGAGAACACCCTTGTATTGTCTGACCCTGTTTCCCTCTTCCTAGTCATCCCCTACTATTTCCTGAGATCACTGTCCCAAATAAATTACCTAAAAATCAAGCCCTTGTCTCAGGTTCAGCTTTCAAGGGGGTAAGCCAGGCTAAGACATCACTAAATATAATTCATACAGGAGATACAGGATAAATGCTTAATTTTTTCATTACATTGAAAATATTCACAGTATTGTCCTAATTATTAATACATCTAAAAATGAACTTATGGATTTATATTAATGACTGAATTCCAATCAGTTATATTAATAGTTCTTACTTCTTTTTGATGCTCAGATTGTCCTCTTTTCAGGCAGTGGGAGCTCCTTTATGCTGACCCTTTTGTGCCTTTGACCTGTCCCTTTAGACTGTAATCACTTCCTTGATTTCTGGCACGACAAAGTGTTCCAGTTCATCCTACACATTTCTTGCCTCATACTAAAATCTGCCATTCTGCCAAAGATCCTTGTTCCTTATCATAGGAAATGATTTATTGAAAGTACAATATAAATGCTAAAGGTGCTTATTACTATAAGATTGTCATTATTTCTAGGCCTTTTCAAAGGATAAAGCAAGTAAATGCTTTTTTTTTCCTCCAATAAATGTAAAACTTTTCTTATTGGGATATAAGAAACACATTTTTGAAAAGAAAAAAATCCTAAGTTCACACTGTTTTCAATTTAACTTTCATATTACATGGATTCTACTTACTCTGAAAATCAGTTTCTAAAAACTATAATAATTGTTTTTACCTATAATATATAAGAATTGTTTGAGAATATAATAATATCTATATTTCTACTAGCAGTGAGACTATTAATTGAAGCTTAAGATTTCTTTGTAGGTCTATTTACCCTGAGAATATATTCTACTACAAGATTGTACAGTGAAAATACTATTTTCTAAAGTCATTTGTCTACTTGGTATGGTTAAGCTACTAACTTAATATATAGTTATATGATTTGCTTCAGTTTGTTTTCAAATTTTAGGAATTGCATTTTTCTTTTGGATTTAAAATTATTTTGAATATGTAAAATAAATTCATGATTCTAAAATCAAAGCTGTAGAGCCAAGGTATATTCAGAATAGTCTAAATTCTGTGCCTATCTCTTCCACCTCTTTCCTTCCATTCTAAATATGTGCAAATATATATTCATGGTTTATCTATCTTACAAAAAAAGCATACTACACTGTTCTGCACTGTGTGTTTTTTAAGCTAATATAGATTCTGGAGGTCGCCTCACATCAGTGTAAAGAGATGGCCCTCATTCTTTTTCACAGTTGCATAGTGTATTTCATTGTGTGGATCTACCCTAGTTTGTTCAACCAGTCTCTTGCTTACAGTTATTTGGATTGTTTCCAATCCTTTTTGATTACAAATAATACTGCAATGAATAACCTAGTACGTAAGTCATTTTGTAATTTGGGATAGCTTCCCAAAATTGCAGTTTCTGGGTCAAAGGGCAATGTATATGGTAATTTTGCTAGGGTTTATCAAATTCCCTTCCATAGGCACTGTGTACCATTTTGCATTCTCAATGGCAACGTGTGCCATCCCTACAGCCTGCCAACCAAGTAGGTGGTCAAACATTTGGATTTTTACTGGTCTGACTGCTTGCCTTCTTTTAACATCCTGCCCCAAGATATACCATGATGCTTTCACCTGGTTTTAGAAGAAATCTCTTAGGATAAACAATAGGTGATTATATTAAGGGTGATAGAAGGAGGGTGGATGCAGTATCTCTTATCTATTTCCACTCACCTAATTATGGAAATGCCAAAGCCACAGCATCCCCATCCTGTTTAGACCTTGTATTTCCAAAGGTTGGCTTGGGTTTCTAGCCAAATAAAAGGACATCAAATATGACCTCACTTCTTTCTAAGGTCAGCAGAATGCAGAGTGGCCAGTAAGTGAAGTCCACTTGTACCTTACAAGCCTCAGAGTCCTGAAAAAGGTAGAGGAGGAACTCCATGACCATCTTTTGTCAGCTTGCTGTCTCCAGAACAACCACAAGGCCAAGGGGAAGTCCCTTTGTACATCTGAAAGTTTCCACAGATTGTGGTGTGACCACTCCCTAACCTGCAGGGCTACTCACCGTCAGGACTTCTTCTTTTGCTGCTTTGTAGAAGTAAATGTCATGGATGGATATTGCTTTTGTCTTTCAGCATCTCCCATTTCCCTGGATTCTAGTAGGCAATTTTGGTGTTCCCCATCCCCCGAGACAGATATTAGGCAATGTTTGGAGACATACCTGGTTCTTGCAACTTGGAGAGGGGTTCTGCTAACATCTAGTGGGTAGAGGTCAGGGATGCTACTGAACATCCTACAACACTCAAGACACACCTTCCTCCCCCCAAAAAGAATTATCTGTTCCAAAATGTCAATAATGCCAAAGTTTAGAAACTTTGTGGTATTCTTTCTTTATGCACACATTCACAGACATCCTCAGAATGACTATTATCAGTGGCAGAGGAAGGGCAGAATCACAGACACTCCCCCTCCCTGCTCCTCCAAAAGTCACTAGCAATTCAGAAACTTCTTTAATCATAAAGACTTTATGGAATTATATATTTATCTGGAAGATTAAAGAACAAATACCATTTTAACCTTCTAAAAACCGATTATCATTAGGTACAATGCAACCTTTTAACTGTAAGTATAAAGGAAAGTGCTGATTATTTAAAGTAAATGGGACCAAAAGTCCCATGAATAATCAAAAACTTGGTTAATAGAGTATGACCAGAGAATAATGCACTTGGCTTCTGTGAAGAAATTAAAGTACATGCTGTGAATTGGTATTAAGGAAATTGCATGAAAAGTTACCCTTAAGGTACCATGATGCTGAAGAAACAGCCTCAGGTGCACAATATATTACATTCAGTCTTTATCGCTCTTCGTATTTTCATGACTTCTTTCACCTTGGATAACCCAGAAGCTCAGGTCTTGGAACTTTTTTAAATGGTAAAGTATCTCACTCTCCACATTTATTTTCATCTAGGAACAGACCTGAATTTTATTGCCAAGAGTTTATCTCGTTCACAGGAATTATTTTCAAACTTCAGCTTACCTTACTTATTTTGAGGGCATACACTCTGTTTAATACTTATAAGCATAATTCACTTTAAAAAAATGCATCCCTGAAAAGTTATACCTAAATTGAATTTTTGTAGATGAAATCAGATTTTTAAATCACAAGGAAAATTTGCCAAAGTGAGTATGAAGCTAAACCTTTTGTAGAGAAAAGCATCTTTTTTGCAAAGTGAACAATTATCCTTTAATTTGCTTTTTTTAAGTTCCAATTTTTACATGTAGCCCAAGGTTCTAGTCCATCATTATGCATGATGCTAATTTAAAAAATATCAGCTATAAATTTGTAAGGATTTTGAAAGTTGAACAGAGCTTTACAAGCTATTTTTAAGAGTATAAGAACTGAGTAATATATCCTTTTTTTTTTTTTAAAATTGAGTCAGAGGCTCACTCTGTTGCCTGGGCTAGAGTGCCGTGGAGTCAGCCTAGCTCACAGCAACCTCAAACTCCTGGGCTCAAACAATCCTTCTGCCTCAGCTTCCCGAGTAGCTGGGACTACAGGCATGTGCCACCATGCCCGGCTATTTTTTCTATATATTTTTAGTTAGCCAATTAATTTCTTTCTATTTTTAGTAGAGACGGTCTTGCTCTTGCTCAGGCTGGTTTCTAACTCCTGACCTTGAGCCATCCTCCCGCCTTGGCCTCCCAGAGTGCTAGGATTACAGGCGTGAGCCACTGAGCCTGGCCTAAGAACTGAGTAATATATCCTTTATTATTAACAAGCGTTTGTTAACACTTGTTTTGGGTGATGAGAAAGGGGGCATGAGGCTAGACATACCTGAAAAAAAAATAATAGGTAGCAAAAATAAAAGGATAATCACATTGACTGCTTCCCCTAAGCAATGAGGAGAAAAGAGTGGATGGTAGCCTATTAATTTTAGACAGTCTAATGTTAAGAGTATGGATTCAGGGGCGGAGCAAGATGGCGGACGAGAAACACTGCCAGATAGAGCGTCTCTG
>VBSM01000361.1:59407773-59440046 GCA_008086735.1 Cheirogaleus medius | reverse complement strand
AGCCTGAGCAAGAGCGAGACCCTGTCTCTACTAAAAATAGAAAAAATTAGCCAGCATTATGCAGTGTCTGTAGTCCCAGCTACTGGGGAGGCTGAGGCAAGAGTATCGCCTGAGCCTAGGAGTTTGAGGTTGCAGTTAGCTATCATGACGCCACTGCACAGAGCAAGGCTCTGTCTCAAAAAGAAAGAAAGAAAGAAAAAAAAAATCATGAGATACCAATACATACCTCTTAGAATGACTAAAATAAAAATACTGCTAGTATGAAGTCCTGGTAAAGATGCAGAGAAACTAGATTTCTCATACATTACTGAATGGAATATAAAATGGTACAGCTACTCTGGAAAACAGCTTAGCAATTTCTTATAAAATTAAACATACATTTATCATATAACCCAGCAATCATACTCCTGAGCATTTATTCCAGAGAAATAGAAACTTACATCCATATCAAAATGTATACACAAATGTTTATAGCAGCCTTATTTGTAATAGCCCCAAACTGGAAACAACACAAACGTCATTCAGTGGTGAATGGTTGAACAAACTGTGGTACATACATAATAATGAAATGCTACTCAACAATAAAAAGAAGTGCACCATGATACAACAACTTGAATGAATCTCAAAGGAATTATTTTGAGTGAAAAAACTCAATCTCCTCAAAAAATTAAAAACAGAATTACTGTATGATCCAGCAATTCCACTTCTGGGTTTATATCCAAAAGAACTGAAAGCAGAGTCTCAAAGAAATATTTGTATAGCCACGTTATTAATAATAACAGCAATATTCACAGTAGCCAAGAGGCGGAAGCAACCCAGGTGTCCATTGATAGATGAATGGATTAACAAAATGTGGTATATACATACAATGAAATATTTTCCAGCCTTTAAGAGGAAGAAAATTCTGGCACATGTTACAGCATGGCTGATTCCTGAGGACAGTTAAGCTAAGTGAAATAAGCCAGTCACAAAAGGATAAATACTGTATGATCCCACTTATGAATGTTTAGAGTAGTCAATTTAGAGCAACAGAGTATAGAAACAGAAAGGTGGTTGCCAGGGACAGGTGGGAGGAGAAAATGAGTTGTTACGTGTAGAGTTTCAATTTGCAAGATAAAAAAATTCTGGAGATTGGTTGCACGACAAAGTGGATATAACTTAATGCTACTGAACTATACACTTAAGAATGATTAAGATGGTAAATTTTATGTATATCTATGTTACCACAATTTTTTTAAAAAACCAATCTCAAATGTTTATTGTATGATTCCATTTATGTAACATTTATATCATTTTCAAAATGACAAAACTATAGAGATGGAGAACAGGTAAGTGTTTTCTAGAGTCAGGGACAATGAGGAATAGGGAGGAGTGTAAGTACAAACAGGAATATTATGGTGATGGAACAGTTGGGAATTGTGATTATGATGGTGATTACATGAATCTATACACGGGATAAAGTTGCATAGAACTATATACACCTACACACAAAATAAATGAAGGCTAAAAAATGCTGAAAATGGAATAAGGTATGTAGTTTAGTCAACACTAATGTATCAGTGTCAATTTTTTTAGTATTGTACTACAAGTATAAATGATATTACCATTGGATGAAGCTGGGCGAAGAGTACATAGGACTCTATATTATTTTTGCAACTTTCTGTTTGTAATTATTGTTTTGAAAAGCTAAAAAAATTAAAAAGTTACTTCAAATCAAGAGAGAAAGGGAGAAAGAAGTAGTAGACCTTGGAGACCAGATATCTGTGTGTTCTAGTTTCATCTTTGTCAGTACTTAACTGAGTGACCCCAGATAAGTCATTTCATCTCTGGGCTTTAGTTTCCTAAGCAATGAAGTAAGGAGTTTGACTAGTTGATTTCCAATGGTGTTACCAATTCTAGACTAATCTAAAAATTAATGTTGTAATTGAATGTGGCAAGCCATTGTCATTTCTCAAGCAGAGAGTGAACAGATTGAATGCAATTTGATAATACATGTCTATGGTTCTTTTCTCACAATTTAAAAATCTTAAAAGCTCAGAAAACAGAATGTTTTTGCAGGCTAATAAATCTGACCTGAACTGATGTGAGACTATTTATAGTCTCTGTTTATCCCACTTAATGTGAATATTCATTCATTTTGTTGCAGAAATATTAATGCATTTGATTACAGACAGGGTACTGGCCCAGTTTCTGCTGGAGTGTTGGATAAAATGCACCTTCCTAAAATCAGAAAAAATTTTGATTTCCTAAAGACATTTGGTTTGGTTTCAAGGGCTTTGGATGAGAGATTGTGGACCTGTCTAAGCTGGACAGAGATATGTAGGATGGCCCAGGTGTGTGACATAGATTGGTAGTATGGGAGAAGCTGAAGGTAGCAATAGTGCCTTAATGGCCCCTTTCCTCCCAGTACTACTCACACCTTATAGTTCATTACTACCTCTCTAATTAAATGTAATTATATATATGTAATTTTTAATTATTTAAATTTCTGTATAAATCATTAAAATTAAGTACTTTTAGATTTTGTAAATTCATTTCATATACTCTACCTACTGTCAAGAACTCAAATGCTTTTAATATCTTATATAAGATACTTGTTTCAAAGGTGATGGCTAATACTTTTTCCAATATAGAATTGCTTAAACTTTTTTTGTTGCTTAAACATAGTTGGTTCTTTTAGTAATGTGGCTTTATTTTCATTGATTACTCTTAACAGATTTGGCTTTTAAAATGAATTTTTTGTTTCACTCTGTCTTTTTGCTTTTGCCTTCAAAACACTCTCCTCTCTCTTTCAGATTTAGATAGATGGGATTAATTTAGTATGCACTTATTAGAGACAAATTATGATATTCAGTCTCTTCTCTTAGGGGTTATTGATTCCTTGGTAGAGACATTTTGTTCTTGAGTTCACTACAGTTACTTGGCTACCTTAAAAACCTTATTAGTTTTTTCTGCATGGTAAAATTCTTCAGAGTTCTTTGAATTTATTATTAGAAATTTAATTTTAGTCTCTTCCATGTCTATGAAAGACCCTTTCTAGATTCAGTTCTGTAATTACTGACTGAAACCTACATTGCTTATGAAGAACTTTTTCTTGGATGACTAAGAGAAAATTATAAATTTTAATTCATTCCACAAATATTTGAGGTGCTCTGGGCATGGGTGTACAAATAAGACACTGTAGCTGCCGTGCAGGAATTTATGAGAGACAGTATAGTGAGCATAAACTCTGGAACCAGACTGAGTTCACATTCTGGCTCTACCACTACCAAGCTTTGTGATCTCAGGTGATTTACTTAACCTCTCTGCACCTTACTTTCTTGTGAAATAAGGGTAATGTTAGTACCTGTATCATAAGGTTTAATGAAGATTAAATGAGTTAATATAGATAAAGTGCTTAGAATAGTAATTGGCATATTGTAAGTACCTATATGTTAATAATTATCATTATTAGAAATTCATTTTAATGGGGAGACATGCACATAGAGTACCTCGAGATACTACTTGCTGTAGTATGTGTGAACGATAGGCTGTAGAGACAGAGAGGGAGACAAAGATCTTTCTCTAGAGAAAATTAAAGACTTCCAAAGATGAGGTGGCAGATGAGTTGGGTCATGATGGATGGGAAGGAGATGACTGAGACAGGAATTGAAATTAAGACACAAGGAATTGCTTGGCAAAGTCTCGGGGTCTAGGGAAATTTATAGTTTGGTGAAGGCTGAATGGGATGAAGCAAAAAAGATAGGTTGGAAATTTCTTCTTCTGTCATGATAGAGTAACTGATGCTAAATATGCCTTTCCAGAAAACTGGACAAAGTATATGAAACAACTATATTTCATTTTTATTTCTGAAGGGTATTCCATTGAATTTATATAGAGCAATTTATTTATTCAACTTAAATGAACATTTAGATTGTTTCCATTTTTGGCTACTGTGAATAAAGCTTCTATAAACTAAATCACATTGATTTATAAAGCAAAAGGAAAGGTTGTGGCTGGATTTTGAAGAGTTTTATATGTCATTTTAAGAAGATCTAATTTTATCCTAAGGTCAGTGGACACCATAAAGGTTAAGTAGTAGAGAGACCTGAGCAGTTGTGCCTTCCTGAAAGCTGACTTTGGCAGCTGTAGAGGTTGTAAATTGCAGAACAGAAAAGCTGGAGGCAGGAAAACCTGGCAGAATACTGCGACGGTTTATTCATTTCTTCTTTCAGAAGCTAGTTGAATCTGTCCTTTAATGGCCAAGTACTGTGCTAGTTATTAGAAGATACTAAGAACACCAGACATTGAACCACATCCCCCTCGTCCTCACCAGGATTTGTATTCAAATAACTGAGATAGATGTGTAAAATAATAAGTGCAATACAATGTTACATATGTTAGGATAAAAGTGTTTCTAAGTAAAATGAAGGCAGAAAGAACAGAGTGGTTTGGTGGGGAAGGGGCCAATGTATCAAGAAAGTCTCAGTGAGATGACTTGAGCCTTGAAAATGGAGCTATTCTTGGTGATAGAAGGATGATGAGGGTGCGGTATGATTTAGGGAGTGGTGGTGGAGATGAAGTGGAGAGAATGGATTCAAGGTACATTCATGAATTGTGAGAGTGAGAGAAGAGAAGATTTGAAAGTATGCTGAATAATTATGTTGAGGTACCAGAAGTATGTTTGGGTGCAGAGTGTAGGAAGAAACTTTGTAGATTTGTTGAACTTGTGGTGTTTGTGGCATGTGGAGATGTTGAAAATGCAGTTAGGAATGGATCAGGTGCTCCCAAGGGAGGTAGACACGGGAGCTAGAGTTGGAAGTACTCAGTACAGGTGAGATTTAAAGCCATAGGGGTTTCTGATGTCTCAGGAAGGGAGTATAGAATTGTATCAGCATCGTTTAGTTGCAAGCAAAGAAATTAATTTTGTGTTACGTAAGCAAGGAGGAGCTAATCAGGCCTTAGGAAGAATGAGAACTGGGGATGCTCTGGGGAAGTCAGTGGCAGGAATTTATGGACAATCTCTCTACATTACAGCACTGCTATCAGTTGTGGCCCTGGCTGCCCTTCATTCTTGAATGGCGCAAGGTTCAAAGTCCTATGAGAGAGGGTCTGTTTGGCTTTTCTTGCATCTTAACCCTAATCCAGATCAGTTCCTTTATGGGCATAAGGTATACCATGATTGGCCCTGGCTGGCTCTTGGCTACCTCTTTGGACAGCTAGGAAGTAAAATGCTGTATTTCAGGCCTGCTTAGACCTCACAGAATAAAGGAAAGGAATTTCCCTAAAAGAAAAGTGAAATGTTGTTAGGAGACAAAGGGGAAATAGATTCTGGGCAGGACACTCCTTAGTTGAATTTACTGCCTCCCATCCCTTTCTTACTGTATAGATAATTTAAAAGCTGCCCAGCTTAAATGGTGTAATTAATCAGTCATACCACCTCCCCAAAGAGATAACTCATCTTTAGGTCTAGGACTTCTCAGTTGTGTTCAGTCTTCTAATTTTGTGGTCTGATTCTTACTATCTTCAACCTGTGGGCTAAATGGTTAATTTATCCACTACCACACACCTGTGTAGACAGAGGAAATGATAAAGCAGAGGAAACACCAATAACTATTGACACACTGTGACAGAGACTGCTGGTGGCCTTTCTCAACTTTCTTCTCTTTCCACCTTGGTAAGAGAACCCTGAATTTATTCAGGGATAAGGGACTACATTTCTTTGCCTCTCTTTCTGCTGGGTGTAACTGTGTGACCAATTTCTGGCCAAAAAAAAAAAAAATAGAAGTAGAATAAAAGTAGAAGTGTATGAATTTCTAGGAAGTCTCCTCAGAGGGATCTATCCTTCTTTGTCTCTTTTTCATCCTGTTGCTTTGAATGTTAACATTCATGTTAACATGGCGGCTGGATGGCTAGAAGCCCTTTTTGAGCACCACCTTTTACGTATGGTAGACTGGAGAGTAGGAAGGAGCATAATATCTTTGTGGAATTTCCACACGGTTTTGTATTGCCCATCTCTAGGCTTCTTTTACATGAGAAAGAAATATACTTTCTTACTGCTTAAATTGTTATTTTAAGTTTTATCTCAAAATCAGTAATACTAGATCCTAGCTAATATACATACCAAATAAGGAATTTGGATTATTTCTGCAAATGGCCATGACCTCAGTTGACAGGGGTCCTTTGCTTGATGGGTTGATTCATTACCTTCTTCATCCTAAAGGGTTAAGCCATTGGTGGCACTGCCTATACAGAAACTGTAGTCATCTTTTATTATACTTTATTATGGAGCCACTCTCAAGAGCATTTGCTACCTGTGCTCATTCTGGCTCCCACTGTTACAGTATCCATTTGCCCTCTTGGTAGCTGATATATCACTCTATTTAGGCCTCTCTATGTTTTTTTCTGGAATGATGAGCCACATAGCAATCTCAACTTCCAGTTCAGAGGCACCATTATTGTGTTTCCTGATAGACACATTCTTTTCTTGGGCACAAAACCTTTAGTAGTTCTCAGTCTTAGAGACAGCAAGCACAATTTTGCAAGGTCATTAGCTGTAGTTGTGAGAAGTGCCATGTCCAGTACCCAATTAGAAAAGTGCGGGTTCAGCTCATAAGTTGCATTCTGTAGCAATAGCCCAGTCTCCCAATGTGCTAACTCCTATCTAGAGCCTTGTCTTTGTTCATAGGCCATTTCACCATTGTGTGAGCCTCCTGCTTCTGAAAGATGGGAAGAGTACTTGTTAAGACCAAAAAAGCCCTCGGTCACCAGCCAGTTGCCTTACTTTTGTTGGGGATTGATTTTATTCACCAGGGGCACTGTTAAGTGGAATATCATGCTAGTGCACAAGTAAGTCTACTCATGGTAGTGTTGGTAGCAGCATGATAGGGAAGTCACATCCAAACACAGAATAAATGTCTATTCTGAAGAGGATAATTTGCTAACCTCTCTAGGATGAAAAGGGTTACTGGGGTCTATCCCTTATGAGATAAATGGTTTATCTGGAGGAGTATACCATGTAGGGACACTTAACAATGAACCAGGTCAGCCTTGGTGGAAGGAAATCCCTCTTGTTGAGCACATGTATAGCCACTATCCCTGTCACCACTACCATTTAGCCAAGTGCCGAGTTGACTAGGCAAGGAAAATGGTGCACTCTTTCAATAACAGTCACCCTGTCCATCAGCTTATTAAGAGCCTCTTCTCAGTGGTGGTAGTTTTTGTTGAGCAGTCACATGGAACACAGATACTCTCACGTACTTGTTCCATTCCCAGAGACTTATCCAAATATCCCTTTCCCAAACCATCTTGTCACTGATCATCCAGACATGCTCCTCCCCAGTCCTGATCATGCAGCCAGTCTGTTAGACCTGCAGAAATTACCCTGTAGTACTGACCTCAGGTAGCCTATTTTCAAGCAAAGTGAACAATGACATATACTGCTCCTCGTACTCCTTGCAGGGAGCATTTCTCCTCTCAGCTAATTCTCAGGATCACCCCTGAATGGAGTTGTTATGCAGCAATAGTACATTTGCAGCTGGTGCTAACAGTGTTCAGGTCCTTCTGTAACCAGGCATTTGCCCCCCTCAAGCTTGCTGGGCATAGGGTACTCCTCATGAAGCCATAGGTGCAGATTGAAGGAGAGGTGGCCTGTAGTAGGAGTACCCTTATAAGGGGCGTAATTGATCTGATATGCAACTTAATTGTGCCTTCAGAGCCCATTTGGGCCTGCTGGAATTTAGAATTAAATAGATACAATAATAACTAATGATGAGCAGCTAGATTACATTGTCACATAATGTTCTATTCACTTTTTGCTAGGGTCTAGTAGCATGCCAGGAGCTGTTTTTCAAAAAGAAATAATTAGTTGCTTCCTGAAATGGCCACCTGTATTCATTGCAGCTTTTCACAGGTTCAATACAACATCATTTTAGGTGGAAACATCTTTTAAATTGTCTGAACAGTAAGAAAGTAGGGGAAAGTGGGTAGTATGTACACTGGCTATTCACGCAAGGGGTGCCCTGCCCAGAATCTGTTATGCCTTTGTCACATAACAACATTTCACTGTTCCTTTATAAATTTGAGAAAATTTGCCTCTGGAAATGCAATGATTTTGATAAGGAAAGAGACTTTGATCAGCTTCCACTTTGTGCTTCTTACCATAATAGTCCTTCTTCCAGAACCAGAGAGCCATTGTGGGGATTCTGGCAGTGTTTGGGAATATCTGAAAACTAGGATGTGTTTGAGTTTTTAAAATGACTACTGTGAGAAAAGATTGAATTAGAACTCCATCTCCTATATGTGACCCTCATACATTGTCAGTCCAACCGATGTACTTGTGGTATTCCTAATTCGTAAGAATTAATGTTAGCTTT
Source organism: Cheirogaleus medius (assembly GCA_008086735.1). NCBI lineage: Eukaryota > Metazoa > Chordata > Mammalia > Primates > Cheirogaleidae > Cheirogaleus > Cheirogaleus medius. Next base: position 59,431,692 of record VBSM01000361.1, on the reverse strand, counting down.
AAGCCAGTATGTAATAATCATAAGAGGAGTGAGTATTTCCCTTTTGCCAATTCATAATTACCTGGGTAAATGGCCAAAAGGGATTTGGCCTCCCCTTCATTCAAGGAACTGTGGGTCTTGGATTTGGATAGGAGTTCCTGACTCTCAATAGTACTGGCTTACTCACTAGACCTGGAATTATTTGGTGTTGGGTATTTAAATCAAAACAGATCTTAGTGGGTTGCCTGTTGATTTGAATACTTGAGTCTGATTAATCAAATATAGACAGGGATGCCTGCCTCTCACAACAAATTCTGAGATGACCTAAATATCCCTTATCCACCTTGCTGCCTGTTAGAATCACCATGCCCACTTTGTTTTTGGAAGTTAACTGCTACCTCCTGGACTCAGCTTTCCCCTGGGCTCTTCTCATCACTTCCTGAGTTTGGGGAGTCCGTTTCAGTAGCAGTGCCTCCTACCAAAATCGTTACCCCTAGGAACAAGAGTCAGTAAGTAAAATGATTAGTGATGTGATGTGCTCCTCACCAATCTACTTCTTGTGTTAAGAGTGAAAGAATCTTAAGGGTCCAATCAGGAGATATAAGTGTAGTTAGTTATATGATTACAATTTGATATGCAGTTGACCCTGAACAGCAAAGATCTGAACTGTGAGGGTCCACTTGTATGTGGATTTTTTTCGACCCAATGTGGAGCATCTGGGTGACATGGAACTCAAGTATAGGCAGGTTCTGCCAGACCTAAGTGTGCCCAGACCTGAGTATGCTCAGATGCTGAGTATTTTAGGGGAGGGGTTGAGAGGGTTCTTGGAACCAATCCCTGCCTATAGCGAGGGATGACTATAATTTGAATAGAGTAAAATGTTGAGAGAACGCATTTCACCATAGGCTCCTCACTTCCATAGAACCTACACTAAGGCAGTTGGCACCAGTTTCATACTGGAAATAGGAATTTAGTTTCAGTTAAGTATCATCATCTGTCATAGTGAATCAGTGCCAATTTGAATAAGGTTTGTTTTCAACTTGTAACTTTATTTTAGTTGTATTAGAACTACAACCATACAGAGTTTATAATTTTTATATTTGTAGATATTTAAGTAACATTTTAATAAAAATTACTTAGGCAATATTCAATAACTGAATTTTTAACCTTTAAAAAGGTCCATATATCACTCAAGGTTGAGGAATATTAGCTAGTCTGTGTTCTTAATTCTGAGCCAAATTAATGAGAATAAATTGATCATAGGTTTTTAAGTGCTATAATACTTAAGTTAATTCTGTGCTTAGATTCTAACAAATTAGAATTCAGATACTCTCATTTCTCTTCTCATATTGCTCATTACTGCTGTATTTCAACTGCTTTTCATCAATATTGTATTCTGTAATTGCCCCTTCTTTATTCTTCTAGAGGATTCGGAATATTATCTTTTTTTAAACACCTTGCAAGCCCATTAGTTACAAAAAAAATATTCATCTGTGCTTGTGGTTTAAAGAAAAGTTTAATGAATGTTTTTCCAAAAATAGCTACCCTAGAGTAGGTTTTTAAAATGGCTACTAGGTGTTAACCCTTCAGATAGTTCTTTCTTGTTTAATACTTATTGGAAGTTCTAGATAAAAACTCTTAGTTTATGGAGTGCAGCTGGATTTGCTTCTCTTCGTATGACTCACCAAAAGCTATTCAAAGCCTTTCATTTTTTTGCTATTTTCGTTTTCTGAAACTTCATTTTAACAAATATTTAAAAATAGCTTTAAAAATTATTATTCTCCCGGAATCTCCTTGGAATGTTATTTCATTTGCTCCAAAGATTTTTTTCAGCAAACTGAATTGGTTTTATTTCCAGTATTGTGAGGCTAGAGATAGGTCTAATGAATACTATAAAAACTCAGCAGTTGTGTTTTGAATTTTTCAAACATTGATAATTTGCGTGAACATATTCTTCATAGTGTTTAATAATTATATGGTTTTGTGACAGGTGATTTCTGTCTGTTAAATTGTTTGGTATCACCAAATAAATGAAATTTATTTTATTCTCAGAATAAAAATGCCTTCATGAATATTCTTTAACATTTCTCTCTAACTTAAGGCTATTTCTCTCTTGCTGCTATGTATTTAAAAGGAATGCCATTTAGTTTCACTAATACTATAGTATATACAAAGCTTTTATTAAAAGCATTTTTGATTACTTAAAAATATTTTTTCAATACTTTTCATTCTGTAGTAATCATGATTAAAAACAAGTGTGACCATATGACAACAGAGTATGCATGGTACAATTTTATGAGTACAGAGAAAGGAGTTCCAGAAATGAACATCAAGAAGTTGGTGGTCCTGGCTCCAGCATTCCCTCCACCTCAAAAACCGGTGCCATAGTATTTTAATCTTACTTTAAAAATTGTTAGGAATACACCTGGTCAACCTAGGAAAAAACTGGGGTGGAGTTTTTCCATTATGGCTGATTTTTACTATTTCAAGGATAAATTTTAAAAATAATGTTTTTCCTAGAGGATATTATGTTAAGTGAAATAAGTCAGCACAGAAAGATAAATACCACATGTCCTAACTCATACGTGGGAGCTAAAAAAGAAAAATTGAGCTCAGAAGTAAAGAGTAGAATTGTGATTAAATATTAGAGGCTGGGAAAGGTAGAGGGGAGGGGAGAATAGGGAGAGGTTGGTTAATGGATATGAAGTTACAGCTAGATTGGAGGAATAAATTTTAGTGTTCTGTAGCATTGTAGGGTGAATATGGTTAACAATAATTTAGTGTGTATTTTCAAAAAACTAGAAGAGAGGATTTTGAATGTTCACAACACAAACAGATGCTAAATGTTTGAGGTGATGGGTATTCTTATTACCCCGATTTGATCACTACTCATTATATACCTGTATTGAAATATCACTCTGTATCCCATAAATATGTATAATTATTATGTATCAACTAAAAATAAAAGGAAAAAATAATATTTTGGATTTTGAATGTATGTTAGAATAGTAGGTTTGATTATTAAAGGATTAGGGTAATGTCTCTTGTCCCAAAGAGGATAATCCTGGGATCTTGATAGTTTAGGTTTCCCCCAAATTATATTATATTTCTGGTTATCTGTGTGTCAATTACTCAATGAAAATTTTCTTCTAAATTCCCAGTAGATATTATCCTGTCACCTATTTGCTGCTTCTACTACTTTCATTCAGTAGTGGATTTGGGAATGCAGACTGATAGTAATTTCAGTTTACAATTCTAACTAATTTTAGTTTAACTTAATTAAGAAAAAGCATAATATTCTATAAAGAGCACTGCAGTTTTGGAAGGCAGTACTGTTGTACTGTTGTAAGTAAGAACATGGGCTTGTGAGCCTACCAATACCTGAATTTTAATTCCAGCGCTACCATTTCCTACCTGAGTAAATTACAGAATTCCTTGTTGTCTCATCTGTAAAAGAGATTATGTTGTTATTCCTGTCTCACAGGATTATAATGAGGAATACATGAAACAACATCTTCTAAAATGTTTAGCTTAAGTACTCAATAAATATAGCTGCTATTAGCTATTATTTGTGCCCAATAGTCACATCTCTGTTAGGTTGGTCATTATTATTTTTTTTCCCTTTTGCCTAAGTTTTCTTGAAGGATAGTTTTAGGAACTTACAGAAATATTATAGATGAAAACGATTTGAAAGGTATGCTGTACTATACAAATATAAGATAGAAGAACTGTATTATGATCATTATTATTAGCAATAGCAGTTAAAGCTGTATGGTTTAGTGGAAAGAAAATAGTTTTGGAAGCTCTGGCTTCCAAACAGATCTGGCTGCAGACCAAACTTATATCATTTACTACCTGCTATTTGGGTAAGTTAACTAGTCAGAGTTTTGGTTTTCTTATCAATGAAAATGAGAATAATAATATCTTCTATCTTGTGGAACAATAATACCTATGATGTTGTGAGGGTCATTGAATGAAAAGCTTAGGCAAGAGGGTCCAATGTAGTTTTCTTTCCTCCTTCCTAACTAGAGACTAGGAAGTTTCTTTGGCAAAAACAATCATCCTTTCTGAAGCATAGTATGTATTAATTTTGTATTAGAGTTGATTGTATTTTCATTAATGAATTGCAAGTAAGATAGAATTGACTAATGTGTTAGGAAGATGAAGAAAGTAGGGGTGCTGGTTTGTATATGGCCCTGAATTAGATTTTAGAACTTTTGAAGATGAATTTGTTTAGTATAAAGAAAGGATTTTAAGATATGAATACAGTCGGCTACAGTGGATGTGCTATAAACCCCAACAAAGTAGAAAATAGGGAGCTGGGGGGTCTCTTAGGTGTGCAGGAATAATATATATCAAGAAGTTTTATAAATGCTAAGTCATTTTAGCAATCAGATATTAATACTTTTTTACCCTTGCCAAGAGTAAAGGGCAAATTTCTGGGGATGGTAGATCTCCCAAAATCTTTCTGGGTTTGGTATATTCTTCTTTGTGGGCAAATTGGCTGCTGTCTATTTACACAGCCATTGCTGCTGCATATAAGCACTTAGATGTCTCAATAGTTAGAGGCTTAAGAGAGTGTTTAAATATGGCAATGTCCAGTCTAGCTTTATGGATAAAAAGCAAGGTGCCTGCCTCTTTCTATGTTTATCAAATCTTGAAATCTTAACTGTGTGACAGTTTGGTAAAGTTTCCTGCAGACAGATAAATTCTGCTCTTCTGTGATGTGGAGTCATATTTCACTCTTCAGTAGCTTCTCATAATCTGTGCATACAATTTGGCTTGTACATGGCTCCCCTCCTCTCTAGTTGCTTCTCCTGCCACTCCCCACTTTCCACCCTAGGCTGTAGCCACAGAAAATAAAACGTTTACATTCACACCTGGTAAGCTTTGCTTAACCTTTAGCACTCTACTCAAGCGTTAGCTCTTTTGCTAAACATTTCCTGATTTCTGCAATTAAATTGCTCATTCCTACAAATTTCTGTCTTTTCAAAAAATGAGAAGCTATAAGACCACTGAGCTTGCATTATCCCATAACTTCAATCTGCTGATGTCAAGTGGTAGCTGCCTTTAGGCTGGGCATATGTTCTCCAGTTCACCATTCGAGGTGCTTCAGTGATACAGCTGGCCACTTCATGGATTAACCGGCCAATCTGGCCCCTTTATTTGGACCTCTAAATTAGGTATAAGTGTTTCCAAGACTGAACTTTTTGAAAGAGATGATTTTCTCTTTATATCCCTATTGCCCAGCATATATTTGACACAGAAAGCCTTCAATAAGTACTTATAGAATTGGAGTGAATGGAGTAAAACCTTTCTTAACCAGAGGACTTTGCCCTTTTCCTAACTTTTGCCTTCTTCATTACTTTAATTAGATCATGGCATTCGTCTTACAAATTATTCTTCATAGCATAGAACATAATGGCTAACGATAGTGATCAACTCTTCCTGAAGACAGAGCAAGAGAAAATGCTCTTAAAATATAGCAGGGTTGATTAAAATTAGGTGGGGAAACTTTTCCTAGCTGTAACAGTTGTTAGGAATGGATTACTGTGAGCTGCTGTTGTGTCTTTTTATTTTGAAATCTTCCATGGGATTGGCATACACACTGAAGAGATAGGGAAGGGCAACATAAAATTCCTTGTGAGTCTGTGCAATGCACTAGTGAGTAATCAGAATATTTCAGAAAACTGACTCTATCTTATATATACAGTATGAAAATATGTTATAAAACATTGTACATTTAGATAGAATTTGAGACCAAGTTGTAATCAGCAGGTGCACAACTACAAAAAATGTGGAATTTGTCATTCTAAAATTTGTTCTTCTATCAAAAACAGCTGTCTCTTAATAGTGCCTCATACTGTTGGCAAATTCATTACAAATGCAGGAAGCAACTCCTGTTTCATATGATTGGGATTTGTAAAAATAATTTAGATGTAAGCTATCCACAAGCCATTTTTTTTTAGTAACAATCCTATCTAAATACTCATATTTTGGCATTACACATGAGTGTCATAGTTTAAATTTTGGAACCTCCAAGCAGAAATTTAAGAAAGGGCTCATTTAGGATGGAATGGCAAACACTGCTAATAAGGAGAGTTCTCATTTTGGTTTCTGCTCTCCTGCTCCCACCCCTTAACCCAAAACCCAAAGAAAACATCTGGAGTTATTTAGGCAGTATAACTATTCTTAAAAGAATGGGTTTCTAATCATAAACTCTTTCTGGCACTGAAAAATGCTTTTGGATAGATAGAATTCATGATTGGTAAAAATATGTTTGAATGCATAAAGTCTCTCTCAAATCATGAGAGCAGATTTTGGGAGTATTTGGGACCAACACTGGTGGAGTTGTTTATATCGTTTGAGAAGGAAGCAATCCATAAGTTTACAAGTGTTATTCTCTCGGCTTTTCTCTTAACATATTCTACAATAAAGGTAGCTAATTTCTTGTTAAATGATGGTTGTTTTATTTTGAAAGACACGTGCCAAAGGTATAAATTTCATTTTATTCTCTTTTCTTTTTATATATTTAAACAAGTTTTGCTGCAGGAAGACAAAGAGGATATAATACCCTTCAAAGCTCCTATTTTCAGCCTCTCTTTTGTAGTTTTGTCCTTGTTAGACAAAGGATAGGTAGGAGAAATAATAGCTAAGCATTGAAAAAAACAGTGTCAGTTAAGGAGTGGAATTGAAAGGTATACCTGTGTTGCAATAAATCAACAAATATTTATTGACTATCCACTCTGTATTAAAACACAATGAGAGATATATTGAGGTAAAAAGGGTTCCTAGAAGAACTTGAGTATTCTTGAGGAAATGAGATGTAAACATATGAAAGTTTAAATAATGATGCAAGATAAAAATAATCATAATTGTTAGTAATTACCAAATGAAGAGTTCAGTTAAGTGCTATTGGAGTTCAGACCATAAAGCTAAACAAAGGGCTTTATGAAAGAAGAATTTTAAGAAGCTGCTTGAAGAATGGGTAGAATTTAGATAGATGGAAAGTAGAAAGAAGTTGTTTCTGCTCTTCACTTTAACCGGAAAGCCAGGTGTGGAAGTCAGGAAGAGCAGAGTTAGTATCACGTTGCTTTTGAGTCAAAATCAGCAGTTAATCATGTGGGAGAATTTTAACTTAATGAGTCCAAGAAGACCTCTTGATGATTTCAGCATATTGTAAGTCCTCTTAATTCAGGCCTATAAAACAAAAACAAAAACAAAGAAGTTTTTAAAATGCTGGAATGGCATAAGGAAAGTGATATAATCCAGGATATTCACTATGAAAGGAGCAATATTTTATTATTAAACTTGGACATTTCAAACATTTTAACTGAGGGAAGGAACACACACAAAGAAGCCATGTGTCTCTATTGGAGAAACCTTAACTTTCAGCTGAATGATATACCTAATAACGACAGACCATCAGATAAGCTTTCAGAGATTCTGATCTTGATGTGAGTTACCGATCTAAAGAGGAAAAGATTGTCTTTATGCCTTCATTCTTCCTTATCCTCAGAACTGAAGTGATTCTGTAATATTTTACTCAAGATCATGTTAAGGGAGATATTATCATTCTTGTCATATTTTTTTTCCCCTTTTTCCTATCTGACTTTGTTTTACTGCTACAAGTAGAGAATACACTTATCAGTATGTCATTAATAAATTAACAATTAAAAAAAAATCTAAAACTATTCACTGCCATTTACAACAAGGTATAGATAGAAATGTAGAGATTTTCCTTGTTCTTGCTAACCTTGGATATTAATACTAATTCCAATGTGATAGATGATAAAAAATATCTTGTTTTATATTGAACACTAATATTAGTATTTTATTACTAATGATATTGCATCTCATGTTTATTGACCAATTTTATTTCTTCTTTTTTGAGCTGCCTATTTATATACTCTTTGCTCAGTTTCAGTTGCATTATTTCCTTGTTAACATGTTAGAGCTCTTTATATATTAAGGGCTTTACTTTTTTCATATGTTCTGAGTTTTTTCCCAGTTTAAAATTTTATGAATTTTTGCTATATAAAACTTTTCATTTTGAAATAATTATAGAGTCAAAAGAAGTTGTAAAAATAGTACGTAGAGTTCCCTTGTACCCATCATCCAGCTGTCCTTTCCCCAGTGGTCCCGTGTTGTATAACTGTAAACATATTAAAACCAGGAAATTGGCATTGGTATAATACTGTTAAGTAAGCCACAGAACTTAATTTGGATTTTACCAGTTTTTGCATGCATTCACATGTGTGTGTTCTGTGAAATTTGATCATGTGAATAGATTTTTGTAACTACTACCATCAAGATAAAGAACTGTTCCATCACCATGAAGAAACTTCTTAGTGCTGCCTTTTTGTAGTCTTAACCTCACCTCCTTCCTAACTCTGAGTATCCTCTGATCTGTTCATCTCTGTATTTTTATGATTTTGAAATGTTATATAAATGGAATCATATAGTATGAAGCCTTTTGAGTTTGTTTTCACTCAGCATGTCCTTGTAACACCTAAGTTGTTGTATGTGTCAATAGTTTGTTCCCTTGTATTATTAATTAATACTCCACTATGGTGTATCTATATATAGTTTGTCCATTTACCATAAAGGACATTGGGTTGCTTCTAGTTTGGGCTATTACAAATAAAACTGATATGAATATTCATGTATAGGTTTTTATGTGAAGATAAGTTTTCCTTTCTCTAAGAAAAAATGCTTGGGAGTGTGATTGTTGGGTTGTGTGGTAAGTGTATGTTTAATTTTATAAAAAGCTTTTTATAAAATTGTTTTCCAGAGTAGCTGTACTATTTTACATTTCTACCAGCAATGTATGAGAAATCCAGTTTCTCCACATCCTTGTCAGTATTTGGTACTGTCGGCATTTTTTATTTTAGCCATCTTAAAAGATATGTAGTAATATTGCACCTTGGTTTTAATTTCCTAAATGACTAATGATATTGAACATCTTTTTATGTGCTAATTTGCCATACTTACATCCTCTTTGGTGAAATGTCTGTTAGAGTCTTTTTGCCTATTTTCAAATGTATTGTTTATTTTCTTACTGTTGAGTTTAGAGAATTCTTTACATGCTCTGTATACAAGTCCTTCTTTGGATATGTGATTTGCAAATATTTTTACCTAGTATGTAGCTCATCTTTTTATCTAGTTAATGGGGTTTTTTGCAGAGTAAAAGTTTTTAATTTTGATGAAGTCTAGTTATTATTTTTTTCTTTTATGGATAGATTTTTTTCTTTTTTTTATCAAGTTTTTGATGTGATATCTGAGAACTTTTCCTAGCCTTAGGTCCCAAAGATGTTCTCTTCTAAAAGTTTTATAGTTTCACAGCTCACATTTAAATCCATGATCCATTTTGCATTGATTTTTGTATATAGTATAAGTTTTAGGTCAAGATTCTTTTTGTGTGTATGCCAAGGATTTCCAGTTGTTCTAGCACAATTTGTTGAAAAGACTATATTCCCTCCATTGAACTACTTTTGCACCTTTGTCAAAAATCAGTTGGTGTATTTGTATTGATCCATTTCTAGGTTCTCTGTTCTGTGATCTATTTGTCTTTCTTCTGCCATTACCATACTTACTGTCTTGATTATGATAGCTATATAGTAAGACTTAATTTAACATCAGGCAGAGTGGTGCTTCCTACTTTATTCTTTTTTTGTAAAACTGTTTTAAAATAAGCTTCTCTGTATCTGTCATAGTTGTCATGTTTGCAGCAAAAGGCTGGCGCTTCTCCAGATTGCCTATTTGTGGGACTGGTTTTGGCTAAGCCTAGGAGAAGGTGCTAGGACTTTGTTGGAGTGAGCTTCTGAACGTTCAGTTGAGCAGAGGGTGGGAGGGAGAATTTTTTAGGGAATAAAAAGTGGTCCCTGGCCGGGCGCGGTGGCTCACGCCTGTAATCCTAGCACTCTGGGAGGCCGAGGCGGGCAAGGTCAGGAGTTCGAAACCAGCCTGAGCAAGAACGAGACCGTCTCTACTAAAAATAGAAAGAAATTAATTGCCCAGCTAAAAATATATATAGAAAAAATCAGCCGGGCATGGTGGCGCATGCCTGTAGTCCTAGCTACTCGGGAGGCTGACTCAGAAGGATCGCTTGAGCCCAGGAGTTTGAGTTGCTGTGAGCTAGGCTGATGCCACAGCACTCTAGCCCAGGCAACACAGTGAGACTCTGTCTCAAAAACAACAAAAAAAAGTGGTTCCTAATGTTAAACAAAGACATGACATCATTTTAAATTATTTTGTAGAAAAATATCCTTTGGTGATATCAGTATAAGGCTATGATAGAGTGTTTAGGATGGCATTGTCCTGCTTGAAAGCAAAGGAGTAGATGAGTAGGTTTTCAAGGACCCTTCTGTTGTTTTCATTTTATTCACTGTTGTCAGGGACTTGAGTTTAGGTTTCTACAGCAACCACAGTCTGGACTTCATAATACTAACACTTTGTGTGCATGTGGTGTTAACTCTAATGCTTTATACACTACATGTGGCAGAGTTACGGTTGCTATGGAGATCAGTCTTTGGACACACTTGGTTGATAATGATGTTTCTCATATGTGGATTTTACTGCTGAAAGAATATGAGGTGATGCTGAGTTGATCAAGAGATGTATAAGCCTGTCAGTAGTTTCTCTATAGCTTAGAATCTCACATTTGAAAACTTTTGTTTTACATTTGGTCACAAACATACTAAAGTGTGTGTGTATCTGTGTCTGTGTGTGTCTTAATGTGTAAGTTTGATACTTAGAAAATACAGTAGAGAGAAAATATGACTATAAAGGACACATTATCAGAAGAATTTGACAGATTCCTCTTGGCTAGTCTATACCATTTCTAAAACATACTGCAAAAATTCAAAAACTAAATATCTTAGATAATTTTAGTAGTCTTATAATAAGGTCAGTTGTCAGTGGAAAAGTAAAGGAAGCACAATTCTTGTGAACTGCTCTAATTTGAATGTAGATCCTTGGGGTAACAGCTAATAAAAACCTTTTTCTTGGGGCACTGTATCTCTGAAGAGTCCTTTGAACTCCTCGAATAAAAAACATTAGAAGAAGTAGAGTAGGTGATTTTATTTGTTCTTTTCCTTTAACAAAGTGTCAGTTAAACTAGGACACAACTCCTAGTCTTAAATTTAAGCTAATACAGACTGTCACTGAATATTTTCATTTATAGAATTTTTGAAGCAAATCTAGTTTTAGGTTGATATACATTCCTGTTTTGGGTTAGGGAAACTTGTCATTTATGAGTTGCTATACCACATTAGTGGTTCTCAACTCTGGCCTCACATTAGCATGTGGAGCGTTTAAAAAACACTGATGTATGAGCTTAACAAAAATTAAATCAGAATTTCTGGGAATGCGGGAAGGCAGGCCATTGGTATTCTTGTTTTGTTTTTTGTTTTTCAAGCTAACTACTTGATACTTTTATTTTCTGTTGATACATGACCAGGATTGAGAACCAGTGCAGCAAAGTCTGTTTTCATCTAGAATCTTAAATTTTAGCTAAATTTGTATATTAGGATATACCAATAGAAGTAATATGAAATATTACAGAAAGTTTAGAAAGGTCAGTTTTATCATCTATATTAGTTTCCTATTGCTGCTGTAACAAATTATCACAAATCTAGTGGCTTAAAAGAATACAGATTTTTTACAACTTTAATAACTTGTGTTCTGGAGATCAGAAGTCTGAAATGGGTCTTACAGGACTAAAATCAAGGTGTGGGCAGAGCTACGTTCCTTCTGGAGGCTGTTGGGGGAATGTCTTCCTTGCCTTTTCTAACCTCGAGAGGCTTCCCACCTTCCTTGACTTGTGGCTACATCACTCTGACCTCTGCTTCTGTCATCTCCTCTCCTACTCTCACTCTGATCCTCCTGCCTCCCTCCCACAAGGACCCTGTGATTACATTGGGCCCATCCAGGTTATCCAGGATAATCTCCCCATCTTGATACCCTTAACTTAATCACAGCTGCTACGCGAAGTAACATGCACTGGTTCTGGGGATCAAGACGTGGACATATTTGGGGGCCAATTATTCAGCCCACAATACTACCTTAACACAATGATTATCACTTTGGTATTTTCCTTCCTAATCTTTTCTAATATGCATATTTTTATTTGAATTATAATCATGCACATAAAATTTTCTGTCTTTTTCTATTTAGTCTTCTTAACCATCTTTAAATGGCTATATAATATTGCATCCATGATTATATCATATATTATATTATATTATACATATCTTTATCCTTTTGAATTTTTATGTTGTTTTGGAGTCTCATTATTGATAGATCAATCTGTGATCTACATTTTTGTTTATTAGACAGAATCCATGATGTGAGAGTACTGAGCTAAAATTATAAACATTTATGTAGTGTTAAATTTAAACTGCGAGATTGCATTTTTGAAGTGTTCTAACCAATTTGCAATACTATTAGCAATGTAGGAGAGTACTATTGTCACTACATCTTTGCCAATATTGGTCATTATCATTTAAAAAAGATTTTTTACTAATTAGGTGAAAAAAATGTTACCCTGATTTAAATGTAATTTATTTGAACATTATGTTTGCATTAGTTTCTCTTTGTGTGTCTTGTTAATTTATCTCTCATGGTCTCAGTTATTTTCTTGTTAATCCTTATGAGACCTTTATATAGTGAAATTATTGTTTTACATGCTGTAAGTGCTTTTTTTAAACGCAGGTTTTTAATTTTAAACGTTGATATGTTTGTTTGGATTCTTCTGTTTTCTCTACACTTAAATTTTTCCACCTAACAAAGGTTTGCGGTAAATATTCAGTTCTGTGTTTTTGTTTGTTTCTTTCTTTCATGGTTTAGTCACTGCCTTTAGCAAATTGCTAACAAGCTAAGAAGTTTGGGGACTTGTGAGTCCAGATCTAACTCTATGACTTACTGTACCAAAGCAAGTACCAAATTAATTTAGTTCCGTTTACATAATTTATCACAATTGGAAACAATTATCTAGAAGGACTGGAGAAGAAATCTAGCAATTTTAGCATAGTCCTAAGACGTTTGTTGCCCTTTGCTAGAAGGTTTATTCACCATGCTGTCATGTTGTGTGTTCATGCAGATAATTGAGAATTATAGTAAGCTATCTTAGTCCATGATAAACAGACAGAATGCACTTTAATTACATTCTAATTTATTATCTGGTGAAAGTACCTTGCTAACAAATCAACTTGGATATGACTTATTGGATAGCCTTTGCACTTAGAGGAATAATCAGTCTGTAATCATAAACAACATGAACCGTTCATCTTCTAGATTGCTATCATATTTATTACCCTCAAATGTCTGTGCCGAGTCTCTTTCCTGTTTGTTTCCCATTTCATGGCTCATGGCCCCCATTCTGCCTGCTGTAAGTTGGAATACTGTGCTTACAAATTTATTTCCTTGAACTAAGGGTTAGATACATACCTGGGAAGAGAATTCTGTCATTTTACCACAGGAATAAAATGTATTCCCACCCTCCACCCCCCAATAATAGTAAATAGGATAAATGTCACTATAATGTACTAACATGTAATTTATTCCCGGCTATCCTGGTAAGAACTAGCACAATTCTAATTTTATAAATAAATAAAAACATTGCCCCCAGGAATAGCTACCATATCCTTTAATATCCTCTATTACTTCCCTTTGGTTCCAAAAAGAAGGTACACAAATTAAACTGAAAAACCAACCAGCCCCTGTTCGTTTATTCTGACGCAAACTCCTGCAGAGAATTGATGCCTCGGAGTAGATTTCACTAAGTGAATGCAGTTTTCTGATGCAGTACCTTTTCATAATTCTACCACTTAAGACTGATGGCAGAATGAACAACCTATGGCACTAGTTCCACAGAATAATTTAGGATAAGTTTGTAGTATTACATTTTCTCAGTTGACCCAAATCTTTTGGAATGCTACTTTGTTAGGTGGATGTTGGAATGGAGCTAAGATGCGGGTGTGGGGGTACAAAACAATATAGAACAACTTAAATAAATTTATAACCAGCCTCTCAGATGGAGCTACAATAAAGAGTTGTTAATTGCCTTCTCTATTTCAGACACCCTTTTTTTCTTCTCCTCTACCTCTATCTCAATGATTTTAGTTGAATCTACTGATTCTGCTTAGTGTCTTTAGCAACCAAAGCAGATAATAATCCTCATCTGAGAGTACCCCCTTTTTATGAACAAGGATCTTATACTTAGCAGAGACCTCACTAGTGCTTTTGGTATAATGTTATCACAACAAATGTACTTATACTCATATAGCTGGTAAATGGTGGAAGGGACCTGGTACTTCTGCATTTTAGTGCTAAGATTTTTAAAAAAGTTTTTGGTCCAAATTGTGTTAAAAGAGGAGGTAGAAAGATATTGGTCTATTTCACTATGCTATTCCACATTGGAAATTGATTTTGGCATGCAGATCAGCTTAGGTAGGCTTGGGAGTTCTTTTCCGCTGTGAAGAATTTTGCAGGAACTATAGTTTTTAAAAATCTGTTAACTTTTGATGTGCTTTGTTAATCAGTTCCATTTGAGATTCCTAGTTTTATTTGGGTTCATATATGAGTGGTAAAATTGTGATGTAACATCACCTTTCTAATTTCCATTTTTTTCCTTTCTCTCTCTCGCTCTCTTTTTTTTTTTTTTTCCAGTATTCCTTCTGAACTAGATAACATCTGGGGTCTTAGCCATTAAGTTAAGATTCTATGATTATGTCCCTTCAGTGCCATGTCCAATTCCCTGTATATTCTCCACCTTCACACAGTTCTAGGTTTCTGGAGTTTCCAGTGGGGCATTCTCCTTAGGACTTGGTTTGGTTCTAATTAAGGCATTGTCACTATTTTATTGACTCCTCTGTTTCCTGACCTCTCCTGCTGTCTCCTTATGGCTAGATCCTATGTGCTATCCTGTCTGTGAATATTAGCAAGGACTAGGAGATACCCTTGAATACTTTCCTACCAGAGAAAGCCCATATGCTTCTATTGGGACTAACCCAAAAGAAAAGCCATAATTAGAATTTTGAAATCAAGTTGAAGGAGAGAGAGAATGCTATCTTGACCAGGTGCAGAAGGAAGTGTTTCTGAGCAGTCAGGGCCTTGTTTTGTGCATCCAAGTTAGGTAGCCACCTATTTTATCTGACTCTCTGGCTGTGCCTGAGAATGTATGTATGGTTGGTTTGCAGGGGCTAATGCCAAGCCCAATCCTTCTCTGAAGTTATAGCCTAGTTTGTTTTGGAGAAAATTTACTTCCTGTGGGCCACTCCACTCCCTTGGCTCTATAGCTGTTACTTCCTGCTTTGGTTCCTGATATTTCCTTCTATTGGCAGTATTTTCTGGATCTGTGCATTCTTTGCATGAGTTATTTCAGGACCTCTTTCTGAGAATATGTTTGAACTCCATTTTAGAAATAATTACTACACAATTATGGTCTGAAATTAGTGGCATTTTGACCTTCAGGAAGACCCTTGTAGAATCAAATTAAAACCAAATAGCCATATTTGGCCATACTGGAATGTAAGTTCCACTTTGGTGTCCAGCCTTATAATTCTCCCAAAATAGATCTTACTAAGATCACTAATGACTTCCATATCACTAAACCTAATGGATTTATTTTAGTCTTCATCTTAATTGCACTGCTGCCAGTTTCTTTTTTCTTAAAAAAAAATACTCTTATCCAGGCGATTAGATATTGAAATGCTCTCTTCACTCTATTCTCTCTCCAGTTTATCCCATTCATATTCTTCAGTTACCAGAAACAGTCTGCATTAGTCTCACCTCACCCACCTATCTTTTCGGTCTACTCTCCACATTTCTGAAGGGTGTAAAAGTAGATGTGAACCTATTGAAAACATACCATGTTTTTAAATAGGAATTTGAGACCTATCAAAAAGTGTCAATTTGCCCTTACTTAATTAACAAATTAAAATAATCCCAATAAAAATACTAAAAAAACTAATGATAAAGTACATACTAAACTCAGAAAAACCTTGAAAGAGAAGTGAAATGTAGGGAGAACTAGCCCTTCCAGATGTTAAAACATAAGATAAAGCTTCAATTAAAGCAAAATTGTACTGGTGCATGAATATACAAACTAATAGGGCAGAATTGAAAATTTAGAAGTAGACTAGGAAATATAACAACTTAGGACATGGTAACTCATATTGGGGGAGTAAAGATGGACTCTAATAAATGGTATTGGTACAACTTTGAAGCCATCTGCAAAAAGAGAATATTAGGTCCATACATAAATCACATTGCACATTTGGATAAACTCCAGGTAGGTCAGAGATTTAAATATAAAAAACAAAACGATGGTTATGTAAGATACGGTGAATGTTAAAAAAAAATAAAATAAAACCACAGGAGAATTAATTATAACTTTAGAGTTATAAAGCCTTTCTAAAACTGACTCAAAACCCAGAAGTCAAAAGATTGGCAAATTTGCCTTTAAAAAAATCTGTGTGACCAAATATTACCATAAGCAAAATCAAAACAGAAATAAAAGTTGAAGAAAAAAGTTGCCACTTATATTTCAGACAAATATATGTGTGTGTATATGTATATATACATATATATACATATACACACACATATATAAAGAGAAAGAGAGACCGTGTGTTCCTAGAAACATAATAGAAAAATGGTCAAAAGACATGAACAGATAGTTGTCAGGAAGGGAAGGAAGTACCTTGGTATCAGTGGGGGATTGGTTCTAGGATCCCCTGTGGATATCAAAATCCATAGATGCTTAAGTCCCTTATATAAAATGTAGTATTTGCATATAACATATGTACATCCTTCCATGTACTTTAAGTTATCTCTAGATTACTTATAATACCTAATGCAATGTAAATAATTTGTAAATAGTTATTATACTATGTTGTTTAGGAAATAATGACAAGAAAAATGTCTGTACGTATTTAGTATAGACACAACCATCCATTTTTTTTCCTGACTATTTTTAATCCATGGTTGCATGAATCCATGGATGCAAAACCCATGGATATGGAGGGCTGACTGTATAGATGGCTCTTAAATCTATGAAAGGATACTCACTTTACCTAAAATAAGAGACTTGCAGATTAAAACCACAATAAGATACAGTTTCTTACCTATCACGCTGGTAGATTAAAAGTTTGGTAACTTGTTTGGTTGCCTAGGTTTCATATATTGTTGGTAGTAGGAGTGCAAAATTTAGCAGTAACTTTCAAAATTACAAATGCATTTACCATTTGACCCAACAATACTACTTACAGGACTATCTGTAATAGCAAAATGCAGTAGCAGTTGGTTGGGCTTTTTCTTCTCATCCATAGGAGACTGGTAAATAATCCATGGTATGTACAAACGGTGGAATGCTATGTAGTTGCCAAAAATAAATAAATAAATAAATAAATAAATAAATAAATAAATAAATAAATAACAGATGTATGAAATGATAAAAAGCAAGGTACAGAACAGTATGGGTAACATGCTATCTTTTGTGTGAAGGAGGGAAGTGTGTGTGTGTGCATGCGTGCATGCGTGCATGCGCACATGCCTGTGGATTCATATCAGGATACATACCCTACATGAGACTAAGACTGATGACATGTGGGGGAGGAGGAAATCAGGCAGATAGTGACAGGTTGAGAGTGAGACCTTTTCATTTTATCTTCTTTTGATTTAAAAATGTATAAAATTATCCATAAATCTGATCATCCGTCTCCCCTTTTCTTGACAGTTTCTGTTTCTTTGAGCTTGGAGACTTCTAATGTGAATGGCAAGGCCCTAGATAGCCTGTGCGTTCAACCTTATCTTATAGCAGAGTTCCCCTTGTTCTTCCTGTGGTGGCCACCTGGGCCTTTTTGGCCTCTACCTTCGAAACTCTATCATGGGACCTTTCCTCATGCTCTTTTCCCCTGCTTGGAGACTTTGCCTAGTTAAAACTTGCTTCTCCTTTGATCTCTACAGACTGTTACTTCCACAGAGAAGCCTCCCCAGATAAGGTCAGATTTTCCTTTCACATATATTAGTAGCACCTTGTTTATCTCCTTTTATACTGTAGTTGTAAACACAGTTATACATTCTTAACTGAGATTGTTTAATGTCTGCCTTTCACGTTAGAAAGTAAGCCTCATGAGGGCAGGGACCATGTCTACTTTGGAGATAAAAGTACATATTTCATAGGGTAGTGAGGATTAAATGTGATGAAACATATTATTTGCTTAGCTCAGTGCTTGGCACATAGACACATAATGTTAGTTAGATCCTACTATATATTGTTTTGTTTTTTGTAGAAAGAAATTATATTATTTGTAAATAAATTAACTGGATGAAGTTTAAGGAAGAATTCTGGCTCTCCTTGGCCAGAGAAAGGATTACCTTTGGAGAACAGTAGCTAGTCTTTTTGTGAGAAGAGAAAGAGAAAATAGCTTATAGTCCTCTGCTATTCTAGGCTCCTGTATCTAAGTCAAACTGTAAGAAAGCAGCTTATTGCCAAAAGATTTTTGCCCCTTTTCCAGTTGCATTTTCCTTTTTATTTTTTAAAAAATCAAATAGCAGTAAGTTTCAAATAGAAATTTTCGGTTGGAATCAGGAAAATTAATACATAAAATTACAGCTCTATATTTGTCGTATCAACCAAAGTTGTAAAATATCAGGTAAAATTCAAGACAATGGGATCCAACATGTATCATGTATGGAATACATGTTGCATATCATGTATTAGGTCATTAAATATGAAATGTCCCATTTAGAATCAATAGTTTATTATACCTTAAACAAGAAGCAATACAGTTAATCAAAGTATGCACCTAAACTATCAACACAGTTTTGCCATATTACCATGGGCTTGTTTATGTCAGCAGTGAAGAAGCCTGGAGAGCAAGTGGGGATGAAATTGTGAAAGGCGTTTTCCACAGCTTGCTGAGAATTGAATATTTTTCATTGGAAGAAGTGGTCCAAAGCCTGAAGAAGTCATAGTCAGTTGGTGCAAGGTCTGGTGAATACAGTGCATGACAGAGTTTCTCAATCCAGTCTCTATAATTTGAGCAGCGTTGTTTCTGCAACATGTGGCTGATAGCTGTCATGTAAGAAGATTGGCCTGTCTTTATTGACCAGTCTGGGCTGCTTAATCACAAGCATCCTTATCATTTTGTCCAGTTGGTTGCAGTAGACATCTGTTGTAATCTATTGACCAGGTTTCATGAAGCCATAGTGCATAATACCAGCGCTGGACCATCAAACAGGCACCATTAGCTTTTTTTTGAGGAATATTTGTTTTTGGACTGTGTTTCAGCACTTCATCTTTATCCAACCATTGTGCCAAATGCTTGTGATTGTCAGAAAGAATCCATTTTCGTCACATGTAATAATACTGTCTAGAAATAGTTCACCTTTATGTCATGACAGGAAAGAAAATCGCTTCCAGACGATTTCTCTTCTGACTTTCATTTAATTGATGTGGAACCCATCTATCCAGCTTCTTTGCCTTGGTGATTTGTTTCAAATGGTCCAATATTGTGGGAATAGTAACGTCAAACCTCGCTGCTAATTCACGTGTAGGTTGAGATGGATTCACTTCACTACAGCTTTGAGGTCATCTTTATCCACCTTGGTCTCACATAACCCACGTGGCTCATTTTCAAGATTAAAATCACCGGAAGAGAACTTCTCAAAGCATCAATGTACTGTGCATTTGTTCAGTAGCCACATCCTTCCCAAACACTTTGTTGATGTTTGGAGCTGTCTGCACTACGTTGGTTCCACGAAAGAACTCATATTTGAAAATAACATGAATTTTTTTCACTATCCATGGTTTCACAAAATTGTTGTTAAAAAAAAATTTGAAAGATAATCACAAGCCAAAATGTGCATTTGAAAGCATGAAGATGTACCTTCATAATAAAAATAAAACAAGAAGTGTCAAAGTGAAATGTCAGAGATATCAATGGACAAACTTAGTACTCAAGGAAATCACACATTTCATACTTAATAACCTAATATACATGATAGAACAGACATTTTATGTTGTAGCACAGGGAGTGGTCTTATTGTGAATTGCTGAGATCGTATTTCCTATCACATGATTTGTAGGGTGGCTTCAAGGAGTTTTAAAAATTATAGTCTTGCTTCTTAATATTTTCTTCCAGTGTTCTCCAGCTACCATGGACTCATCTCAGTTCCTGACCTTTTGAAAATTGGTAGATTATTTTAACATATACTTTAAGTGTCATGTTTTTACTTTTTATATATTAAGTAGCTATTAAGAATATTATCTTTTCAGTTTACTCTTTAGATTTCTTTATTTTATATTACTTGAATGTCACCTGCCTTTCTCTCAGGATATTGGAGTTCTTAGATCCAAACTGAGATGTGGATAACTAGGAAGTATTATTTCCCGTCATTTTCCTTCAGAGCTTGAAAAGGGATATGCATAGAGCAAAAAGTACAAACTGAGGTCCTGTAGGCTATTTAGAGTTCTCAGATCCATTTTGCTCAGCTTATAGAGTATGTTGAAAAATCTGAATTTCCAGCCTCTGAAAATTCAGAAGGCCTGGTAACAGTGGGAAAATTCAGGAAGGCATGGTAACAGTAGGAAAATTCAGAAGGCCTGGTAACAGTGGGAAAATTCAGGAAGGCATGGTAACAGTGAAGAAGCACCATTACCACCACATGGCAGCAATGGGCAGTGTCTCTGTAGGTGTCACAGAAGCACTGCAGGTTGCCACAGATTTCATTCTTTGCCCCCAAGATTTGCCCCTTTGCTTCATTCATTTATATTCCTTGCCTAGTATCCGGCTTCATTAAGCATTTGAAATTGTAACCCCTGGCACGGAGGGGTGAGACACCGTTGGGTTAATAGCAAGGGAGGCTGAAATCATTGGTTTGCTGAGGGGATTCAGTTACACAGTCTCAGAGGACTTCCATCCCTATGGCGTGTCCTTGGGACTCCTAAGGGAGTCTTTTGACCCTCTCCTGATAAGTGAGATTTTAAAAATGGCTATGGATGTCTTATAGAAATGAATATAGGACAGTTAAGTAACTATTTAATGAAAACTATGGTGCTACCCAATCAAGACTGCTTTTACCTCTAGGACTGTTTTCTAGAGCTTCCTATAGTTCTTCTAAGATTGTCAAAATATGTTACCTCTTGGTAAAAATATTTGAATTTATTATTTTTTTCGAGAAGAGTTTTAAGGGGAAATATCCCATGACTAACAAGTTGGCAAGTTGGTAAGTAGCATAGAAAACAAATTCCTTATACCTTCAAAACTCTAATTTTTTTATTTTTAAAAATTGTAGTAAAATATACATCACATAAAATTTATCATTTTTCCAACCATGTTTATGTGTACAGTTCACTGACATTAAGTACATTCACATTGTTTTGTGACCATCACCACCATCAATTTCTAGAACTTTTTTGTCATCTCAGACAGAAACAATAACTCCTCATTCCCTCCTCTCCCCAGCCCTGGTAAACTCTATTCTATTAATATTTTCTATCTCTAAGAATTTGTCTATTCTAAGTACCATGTATAAGTGAAATCATATAGTATGCTTTTACATCTGACTTACTTTATTTAGCATAATGTTTTCAAGGTTCATCCATGTTGTAGCATTTATCAGAATTCCATCCCTTTTTATGGATGAATAATATTCCATTGTATGGCTACATCACATTTTGTTTATCCATTCATCTGTTGAGCAAAACTCTAATCTTTATATAAATATAATATATAGTTTTTCTTTCATGGCCCCCTGCCTCCTGAAAAAAAATCTCAGAGACCCCCAAATGTCCATAGACCATACTTTGAGAACTAATCTAGTGGAAGGGGCCTGCACAAACAACTGACAGTTTCTCCCTTGAGACATTTGAAAATAGAGGTGAGCAGAATCTAACTAAAGCCATATTCCAGTCCCATCCCAGCCCAGTTCCTTTCTTCCTAACAGAGTAAAGGCCAAATCCTCTGTGGGAAATAACATCAACTGTAGTCTCTCTCTACGATTATTTTATATATAGCATTTGACATATAATGAAATACTATGAGAAAGGACTTTGCTTCTAGCCATGAGGGAATAACAGGATCTGGAATTGCCTTTTCTCTGTAAAAAACTAGAAAACTGGACAATATACATGAAATAACTGCCTTCATATATTGGATAACAGGCAACACAGCACTATGATTCCTGAGAGGAAACAGAAGAGGTAACTCTATGATTGTCTTGGCTTTCTGCCTGGAGGTAATTTCCAGATCTTGGTACAGGGAAGGGAAACCCAAACAGCACCCTGGGTATTGCTGAGTGGTGTGAGACATAGAGCAGAGTTTGGGGAGCTGGTAGCTAGAATGTGCAGGGTAGTATACCAGACAGAAGGGAGCTATGCAGAAAAAGAGCTCTGTATCTGTAGAGGAGTCCCTTTGAGTCCTGTGGATGGGTAGGGTGAAATTCCATGAGGCTGTGCAAAAGCAACTTCAAGGAAAAAGTTATTGAAGCTGGGCACAGTGGCTCACGCCTGTAATCCTAGCACCCTGGGAGGCTGAGGCGGGTGGATCGCTCAAGGTCAGGAGTTCGAAACCAGCCTGAGCGAGACCCCGTCTCTACTAAAAATAGAAAGAAATTAATTGACCAACTAAAAATATATACAGAAAAAATTAGCCGGGCATGGTGGCGCATGCCTGTAGTCCCAGCTACTCGGGAGGCTGAGGCAGGAGGATCGCTTGAGCCCAGGAGATTGAGGTTGCTGTGAGCGAGGCTGACGCCATGGCACTCACTCTAGCCTGGGCAACAAAGTGAGACTGTGTCTCAAAAAAAAAAAAAAAAGAAAAGAAAAAGTTATTGAGAAGCTGTGAGCTGAATAATTCCAAGAGCTCATACAAGACCAGAAATCATTTGAATTCCCATTAGCCAGAGTAAAAAAAGACCTGAATGAATACATGTGATATTCAAAGGGAGACTTCAGGAGGGTCATACCTTTATAGTGGGACTAAAATAATTCTAGAATGAAGACTATTCTAAACACATTGTAAACATAAGCCACATGTAGATCAAATGGATTCATATGTAATTTAACTGCCTAGTAGAACACACTCCAGTCCTTTTTAGATGATTACAACAAACCACTCAGCAACATAAAATTAGCAATATTTGGCATATAATAAAAATTACTAGACAAATCAAGAGGCAAAAAAACCATAACTCATAGCCAAAATTAAAATCAATCAATAGTCCCAGAAATGGCAGAAATGATGGCATTAATAGACAATATTGTTGAAACAGCTATACTGTTTCATGTACTTTAAATATATTCAATATGTTCAGATAATTCAAGGAAAACATGAACATTATAAGTAGAGAAATGGAAAATACAAAGAATGATATGGAGGTGAAATATAAAGTATATTTAGTGATTTTTACTTGATGGGATTACAGACAAGTTAGATACTACAGAAGAAAAGATCAGTGATCTTGAAAAAAGTAGTAACTATCCAGAATATGAAGCATAGAAAGAAGACTGAAAAATTTCACAGAATGTCATTAATATTTAGGCCAATATCAAGTGGTTTAAACTATGAGTAGTTGGAACACTAGAATGTGGGAAGAGAAAAAATATTTGAAGACTCAATGTCCCAAAATTTTCCAAATTTGTTGGAAAGCATAAATTCCCAAATCTAAGAAGCTCAACAACCCCCAAGCAGAATAATCATAAAGAAAACCAACACCAGGAAACATCATGACCAAATTGCTGAAAATAAGTGATGAAGGGAAAATTCTTAAATTCAGGTAGAGGAAAAAAATAGGCACAGGACTGGGTGTGGTGGCTCACACCTGTAATCCCAGCAGTTTGGGAGGCCAAGGCAGGATGCTGGCTTGAGGCCAGGAGTTCAAGACCAGCCTGGGCAATATAGCAAGACCCTGTCTCTTCTCAAAAAAAAAAAA
>VBSM01000361.1:59364246-59385155 GCA_008086735.1 Cheirogaleus medius | reverse complement strand
GTACTCCATGGTATACATATACCACATTTTATTAATCCACTCACGTGTTGATGGGCACTTGGGTTGTTTCCACAACTTTGCAATTGCGAACTGTGCTGCTATAAACATTCGAGTGCAGCTGTCTTTGTTGTAGAGTGTCATTTGATCTTTTGGGTAGATGCCAAGTAATGGGATTGCTGGATCAAATGGTAGATCTACTTGTATCGCTTTAAGTTATCTCCATATTTCTTTCCACAGAGGTTGCACTAGTTTGCAGTCCCACCAGCAGTGTAGGAGTGTTCCTATCTCTCCGCATTCACGCCAACATAAAGCTCCCGATTTGCTTTGCCTTTGGGTGATATTTAGTATGTATTATTAGCTTGAAAATCAACAAAAAGTAAAGTAGTCTGCCTTATCCAGTGATTTTTCAACCAGGGGTGATTTTGCCCTCCTGGGGACATTTGGCATCATCTGGAGACATTTTTGGTTGTTACAACTGGGGAATGCCACTGGCATCTAGTGGGTATAAGTTAGGGATGCTACTTAACAGCCTGCAGTGCGCAGCCCCTCACAACAAAGATCTAGCTCAAAATGTCATAAGTGCCAAGATTGAGAAACCCTGGCTTTATCAAATTATTTATTAATACATTTAAAACCCTTTTTTTAAGAATGATGATTCTATCTTCAGCTTTCTCATCAATCTCTAAAATTTTTTACCATTTCATTTCTACAGTGGCTTTTATTAGTTACTTGTGGATGTAGCTCATGCTGTACCATCTTTATTCTCCATAGAGTGTGGCACAAAAAGCATAGAGTAATTACTTAATACTTCTTGAAGAAGTGGATATAATATCACTATCAGAGCATGATATAAGTGAATAAAGCAAAAAAATTTTTTAACTAGATTCAGGTAAATGCAATAGTTTGAAATAACATCAATAACAATTAACCAACTGAATTTTCACAGCATCCTTAGAAGATAGGTAGTATAGATTGAGTATTCCTTATCCATAATGCTTGGGACCAGAGTGTTTCAGACTTTGGATTTTTTTGGAGTTTTGCATATGTGCCTATACATAATGAGCTATCCTGAGGATGGGCCCCCAGTGTAAACATGAAATTCATTTATGTTTCATGTATAAGGTATCTTATACACATAGCCTGAAGGTAATTTTATACAATATTTTTAATAATTTTGTGCATGAAACAAAATTTTGTCTGCAATTTGTGACCCATCACATGAGGTTAGCTCTGGAATTTTCCACTTATTGTTGGCACTGAAAAAGTTTTGGATTTTGGAGCATTTCAGACTTTGCATTTTCAGATTAGGGATGTTCAACCTGTATTATACTGATTTTATAGTATAATAGTATTTTGACAATTTATGTAGTCAAAATGTTGCTGTTTATCTGAGCCAAAACACCTAGCCTCACTGTACCTTATTTTTGTGTTCTGTAAAAAGTGTGTTGGACTAGATTATCTCTGCTGCAGTTCCAACTCTGACATTCTAAATATCTTTTAGAAAGATGTAAAGATCCTCACATAGTTCATTTCTTAATCATTGTTTATAGATGAGACAGTAAAATGTTACCAGAGGACAACCATTGCCACTGATGTTTTTCAAAATAAGGAGTATAAAATATGGTGAATTGGACTGAATTTAGAGCAGAAGGTTGGTGTGTGTGATTTCCTTCCCCACTTTTAAAAAGATAGATGTAAGTTTGTGTCATTATTTGTTTAAGTTGGAATAAAAATTTAGTTCTCAGCAAATAAAGCTTGTTTGGTCTTGTCAGGTCAAGGCAATAGGCCACTTATCAATTTTTTTAACATTCAAATGAGATTTAATATGAAGATATTTTTGGAGGATTTAGGAAATACTGTATATGAACTTAAGTATCCTCCTGCAATCAGAACAATAGAAAAATACCTTTATATTAAATTAGACTAGAGAGATAGACATTGCTTTCACATGCTAATAGATGGAATTTAAATTTGTATTTATTTTTAATCAGTTGCCTAGTACTAAAATAAATTTGGATACCAGCAGCTCATAATAGTTAATAGCCTGTATAAATGGGTCCCAAGACACCTGTTCCTTTATTGTTAATGAAGCCCTATTTTATGTGCAGAAAGACTAGAGTTCCTGTTGATTCTCTGTCCTAGCACATCTCCTTGTCTCCTGTGTGCATATTTAAATAACATTAAGAAATGTTGTTTCCTCTTGTTTTCTGTCATCTCTAGAATTCTGCCAGACACACTTATTCTCCTTAATAGGTTGTTTGTTCCAAAATGCATTAGAGTGATATTTTTTCCTGTTTTGTGTGTTTTGAATTTTTTTTTTAGAATTAAAGCTCAATCATGTTATGAGGATTTGATGTAAAAATTATGATGAGTTAATAGCACCAGATACACAGATAGCCAAATAGTTTCTCAAAGAAAGCATAAGTGACTTGTGGAAATTTTAGTGGCCTGTGGAAATGTCAGAAAATAAACGAAAAATGTACAAACCAATTCCAGGATTCTAGTATTGTCTTGGTTTATTCTCCGACATTACTTAACTGTACCTACCCTCTTTGTATTTTCCATCACTGACAATTTGGAGAGTTTGTCATTATTTTATTTCTCCTTGCTATTTCATATCGAGCAAATAAGTCATTGATTATCTTGCAAATAATTTGAAAGGAGAAAACCATATAGATAAAGAACGATTATTACAATCTAACAGCCATTAGTTATTTTTCTACATGGTAGAATTTTGTTATGGATATGTGGCTTGAAATACCATTTGTAATCTATGGCATTCGTTTCTACTCTTTTTAGGGGATAGTGTATTAACAGGTTTTTAAAAGCAGTTTTTGAATATTTGCTGTAGAAGAAGGTGGAAGTTGTCCATCCTTTGACCTCTGGAGCTTTTCCTTCTCCAAACACCTGAATTTTTATTACTGTTGTTGATAGTTTAAAGGTCATTGTTGAAAAAGAGAATATGGTATCTGTGAAATAATAAGTGAGAATTACACTGCTGATCATTTCAGTCAGTTCTTCAGAATGTCTATTAAGTTCCCTGGAAACCCAAAAAGCATTTATTTTGTTCAGTGTGTAGAATACATTACATGACCAGCTCAAACACTATGAGTGCATCCCAAAAGGAGTGAAAATATATTCCTGGTAATGATAATCTTGCTAATAGGCAGACATTACTGTTAAAAATAGTTCATAGGGAAGGTTTTTTCACACCTTAGTCTTGTATTTTGTTGAATTCCTTTACAATAAAATTTACTATACCAAATAATTCCGCACAACATTGCCTTTGTCTTCAGCCTTGTGCCTCTCTATAGTGAAAAGGAAATCTAACATTGAATTGTGCATTCTGTAGAGATGAAAGTGGTGACTTGGCGATCTCTTCCTCATCATAGGTAAAGAGAAATGTGAGCCACAGTCTTCCCAGTGTTTTTAACCCTGCCGGCACGTTAGAATCACACCTGAGGAGTATTTTTAAATACTCACACCAGGGACCCACTCCTAGAGATTCTGCCTAAATTGGCATACGCTGGGATGTGAGTATTGTTATATTTAAAGCTCTTCAGGTGATTCTGTTTTGCAGCCAGGGCTGAGAATCACTCTTAGATACTTCTTAGAACAAGTTAAACTAAAAGCTATCAGTTTCTAGGTAGTTTTCCACACTATAAGTACTGTAGAAGAAGGCAAACTGAAAACCCTCTGGGCCAGGCACGGTGGCTCACACCTGTAATCCTAGCACTCTGGGAGGCCGAGGCTGGAGGATCGCTCAAGGTCAGGAGTTTGAGACCAGCCTGAGCAAGAGTGAGACTTCGTCTCTACTAAAAAATAGAAAGAAATTAATTGACCAACTAAAAATATATAGAAAAAATTAGCTGGGCATGGTGGTGCATGCCTGTAGTCCCAGCTACTCGGGAGGCTGAGGCAGAAGGATTGCTCGAGCCCAGGAGTTTGAGATTGCTGTGAGCTAGGCTGATGCCATGGCACGCTAGCCCAGGCAACACAGTGAGACTCTGTCTCAAAAAAAAAAAATGCTCTGAAAAGGTCTTCTGGTCGTGTGATCACTGGCTATAGGTCGGCATGTTTTTGGGGGGGATGAGCTTGGTATCTGGTTAGAGGCTCTGTAACCTCATATGAGAAAGGAGATGCTTGTCTAGGTTTTCCAGGTTTAAGTAATTTTCAAAAATTATGGCATCAGTTTTTTAGTAGACTGTGGAGTTTATAGTAGTTTATCCAAGACACATAATTTAGAAAACATTTTCCCATTTTTGAATCACATGTAAATCTAAGACAGTCTCTACCAGTATTAAAATGTTTTAATTGAAAATTTTTGTTTTTCAATTAAACCATGGTATACCTTACTTACATCACCCAAATTCACTCCTTTCATAAACATGCATACCCTATTTCTGTATTCTCACCATGGATTGTTCTGCACAATGAAATATCTAACTTTTAATGAACTTGCTTTGGTGTAAGAAGCATAAAAAGAATTTATAAATGCTAAACTTTAGCAAATTTAGCAATAGGGGTGTGAAAATAGGGAAGCACAAGTAGGACAAGCATTCTTCCCTTATGGGAAGGAGAAGTAGAACAAGTATCATTTACCAAATATTGTTTTGTAAGTGTAATCAAAATGGCCATTTATATAATTAAAAATAGTAAATATTGTCCCAACTTTTTTTAAAGTAAGCATTCCTAAACCTAGCTTGGAAAATACATCAAGGCCTCTGAGATGAGCCCTCTAATAATGTTTCCAGTGCCACCAAGGAGCCCCAGCCTCGTGTACAGCCCCTTCTGACAGACTGACTGACTTCCTTCCAGATCTTCCAAGTTTCTGCTTCAAATGTGTTTATAATACATGCAGGAATTGGCTGTTCAAACTTTTACTGCCAGACTAATTACATTTATAATTTCTTGGCTTCATTTAGTTTTCTAGCAAATAGTACCTAGTGAGTTACCACAGTTAAAACAGTAGAATTCAGAGCACCTGTGTTTCTGAAAGCCACTACTATATACATGGAAAGGAATCTGATTTTTAAACAATTTTGCCATTTGCTTTACAACTTATCATTTATTGTAAAGAAGTTCTTTGTGTTTCTTAATTTCTCATTTGTTCTTTAAGAAAAGATGGCAAAGGAATACCATTACAGATATGCTTCCTCTTTTATTATTTCAATCCATTATTTTCTCTGCATGAGATTCCTATTTGTGGTTATATGCCCTGCATGGCAAGTGCTGAGAAAACATTTGTACAAAGTCTTGCCAAGGAAGACTATTGACTATATGGAGTATAGTGACTTCACTGTTCAAGATCTTCATGTGTTTATTAAAAAGGAAAAAAAAAAAACCCAGATGCAAGTTAATTATATTTGCCTGAATTACTACATCTTGTGGTTAGTATATTAAATTCATTAAATAGTTCAAGTGTATTCAATACAGTATTACAGTAGTTTTATTGATATACTGGCAAAGAAACAAACATGACCACTCTTTACCATCTGTTTATAATGCTATATAAAGAAGACCATGTTGGTTGCCATGGAAACTACATTTCCAAAACCACAAAGTGTTTGCTTAAATTCTCCAACTTTTTAAAGTCATAATACATTTTAAAATTTTCAGTGATTTTCTAAAAGTCGTTTCTCTGTAAAATTCATTTATGTCTAGCCTGATATTTTGCTCAGGATTTTATGAATTAAATTGAAGGATTCTTAATTTGAGAATCTTTGACATTTTCAAGAACTGGAAAGAAAATATTAGCACTATCCTATTGAGAGGTGCTACCTATCTTTTTATAAGTAAAGACTTTGCACCTTCAGAAAAATTTTTTGGTGTAACAATTACAAGGAGTCTGGAGAGGTAACATATAGTAACATGGTATCTGAGGAGGAAAGGCAGTTGTAATGTAGTTATATTGGCTAACCATGTTTAGTTACTGCTGTCGTATTAACAAATATGAGAAAAATTACAGCAGGGGACTTCTTGGCTTTAAGTAGCATGGCTATTAAAAAATACTTTGTTGTAATAACTGCAAATAAAATCAATTGATTTTCCTGGGAATCTTGCCTAGGGAAGAAAGAAGTAAAATATGTATTTTACTGTTGTTCTTACTAATTTAGAGCCAATTTTTCCTAATCCAAAATGATTGCCTACATCCATGTGTATACAAATCCAGTGTCCATATAGACACTTCAAAAAGCATTTTGCCATATTCTTTAAAAAAATTACTTTTCAATGTCTTAAAAGTTATTCTTGACGTTTTTACACTGGGGCAAATGAAATAGGATTGCATCTGTTCCAGCTTTCACTAAAGCCAAAAATCATTGGCCGTATGATTAACAATAGTAATTCTGATAGTAGCAATAGAAATAACTAGTTCATATTGAGCATATGACAGGGAGTATGCTTAGCATTTTGGATGCTAAATGTTTATATTTAGGCTTCATGATAATCCTGTGGGGTGAGTCCTATAAGTACACATACATTCTGTAAATCATGGTTTCTCAACCTTGGCACTTTGTTGTGGGAGATTATCAGGTGTTTTATAGGATGTTCAGAAGCAACCCTAGCCTCTACCCTCTAGATGTCAATAGTATCCCGCATACCCCACCCCAAGTTGTGACAACCAAAACTATCTCTAGACATTACAGGGGGAGATAAAATTGTCCCCAGTTGAGAACCACTTCT
Organism: Cheirogaleus medius; assembly: GCA_008086735.1. Lineage (NCBI taxonomy): Eukaryota > Metazoa > Chordata > Mammalia > Primates > Cheirogaleidae > Cheirogaleus > Cheirogaleus medius. Next base: position 59,378,471 of record VBSM01000361.1, on the reverse strand, counting down.
TTGTATGAACCAGCCAGGTTAAGTTTTTTCTTGTAGAAATAGTTTGTACACTACCTCTCGCTGTTCACATGCTCTCTCCCCCTACTACCATCATTCTCATACCAGCTACCCACCAGCATTGTTCAGTTATTGGTGTGAGTATCATAAGCCCAACCCATGTATTGGGATAGCCCTCTTATTTCCAGGATTTTGAAAACTGTTTTGCAGCATAATGAAGCAAATGGAGTAATTAATGTAAATTGTTATAAACTTACATATTAATAAAAAAGACTTTTTAATAATAGAATTTTAGGATCGTCTACCGAGTTCGGTATATTAAAAATGGGAAGAAATTCATATTATTTGCATGTATTCATCTAGAAATGCCAAACTAAGGTTATTCTGTTTGTTTTTCCTATTACTGACTTGTATAGCAATATTTAGCATAGTTAAGTGGGTGTGAATCCTTTCTGTGATATTGAAAAATTAGAAGATGGTCAATCATGGCCCATCCTTACTAAGTTAAGTAATCCTTTTAAGATGAACTCATAATAGCAATACTAACTTAATAGTTACAGTTAATTTTCTGTTCTTTTTGAAAAATATGACATGTATTTGCTGCTTTTTCTTATAAAAGTTTACTTTAATACAAAATACATTTCTTAGCAACATTTTAAAGTTGTGATATTGTAAAACAGGACTCAGCAGGTCTCTGAATTGATAAAGTTAATTAAGTTTCTGTGATTCATGAAGTTTCTTTATCAAAAAGTCTTCAGCCCACTTCCCTAAAATCTCATAAAAATATGAGAATATTTTTCTATCATCTGACAGATTGTTTCAGAAATGTATATAAATACATGGCTCTGTTAATGTTGTTTGGTAGGAAATTACTGGATTTCATTATGGTTAATTAAAAGAACATTTTGGAAGAATGCAGACATAGAAAATAATAGCTTTTTTTGGAAGTATGAGACTATTAGACCTTTCAGATATACTTAAAGAATTATATAAAATAATTATACTGAAATTTTAACTTTTTTTTAAGCAGCAGCTTGCACAGTATTTATATCATATTTTGAGACAAGATTGAGTGGGAACCAGAGTTTACAATAGGGACTGTGTTTATCTTATATTATAGAGGACCTTTCAGCTCTTGAGTAATATAATATACAATAGTTAGAACCATTCAGCAGGCATTGATTTAAGTACAAAATATTTAAAGATGAGGAACATATTCGAAATAGGTAAGCATTTTGATAGGCCTAACTAATCTATTGATAATTTGCTAGTTTTCACCTGTGTACAAATAACAAAAACAAAATAATCCTGAAATATATTGGCCACAGGATTTACCTGATCTTTAAATTTAGTGTTTGACTATTCTTGGGGATATCAGGCCATTTGACCCAATTCTTATTAACATAACCATACTAGAACTTTATATCAAGGGAAATCATTGCTACATTTGGGACAAAAAATGTCTATTATGTGTCTCTAAAATTCATTAGGTTTTGGGCAGATGTGCTCAGAGGCAAAGGTTTCATCCTTTTATCATTGTCCTCAAATTTTAAGGTTTGGAACTATATTGGTGATGTGAAGAGAGTGATTACTTTTGTCCTGTTACTTTTATCAATTTTATTTTTTTACTTTTAATATGGTAGAAAAATTATCTTCATTTGAATTAATTTTTGTGTCATTCCCAGTTTCTCCTCCTCTTTGCTCAATTTAAGACTTTATTTTGCATCATCTTTTTAGAGCAACCGTTTAAAACAAAATCTGTATTTGTGACCTTTATCATTTTCACTAAATATGGAATTGTTTTTTTTTTCAGAGACAAGATAATGCCTATCTCACATATTGCAACTTTTACTGTTTAATCATTTGCTTGTCAGTTAAACCTCATAAATTTTCTTTATATTGATTTATTTAAGAAAATTTACTTTGTCTCTACAGAAATGTATTTTTATCTTCCCAATTCATTTTTGTTGTTGTTGAGACAAGGTCTCACTCTGTTGCCCGGGCTGGCATGCAGTAGCATCATCATAGCTCACTGCAACCTCCAACTCCTGGGCTCAATCCATCCTCCTGCCTCAGCCTCCCTAGTAGCTGGGACTACAGGTATGCACCACCACACCTGGCTAAGTTTTCTACTTTTTGTAGAGGTGGGGTCTTGCGATGTTGCTCAGGCTGGTCTTGAACTCCGGGCCTCAAGTGATACTCCCACCTTGGCCTCCCAGAGTGCTAGGATTACAAAAGTGAGCTATCACACCCAGCCTTATCTTGTTTTTAACTTTATTGAGTTAATGATACCATATTTACTCCAGAGGCAGTTGATTATAAGTACTCACCAATATTCAGCCCACTCTGGTATGTGAGGAATGGGATGTTTATATAGTTTCAAAGTACCTCTTCACTAAACTTATTAATTATAAAGGAGAAAAGTATACCTTTGCTGTGGAGAAGCCTGGTAGACATTACCTTACTCAAATTGTCAAATTGAAAATCTACTGTCATGGAGCAAACTGAAACTGAGGTTGAAAGAATACAACATCATTTCTGTGATCTTCCTGCCAAAGATGTGTAACCTAAATCTAATCATGAAGAAACATCAGACAAACCCACATCGAGAGAACTTCTGCAAAATAACTGACCTGTAATTTTCAAAATTGGCAAGGCTATGTAAGTCAAGGAATGACTAAGAAACTGTTCCAAATTAAAGGAAACTAAAGAGACACAATAACTAAATGCAGTGTATAATTCTGAACTGGATCCTTTTGTTATAAAGGATATTATTGAAATAATTGGTGAAACTTGAATGTGGTCTGAGAATTAGATGGTAGTAATGTATTCCTGTTAATTTCCTGCTTTTGATGGTTGTACTTGATGGTTGATGGTTATTAGAAGAATGTCCTTATTTGTAAGATATACACCCTAAAGTATTCCACGGTGATCAGGTACCAAGTCGGCAACTGACTCTTAAGTGCTCTAGGAAAAGAAAAGTTCTTTGTTCTGTACTTACAACTTTTTTGTAAGTTTGAGATTGTTTTCAAAAAGGGAGGACGGGGAAAGCTGAAGGCTCTAGAGTCCTAATGCCTGGGTTTGAACCATGGCTCTATCACTGACTTATTACTTCTTGTGTCTCAGTTTCCCCATCTATAAAATTAGGATAAAAATAGCACCTTACAAGTTTGTGTGAGGTTTAAGTGAGTAAATTTTTTATAAAAGTGCTAAGAGTACTGTCTGCAATAAATACTAGCTATTATTTTATTTGGGTTTATTACGTTTACTTTTCTAGGATAAAGTGGCCAAGATTGGGTCCCTGGTGTATTCACGAGCAGTATTTAGAATCTTGGACTATTTGTTATTTGTTTGTTATGATAAAGTGACCTTCATACTGATGGAAACATTTCAGGTCAGAAATATGAGGTAAATATTATGCTATACGTCAACACATTCAAATAAAGGTAGAGACCTGGCACAGTGGCTCATGCCTATAATTCTAGCATTTTGGAGGCCAAGGCAGGAGAACCACTTGAGGCCAGCCTGGGCAATATAGTGAGACCCCCTCTTTATAAAAAATGTTTTAAAAATTAAAAAAAGAAAGAATTATAGATAATAGAGTTTTCAAATTTGGGTAGTTATAGAATTTTAAAACTATTAACAATAGCTGTTTAATTTTAACTTGATACTCTAACAATTATTTAAAGGCTTTGCAGCCTGTACCAATAATAAATGAAACCTAGCCTGCTTGTTTTGCTCCTAAGTTCTATCTGCACTTTCACATTGGAGTAATATCCATGGCTTAACATTATTGGTCCCTATGGACCAAATAATTTTAACAAATAACTGGTAATTAAGGTAGCAGTTTTGGAGTCAGATCATCCCAATTTTGAATTCTCTCTTGCTTACTTTTGACATTGGACAAGAAACTAACCTGTCTCCAAGCCTCAGCTTTCTTACCTGTGTAATGGAGTTGACTGTAGTACCTACTTTATAGAGTTGTTGCATGCGTGTAAAGTGCATAGCCCATACTATATGCTGTAAAAATATTACCCGCCTCCCACCCCTATTGCCCATCACCTTGTTCCAAAAAAGTCAGCCAAAGGGATAAGCAGATAGATATTGAGAAATTCCATTGCCTTTGTGTGTGTGTGTGTGTGTGTGTGTGTGTGTGTTTGAGGGGGTGGTGTGTGAAGAATCTATGACTTATCTCCTGTTCACTCATTTCTAGTGAAATAAAGCCTATCATTTTTAGTTCATGCCCAGCAGCTTTTCAGGAAGGAAAACCATGGGGGAGAAATGACATACTAATGAGATGAAGCCTAATGATAACAACAGCATTTACAACATTTCCTAGTACTTTATGGCTATAGTGCTGTCCGGTACTGTTTTTTCACCTTTTAAAAATGGATTATTTTAATATTAATTAGGACAAAACATAGCAATTAGAATGGGAACAATAAGTCAGTTAAAACTCGTAAATTGGCTGGGTGCAATGGCTCACATCTGTTATTCTTGTAATCCTAGCACTTTGGGAGGCCAAGACAGGAGGATTGCTTGAGGCCAGGAATTTGAGGTTGCAGTGACCTATGATGACACCACTCTAGCCCTGGGCAACAGAGTGAGATCCTGTCTCAAAAAAAAATAAAACAAAACTCATAAATTATTAGGTTTCAAATAAAAATGTCCTCTCTTATTTTAATATATTCCTGGAAATAAAAACATAGAATGGATATATTTAATAAATTATTTATTTTAACTAAGTAACCCTTCAATCAACTATTTCTGTGGAGAAATTCACATTCTGCCAAATTTCAAGGAAAGGACCCAAGAGGTTCAGAAAAGAATGAGAAAAAATGTGATCTCCTCCTTCCCTAAAAGTTGTGATTTTAGTGAATTTTAGGGCCGTTGACTATTTTAGAGGATTAGCTATCACAGACCACCAGAAGAGCACAGGTCCACAAGCTGGGCCTGTGCAGGGCCTGATTTTAGGGTGAGAATCCTTGGCTGTAGGGTAGACCCTCGCTACTCTTGGAAGTGTGTGAGGTTTTGTTTTTGTCTTGTTTAGTTTTGATTTTTAACCTGGACAGCACTTTCCCTGTACTGCAGACTTTTCTCAGCCTCTATGTGAATGATGGCTATTCAAGGCTTCCCACGGCCCAGTGTTTAATGAGTCGCCAATCCTCAGGCTCTGTCCTGCCTGGGAGCCTCGCTGAATGTGACTGTAAGGAGGAGCTGCACCCCTCTGCCGGTCCAGCTCTCAGTACGCCAGACCTATGATCGAGAGAAGTGACAAGGAGGTGTTCGGGAGAAATACACTTTAAAACTTTTAACACTTCTTACCTATAAGGCACTTTTTAAGCCCTAATTCTAATCCGTCATTCCTTTTTACTCTCTGTGTTTTAATTCCGCTGCAATCATTAGCTCTCTAGTTTGGGTGGATATGGGCTTTGGAGACAAACGCTTGAACTGAACCCTAGGTCTGTCACTGATTTACTTACTGTATAACTGTAGGCAGGTTACATTATTAATTCATTAAACAAGTATTTATTAAATGCTTTAGTGTGTCAGGCACCATTCTAAGCCCTGAATATACAACTGTAGACAAGTAAATATGCCATAACATAATTATATTCTAGTCAAGGAAGGCAAATAATCAAAATAATTGATATACTACAAATATGTAGTATATTAGATGATAATAGATATGGAAAAAATAAACTATCCCTTTGAGCCTCAGTATACCGATCAACAAAATGGGGATAACTACCACTTCACAAAATGGCTGTCAGTTTAGATTAGATGGCACATGTGACAGCTCAGGGATACCATGGAAAATGAGACAGTCTGCCCTAGGTAGTTTACTGGCAATTTGGTAAATGAGAGATTTCTTCCCACACCCACTTGACCTGCCAGGATAGAACAAATGTTACTGTTCTCTGAGGTTTAAATTGGCTAGAATAACCTGCATGTAATTTATTCCAAGTACATTTCTTTTCATTCAGTAGATGCCATTCTGTTCATTAAGTGCCATATAAATGAAACTTTAAAATATCGAATCATGGTCAGGTGCAGTGGCTCAAACCTGTAATCCTAGCACTCTGGGAGGCCGAGGTGGTGGGGATCACTTGAAGTCAGGGATTGAGACCAGCCTGAGTAAGACCCTGTCTATACTAAATGTAGAAAAAATCAGCACTGGGTGTGGTGGCACACACATGTAGTTGCAGCTACTCGGGAGGCTGAGGCAGGAGGATCGCTTTAGCCCAGGAGTTGGAGGTTGCAGTGAGCTATCATGGCACCACTGCATTCTAGCCAGGGTGACACAGCGAGACTCTGTCTCAGAGCAAACAAGCAAACAAAACCAAATCATATTTTTCTATCGACACACGTAATTTGAAAGACTGTGCTATCATAGTAATCCTTCTCCCTTACTACTTCTGTTGGTGGCCATTTAAAATATCTATATGGTCTTAATGTTAATTGGGTGACAACATTTGTGATTATGAGAGCTAATGGGTTTGAACTTAGGCAGCCAATCATGGGATCTTTTCTCTGGTGGAGATTCTTTCCGTTGAAGATGAACACATGCAATCTGTTTCCTGCCAGCACTCCATCCCTTCCAGTTACCTCCTGTTTTGGTCTCCCTAATTCAGTGTCAATTTTGGAAAAATAAATGAGATTTTCCTTCTAAACCATCATGTTGCAATAATATAGTTTTACATCTCAATTATTTTTCCATTCATTTTTAAAAATTCATTTTTCCTGCTAAAATCTATGATGTGTTTCACTTTGCTAGTCTCTCCCCCACACCCAATTTGCCCTTGAGGTATTATCTGTTTCTCTATAAAAGTAATTCATCATTTCCCCCCAACTTTCTGATTTTTACTGGCTTCTTCCATCTGCTATATATCTTTTACATTTGGCCTTAGCCTCTTCATAATATGTTATGTAAATACCAGCTGAATGACCTTCTACCTTTTTGTCTTTTTCAACTTGTTCAAATAGAAATGTTCTAAATTTTGCACAACTGAATCACGTTCATTAGCTAATAGAACTGATACTCCAAGCACTAAATATCCATTACTTATATTGACACATTCTTTTTGATTAAAAAATGCCTACTTACTAGCAGAGTAAAACCATAAAAAATTATAGAAGATTAATCTGAGAGCAGTTCTCTTACATTTCAGTGGCAGAGTCTATGGAAGTTGGGACTGCAAGTTGAGAAAAGCACTAAGGACTAAGGAGCACTTACGTTCAGTTGATTTATTTTCTGCACAGAAGGACTGTGGTAGTGGGAGGTGTAATTCACAGCACATTAGCTCTTAGCCAGTGTCACTGCTTGAGTGGTGGTGTGAGTCTTGTGTGTCTGTGTGGTGTAATGATGCCTGTATTCCAACGCTCCATTTTTCTACCCCCTTGCTTCGACACTAAATTGATTTTTTTTAAATGTGAACAAAAGGGGTCTGTGTGTAAAAATTATTGTATAACAGCATTTTAAGAGTTTTCATTGTGACCAAAATATTATTTTTTTAAATGGCCCTATTTTATTCCATTAGTATTTTTCAATAAATCTTCAATGATCATTTCAGTGGGGAAATCTTTGTTGTTGTTGTTTTTCTGGTGGCATGTTTAATTCTAGGGTGGCCAGCCACATCTTGCTGCAAATGTGATCAATTATGACATTATTTTATACTTCTTTTTTATTTTAATTATATTTCAATATACTACCGGTGGTTGGTAACCATTTCCAAAAAGCTCCTGGCTTGGTTTCCCCTCTGTTCAACAATCCCTACGCCCTAGCCCCATTCTACTTTCTTTCCTCTCTTCCTTCCCTTTTCTTCTAGGCACCTGTCTTCTGCCACATGCCCATTAAACCTAATTGCAGCTTCGAGAGGGCTTTGATGAGGCAGTTCCTTGGCCGGGCTGTCCCTTGGGGATTTAGTGCTGGTGGATGTGCTTGTGAGCCTCGAGCCATGTCAATGGCTGCTGCAGCTCCCGGATTCTAAAGGCTGGTCACCTCAGGCCCTAAAGTTGTTTCAAGTCTAGAACATTTTAGTCTCAGGACAGATAAGGCAGTAATAATACAATTTGGGTCATTTTGCCAATGGAAATTAACCTCCAGTTCTTCTGCTAATTTTACGTAAAAATCTGTGACATGCAGACTATTTTTAGTCTCTCTCAAATTATAGTACTTTAAAAAAACAATTTTCATGAGTGTTAATTTTTTTTTACAACTGAGTAATATTACTGTCATTGAATTGCTACGTGTGTGTGTATGTGTGTGTATATATATTTATTTATTTAACATCATTTCTATGATATCATTTAAACTTTGGCCCTGTGTCTAAATCTTAGAAAAATTAAAGGTGAAGTAAGAGAACCCAAAGACACCCAACATAGGGCTCTGGGGTTCATTAAATGATGGCTAACTTTTTTTCTTCAAATGAGAAACACAGTTATTATGTAGTAAGTCATTTGTTGTCTTAAAATTCTGTTGTTTTTTAAATATAGTGTTTTTTTCTTTAGACATAAAAAGAGAGCTTATGCAACTTAGAAAATAAATCACTCATAATCAAGAAATCCATTGATTAACACTATTATTATTTGGTAGTATTTTCTTCCTATCCTGACTGTTTTTTCATTTTTAAAATATAATATTGCAAACACACAGAAAAATGAAAGAACATATTGTGTATAGAACACCTGTATAATGACACCAGATTTAATATGTTAACCTTTTGCCATATTTGTTTCTAGTTTTTGTCCTTGGCCTTGTTTATATGTATGTATATGTGCATATTTTCAAACATAATTGAGGTCATATTATATATACAGTTTTGTATTCTATGTTTTCATTTAACATTTTTAGTGTTTTCCTATGTCATTAAATTTTTTAATGCTTTGTCGCAACACTGAATTTGTGCTAGTATATGAACAGATTTTCTTTTTTAAAAAGTGATGATTCTATTCCTATTTAATTAATTTTACATTGTATTTCCAGTTCTTTTAACTTATTATATCACATACTATGACTTAAAACACTATTGTTTAAAAACTGCAGTTACAACTCATTACTGGGTTACAAAAATCAATTTAGCAGGTTGCAGTCAGCATAAAAAAAGAATAGAAAAGATCAGAGTATTCCTATGGTTCTTTGGCAGAAACTGTGCGTACTGTAGTCAGTCCTTTTGTTTCAGTTGTCTGTATGTAATTTGAAAAAAATTTTAACCAGGAGTCACGGTAATAAGCATTATTAGGAATCTTCTCAACCAACCTGCCTCATGTATGTTAGAATTTGACATCCATCTTTTATTATATTTTCTGGATAGATTTATTGGGATTGGATATTGGGAAAGTAGGGGAATAAAATAGTAAAGTACACTCTTTACGTCTAGGTTTTAGCACTGGAGGGAGTTCCTTCCCCTCAGGGTGATTCTTTCAAACTCAGTTTTACTTTGGGTTGCTTCGAGTAATCAAGGGTCATGGTCCCTTGTACGTGTAAATTGTTTCCTTAATATTTGATTATAAATTTATCAAAAATTGGAATTTAGATCACTGGAATAAGTTAGAATCCTGAATTCTTAAGCACAAATCTCAAAAGTTTTCCTCCATATCCCAGTTCTGCCAATCCACCTCAACTCTCCATCTGGAAGTACCCCTATTTTCTGTTCAAAGTGAGGGCAGCTTTCTCTGACGAGCACTGGTGCCACAGCGAATTTAGTCCATTCTCCTAACTGAGGAAACAAAGTGCATAAACACTTTAACAAATTAAATTCTCTCTAAAACTTAAGGAATACGTCCTTTTTATATGTAGTAATTTTTTTCAACATAGCATCAAAATAACAAATTTCAGCATGTTTTCTAGAATGTGTTGAGGCTTTTCTTGTGCGCGGCTGTCCCTTTTAAAGAAATTACAATTTAGGAAGAGGGACTTAAGACTTCAGAGCTGAATGAATGTGGCAAATGGATAGCAGAAGGAGAGATGAGGAGGACTGGGAATAGTAATAAGTCTGTTTGGGGAGATGCATACTATGGAGAGTCTGCTGCCCTACTCCGTGAGCTAGTCATTCTCTCATCTTTCATTTTTTTTCCTTCTTTTGAGACCTATTCTGTGTCACTTACTCCGCTGGGTACAGGACATCCAAAGATGACTAAGCCTGAGTACCTTCAAGGGTCTCACAGTCTTGTGAAAGAGTCCTGTGAACAAATAATTAAATAGCAAGGCCACAAAGTATAAGCAAGCCTGACCTTGGGAGTCTAAATTATGTTTAAATGTTGGCACTTCTATTATTAGTTGACTAGAGTGACTGGTAATTGTTTAACTTTTCTGAGCCTTCTTGCTAATTTCCCTCATTCGTAAAGAGATATTACTAGTTACCTTGCATAGTTTTTGTGATAATTAGAGCATATGCATGTAGAACAGCAGATGCCTGGCATTAGAGCATGTTATAGTTGTTGCTGTCTATGTCATTGCTGTTATCATTATTATTCAGTGTGTTAAGTGCCAAACTAGAGGTTTATGATAAGTGCCATAAAAGCCAATGGAAGAGGCAACTATTGGCCCTAGTTTCTGTGCATCACATCATTGTAGTTCTTTGCCTCCATCGTGCACATACACTTCTTTATCAGTGTCTGCGAAGAGCCCTTTAATTTGTTTGTAGATATGATACATTTCTGCATGTTGGTTACTCATCCTTCTTAGTCCCCTAAGCATAATAATTCTCCAGGATTCCTTTTCCCTTCCTTTCCCTTTTCTCCCTTTCTTCTTCCTATTCCTTCGTTCTTTTTTCTTCTCTTTCCCCTCAGGAGCTCATCCATCAATTGCTACTGCTTCAGCCATTATTCCTATGAAGATGCTTCCCAACTATATATCTATAGCATTTCCAGCTTCCTGCTGGGCGTCTCCATCTGGAAGTTCTTCTTGCATTCAAAGTTAACATGTCCAAAACTGAACTCATTAATTCCCCATTAGCTCTCCTTCTTCTTTCCAATCCCCACTAATTGTAGCATCATTACCTCCAGCAAACAGGTTGGAATCTTAAATTCATCCCTTACATTTCCTTTGCTTCCTGATCCCTCCCTGATGTCTCCCTCATCCAGTCAGTTGGCCAGACTAGCCTATTCTACCTCCATACTGCTGCCATCATTCAGCTTTTCTTCTCCATCACTATTGTCACTACCCTAATTTAGGCCCGCATTATCTCCCCCCTGGACTGCTGGAAGAGGCTCCTCCTAACTAATCTTCCTTCTCCTTCCACTGCACCCAACGCAGCTACTGCCAGATTAACAGTATTAGGCCCAGAGTAACAGTTTTAGTCTTTAGCTCTAATCACATTACTCACATGCTGACAAACCATCCATGCCTCCAGACTGCCTGCAAAATAAAGTCTAGACTCTAAACCCGACTTTCACGGCCCTTCACTCTCTACTGTCTGTTTTTCTGGCTTTGTTCACCTTCACACGTTACCCAAATGGATAGCCCCAGCTCCTGAACCTGCTCCCCGTTCTTCTACCTTCTTATCACTGCTTATCCTGTTTCTTTCTCTAAAATACCCTTCCTTCTATTCTAATAATCCTATCCCCATCCCCTCTCCTGCTTCAATTCTCTACTCAGGGAAATTTGACCAACTTTCAGGTGCAATATGAATGCTGTCTCTACTGTAAGGGGCACTTCTAGCAAGAAGCAATTTTCTTTCTTCCTGTGTATACTGATAGCTGTTAGTAATAGAATAACTGTTATTCTGCTGTCTTCGTTATCTGTTCCTTGTATTATTCAATTTAACCATATTATGAACCTACTATTATGGCTCTTTTCTTACAGCTCTTATTTCTTTGTCTACTCCTCATGCTTGGTACATGTGCCTTGAATTTGAATTTGAGATGTATGGAAAAATGCCGTAGCGGTGATTTAAGGATTTGGGATACTTATAGGATTGGGTTAAGGAGGAGAAATTAGTTAATAGTTGTGGAAAGATACAATGATGCAGTGAGGACAGTAGTCAGCCATCTAAAGCATTGTGTAAGAAGAGTACAGAGATGGCTTGCCCAATAAGGATTGCCCAACTCAATCCTTATTTCCATGAAATTGTCTAGCTATTACAATATTAGTGTTATTAGCGTGTACTATTTAACTCTTGTAGATCTAGAGCAGAATTTTAAAGGAGACCAAGATTCCCCCCCATACACACAAATTCAACTTACAGACTTTTCAGGATAATATTAATTATTTAAAATTAGTGATATTGGCAAAATTTCCAGGACTACATAGTATGTAACGTTTATATAAATTGAATCGAAATATTATTTTAGGTATAGTGTATCTATAGTTTGTCCACCAAGCTACCTCCATATTTTTTATGAACTACTGCAAAAGCTTTCTAACTGGATTCTTCATAGCCACTTGGTTTCCTCCTCTCCCTCCCTCCAAATTGTTTTTCCACACTCATGCTAGAAGACTTTTTTGTTTTCTTTTTTAAAATATCTGATTATGTCACTGGCTGTTTGATAAAATGCTGCAGTGCCTTCACATTGCCATTGGATAAAGAGCAAACCTCTTATGGCCAGTTCATCCTGGGTGATCTGGTCCCTGTCTGCTCCCAGTCTCGTTTCATAGTTTCCTGCAGTGCTCTCAGCCTTGCATGTGCTCGTTCTTGTGCTGCGAACACGCTCCCCTTACCTGTCCCCCTCCCACACCCCTCTTTTACATCTGTCCTTCCTTTGGGTATCAACTCAGGCTTCACTTTCTCAAGGAAGCCTCTGATTTTCTGACAAAGTTAGTTCCCCTATTCTGTGCTGTCATGGCACTGTCGTTCTTTTTCCTTTGTACCATTTATTGCCATTGTGGTTTTACATTTACTTGTGATTCTTTTGTTATTACCAGTCTCTTTCATTAGACCGTAAGTTCTGCAAGCTTCCTGCCTAGAACAGTGCCTGACGTATGGAAGGTGTTTAGTCTATATTGGTTAAATGAATGAATGAATGAATGATGAAGTTTTTGTTTATATTAGCTGAAAAGAAAACAATTCTGTAGAACTTTAGCGATAAAGATTTTAAGATACTAAATATTGTTTTCATTTATGACACTTTGATGACAATAAAGTTCTCTTTCAATTTTTATACATATTGTGAAATATTAGATAATTAAATGTAGTAAAGTGAGATCATATAGAATCACAGAGTAAGAAAAAAACCCTCAGATGTCAAATATTCCAGGCTTCTAAGTGTTGTGTCCGAAGCGGTGGAGCTTCCTAAACATCTCTAGTAATAAAGGGCTCTGCATTATCAGGGGCTGCTCCATTTTTTCATTTCTTCATGGTGGGCCAAAATTGGCCTGCCATAGCTTCCCTCCATTAGTGTCAGTCTCTACTGTAATACTTACTATTAATATTATCTCTGTAAGCTTAGCATCTTAGGGATTTTCTTCCCCCACCTCAGGAATAAAATTTCTTATTCTCCTTTGGTTGTGAGCTAATTTTTTAGTCTATCTCAGTATTTTTTTAAAAAGATGTTAGTGAAGTGAATTTAAAGAAATAGTGTTTTAGAAACAGTTATTTAATTTACTCAAGCTCTTAGTCTGTCCCCTAGGTTAACTACTGTCTTATGTGAAAATTACTGATCAGAAGATGTGGTTTTCTGAATACTCTCTTAATTTTTGTCAACTAGTTCATTACAGTTTCTTTTCCTGACCTTTTCAGTAGTACATTATGAAAGGGGCAAGTATTTCAATGATAACAGTGATTGGGGAGTGGGAAGAATTCCTTAACTATTGTTATTTTGGAAGGTAGAAAAGCAAGATTATATATGCTAGCAGAGTAGGGAAGACTTTTTGAGAGATAGAAGGGGAAAGGGAGTAGGAGAAAGAAAATATAGGAGTTGAGAAAAAAATAGATTGCAAAATAGTAACAAGGATTGAGAATGTAATTTACTGATCACTTGATCACCTATTCCACAGTAATATATACTTTACCCATGTTGTCTCTTCCATACAATGACTATAGAAATTAGACATTGTTACCCTCATTTTATAGAAAAGTGACAGCCTCTTAGTCATACTGCTAGTGAATGACAGAAGTATTTTTCAGACCTAGGCTTGTCTGGTTCTAAAGCCAACTGTTCTAATTTGACGTAGCATATAGTTTTGCATATGAGATGAAGCAGACGGAGAGTCACTATATAGCATAACGGTTAAGAGTGTGTAGGCCGGGTGCGGTGGCTCATGCCTGTAATCCTAGCACTCTAGGAGG
>VBSM01000361.1:59336665-59363954 GCA_008086735.1 Cheirogaleus medius | reverse complement strand
AAAAAAAAAAAAAGAGTGTGTGTAGACTCTAGAGCCTGTTGGCCTGGGCTCAAATCTTGGCTCCGGCAAGGCTCTATCACCTACCAGCTGTGGTACTTTGGGTACGTTGCTTGATCTTTCTATGTGCCTCATTCTCCTCATCTGTAAAATCAGGCTAATTGTGGTACCTTCCTCTTAGAGTTGTAAATAACTTAGTTAGTATATAGTAAAAGAACTCCTGACAAACAGAAAGCAAATATAAAGCATAATATAAGTGTTTGCTGCTGCTATTAGTAGTAGTAGTATGTGTGTATGTATCCTGTGAAAGGTCCCATCTCTGAGAAGTTTGAGGAAGATGTTGTCAAAACTATTGTCAGAGCTGTTTCATCAGTGTGACTTAGCCTGCCTTGTCTCAAGGTTCACCTCTTAGAGTACTTGCTCCAAACACACACACACACACACACACACACACACACACACCCTCACCTTCCTCTTTTCCCGTTCTAGAATTAAAAGCCAATTCACATCTTCTCTTTTATTATAAAAGAAAGGAAGAATAAAGATTCCCTGCAAGTAATATATAAATAAGGATCTAGTAGCCTAAGTTAAAAGTTGCAATTCAAAGTGAAAAATTTATAACAAGCTCTTATTTTACATTTTCTTTTTACAAAATAGGGTGCTTCCCAGCCTCCCTGCAATTCAGCTCCATAGGATTTAAGCCGATTGTTACATGGTAATAGTTCTGGAGCATTTCTGATGATTATTTGCTTCTGTTGTGAAGTTTCTTTATTACTTTAACTTCCTTTCCCTAGGAAATTAGAACTTTTAAAAAAAATCACTAACTCTTCTAACTTACTGATGATCGCTTACTTGATTAAGGAGAACATATGAGCAGAGAAAGAGCTATAGTTGTTACTTTGCAGAGAACCTAAATATTTGTCTTATTTTGAAACCAGTGAAGGGTAAGAAAGGGCCCTTTTAAAAATTTCTGTTTGGAAGCTTAAGGGGCAAAGATTTTTCTTAAGTAATAGACTAATTATTTTGGGTTGTGTTAACTTTATTAGCTTTAATTGATTCTTTGTTCAGAACTCACCAAGGAAGTCTTGATAATTCAATGAAGTATTACAATACTAATTTTTAATGTTTTTTATCATATTCAAGAACTGTATTTGTGTATTATTTATGCTGTATATGCTATAATATAATCTATTTGATTAGTGCTCATTAGCATTGGTCTGAGTATTAATTTATTATAATATATTGCCCATAGTTTTCTTTTCCTTCTTTTTTTTTTCAATGATGCCATATAGTTCTTGTATAACAACCATTTACAATGCTTTAAAAAGAAAATGTAGTCCTAGAAAGTATTCCTAGCCTCAGGTATAGCAGAAATTATAAAAGTTCAATCCTCATAGCAAAAAAAAAAAAATATATAACATTCTAATTTAAAGCTCTACTGTAGGTGAGGAACCTAAGGCTACATGTGGCCCTCTAGGTCCTTAAGTGCGGCCTTTTGCCTGAATCCAAATTTTACAGAGCAAATCCTTTTATTAAAAGGGGTGCAGCAGAGAAAGATGAAGTTTTTCTTTTCTCCTTTGGTGCTTGAAAAGGAACAATCTTGAAATCAGAAGGCTGCAGGTTCCCCACCCCTTAATCCTTTCCTTCCCTGAGCTGCGTCTCTACCTGTGAAGACAAATCACTTTTTTACCACTCCCCCTTACCACCATCATCTCCAAACAGTAACACTTCATCCAAGCCAAAGAATTTATATTTCAGTTGCTATCAACTACCACAAAGCAGTTTAAAACTGTGGGGTCTTTTTGTCATCAGAGCAAATGATTCAGTTTGTGAGCTGGGATGTAGACAGCGGGAAAATCCAGAAAGAGTAGGGGTCAACATCATCAGGTCTCAAATTTGAGATTGTTACTCATTCAGGGGTGGGGAACCTGCAGCCTCAAGGCCACATGTGGCCCTCCAGAGCCCCAAGTGTGGCCCCTCGACCAAATCCAAATCTTAAAATTTTTTAGGATTATAATACTTCATTAAATTATTAAGACTGACTTGGTGAGTTCTGAACAAAAAATCAGTTAAAGCTAATAAAGTTAACACAGCCTTTAGGATTTGTTGTGGCCTAAAGGATTTGTTCTGTAAGATTTGGATTCTGTCAAAAGGCCGTACTCGAGGATCCAGAAGGACACGTGTGGCCCCAAGGGCACAGGTTCCCCACCCCTGCTGGGGTGAGCATATTTTTAGTAAATTTCTAACTTTCTCTGACAGATCCTGTGAGGGTATATTAATCTTCGTGCTTCTTTACTTGTTGGCAGGGAACTTGTACACGACAGCCGGCATAACCTCCAATTGAGGGGCTTGGTGGTGCTACTTATTTCTAAAGCAGCTGGGCCCAGCAGCGTGAATGCTTCGTGTCAGAACTATGATATGGTCAGTGGGATCTACTCATGGTAAGAAGAAATTAGTCTTTTAGAAATTAGACATTGCTCTCTAAATTGTGTTTTATTCTACTGGACAGTGGTCAGTGGAAATCATTGTTTAGCTCTTTGTCATCCTCTGATTCAAAGATAGATTAAAGCATATTATGAAGTTAAAAATGGATTTCTATTTTTCCTAATAAGGCAGATGGTCTTGGCCAGTTCTATGCATAACTCTGGTAAATTTCTCCACACATTTGTATCAAATACTTTCATTTCTGCCTTGGGCATTTAAAATTTTCTATTCATCACTTCCCCCTCCTGCTATTATGCTATCATTGTGTCTCTTCAGAGACCTCTATATCACTTAGTTCAGGATTTATGATTTTTAAACCTACTCAAAATGATACCTAGTTGTATAAAGATTGATACTACTACCATTTTAGGAGACAGAATCTACTCTTTTACTGGTTACTGGAATAAGAAAATTTTACATCTTACATATTTAGATTAAAAAATAAATTTATAAGTATGTATTACTCAATTTTTGCTACATATAAAATGAACTTAAAATTTTCAGTTTTATTTAGAAAAATCACTGCTTATATTTTTAGTAACAGCATATCAGCAATAATATTATTTAATCCTAGCAGTATGCTTGACACTGTGTTAAAAGTCTATATAGAAGTAATAACCTGCAGGTGGACTTTGGCATGTGAAATTAAAATAACCCTAAAAACATAGGTGACAAGGAAATTGTTTTCACTAAAAGAAGCATTTCTAGAAACTTTGACTTGCAACTAATTGACCTTGTTGATTTACTTTAAAAATCAGTCTACATCTTTGATTTTTTTTTTTTAATTCTTAGCAGTCTTACCCGTCATTTTTTTCTTCGATGATATTTAGAGTTGACTGTTGCTTGCCAGCTATGTAGTCCAATGAGCATTCCTCACTAACAAGCAAAGGTAACTGTTATGGCTATAAATGCCCACTCCTCCAGCCAATATAAATTTTTTTTTTTTTGTAGACCTTTTACCATTTATCCATACAAGTATATTACCTATAAGGGATATCCTGGGATCATTTTCAGTACCTACTCACTCCGAAATAATTTTTGTTTGTTTAGTGCTTTTAGGTTACTAATCATTTTTATGACAGTCAGCCACCCAATTTGAGCTTTATAATAATGCAATAGGTAAGAGTTATTATATACTTATTTTCCTCTTAAGAAAACTGATCCAAAAATCTGAGACTGTTACAGATGATACAGCTGGCAAATGGGGAAAGTTGAAGCTCTAACTGTAGTTCTCTCCTTCTTTCCAAATCTCATGTGTTTTTTTTTTCTGATTTCATTCCACCCTTCTAGTCTGTTTCAAAGAATATATTTCAGTTGTAGATTAGAGTAGCCATTAATTTAGTATACAACGAAAGGTCTTCTTATAAGTATTTCTTGAAAAACTTTTAAATGGAAAGCTACTTGGCAAATCTTTAATACATGTACATCCTTCCCCAAAACCTGTTTTAATTTAGAGCTCCAACATTTACCTTATAAATTTTGTAGAAAATCCTTGGCTTAGTTGAGATAACTAAAGAAAATTCATAAAGATTTAGAATGAATACTAATAACCTGTTAATCCCTAGAAAGCAAATGGACCTCATATCAACTTATATCCCATGTATCTCTATTTCCTGATAGGAATTCCATTGATTTTCAGTCTGCTGACTTGGACCCTGTCATATTGCTTAGTCACGTGCTTGTACATTTGGGTAATCACACATTTGTCTATTGAACACCAGCTATGTTATGTTATCTCTAATCCTAAAATAACTTTTAGAAGGTACTACTTGATGCATAATAGATTTTCAGTAAGTATTTGTTGGATAAGTGAATTATCCCCATTTTATAGAAGAGGTAACCAATACTGAGGTTAAGACCTTTCTAAAATCTTCTAGGTAGAAAGTGATAAATTTGGGATTGCAATCCTATTTTTATTTTAAAGGGTATACCCATTTTACTAGGCAGGGGCTATGATCCATATGTACATGGTGCACCATGTATATACAGGCAATATGAAACCTTGTGTCTGTAATTTCATATCTAGCCTCTAAGAAAGAAATGCATTGCTTCTGATCCTTCACATACCATATTTGGTAGATGATCTTTGTAATCTAAGCAATCTGAGTAAAAGTACTTTGCAAAAGAGTAGATGTACATTATGAACATAAAAACTTCCCAAATAATATAAATAAATTTCATACTCAAGTGTATAGAATCCACAATTAAAATTAGGGAATAATCCTGGCATGTAGTTCTTGGCTGTTTTCTGCAATCAAACTTGATCTAGTAACTCATTGGGGTGTTTGAGTGTTTTATACACTTGTTAATGTGAAAAAGTAATTTGGTATAGTACTGTGAGAAAGCATTAATTTGTTTCTCTACCCCTGAAATCATTTGTTTAGCCCCTGCTTCCTTAATTGTTCAAGTTAAACTTTTGCTGGAGGCTTGTATCTATAATGCCACAGTGAATTTTTTAACATTTAAGGTGAAGTACTGATATGGGTGCTTTTTAGTTCACCTCTAAACTACTGGGATTCACACTGTTGGTGTTTTTCTCTCATAAATTTGACTTTGATGTCAGATAATGAGACCTGAGTAAATTACTTGAGAGACCAAATATGAATTAGGTTATCTCTTTTGTTTGGCCTAAGGATATAACTGGTGCTTATGGATGTCTCTAGTGAACTTACCACCTAATGGCCAAGAAAGACAGAATTTAGGCTAAAATGTAATAACTACATTTTGAAAAACAGACAAGGGAGCCACATTTATAAACATGCACTATAGCCTTTTGCCAATGAGAACATGGGCTTTAGGTTCATTTTACCAACCCTGACTTTTAAAAAATTGGTTGCAAAGCCAGTCAAAAAAGTATTGCTAAATTTGCAAATATCCCTAGCCACAATTGAGAAAATTTAGGCTTTTCTTGTGCAACATGATTATTAAGTTTAAAGAAATTCCTATGAATTTTTTGACTAACTGTTCTGCTTCCTCAGTTCCTTTATCAAGAACTGACTCATTTTTTCTCATCTTACTAGCAGTTAAAAACAGATTACAAAATGAACATATTTTCACTCTACCTTCCTTCCCTGAAATTTCTCAACACCTTGGCTGTTGTAGAAGAGAATGATGCAAACATGCCAAACACATTTTCTTTTCTTCTTGAGTACCCAGCTGGACTACATTTCCCAGCTTCCCTTGCAGTTGGCTGACCATGTGGCTGAGATCTAGCCAATGGAGTATGAGCAGAAGTGATATTGACTATTTCCTGACCATAAAAATCTTGCATGTGTAATACTCCTTAAGCTGATGATTTGAAAGTGACCCATTCAAGATGAAAGATACCTGTATCCCTGAAGCACTCTTGGAGGAGAGCTACCTGCCCATCAAGCACATCCATATAGACTTGATGTATGAGAGGAAAAATCTGTTTGTTAAGCCACTTAAATTTTAGGGTTTACAAATTATTCGTTCATTCATTCAGGTGTTTTTTGGTCTACTAAGTGCCAGACTCAGTTCTGCTGTGGGGAAAAATATCAAATAGAGAAACAGACTGGGTCCCTTATGTTCTAATAGGGAGAGCTTACATTCTAATAAGGAGAGAGAAAAAAAATATGCAAGTAACAATAAAGAAAATTTCAGTTAATTTTAAGTCCTATGAAGAAAAAACTGAAAAACAAGGTAGAGAGTGACTGGTGTATAAGTGTGTTGAGGTGGGTGTCACAACTTCATATGAGATGGTCAGGGAAGACCCTCTGAGGAGATGGATCACCTGAATCTGGAATGATGTGGAGGTAGTCTTTTATAAGAATATGGAGCAGAGGGAACAGCAAGTGCAAATGCCCTGAGGTAGGAATGAGCTTGGCATATTCAAGAACTAGAAAGAAGGCCAGTGTGGCTATTGCAGAGTGAATATGGGGAAGATTTATAAAAGACAAAGAGAAGTAGCCAGAGGCTAGATCAGGTACAACCTGATAGGTCTTCGTGAGGATTTTAGGTTTTATTCTAATTGCAAAGGAAGGAGTTGATGAGTTTTCTGGTTTGTTTTTTTAGTGGGGGAAGAATATGATCTGGTTTACATGTTAAAAGATAAGTCAGGCAGCTGTGTGGGCAATGGACTGTAAAGACATAACCAGGATGTGGAATGTGGAAACAGGAAAAAGTTCAACGGGATATTCTGGCTGGAACCAGGGCCTGGAGTTCTGAAGTTTTGGATGGGTTAAAGTTAGCTATCTCTCTGCCTTAGAGATCCCCTCCCCACCTTATGTTATCATATTTGCTAATTTACATAGAGACACAGGATCTTCCTGTGGAAAAAGGGATGGATCAGAGATGTAACCCCCTTAGAAGAATGACTATCCTGCCCTTCCAGGGCCCTAGCTTATTAGAGCAGTAGAAAACCAACTGCCTGGGCCAATCAGACTCCTCCTGGGAATTTCAAATTGCAGCTCAGTCTTAGCTGGGTGCACTTGAACATGGAAATATAACAGCCATGTTTGGGCATATACACAAAATAATTGCAATAGGGCCTTTACAGAGATAGGGTCTTTTACAGAGGTAATCAAGTTAAAATGAGGTCATCAGAATGGACCCTAATCCAATATAACTGGTATCCTTATAAAAAGGGGAAATTTGGGCACAGACGCCCATATATCGGGAGTATGCCCTGTGAACTGAAGACAGCCATCTACAAGCCAAGGAGAAAGGCCTGTAGCAGATTCTTACTGCACTGCCCTAGCAAACTCATGTACAGGTGTAGGGAATAGAGATGAGGAGATGAGGTAGGAAAGAAAGGTTGAAGTCACATTGTGAAGGGTCTAAGGCAGGTGTCCTCAAACTACGGCCTGCAGGCCACATGCGGCCCATTGAGGACATTTATCCGGCCTGCCGGGTGTTTTTGCCGCCGCTGCCTGTTCTGCTTAGCAGCTGACTCGTCCTGGGCCCACAGTGCGCACTCTCCAACGGTTTGAGGGACAGTGAACTGGCCCCCTGTTTAAAAAGTTTGAGAACCCTTGGTCTAGGGAATTAGGGCTGTATCCTGGAGAAGCAGTGGGGTGCCAGCCAAGAGGCAGCAGAGTGGGCTTGGAATCTGGAAATAAACTGTCCCACCTACTAGCTGTGCCTCCATATGATGTACTTGAGAGAATGGTTCAAGAATTAAATGAGTGACTAGCATAATGCATGGCATAGTAAGCATCCTGTGTTTCCTCTTATTTTTAGCTATCATCACAAAGGTGTTTAAGAAAGGGGGTCACATTAATATATTTGTGCTATACAACAGAACTAAGTGATGCTTAGAAGATGACCTTGAGAGGTCAAGTTCAAGAGTCAGCCAGGGAGTTACTGAAGTAGTCTACACAGGAGCTGAGCAGGAAAGCAGAGACTTGGAGGCTATGGAGTTTTTGCCCATAGCTAAAAATTGGCTGAGCCAGACTCAGACCCATTAGGTCCTATGATTTAATTCCTTTTTCCTGTCAACATTTCCCAATTTCTGTTCCAGAGGGAAAGGTGTCACTAGGTGTTCAGTGGGATAAAAGGTCCTGTGGTCAAATAAGTGTGGGCATGCCAGTTTAAACAGTTAAAAAGCTGTCTTCATTCACAATTCTCAGGTGTTACGTACATATGATGTGCATCATGAATCTCCAAGAGGAGATATTTCCCAATTATTTGACTACAGAACCCTTTGGCCCCTGTCAGTAGTACATCTTGTGGAATGCTGCAGAAGCTTGGTAAATGTTCTTCTATTTCAAAATGCCTAACTTGGCTCCCTAGTGGGAATTCTATGAGGCGGAAATAACAGTTTCATCAATGAGAAAACTGAGACTCAGAAAGGTGAAGTGACTTTCTGAGGTTCCACATTAATTGATCAAGAAGGGGAAGAAATACCATATTGGTTATAAATTGCCTGAGTTCAAATCTTTATTCCATCACTTGTGATCCCAGACAAGTTAGATAAACCCTCTGTGGCTTATAGGTAGATTAAAAAAGGCAATGTATCTAAAACCCTTGGAACAGTTCCTTAACATAGAATGTGCTTCACAAATGTTGTCTCTTAGTGTTATTCCAGGCCCCTATTGTGCTGCTCTATGTCCTTTATTAGGTTTTTCACTCCTTCAGGGCAGGCACTTAGCTTTGTATATCTTCGTATCGCACCAGGGCCTTGGACATAGTATTCATTTAAACCTTTGTCTAGATGACTGGCCCTTCCATATAACATAAGTGTTCTAGACTGAAACAAACATTTTAATCACACATTTTACAGTATGTGCCTTATAGAGTAGTTTAACATGGACTGTGACTTACAGTGACTTTACCTTATGTCCTTTGCAACCTCTAATTCAGGATATAAGATATAGTCAGACTCAAAGGACTCTTCATGAAACAGTTTTAATTTTAAACCTAGTTATAATGTAAAACATACATAATGTGACATTTAAAGAGGGAAAAGTGTTAGTGAAATATCACCAAAAAAACATAAAATAACACAACATAACAAAAAAGTCCTATGTAATATCCAGTGAAATTTTTAAAGTCTCCTCAAAAGTTTATTTTCTTTATTTTGTTTTTTCCTTCATATTTCAACTTATTGCTTCCTTTATTACATTTTCTTTACTCACCTCTGTTATCTGCAGCTTCCATTCTGCTATCTATAAGACTTGAAGTTTTACTGATAGGTTTTAGACTCCTCTGGGTTTGTGTTGTCCTTAACTCCATTTCCTCCAAGCTGCTGCAGGGGGACCATTGCAGTGGTGGTGTTCCCACCACCTTCAGAATTGCAGCAGAGGGACTGACTGGACCACATGGAACCTCAAGGCAACCTGCCAATTTGAGGCAAAACCACTAAGTTGATTTAAAGATCTGCAGAGTCCTAGGACACACATGGTCATTTGTAGAAGTCTTTCCACTTTCTTCTTGCCCACCTTGTTCTATCTCTTCTCTATTTGCTGTAGAGATCAATTCAGATATAAGTAGAATATGCAAGAATTAAAAAGCATTAAATGAATAATTAAATGAGAAGTAAAGTAATTGTTGGAATTCCTGCCCTTTAGATGATCTATTTGCCAGGATACATTGTGGATACTGACAAATTTTAAAGCATGCCAATTCTATTTGTAAAACAAGTACTTTTATTTATTGTGTGACTTCTTGGTGACAAGTGAGCTGATGAATAAAATTATGGACCAACTATTTTCTGTATTTATTTATAATGCTGATAAGAGAAGACTGTGTGCACTATGCACTTTTAAACATAGTTTAGGTGATTGTATTTTATCCATATTACCCCAGCATTTATCATGTTCCTATCACATAGATGGTAATGACTATGTGATCATGGCTGAATTATAACTAGTAGTAGTAGTATTTAATCTTGGAGCAAAGAAGACCTTGCTAAAAAGTTCCAGATTTCTGAAACTATAAATGAAAAGATTAAGATATTTGACTGCATAAAAAATAATTCTTCAATGGAAAAAAATCCCATAAAGTCAAAAGACAAATGCCCAGATTATAAAAAACATTTGCAACATACATGACCAAGGGCAAAGTTTTAACCTACAAATCAGTTTAAGAGCTTATAAATTAGGAAGAAAAAGGTAATATGACACAAACATGGACAAAGGACATGAACAGGTAGAGTTAGCTTAGAAACCCTATCATGCTATCAGAATGAGGGCTTTATAGTAGTCCCTGGGCTGACCTGAACTTTTATCTTTTGGCCTCTTTGACAAGATCAAATATCCTAAGAAAATGCATATAGATTTTTTAAAAATAAAAGCAGGAATGAAGCAAAATGATATCTTTAGATTAGCTTTTCTAAGTTTACCATCTATGTTAAAATGGACACCATCAATTTCTTGGCAACTGTGTTAATTCTTTACTCACCTAAGTGTATTATTCAATTGATTATGGTTAAATTAATGATATACAAATGGTCCTTGACTTATGATGGTTCAACTTACAATTTGTTGACTTTATGATGGGTTTGTTGGGCCGTAACTCCATTGTAAGTCAAGGAACAGCTGTACTTATTAAGGTAATTGTTGGGATTCAAGAATTTATCACAAAAAGCATTGTAAACATAGCAATAAGTTAAATCTAGAAAATATCTTAAAATCAAATTATTGATCTTAACATTACTTTCTCCTGTAAGTGAAAATTGGTCAGGCTTGGTGTGGCATTCAAGGAAACAGTGGTAGAATATTTGGAGACCTATGTGAAATAATCTTAAGAAGAAAAGTGGAGAATATAAAAATCTGTGAAAGAGGCCAGTTTGGTTTTTTTCCTATGATCCTTTAAATTTAAGGAATTGGACTTGGTCTCAGCTACGTATATTATAGTTCATAATTTGTCATTTTAATATGGTACTAATTAGCATCTGATGACTTCTAATTATAGTTAACAATAGACTGAGACTATCTATCAGTCCTCACCTTCATTCCACACATTGAAATTTATCTAGCACCTAAAAATGCCAAACAAAATTAGCAAACTATTAATATATTTCCCTTGGAGATTGATCAAATCAAAAAAATTTTAAGAACTGAGGCTTAAGTAGGAACATGTTGATCATATTATTTATTTAGAGTTCAATTATATAGCCATGAAATAAGTAATATTGAAACATACAGCATTTAAAAAAACTACTTTTTTTTTAAGATAATGTGTGAATACATAGAAAAGAGTCTGGAAGAAACCTCACTCACAGTGGTTGGGGAATAGGTGACGGGGTTTAGGAACAGGTGTAAGTGAACAGTCAAACAGTACTTTATTTGTAATATTTCAATTTTTAATGGAGTATATATTCATATTTTTTATAATTAAAATTATTTAAAAATTTAAAGGAGGTTATATTTCATACTTATAAAGCAATGAAATTCTATTTAAGAAATATATCTTTCTGTACTATAAGAACCTTAACAATAAGGAGTGCTTATTGACAGTCATTTTAAATGATTATGTGAAATAATTGAATTTTGAAAATATTCCCTAAAGATATCTCAGCTCCTTTTCAGAGAACTCTCAAGAGATGGAAGCATGTGCAGCTTGATTACATATTCCTATTGATTGTATTCTACTTACAACAATAAAAATAAACTCCAGATACAAATCTAGCAATATTACTAATTCATTACAACCAGTACTTATTTTCTTCATTAACTTTTTATTGTTATTTTCGACTTACACAGCATGCACAAATGCAGCAATTATATGTTGAGCAAGAAAAGGAAAGCTCTTTATGTTCAACATACTGTATGTCAGAAGTCATTACTTCACCAGAGCTTTTGGAAAAACACAAAATAAGATCAGCCTCTTAAAAAACAAGTATAATTAACCACAAAAAGTAGGTGGGCTAAGCTACTAATCTACTCAGCTAAGAGTTAGTTTATCGTATATAAATAACATGATATAGATCAGCCTGCCTGACGACATCACAGCAAAAAAACAAGCTGCATAAATTGTTTTGTTAGTGATAAAAAAGTTTTAAATCTTTTCCTTAAAGGAGGGCTGTATATTGACTAGTAAGTAGCCAAAGTCAAAGGCAACGTCCAGTGTCTAATGCTACATTTTTTTCCTTTTTTTTTTTTTCTTTTTTATTGTTGAGACAAGGTCTTACTCTGTTGCCTGAGTTAGAATGCAGTGGCATCATCATAGCTCACTGTAATTCAAACTCCTGGGCTCAAGTGATCCTCCTGTCTCCTGAGTATAATAGCTGGGATTACAGGTGCTTGCCACCAGGCCTGGTTTTTGGTTTTTTTGGGTTTTTTTGGAGAGAGCTATTGCCCAGACTCATCTTGAACTCCTGGCCTCAAGGAATCCTCCTGCCTCAGCCTTCCAAACTACTAGGAGCCACTGCACCTGGCTAATTCTGCACTTTAAACAGTGCTTCATTTTTGACATGCATCAGTAAAATGTTAGTTCTGTTGGATAGAAGCCTACAGTCACTTAAAATGTTTAATGACTGCTTAGTAGCTTCATGAGTTAATGCTGATCCTTGAACTCAAACTCAAGGCATCCCCAGTGATAAACAGAAAGGGCCAGAGATCTAGGTTCTTGTCTCAAATCTGAAACTGGTTAGTTATTTGATCTTAAGCAAGTTATTAATTGCTCTGTGAGATTACTCATCTATAAAATGGGAACAATGATGGGCTTCAAACCAGGAGCTTAACTAACAGGGCACATATCCAACTAGGTTCAAGTAACCTGTGGTCCAGTATAACCCATCCTGACCACCTCCTCTATGCAAGGCACAGGACTGGACATTGAGGGAAATAGTCTTTGACCTTAAATGACAAGGTATGAAAACAATTTATGCATCTAGTAGTCTTCTTGACACTATTGCTGCAGTTTCATTTTTAGAACTCTGTTTGTAGCACTTAACTACTGGAACTATATCCATATTCACCACTGGTCCCTTTATTTGACTAAAGATAGGTCGCCTTAACACTCCTTACAGAAGATGCTAGGTGAGAACTGGCATCTACAGGTAGTTTAGTACCTAAGGAGCTTCTTCCTCCCTGTGCTCTTGGACGTTCTTTCTTATTCCTGAAGACCGTGTAGCTGGGTGGTGCTGGTTATAGAGGCAAAGAGGGCAGATTCTCAGGTTGGTTATCTCTAACCCGGACATCCGTTCTCTCTATAGTTACTGGCATCTCAAGTCTCCATTTTCTGTTATTAAGATTTCCCCATTCCCTCCTCAAGTTCTTAAGTGGAGTAAAATATCCTTAATTCTTCAGTTGCATCCCATTCTCTACAATATTAAATATAAATTTCCTTAACACAGCCCTAGAATAGAGGTGAAAAGGATAAGCGTATGATCAGGGTTTTTCTTTGTCCACCAAGAAAAGGGTATGTGCATGAGTATAGTTGATCTGATATAATTGTTTAGGCTCAATCAGGAAGGAGGTGAAGTTGAGGGAGCCCCAAAACTGGGGAAAAAATAGTGATCAAGGGACTAGAGGTCATGATGAGTCAGATTATAGGGGTAGTAATACAATGAGAAAGCTGAAAGGTTAGTACATTGTAGATAAAAAGGAGGATATCTGAATTGAAGATTTCAAAAGTTGAACAGTTCTGAATGTTTAAGTTCCTGAGAGTAGGTTTGACAGAATATGGTGGAGGTGGCTGGATTGAGTAGATTGTAAAACTACAGGGTGGACGATTCACATGATTGAAGTCAACCAGGAGAACAAGAGAACAACAGAACTGAGCAAGATGCCAGAAACTTCCGTGAATACAGTGACAGAGAAGAGGAGTGATGGTGGAGGGTAGAGCTGGCTTCAGAGGGACAGTGGTTTTCTCTAAGGTTGTGAAGAAATAATGAAAGCACTGATCCCACTTCTCAACTCCTCAGTTTGTGACTTGTAGGTTAAACATATCTACTCATGAAGGTACAGGATTCAGGTACCCCAGGAAAAGCCATGGCTCAATTAGGACCAGAACCTAGAGGGAATGTTCTGTGACATCTTAAAACACTTAACACATTGTTTTGTGATGAGTGATTTATGTATTAATGTATGTTTCTCACTAAACAGTACCTTCTGTTTAGAGGCAGGGCCTGTGTCTTAGTCATCTTCCAACCCATCACCTCTCCCACCACTGAGCTCTCTCTTACATTTCGTACCTTTGAGACACTTCTCGTCTGTCTCATAGTAATCTGTATAACCTATCTTATCCCTCTCTATATATAATGATAGATTTGTTCCTTTGCTCAGTGACTGATTGATTGATTCATTCAACAAACATTTCAGCACCTGCTATGTACAAAGCTGAGTATTGTAAATATAGAAGTAAAAGAATTATTACTATAGCTGACATAGAGTTTTCTTTAAGTCTGGTACTGTTTCATGTTCTTTATATATATTAACTCATTTATTCCTGACAACACTAGTTAAACAAATTGCTTTTCTTAGGAAACAGGCATAGAGAAACTTAATAATTTGCTCAAGTTTATGATGTAAGTAAATAGCAGAGTTGGGATTCAAACTCCATTTTACCATAGAATCTGTGCTTTTTCCAGTACTGTAGGCAGCCTCTGGATTAGGACACCCTAAATCTACTTTTTTACTCATCTTAACATCTTCAGTCCTGAGCACAGACCTTTATGTTCTAAGTGTTGTGGTGTTGAATTGTATAGAGAATAGAAACTGGATTGTAGACTTTTTCTTTGGCCTCCTAAGCCCTAATACTGTGATAGGCACTCAAGTGCTCCATGTATTATTGCTGATTTATTTAGACAGAATTTTCTTATAGGGCTGAATGTGGATTGTGGTGGGACTCCATATAATTTAAAAATAAAAACATTTATGTTTCCAGGCCATATCTCTTTTATTGCACATTTCCTTTCACAGATTTATTCTTTATCTGTTGTGGAATACAGATACCTGTATATTTTCTTTGATACAGAAACCATTTTTTTAATAGACTTATGCCCTAAGCAGATGTTCTGTCTAATAGGCATGCCCTACAGAGAAACAGCAAAGTGTATTTCATTTGTCATTAGTCCTAAAATGCTCAATGCTACAAATTTTGGTATTGAAAACCATTATATTGATACTCCTTGGAGACACCATTTCAAGGAAATACTTAGATGATTATGCACCTGTAAGATTTGCTGCTGTCTGTGGGTAATTTGTATCCTCGGTAATATGGAGCTTCTATTACTGTACTATAATTATTTACATATTCATTGCAAATAATGATGTAACGGATTTTTAAAGGCTATGCATAAGAGAACCAACAAACTGAGATGCAAAACAAGTTTCCACCCCTTTTTTCCAAAGCTATAGTTAATCACTTGAACACTGTCCAATATAGTAGGAAGCTGGCAGACTTTTCTTTACGGCAGGCTATGTGAAAATGTTTATAATTTACAGCTTATTATGCCATGCAAACGACTGTGTTCCCAATGAAGGAGAGTGAGGAAATATGGCTGCTAAATTACTTAACTCCCCTTTGTTAGTTGTTTTCTGGCAACAGTGGAAGGATACTTTGTACTTAAAATGCATTTCTTTATTTAATTTTATATTATTCAATTCAGAACTCAAAAAAATAGGAATTTACTTTTTATAGATAGGCCAGAGCAATTTTAATTTAACATAACCAATAAGTTGAAAAATCAGAATTGTTAGGGAATTTAAATAAAATATTACTAGATTAGGGTTTAATTCAATTTATGGTTTCAACTTTGTAAAATCTGTTTTTGTTTCTGACACACCTACAGTGGTTAATAGGCAATTAATTATTTCTAAAGGTACTTTATGCAAACTTTGTTTTATATTGTCTGCTGCACTTTGGCTGAAAGTTGATCTTTCTCAGAAATAGTTAGAGGCAAGATAACTTAGACCTCTCTGTTATCTATTGAATATATTTACCCATATTAAGCCTTTCCTTAGCATTTTCTAATTTTATCGATTCCCTGATTAGATTCATAAGGCCCCTATAGTCAGATACCACATAGTCTTTTGTGGTTGCCATTCTTAATTCAAAATGTAAAGCTGTCTGAATTTTAGGTTTGATGACCATGCATTCTCCAAAGATAATACACAGATTAAAACCTTGCCTGACCTCCCAGGTTTAGGAAAAACAGGGCACCTCTATCCTGGATACTATCAAGGCCTTGGGGGTTACATGTCTGACTCCTTATTCTATGGCTAAAAAGAAAAGTTCCTGACACAATATTCATAATTTATAACAATAACACAGGAGGTCATTTTACTGTTTGAAAATAGCACTAAATTGGTAATGGTCACCATTTCTATAGCAAAAAAAAAAATGTGAGCACTTATTTCTTGATGATACTGTCTAGATCAGTGGTACTCAGTTTGGGGTGCCCACATCTTTAAGGATTCTTCAAAGTACGTGAAGAATTCTTCATAGAGGTTGAGTTATTTTCCCTTTCTAAAATGTCTAAGGAAAGCCATTCATTAACCCCTGGATAAAGGTATGTCTGTTAACAAAAATTTCAGTTTTAATTTTGTACTTATTAATAAGATGTATAGTGGTTATCTTGTGGTCATCAGATGCTCAGATTGGCCTAATACACCTAGGTGCCTAGTACACCTCTACTATTAGTTTATACTCAATAACTGTGTCCCAAATCATGACCTTCATTTTAGTAGGAAAGTAGCTAAGGCTGACTCTTAGCTGCCAAACTTTATAGGTGGGCCTTCAATGAAGGAAGTTCCTGAGGGAAGCAAGTAAAACATTTAAAAGTGTATATAGCCCTTTTCCTTCTAATTCTTCAGCTCTAAATATGGGGGTAGAGCTTTCTATTTAGTTTATACTTCTCTGAAGGTAAAAGAGAGGAAAATTTATATTAAATTTATATTTAAATATTTGAACCTTTCAAGAAACATGTTTAATTTTTCTATTTTCTATTTGTTTTAGAATTAATTTCGAAGCTGGGGGATTCATTGTACTTGATCAGTTTTTATTAATTGTACATTCTTTTTTCCATGGCATAAATAATCAGATATTCAGTATATTTAAATGGGAATTTTTGTGCACTTGCAACTCATATGTTTTGAGGATTGCTATTTCAGAGAAAATACATTTGTCATGTCACTATCAAGGCATTGCTGTCTTTATAGTCATTGTCCTCTTCAAGAATCTTTTGGTATAAAAAACATCTTTTATATCCATATGGGAGAATTTCTTTGTTTTCTACTTCACATTTTTTTTTTTAAGCTAACCATTGCAATAACCTTAAGGTCATCTCTGTGTCAAAGTAAAGAATTGAATATAATGATTTATTCTGTTTTCTTAGCTGCTGCTTTTTGGGTAAACAGAGACCTGAGATCTGCTGGAGCCCAACCCTCTGGGTGGGAGTGTGTGTGCTGAACTTTTCTGGCCTCCAGTTAGAGGTGTAGTTGAAGTGGATGGCTACTTCCTCTTAGACTGCCTTGGTGAAAGAAGCAGGGTGGCTAAGGAAAAGTGAAGAAAATTAGCCAGTGAGGATAACTTCCCAACCTCTTTACCACTCAGGATTCCTTTTGCTATTCTCCCACTCGCTTTGAAAAAGAGTCTGTTTACCAAACACTTTGCATATAAAATGATTACTTGATTTTCCATTTTAAGAGATCATTTGTAAATGCCAATCTGAGCATCTGATGACCACAAGATAACCACTATCACATCTTGTTAATGAGTACAAAATTAAAATTGAAATTTTTATTAACAGACATTCCTTTATCCAGGGGTTAATGAATGGCTTTCCTTAGACATTTTAGAAAGGGGAAAATAACTCAACCTCTATGAAGAATTCTTCACGTACTTTGAAGAATCCTTAAAGATGTGGGCACCCCAAACTGAGTACCACTGATCTAGACAGTATCATCAAGGAATAAGTGCTCACATTTTTTTTTGTTATAGAAATGGTGACCATTACCAATTTAATGCTATTTCCAAACAGTAAAATGACCTCCTATGTTATTGTTATAAATTATGAATATTGTATCAGGAACTTTTCTTTTTAGCTGTAGAATAAGGAGTCAGACATGTAACCCCCGAAGCCTTGATAGTATCCAGGATAGAGGTGCCCTGTTTTTCCTAAACCTGGGAGGTCAGGCAAGGTCAGGCATTTAATCTGTGTACTATCTTTGGAGAATGCATGGTCATCAAACAGACAGCTTTACATTTTGAATTAAGATAACAGGTTCGTCACACACACACTCACAGGAGAAAGCTTTATTTCTGGGGTCTACCTTAAAATCTATCATTCGGACTACTAGTGTATGGCTATGGGATTCTCCATGCCCCTCCCATATTGTGACTTTCCTTCTCAGTTTATTACACTGTCTCTTGTCACACTCTTGTCTCATGTTTTGCCCACATCTAATGGTTGTGCTTTTTATCTGTTATTGAACATCATCTAATAATACTTAAACCATTTTAAACTCTCTAGAATAAGGCAGAAGTGAAAGCAAATGAATAAATTATAGACCTCAGAGTGGTGGAAAGACAAAACACTCTGACAAAATGGCCACTCTGGCAGAGCCTCCAGATAATCTGAGGAGTGGGCTGTCCATTCTCTTCTCTGTGTCCACCCCAACAGTCTCGTTCTTGTTTTGTTCTTTAAAATTCATGATTATATGCAGTATTGAAATGAACGTAGAGCACTAGTGATCAGTATGATTCCAGTTGTCTTTTCCTTTTCTGTAGTTCAACAATATAACTTCTTGCTTTTGTATTATGATCACCATTTTAGGATTATCTGCACCTTTTATACTTCTGATGTTCTTTACCAGGAGCTTTTCCCTAGTGGAAGAAAACTCAGTCAAACAGGATTCAAAGCCAGGAATAATGCTGCAAACATTTATACAAAGTTATTATGTATATAATATGTACAAGCTATAGATATAATGTTATGTATCATTAAAAAAAATCTTTGGAGTTTATACTTATTTGTTCATTAGATGAAAAGTGTTGGAAGGTCAAATACTGCTGAATTAAAACCCTATTGAGGAAGGGAGAATGGCAGTCATTTAAAAACCTAAATCAGAGTGGATATATAGGGCCTAGTTTAGAAAGATCTAATATTCAAAAAAGGAGGAAATTTGTTATACAGAAAAGGAAGTCTATTATAAAAAAAAAAAAGAGGAAAGGAAGTATTATCATCATGATGCTCCTCTAAATGGCTCCTTGAAACCACCTAACAATCCACTCAGAAATCAAATATATCATAGACCATAGCCACGAATAGTAGCTGTACTAGGACATGATGGCATTTCCATTTAAAAAAAAAACCACAAACCAAAATACTCTTTTGTAGGTACCTGATTACACCTGAACTTTACTGGGTACCACACCAAAAGAATTAAATCAGTCTGTTCTCTGTCCTCTAAAAGTTTATTATCTCTTACAGATATTTTGAGAGTAGACATACATATTTGACATATAATATATTATTAATAGAAAAATTACTGTAGCCCCAGCTACTCAGAATGCTGAGGCAGGAGAATCACTGGAGCTCAGGAGTTGGAGGTTGCAGTGAGCTATGATGACACCACTGCACTCTAGCCTGGGCAAGAGAGCAAGACTGTGTCTCAAAAAACAAACAAATATATATATATTAGAAAAATTAAAGTAGTGTTGTTATATTAATATATAATTCACACTTTTGTCAGCTTAAGGGGAAAGAGACAAGGATGTTTATCTCATTTGCAGGGGTAAAGATTAAGAAGAATAACCAGTAAAATTCAAAATTTGGTCATTCAGTCAGAATTACAATTAACATTAAGAGGATAATACATTCATTCACTCTGAATTTTTTTTCTTTCTTTCTTGTCAGACAGGTAATGTGGCACACATATCACACATGCATGTGAACACCCAATCATCATGCTTATGAACTACAAAAATCATTTCATTCACTCTGAAATTTGATTGACCATATATAGACCTGACCAGAAAATGTTTCCCTTAAGTTACTTTAAATACACACACACACACACACGATCTGAACTGTTATAGAACTTCCTTGCTGACTTTATTTCATAAAGTCCATCAATCCATCTTCAGGATGTTTTCTTCTAATCTCTTTTAAAAGACACATTGTACATTCTGATAATCTGAGGCCAATGAGCCCACTTCAGCCTCCTCACTCTCCATTTCTCTACATTCCCAGTGTATTTCTCCCCCATAATTCTTATTAGGTAGAATTCTTTGTTAGGTTTCACTTTAGGTGTTACTTCCTTGGGGAATCCTTACCTTCCTTGAAAATTTGAATTAGGTCCACTGGGCTCCCTTGGCAACCTGTGTTTACTTCTGTGATAGCATTTATTGCCCAAGATTGAAATCATTTGCTTTCCTGTCCAAATCCTTCATTCATGTGGCCATAAGCTTCTTAAGCACAGAGCTATGGTTTTCTTCCCTTTTTAACAAAATAAGTTCTCAGAGCCTATCTCAGAATGTGACATATGACAGGCACTCAATATATGTTCATTAAATGAAAAGAAGGATCCTTGAATAATCACTACAATTGTAATCTGCTAATAATAAAATATAGGGGAAGTGTATTTAGAATGTTGTCCTTCTAACTCTAATGAATTTTAACATTTTATTAACAGTAGTCCAATCAGGACTTAGAAATCGCTTCAAAAGATTCTTTGCTGCAACTGTTTATCCTGTCAATAATTCAGGTGCTGTTAACCAGTTATCTGCTGATTTGACAAAGTCCATTAAGTATCTATTATTTAGAAGTAATCAGTTTAATTTTTGAACTTACTCCAAGATCTGTCTTCTTGACCAAATCTGTCTAGTTAGAATAGTTGTATCTGCAAATTCCAATTTATTAAATATCAGTAAATATGAGTTTTCCATAAAGATGTGAAACCAGGTTATCTTTTTAAGAAAATAAATATTTATAACAATTCACGAATTTATAACTAAATTGTGCACAATGACAGTATAAAAAATGTTTTAAAATAAGTTGATATAAATGAGGCATTTCAAAGTATAGGTTGGCACTTCATCATTAACCTTAATTTTGTGACTTTTGTCAGTTGATGTCACAACCTTAGTGTTATTTTTAAAATAGTTTTTGTAGGGCTACTTAATTAAGTAACGTGGTGTTTGCTTATTTCAAATAGTCTGTCTTTGTTCCTGTCCAAGCTGTGCTGGCAGGGCATTGCTTTTCTTTTCCCCTTTGTTAATATTCTGTGTTAGATAATGGTTCTGCAAATAATAGATTCCAAGGACCTTTGATCCACCATTACTGTAAAATAAAATGCAACTTAATTTTTTCTGGGCATAATGGTTTTAACCTTGTGTACTAATTTGACTGTGCTTGTGGGGGCAGATCCTTAAATGAGACACAAATGAAGGAAAAATTGCTAATGCTGCCACTGTATATCTAATGAGCACTGTGTAATAAACCATAACCTCTTCGACATTTCTCTGGAAAGCAGCGTGATTATTTTGGATGGCTAGCCCTTTGTGGATGGCTCATTACCGTCTGGCATAATATGTATTGATAGAGACTGTAATTGTCAACTCCTATTTGACATGCTGCCTCTAATAAATATGGCTTGCATCGCTGGAGCCCACTAATGGTTATATAGGAAACTGTAATTAAAGAAAAAATCATATTTTAGGTTAAAAATGTATATATGTATATAAAACATCTGTATAGAAGATTGTCTGCTTCTTCACCATCCCGCTAGCTTCTTATCTTAGAGTATTTGAAGCTTCCCCTAAGGATTGATGCTTTTTTATCAGTATAGGGGCCACCATGTGATAAGACCTGTGTGTGTGTGTGAGAGAGAAAGAGAGAGAGAGAGAGACTGACTCCATTGGCAAAGAAGTGACAATATGAAAAGTTACATCTATATATAGATAAGATCTATAGCCTATAGTTTCTACATCTGAGTTAGCTCATAAAATTAATGCTTTACATAGCTATAAAGTCTTGACAGTCTCTTTTTATTCACCTTTCCCACGTTTATTTTTTCGTAACTTTATTCTCATTTTGTTATAAGAATGTTATGTTTTTTGATAGGATAAAAAAAAAGGGATACCTAACAAGCCAAATTACTACAAAATATAAATCACAAGGCTATTAAAGGCCCACAGAATACTTTATACAATATTTAGGCTTAAAAAAATATAAAGATTAGAATTGGCCCTACTTCATGTTATAAGACAGATATAGGCCTAGTCAATTTATAATTTCTGCAAACACAGAATTGGAGTTCTAAAAAAATAATACTTTTGTTTACAATGTGTAATTGTAATATATTCTGAACTTCTGGACAAGGAAGTATACTCTTGGTTTATATAGTACAATTCATGATTTTTATAAAATAGAATTCTCATCATAGGATGTAAAATTAGAATGGGAGCACATGTTTATATTTCCTGGAGTAGGCCTAGAAAATCATGTACAAATTAGGCAGCTCTCAGGTTTCTTCTTAGCAATGTGAAGTCTGATAAAATTTTCAAGCTGAAAAAATGGAGTCCCAGGGAGATGAAGAGAAGTAGCTGTTGGGAGAGCATGCCTCTAGTCATATACCCGTAGTTTTAAATCCTGGTCCTAACTATTTGGGCAAATTTCTTGGCCTCCCTGAGCCCCAGTGTGTTCATATATAAAAATGGGAACAATACCATCTACCTAGCAGAGGTGTTACAAGGAGCAGATGAACATATATGAAGCAGTTACTGCAGTATTTTTGACACCTAGTAGGTAATCAGTAGATATTAGTTTTATTCTTTTTTACCTTTTTATTCTCCCTTCTTCCTTCTACCTTCCACAGATGACCACATTTCTAATCTATTGCATTCTCTATTTTCTCAAGGATGCCCTGTCCATGAAACATAGACTTTTGATTTTGTTAGGTAATACTAGCTAATAGTTATTCACAGCCAGGCCCCGTTCTAATTTTCTTACATGTATTAACTCACTGAATCCTCACAACAACCTCACAATAAGAGGTAGGTGCTATTATTATCATCCCCACTTAACAGATGGGAAAAACTGAAGCACACAGAGAATTAATTTGCCCAAAGTGACATAGTAGCAGGGCCAGGGTTTGAACACAGGCAGTTTAACTCCAGAGCCCATATTCTTTGCCGCTAACCTACACTGCCTCTACAGGTCATCCCTTCTCATGTTCCTAAGACAGAGGGCAAGAACAGGTTCTGGTAGGATTCTAGAGGGGCCTGGTCCACCTTCCTTCGTAGGGCTAAATTGTCCTTAAAGAATAAATCCAACATAGCTGTCTGGAGTAGGGAAGGTATTTCTGGGGAGGATGGAGGGCAAACCATGTGAAGGGAGAAGCAACTATGCTATAGGATGCCAAGGCCAGGGGAAACTGAGCAATAACTATTCTCGCACTAGACCTGCCAGCAAATGCCAAATACTTGTAGTGTCCTGCATACACTGTGCTATTTCCTTTGCATGGGTTACCATTCCTACCTTTCTTCATCTGACTAACACTCACCTATCCCTTAAGATACAGGGCTGCTCCATCTTCTCCAGGAAATCGTCCCCGACCCCTGGACTGAGCTAAATGTTCTTTTCTGGGCTCTCGTAGCACAAGTCTTTACAAACATAAGTGGTGATAGCAGTAGCAGTAATAGCTACAACGTACTGAGCATAGACCGTGTGCCAGAACGTTGTGCTGAAAACACTTTACAGTGTTATCCCGTTTATGTCTCACAATAATCCTAAAAGGTCAGTAATGATAGCTCCTTTATATAGATAAGGACAATAAAGCTTGGAGATGATAAATAATTTATCCAGGATCTACAGAGCCATTAAGTAGCAGATCTGAGATTTAAACCAGGGCTTTCTTACTCCAAACTTATATTCTTAATAACTGTAGTACCCATACATTATTGATATTATTGGCTTTTATTTTTCTCATAATCAGATTATAAACTCTTTAAGGACTGCAGTGTTTTTTATTCATCTTTTACCCAGATTCTATCAAAATTGTGCTTTAGAGGAGAAAGAAACAATATTAAAATGTGCTTATTTTTGCTAAATGTGCTTGAATTTTAAATGTATTTTTTGCAGTGAGCTGAGTTTAATGGGTAGGAGCTAAGAGAATTTTTCCTCCCCCCTGAAAGTTCAAGTCTGCTAAGATGAACTGACAATAGACAGATTAATGGGAGAAAAGGTATACAAATTTAGTTATGGAAAGGTGAGCAACAGAACTTCACTGTGAACAAAGGTTGTCTTATTATGCAGATACAGTACTCCAGGTAACCTCTCAGAGCTGCCCTCATAAGAATAGGTGAAAGTCTGACTGGGCATGGTGATGACTTTTAGTCTCTGCTCCTTTACAGCAGTTAATCTTTCCTGGTTACTTGATAACATTGCTAGGGAGGAGGTCTTAACACGTTGCACTTCTTTTGGAAGATGTGTTCCTCGGTCAGATAAGGAAACTTTCAGAGAGAGCCCCTCCCTGTGCTTGGAGGGAAGAAACAAGAAAAGTTAGAAAGTCCTTGGTTCTGAGGCAACTTATAAGGCCCTTTGCTTTAATTCAGAAGTGCTCAGCATGCCTAAACACCATACTTTGGGGTATTGTTCTCTTAGCCTCAACAATTGTAATTTCTTTTGACTTGATATACTATCCAACTGTAACAACCTTATGCAGATAGTGCTGGGTAGGTG
This sequence comes from Cheirogaleus medius, assembly GCA_008086735.1. Lineage (NCBI taxonomy): Eukaryota > Metazoa > Chordata > Mammalia > Primates > Cheirogaleidae > Cheirogaleus > Cheirogaleus medius. The sequence continues at coordinate 59,339,377 of VBSM01000361.1, read as the reverse complement.
TTACAGACTGAATTGTGTCCTCCCAAACTTATATGTTGAAGCCTGTAGCCCCCAGTGTGACTATATTTGGGGATAGGGCCTTTAGGAAGATAATTAACGTTAAATGAAGTCATAAGGGTGGGACCCTAATCTGATAGATCCTTATAAGAAAAGGAAGAGGCAACCAAGAGATCTCTCTCACCTGGCCTCTGTATACAGAGAAAAGGCCATGTGAGGACACAGTGAGAAGGCAGCTGTCAGCAAGCCAGGAAGAGAATCCTCACTAGAAACCGAATTTACTAATCACTTGATCTTGGACTTCTGGCCTTCAGAACTATGAAAAAATAAATATCTGTTTAAGTCATTGTGGTATTTTGTTATGGCAATCTAAGCAGGCTAATATAGTAGAATATTCTAGATTTTCTTATTTTAGGATTTAAATCAAATATTACATGAAGAAATGCTTGTAATTGATCATTTAACATGATAAATATCCGACTGTGGGTAATGTCATATAACAGCTTGAGATTTCTAATTAATAGTATAATTAAAATAATCATATAAGGATATTGTAAAAATATAAAGAAATTGAATTGTTGTATTATCAGAGATTCAGAATGACAGCCACCTACCATGAGCCACCTGAGGAACAGTTCAACCTCCTTCCCTTCCCCCATTGTGGGCACCAAGGTTTCATCAGCTCTTCCTCCTCTCAGGACTCCTGGCTCAGTGTTTTCCTATAGAGAAGGGCTTAAGGTAGGACAAGTCCTGTACAGTGGAAGGGCAGTTTAATTAGGAACCATCTAAATTATTACTTAAACTTAAGGCCAAGGGAAGCTGAGCAGTACATTTTTATCTTGTAAAAGGGCTTGCCAGAGTGTTTTCTGTATCACCTCTCATGTTGGAAGTCTTCACTGAACACTTTTCTTTAGAATGAGAACGAAGACAAAGGGCTAAGTTAGCTTCATTCATTTCTCTGCTCTCTTCAAACTGAGTTAAGTCTAAAAGGTCACTCTGATTAATATATAGGCCATACAATATGTGTTTTAGGCCGCAGCAGAACACTTGTTTGCAGATGGAAGTGTTCTGGTGAAATTAGTAGTGTAATAACTTGACATTCTGATAATTAACAGGCAGTGAATATTCTTCTGTGGTATCTAAGACTCAACTGTTAACTCATATTTCTTTGGTGTAGGTAACCTTACTTAAGCAAAATACAAATAAGAAACATGTTAATTTTCTTCTATCTCTGTGGGAAAATGACTTTTTGATAATTCATTTATTTTGTTCTCCTTAATTTATTCAAATCACTTGGGGCTGTGGCTAGAAGATTAAGGATGTTCCTGGACATTTTTTCCTTTTTGGTATTGTTCTCATTTCTTTTTCTCTTAGGCCCTGTCAGAGAGGAGACTTCCAAGCCTTTGTCCTAAACCTACTCTGCCCATATTCTAGTTTCAGTCTGCTGGCTGCAGCCATTTTCGAACCACTCCATGGCAGCTGTCAACTCTGTTCATTGTCTGTCAGGGCAGTGAGCCCTGTTGGGACCAGCAGCAGCAGCAGCAAGCTGACTGGAAACCCCCAGAGCACTACTGTGGCAGCCACGTGTGGCACCAGGGGTGAGCAGCAGCAGCGTCCTTGTACTCAGTAATTTAAATGCTGTCACCCCTTCCTTGGAGTCTTCCCATTCTGTCCCTGCAATCCTCCATGATCATGCTGTGTATCCCTACAGCAGTAATGGACCATGGCATTCATTTTACACTTGTGTACTTACAGTCTTCTCGTTAAATCTTCTCACGTCATTGTACTGTATCTTCAGCTAAACTATGAGCCCTCAGGCCACAGACCATGGCTTAAACTACTTTAAGAGAAAGGATACATACTCACACCTTGATACATACTCATTGGTAAAACAAAACACTTCTTTTATACTTGGTATTTCTAGGGTCTGATACATAGTAGGTATGCCATAAATGATTATAACCTGAATTGAGTGTTTATAAAATGACTATTTTTCTTTCTTTACTATGTTCTATTGATCTTTGACTTCCTATCCATCACAGAGTTTGGTCAGGATAAGCACAATGTTGTAAATAACCATATTCTCAACCATCTATTTACAAAAATATCTTATGGAGTAGAAATGCCCCATCTATGAACTGGAAGTGTATCAGATGAGCTTTAAGTTCTCTGTTTAGTTCTTTGAATCCAAACTTTTTAAGCTGCTGGTGTGTCAGTTTAAAATGTGTATAAAATGTTTGCTGATTTGAATGTGTAGTTTTATCCCTTTGCAAAGTAAATGTATTTTCTGAGGTGAATGGGGAGTATTTTCAGATATCTGTTTCTGTTTATTATTATTTTTTATCCCTGCCAGCCTTTAAGCTCCTTGAGAGCAGTACTCTGATATGTTTATGGTGAAAAACGCATCACCAAACACTTCATGAAGGGTGCCCACAAAATATGAGATTGGCAGAACTGTGTGCACATTTTGCCATCCTTCTAAAGTACATTTTATTAGTTATTTGTTAAAAATGTATGTTCTCAGGGCCAGGTGAGGTGGCTCACACCTGTAATCTCAGCACTTTGGGAGGTTGAGGCAGGTAGATTGCTTGAGGCCTGGAATTCCAGATCAGCCTGGGCTATATAATGAGAGACTCCATGTCTACAAAAAGTACAAAAACAAAAAAACACAAAACCAGGCATGGTGGCGCACATCTGTAGTCCCAGGAGCTTGGG
>VBSM01000361.1:59294833-59308852 GCA_008086735.1 Cheirogaleus medius | reverse complement strand
TCAAAAAAACAAAAAAGTTCATTAAAAAGAAATAATACCCCAAGAAGGTATAATCTATGAAATATTTTATTGTTAAATACTGAAGTCTGACATTAGTGATGAAATGATATTCTTGACACTTAGACAAATCTTACCTTTATGTTTTAGTCAAAGAAGTTTGGCAGAGATCACAGAACTTATCCATACTGCTCTCCTCGTACATCGTGGGATAGTAAATTTAAATGAATTGCAGTCTTCTGATGGGCCACTGAAAGACATGCAATTTGGAAATAAAATTGCTATCCTGAGTGGAGACTTTCTTCTAGCAAATGCCTGCAATGGACTAGCTCTGCTGCAGAACACCAAGGTAAAAACGGGGAGATTGCGTGTGCCTGGATATCCTTCAAGCAGCTTTTGGTTGGCTGTGGGAGCCACAGAGGTCTGGGCGCCCTGCTGCCTTAACTCCCCTTACATGGATGCTCAGTAAAACTGTGATGAAGATGATGATGTCAAAGCCAAGTAAACCGTAAATGTTAGGGAACAATTTTGAAGTTAATTTCTATTTTTTCCTCATTATAGATGAAATTATTTGTTAATTATAAGATAAGGTTAAATCTTCAAAATAAAGAAGATATAAATAAATATTAACTATTATCCTACTATCCAGAGATAATCACTATTAGTTTCTATTTTGATATATTTCCTTACAGTCTTTTTTTATTCATTCATACCTTTATTTTTTTTCTGTAACATAGGTGAGAACTTGCTCTATATAAGGTTTTTTTTATCCTGCCTATTTTTCCCACTTCATATTATAATGTGAGTACTTTCTCATGTTACCAACATTTTACATAAACTTCTAAATGACTGCATAATATTCAGTCATTTAGATATAATATAACGTATTTAACAAAATCCTCATTGAACATTTAGGTTGCTTATATTTTACTATCATAAATAGATCTTCAGTAATAGATCTTTGCACATCAGTTTTCCCTATTTATTCCAGATTATTGCTTTAAAATAACTACCTAAAAGTGATTCAAGGGTTTAAACATTTTCAGTATTCTTGATACCTATTGCCAAGCTACTTTCTGGGAAGGTTGTAGAGGTATTCGTTGTATATCAGGACTTGATGTGACTATGAAATAACAGTGGCCTAAACAAGATAAGAAGTTTATTTTTTCTCTCATGTAAAAACATCCAGGAGTAGTCAGTAAAGAGTTAGTGATTCTTCAATGTCAGGAGCACAGGCTCCTTCTATCTTACTGTTCTGCCATCTTTATCTTACCACTCTGTGGCTCAAGAGGGTTGCCATCATTTCCTCACTCCAGTCAATAGGAGGAGGAAGAGCAAAAAGGGCAGATGTCCTTGACAGTCAGGTGAGTATTCATCCTGGTCTGCTAAGGACAATCTCAGTGTAAATCAACTATCCTGGAATCCCATCTGACTTAGGATTTGTCCTGAATTTTTCATTTTTTAATGATAATTACATTAGAATAAGCCACGATAAATTTGGTAGATCTCTACTTTGTGCTTCCAGCTTCTGCCTTTGTTTTTGTCCAGTGCAGTCTAATAGTATTATGAGACTGCTACACAGTGGAGAGAGTTCTAATTTTAAGGTGTTATTAAATCCAAAAGACAACCAGCAGTAACTCATCTCTTTTCCTAACCCTTTCGTATAACAAACACCTCCCAATCAAGGACAGAATGCAGGGCAATTGCTGATACAACAAAGTGCACTCAGATACAAATGTCTAAGTCCTTCCTCTATCAGGTGGTGTGAGAAATATTTGACACTGCTGCCCCAGCTAGCTACGTGGTATATCATCCAGTTGTGTCATGCCTTATGTATAGCCTAGGAAAGTCACAAAGCCACCAGGTACCAGTTGATAAGTTCAGTGGGAAACAGCAAGTTTGGTGTTTGTAAAATATACATGGACAATCGAGGCTGATCAGTTCTGCTATAGAGCAAGTGGAGACTAGACTGAGCATCCTCACTTCTATGGTGTAAATCTGTGACTACTTTATTGTTTGGCAACACTTTGTTTTTGCAATAAACCTTTTTGGTAACAGTAAGCTCAAAAAACTGAAAGCATATGTTTCATTTTTTAAAAATTACTAAATTTTTTTTTCAAGAAAGTTAATGAGGAATGTGTATAACTTGCACAGAATGTTTGTTGACATTCACTAACCCATGTGGAGGCCAGTGTGGTATCACTGACCACATGAAAACGAGAAAAGTGAAATCTGCTTTATATAGCTGCAGAAGGTATATATACATACCATTCTGTGAAAGAAAACTTTTATTTAGATAAATAACTATTCTTGTAAGTTAATTTCACTAATTTTCAAGTACAAGTTTTTATATGCACATAGGAAAAGGGAAGAAATAGTTCTCATGCTTGTTGGCTCCATTGGCAGAAGAAGAACTTTGCAAACAGTTAAATACTTCCAAGTTTAGTTCATTGTCTTCAGGGGTTTCAAATAATTAAATCATTTAATTTAATTCTAAAAATGGTTTGGGTTTTTTTCTTTCTATTCATTCATGGGATCAATATAAAGCTTTTGGAAGTATATTCTATCAAAGGTAAAGCCTTTGTGAGTGAGATTGGAAATTCAGTTTGAAAGTACAACATTGAAGATAAAATTATTAGTTTATAGTAACAATACAAGTAAAAATTTTGATGAAGCACATTGTCGTGATAAAAATAATGTTTTTGCTACATTAAGAAACCTATGAAGTAGTTAGAATTGATTGTGGCACACACACAATTCATAATTACAGCCAAACAGGCATCAACATTCCTCTAATTGAAATAGAAGTTATTGTTACATCAAAATTTACAAATATCTATATAGTCAAAATCACTGAACTATGAGATTTGGGGGATGTAGCTACCATTGAGTACAAAAATATACTTCAGCACAGCAGTATGTGCCCTTTCTCTTCATTGTCTGTCATCAATCACATTTTAGAAATCTTTGCAAATCAATCTGTGCCCAACAATAGTATTGAACTTTGTTCTAAATGGGCCATCAAAAGCTTGGTGGCATTTTGTTCAAAATCAATTGGAAATATTAAATCAAGTATTCAATAAATGGAACACCAAATGAGACTTTTAGGGGGGATTCCAATTAATGAAAACAAAGCCTCCATTCAAAGTTTTCCCTACAAAAGCAAGGCAGGAACAAAATAAACAGGACAACTCAAATGATATTATATAAAGATTAAAATTTTCAATTCTGTAGTTGTGATTTAAAATGTCTCATCTTGCAGGGAGAATATTTTAGTGGTGCTCCTACTTTAAATAAATTATACACACACGTGCACAAATGAAAGAAGATTGAGAAGGCCTAGATTTTATAGTATCTAAATTTGGCAAAACACTCAAAAGAATCATAGAGACTATTTGACAAGTTTAGTCTTATAAAAATATTTGTTAAATAAAGATAATCTGGTGGAGGCAAAAAGACAGTTCCTATGAAAATATTTGGGCTGGAATAGTTATACTGTTCAATAATCTAAAAATTAGAATTATGTCCTCTGTTTAGCAAATTTGTTCTGAGATTACCAGCTAACTTAGAACCTGTAAAAAGAGCATTTTCTCAATTTAAAATACTATTATGGTCTACCAAGAAGAAATAATTGAAGGTACCACTAATTTCAAATTAATTAACCATAAAATGCAACTGTGAATTTATATTGCTGGCAATTTTATTTTAAAATACCATATTTTGAAAAGCACATTCTTCAGAAAAATGCCAGTGGCACAAAATTAGAGACAGATATGGCTAAGAAAGGGATTAAAGTATGTCAATATGCATCAAGAATAATTATTCTACTTGTTATTTTTTAATATTCAGATAATATGAAGTTCTTTTTGTATTTTTTTTATTTTTTCCATCCTAGTTTGAAGTTCTTTTTTACCTTAATGTATATGGATATATGTTATTATTTCTTTTGAAGTTTTGTTTTTGAAAGTAGGTTTTGAATAGAACTAGTTGAGTCCACTGATATAATAAAATCAATTGTTAATAAATACATGTTTCAAAAAGTATAAAAGTTTTGTTGTTTCAGCACTTCTTTTTACTCCTAAGTGTCCCAGTTTGGATGATAAATTTGAAAGTACTGACACTTGAAGGACATTTCTCAGAAATTGTATGAGATCTTTCTGCTTATATCCTATTGACAAGAATTTCATGATATGGCCACACTTAGCTGTAAGGAGGCTAGGAAATGTAATCTTTATTGTTGGGTAGCCGTGTATCTAGCCAAAAGTCAGGAAGATACAGAAAATAGATACTACAAGACAAGTAGCATTCTTCCCTTACCTTCCCATCATGTTTTTCCATTTTTGGCTAACACATATTTTCATGAGATAGACCGGCTGATTTTAAGGGAGAAAATAGTGTGACACCTTTAATATGTGGGGGAAAAAAAGCTAATGTAAGAAATGAAGCAAAATAATAAGAATCTCAAATCTCCCTCCAGAGGTTTATTACCATTTCAGTATTCTTCCTACTTTTATTCATGTCAAATTTTTCCCTTCTCTATGCATATAGGGTACATTGATGGGTCTCACTAAATTCTCTTCATCACTGGAATTCACATGTTAACAGAAGGTGATGGTCCTTTGTCCCTGGGACTCACTGGCAGTCTAGTCCATCTTTTCTTCTTCACCATACCTGTAGTGATCTGTGATGAAATTTAGGCCTTGCTTGGAGAAGGAAGAGGCTTCAGAAAGTGCAGATTTGGTATAGTGCTGCACATGTCCAGCTCAGGCCACACACACCGGCCACTCATGGATTACACCCACATACTACCCCAGGTATGGTGAATTCCAGTGAAGAGGAGATATTCTGGACCTGTTTCTTAATAGTACTTAGGTCCACATTTCAGTAATCTGCCTCAGTATGGTCCCTACCTTAGAAAAATAAGACTCATTGCCTTTAGACAAATGTCTGTTTATTTTCTCTAGTCATTAGTTTTATATAACTTACTTTGAGCTATTCTAATGAAATCTTACATAACATTAAGATGGGGGTATGATGTACAGACATAATCATGCTATAATGATACAAATAATCACTTGTTAAAGCAATTTCCCTTTATGGAAATAATATTTAATATGTTCCTTTTCTTAGCTAGCTTGTGTCAGTCACACATTCTTTCTTTCAATGTGGTTCAAGTAGAGTGAAAATGGAGGCTTTACTCCCATCAAGATGAAATCAGATTCACAGCCTGTGAAATCCACTCATGGTGTTTTGCATTCAGAAGCATCCTTATAAATGTTCCAGAGTCTAAGACCTCCACCATCTGCTCCATTAGGCACTGGATTTCAGTAGCACTACTTGATTTACGGGAAGAAAAAAGAAAAAAAACTTAGCATATCCAAGCAACAATTCAGCCAGAAGCTTCTCTTGAAATAAGAATGGTCAGGCATTTCCTTCTCCTTCAGTGAGCCCTATACCTTCATGGTCTCTGCACAGGTTAACACCTTTAGATTTGCATTTTATCAGCCTTTCTTTTTGGTGAGGAATTTTTTCTTTTTTAGGCCATGATTTTTTTTCTAAATGTGATAGTTGTATGGGAATTAAAGTCTTTATTCTTTGTAACTCTCCTGTTCATCCAAAACATGGATCTTGTTCACCTTGTTCTTCAAAGGGTCATTGAGGTCTCTATAAGGTCAATTTCAAAAGATGCCTCACCAGCTCACTTTCTATGAAATACCTTGAGTACCATGTCCAGGGATCCGTGATTGATCTTTTCCAAATCTAAGCTTTTAGTAGCCCTCTTTTAGTCATAATAAATGATTTCCAAATCAGGCAAACAGTATTTTAAACTCAGGAGTTTGCAAGGGATTACTAAAGTGCTTGAAAGTCAAGAATTCTCTTTGATAAAACAAATCTCTCATATTCAGAACTAGTTTCTTTCATTTAAATACTTGGCAGTATTTTCATCAGAATAGTTTAAGGAAGGTGAAATTGTATCTCAGAAGATGACTTATTTTATTAAATGACTCTTTTAGAAGCTTAAGTTGATTAACTATAATACTAACCATTAAAGGGTTTTTTGGAAGGAGGAGGTGGTAATAAATATTCTTTGGGGCAGTATTAAGTTTTCTTATTTCTACATATGGTTAATGTCTTAGTAAAATTAGATTCTATTTTATGATGTTTTAGTTTTCTTTTATGGGAAAGAAAAATTGTCAGCAATAGTAATATAAATAGACACCATAGCAATGAGGGAGCAGGCAGAACTTAATACAGAATTTCTGTTTATAATGTCACTGTTTTTTCATAGTGACAGCCTGCTTTTTCTTTGAGGATGTATATTTAACTTGGTAATTAAAGTTGGCATATTTGTAGCAACTTTAATTTTTTATGACTTATTCATTCTACCAATTTCCCATTTTCTTGTACTACTGGATTCTTGTCTGAATTTCTATATGATGTGTTTATCTCTACTTCTCCTGGGGCAGACCATTAGATAAAGGGTTCTGCAGTCAGATGAAATTCAGAGTTGTTTTATAATTGCCAAAGGTAAAATTAGCAGAGTCAATTATTTTCCCTTTGGCTTTTCCCTGAAGATATTAGGGGTCTTCAAGGTAATTAATTGCCTTAGGTGACACTTAGATTTTTAAATATCTCAAAGTATAGGAATTGGTATATAAATCCTCTGGTAATTATCTTACTATTATAGCTATAGTGACATAAATGCAAATTAACAAGATTTTGAATTCAAGAGTGAGTTTAAAAGTTAATGCTTGAGTTTTCATTTATTTTCAATTATGAAACATAAGGGCAACTTTTTATGTTAGTACTTTATAAAGATCTGGATTAAACCATAAACCCTCTGACTCCATTGAGATAAATTGCTCTGTATTGTGTTCATGTAGAATATCACTGAATGATGTAATGATGTGGTCATGCCAAGATCTAAAATTTTAGTGTTTGAGCATCAAGCCATCAATGAGACATGCTAACTAATTGGGAGGAAAATCATGAAATGGAAAAGCACTATAATTTAGAAATCTAGCTGGCCATTAGAGGTTTTCTCTGATCCCTGCATTTATTTAGACTGGATTTGTAGTTTAAGATTAAGCCACAGTGCAAATAAGACTGTGTGGATTACTACTTGTCATCTTTTTTTTTAAAGTCTTTTATTTCACATGTATAGTGATAAGCCTAGTATTTAAAGAATTGAATACCATTTTTTTTTTAATCTTTGTAGTCATTTTCATTTAATAGACCTATTGCTGTAAATCAGTTGAGACACTGTCAGTCAGTCTGGGTCTTGTCTAAACACCCAAGAGCATTGTCACAATGTCACTCCTGGGGGCTATTCTATTAAGCATTAGTGATTTATATTTCTAAATAACCAGTGTCACAGATGTACGCCTTACATAGCTGAACTTTGTTTTCCTAAAGGCATAAATATGTTGTTTACAAGGAAGAGTTTTGCTTGTATAAATATTCTCAATTTATGCATATAAATCTCCTTTTACACTGTCTATATATTTTAATAAAGAGGCTACTATTGTTTATTTGATGTTTGTCTTATCGGTTATATTAATTTACTTTCAAATTCATGTTGAAAGTGAAACCTAAAAACATGCCACATCATGTGAACTTTTAAGTTTTTCCCAATCCTATACATTTAAAATAGGCATTGTTATGACTGTGTGTTTATTATAGTTTTGCCAGCATTATTTTACTTGTAGATATTATTGAATTAATATTTTTTATCCTCTTTGATTTGATACCCAAGATTAATAGTTTTTACACATGTAACCCACTCATGTGTAGATTTTCATGACTGGAGTAAATGGGTGCAGAAAGTGGGTAAGTGGGGTGTTCTATATTGTAACAATAAAGGATACCATCTCCGTATCAATTAAATAGAGAAATCAAACTACCAAGATGAAATTATTATTTCACGATCCCCAAACAATTTTCTCTAGTTTTTTTCTTATCATTTGCTAATATAGTCACATATTAAACAGAGACTACATTCATTTTCTGAGCCTTCTTCCTTGATCTTTAAGGTGAGTGATAAGTGATAAGTGTGTGCGAAGTATACTAGAAATAAGAAGACACATTATATCCTTTTAAATTTATTATCTAATTAAAACCTTGAACTTTGTCCATTTTGATGCCACAAAACAATGGAATGTAGTATCTCTTTGGCATAGGAAGGTCAAATGCCATCAGGCAAAATTGGTATTTCTCTGAGTATCTGTCAAATCCGAAACCTGACGACAAGGACGACGAGCAAGAGAAGCTTACACATTTTTTCCATATGCCTGGCATTCAAAGGCATCCATTTAAAAAGAAAAATTATGTTCTGTATACAATACCTACAATTAAACAAAATAGGAAAACAAACAGAATAAGAAACATTTATTAAATTATCTTTAAATGTTGACAGTTAAAGGGAAATTTGGTTTAATAAGAGAATGAGGTTAGAGGCACTGGTTCTTTTTAATGACTATTTCATTTCTAATTATATAATTTTACTTTTTCTTAACACAAGAATATACCAAGCTTTACTCTGATGTTTTTCAACTCCAAGTAAAGGTTCTTGGTTTATGTTTTCTCTTAGAAGAAGCAAGGAGAAGACAAAAAAGTAGGTGGCATTTTTTTCGAAATAGTAGGTAACAAGGAGAAAGAATGAAGAACGGAAGATAAAGGTTGAAGAGGATGTGTATGCCTTTGGAGATTACCTGAGGCTAAATTAACTGAGTTGTGAGCAGTAAAAGAACAGGGCGTTGTGCGTAAGCCTGCTGGAATGAAGAACGCATGGGTGGAGAAGCAATGTTAGTCAGGCAGCTGAGGATACAGAGGAAGGAATCAGCTGTTCATCTACCCAGTAACTTTATAAGCTCCTAACTCAGGAAGTTCCTTGGGTAAGAACATTAGAAAGGCAAAAGAAGAGTACTGAATAACCCAACCTTGAAAATAGATTTTTTTTTCCTCCCTCTGGCTTTAGAGAAACAGCAGTTTATGTCAGTGAAAATGGGGCGGAGAGAGCTGATTTAATTAAATTTGCTTCTGGAAAGTAGAAAATGGGATTTACAAAAATTAAGGTTGCTAAATGTATTATAAGATTGCTATAACCAATACATTTCTATCTCCCATGGCCAACCATGGTGTAGTGTTCAGCTGAATTTGAACACCATAAGCAAAAGAAAATTTAAAGAATATCCGAAAGGCTCCATGTGACTACTTTTCATCAGTAGCCACATATAGCTCAGTAGTGTTGACATAATTTTGGTTTTAGCATTTTCACCATTTTATTAAATTCTCAGAGTTGTAAATACTCAATGAAAAAATGTACTCTGAGCCAAAGTTGGCTTGTAGAGCCTTAGCCCAGGAGCAGTTTTTATTTATTTAGCAATAGTGATTGGAGAGAGCCCTTTTCTGGCAGCTAATGACCTACAGGAGGACTTGTGTGCCCAAGGCAAAGCTGAAGGCCATTAGCCCAACAGGTCATTAACTGGCAAATGCCTGACCCTGAGGTCATTTCTGATATTGTAAACTGTGAAAACATTAAAGTGGGTTTGTTGGAAAGTATAGCTGTGCCAAGGAAGTTTCTTTTTAAGCATTTTGGAAAATCCATCAAATTGTTTGTTGTCATTCCTATGGCCTAATTGTCTCTGTTCTGGGGCCATTTTCACTGTGCAAAGTAAATCAGCCAGAAATCGGGAAACACCAAAACTACATTGTATGTCCAATCTTTGGTTTTTAAAAAATAGTTTTTCCCTATTTAGAATATCAGATTAACTATTTCATTACTAATAAGTTTTATTAGCTACACTCTGTATATTTTCATGATATGTTGTGCTATATAGTACTCATCTACTTTATACTCCTAGAGATAGAAGTTGAAAGAACCATAAAGTAGAAGTCTATGAACCTAGTTCCTAGCCTTAGCATTTTTTCTTTTTCTTTCTTTTTTCCAATTAACCATTTAACATTGAACTCTTCATTTTACCTCTTAGAATTCCAAGGTCAGATCATTCATTCATCTTTTCTTTAGATTATCTAATATCTTAATACTCCACTTTGTATCATTGGAATGAGAAACTTTATATTGTAGAATTTTTTTTTTTTTTTTTTGGAGACAGAGTCTCACTCTGTTGCCTGGGCTAGAGTGCCGTGGCGTCATCCTAGCTCACAGCAACCTCAAACTCCTTGGCTCAAGCAATCTTTCTGCCTCAGCCTCCCGAGTAGCTGGGACTACAGGCATGTGCCACCATGTCCGGCTAATTTTTTGTATATATTTTTAGTTGGCCAATTAATTTCTTTCTATTTTTAGTAGAGACGGGGTCTCGATCTTGCTCAGGCTGGTTTTGAACTCCTGACCTTTAGCGATCTGCCTGCCTCAGCCTCCCAGAGTGCTAGGATTACAGGCGTCAGCCACCACACCCGGCCTTATATTGTAGAAAATTTAACCTTTATTAAAATTACTACCAAATATTTTAAAAATAATAACACCTTATATTTTTGAATACTTACTGTATGGTAGGCACTATTTTAAGTGCTTTAACTGTATTAACTCATTTAATGTCTCCTGGAGCACAGGGAAAGGGTAATTTCCCCAAGGTTACACTGCTAGTAAGTGGTATGTATAGCTGCTGTCTAAATCCAAGCAATCTGGCAATCTGGCTCCAAAATCCTCATGCTTAACTAAAGTAGAAAACTAACAAACCCACAAAGAACCATGATACATTTTTGTCAGCAATTTTGCAGTTATCAATCCTGGAGTTTATAGTATCTTAAACAAGTATTAGTTTCTAAATATTGGAATAAAATTTCAATACAAACATCAATACGGACTTCATGAAACATTTTAGAGAAGCAACTTACAAGCAAAAGCAATTTTTTTAAGTTTCCTAAAATATGTAAAGGCGGCATCATGTCCATCTCCTAGATCCTTGCCAGTTCCAATATTTTAAATTCAGAGTATTGTAGGAAACAGTCTAAATTTGCATTGATTGTATAACCAGATCCTGAAAATGGCATGACATATGAAGAAAGACAAAATAATCAAGGAAAAAATGTAATAAAATCATAAATCTAATAGAGAATCCAAAATCTTTAATGAACATTAGAGATCTGAAGATTTATATACATATTTCAGCAATCTAAAGCAATACCCTAAATTAGTGAACTCACCTTCATCATCATAGTTCACTACAACCTCAAAATCCTGGGCTTAAGGGATCCTCATGCCTCAGCCTCTTGAGTAGCTGGGACTACAGTCAGGCACCACCAGGCCCAGCTAATTTTTCTATTTTTTTGTAGAGACGAGTTCCCGCTCTTGCTCAGGCTGGTCTCAAACTCCTAAACTCAAGCGATCCTCCTGCCTCGGCCTCCCAAAGTGCTAGGATTACTGGCGTGAGCCACCATGCCCGGCCACCTTTATCTTTACATGGTTATTTATCTGGACAATGAATGTATCCTTTAAGAAGACAAGTATAATTAAAATGCACTGCAAAAAATGTAAAATGTAACGAACTTGTTTATTTATTTATTTTTTCTTAGCCAATTAATTTCTTTCTATTATTAGTAGAGACGGGGTCTCGCTCTTGCTCTGGCTGATCTGGAACTTCTGACCTTGAGCAATCCACCTGCCTTGGCCTCCCAGAGTGCTAGGATTATGGGCGTGAGCCACCATGCCTGGCCTTAAAACTTGTTTAGACATGGCTCCTTGGTGGTATTTGAACCACAAACATCTTTATATATATATATTAATTAAATAAAGGAAGTAGTGCCTTATAGGTATAACTGTGGCCTATAAGTGTGGTAGGAAAGAGTCTAAATTTGCACTATGTAACCAGATCCTGAAAAAGCCGTGACATATGAAAAAAGACAAAATAATCAAGAAACTACTTTCCTTAGTATAGTGCCAGGCACACAGTAGGCTATCAGCAAACATTTATGGAATGAATGCACTAACCAATATAAAATTAAATCTCAACACAGCATATTCAAGCCATTTTCCTGAACTTGTGACCTATTTCTTTCAAGTTGTATCAGTTGTAATTTTATACTTTTGTTTCGTTCAGTGAATTTTCCTGAAACCTCTTTGACAAATGTTACCAGTAGTTTAGAAACCAATGTATCAGCTGTTCTAAATTAAAAATTAAGATTATCAATTTGCTTAGTTTTTGCTGCACCTGTCCTATTGGTAGTGCCATTTCTCTGCTCTACCCCCTTAGCCAGAAAGAACTTCCAGCTCAGTAGAACAGATTGCCATCCCTCCCACAAATAAGCAAGGCCTTACACATTTGGCAGCATTGAAAAAGCTCCTTTCAAAAAGCCGAGTTAGAAGCATCCTCCAGAACTCCTGTTAGTGGTGTGTTTATTTCAACAGACACTTTCATCATTGTCTTCATTAAACCTGGTCTTTGTCTAGGAAATGGCTGGGAAGAAGTGGAGAGAGCTGTTCTTTCAGTGATGGCTTTATCAAAGCCACTCATTTATATTAATCAGCATGCAGAATAGAGCTCATCTGGGTAGTGTGTGCCCAGGTGGTGGGTGAGTAGATTCACCCTTCATTTGGCCACTGCTTCTGCACCCTGTGTTCTTCAGAGGTCGCTTCTCCACTGAGGCTGCCAGCCTGGAAGCGCTGGCTGAGCACTGGGGACTGAATCCACCTGGAATGAGATGGTTTGCTTAAACCCAGTTCAGAAATGATAATGTGCTTTACAAATGTTAGATGTTATTATCAGTCTCTATGGGAAGGTGCTACTCTTTAGTACCTGTGTATCTAACCTTGGTAATGTAAATCTTTCCATCGTTACATGAGCCTCTCAAATGCTCTCTCTGTGCTTCATTTATATGAAGAGGAACTAAAGAGTGTTGCTAACTGCTCTGGTTACTGTTAGTAGCCTATTCAGCATCTTTTCTATAAAAGTATTTTTCTGTAAGATATTTTCACCAGTAATAGTTTTTGTTGCCTAAAAAGAAATCTTGACAATATCCCTTCAAATGCCAAAGCTCTTTGAAAAAAACCTGTTTAGGCTAACTCCATCTTTTGTTCCTCCCAAGATGTATATGAAAATTTATTCTTCCTCAAGGGTGTTTTACCTTTGCTACTACTTCATGCATTGCTATTTGGGGTAAAGGAAGGAGTGCGATAAATTTGTGTGTAATTAATTCCATCAGTACTGCAGATGCATGCGTGCACACAGTTTCCTTTGCTAGCAGCTGTTAAGAGTAGTAAAGGCTGAAGCACTCCGTGTTCATTTGCCTCCTAAATAGAGTGATAGATGTTGTTTTGTCATTCCACACTGTAGTAAAAATCATCATTAAAATAACCTTTCAAGGACAAATTTTTGAAAGAATATTATAAATCTGTAATGGCCTTGGCAGTTTTTATGCACCAAGCAAATTGATTTGTGCAGCAACCTTTTAAAAGTGAATTAAAATACACCTTTACTACTTTATTACATCAACTCAGCTTATGCTGATTTGAGTTTTAATTGAGCCATATTAGTTTATAGTGACCATTTTCCCTAAATATTTAGTTGCATTTTGCTTTTAATGTAGGATAGCTACTCCTTTGCTTAAACTAGAGTGGTCTGGTATACTAAACATCTACAACTCTGTTGAGTCTATTCCATCTGTCAAATGCTAACTGACAGTACTCCTGAATCACATTTATTGAGAAAGGCATAATTTATCTATACAGAATGCTTAACTCCACTTACTGGTCTTATTTTTGCTAGTCCAGAGACTATTGACTGATATATTCCACAAATCAATTTGTGGACATAGCTTAGCTTGAAGCTTCTCTGAGACTGAAAACAAGGTATGCTTCCCCTCACCCCTTCTCAAGGAAATAGGTTTATTGTTGTTTTTTTATTATTATTATAAAAGCAATATAGTTAAAAGAGGGAGAAAGGCCGGGCGTGGTGGCTCACACCTGTAATCCTAGCACTCTGGGAGGCTGAGGTGGAAGGATCATTTGACCTCAGAAGTTCGAGACCAGCCTGAGCAAGAGCGAGACCCTGTCTCTACTAAAAA
>VBSM01000361.1:59253806-59266388 GCA_008086735.1 Cheirogaleus medius | reverse complement strand
CGGCCTCCCAGAGTGCTGGGATTACAGGCGTGAGCCACCACACCCGGCCAATATGATGGGTCTTTATATTCATTTAAGTTACTTTTATTCCTTCAATAATAGTTTTATCGTTTTCTTCACATCAATTTTATATATTTCTAAGTTTATTCCTAGATTTTTAATCTTTATTTTTGTATACACAGTAGAAGAAAATACCGTATTTATAACACTTTCTGATTAGTTTTATGTATGAAACCTATAGTTAATATATTTATTATATTAATTATAAATTACTAATTGTAGATACTGCTACCTTACTGAATTATCTTCTTGTTTGTAGTAGTTTTTTGGTTGAATCTCTTGGTCTTCCCAGTATACAATTACATTGTCTTCAAATAGTGATAAACTCTTCCTTTCTAGTTTTATACATCTGTCCTTCTCTTGTCTCTTCCATTACATTGTTAATAGAAGTACTGCTGTGTGCATCTCTGTCTCACTCCTGACATTCGTGAGAAAAGCTCATGTTTTCCAATAAAGTATTTGCTGACTTTTGGGCTGATACACACACACACACACACACACACACACATACACACACACACATATACACACCCCTATCGTATTAAAGAAATACACATCAGTTCCTATTTTATTCAGGGTTTTTTTTTCTCATGAAGAATAAGAATTGAGGCGGGGAGGTGGGTAGTGTAGAAAAAAAGGAGTTGAATTTTGTCAAATGCCTCTTTAGTATATATGGAGAGATAATATGGTTTTTCTTAGGTTTATTAATATGGAATATTAACCTTTCACATTTTAAAATACATTCTCAGTTTTCTGAAATTAAATGTTGTAATTTATGCCTAATGTTTTATCCAGTAGGTCTTATGTTTGTGTCCTGTTTCTCTCCTGTGTGGCTTTTGTATCATTGCCCAATGCTATGGTTTTTTGCAATTATTGCCATAAGGGAACTTTCTTTTTGTTCAAAGGCTTAATAAAATTAAGATGATAATTTGATTTGATCAGTGGGATGATATTCCCCTCAACACAGCGAAAAAGGTGGGGCTAAATCTAAGCTGACCTTTCAATGGTCTCTATTTAAGTTTTTTAATATTTTTTATTTTGTCCTTAAATAATGGTGAAAAGAGAAGGATTATGGGATGAGGGGCAAGAAGAAAAGTATTTGGGTTAATTAATCCTTCTGGATGGGTTCTAGTTAGTTTGACATTTCAAAGAAACACCATAAAATGAACATTGTTTTATGTTTGTTTCCTTATTCCTGTCCTTAGCCCACAGTCTAGCACCCAGCTGTTTAAGGTTGAGCACTTGAACTATGGCTAGTGATGTGTTGTAAGTGTAAAATACACACTGATCTCATAAAAAGAATTCTAAATATCTCATTAATAATTTTTATATTGATTACATGTTGAAATGATAATATTTGGATATACTGGGATAGATAAAATATCATTAAGGTTAATTTCACCTGTTTTCACTTTTTTGCTGTGACTACTAGAAAATTTTACATTGCACATATGGCTTACATTATATTTCCATTGGACGGCACTGGTTCCAGAGATAGTAGTTTTGTATATACATATAGATACTACAATGATTTTCATAATTTAAAAAGATGA
The DNA here is from genome assembly GCA_008086735.1 of Cheirogaleus medius. Taxonomy (NCBI): domain Eukaryota; kingdom Metazoa; phylum Chordata; class Mammalia; order Primates; family Cheirogaleidae; genus Cheirogaleus; species Cheirogaleus medius. The sequence continues at coordinate 59,264,775 of VBSM01000361.1, read as the reverse complement.
AATTAAATAAGCTACAGTTATATCCTGTCTTATGACCTTGTTTCTTATGAGAATAAACTTTGATGAAGACTGTAATAATCATTCTCCAGTATAATGGGTTACCTCTTCTCTGGTTTTTCTTTTTAACTGTCTATAAGATCGTGTCATTATGCCCTTGACATTTTCACATAAGTTAAACGCAATAGGCTTCTTGTGTTTTGAAATACCAGCACTCAAGAACTGACATGAATAAAGAAGGGAATTAGTTAAGAGGTCTAAGTTTCTACTTTTTGCCTTCTGCTATAGAATATATTTTAATAGAAGTTCCCTGGCTTAGAATAAACTTTGCTTTAACATTTCTTTCATCTCTTCTGAGTCTTGTAGTCAGAAAAAAAATTTCTTTCACTTTTTCCCCATTACCCTACAAAAGCAGTCTCCCCTCCCCCTGTTCTTCTTAGGTAGAACTGAGGTTCATCATCTTTTAGTTCTATCATGTTGCAATAGCCTGAATATTTTTTGACTAGTTCATTAAGATAAGAACTCTTTTATTCTTCAAAAACAGAAACAATTATATTACCCCTAAAGCCTTTTTTATTTTGGCTTTTGTTACACTTTTAGGAAAATTATATCACAGATGATATTGGAATATCGACTTGGAAGGAGAAGACTTTTCTCTCCCATGGTGCCTTACTAGCAAAGAGCTGCCAAGCTGCAATGGAATTAGCAAAGCATGATGCTGAGGTTCAGGATATGGCATTTCAGTATGGGAAACACATGGCCATGAGTCATAAGGTATTTGCACACCCTTTATCTTTTTCCAGTACTTAAATAGCTAAAATGATATATGAGAAACATTTTGCCATTTAATAAGCTGCTTTTATATCTTAAAAAATGTTTATTGTGTGCTTAAAATCTATCAGTCATAGATGGTGATTGTTATATAACATGAACAGTATGATTGGTGGTACTGTATAATACTGACAGAAAGCTATAGCTTGCTTACACCATAGTTGTGATGTTTGTCTTTTCTTACCACCTGAAAGGGTGCTTGAGAGAACTCTTGCGAGTTATTGAATAATATGTAATATTGCGATTAACAGAATGGAAGAATATTTGTTATTTTTGTTTCAGTTTCCTTATAGATCTTTATATTAGACAAATTGTAGAAAGTTAATGAAATTTAGAAATATACTGAGTAGGCTGGGCGTGGTGGCTCGCGCCTGTAATCCTAGCACTCTTGGAGGCCAAGGCAGGAGGATCACTCAAGGTCAGGAATTCAAAACCAGCCTGAGCAAGAGCGAGACTCCATCTCTACTAAAAATAGAAAGAAATTAATTGGCCAACTAAAAATATATAGAAAAAATTAGCCGGGCATGGTGGCGCATGCCTGTAGTCCCAGCTACTCGGGAGGCTGAGGCAGAAGGATTGCTTGAGCCCAGGAGTTTGAGGTTGCTGTGAGCTAGGCTGATGCCACAGCACTCTAGCCCGGGCAACAGAGTGAGACTCTGTCTCAAAAAAAAAAAAAAAAAAAACGAGATATACTGAGCAAAATTGAAAGCTGTAATTCTCATAACCAATTCTTTTGAATGGATATACAAATTAATTATTATTATGAATGAAGTATAAAATGTCCAAAAATTAGCTGTCATATTGTTGCTTCTACATATATGCAATTTAAAAATGGAATTTAATATATGTTTTAAATGTTACTTAAATAGCTCATAAGGGGGGGCAAATATATATACACACACACATATATATAAAACATATCTCCAGATGAGTTTTTTGCATGTTTTATTTTATCTTAGTTTATTAAGCAATTATATTTATTAAATCTTTATCTAAATCCTCGCCTTTAACTTAAAAAGTAAAATAAAGGCTGCTGCCAAATGAAAAAAAGAACATATTAGGGAAAAATAATTCTACAGAATTTTAAAGGTTGTTAATTATCCAAAATGTTCGTTTATTAAAGTACATCTAAAAACTACATTCCTTAAGCTTCATTTTTCACTGCATTAACTGATGCTTTCTGAATAATGTACTAGTATATATACATTTCACTAATTTAACTCGTTTAACTGCTCCTTCCAGATAAATTCTGACCTCCAGCCTTTTATTAAAGAAAAAACCAGTGACTCCATGACTTTTAATCTAAACGCAGCTCCAGTAGTCTTACATCAGGAGTTTCTTGGAAGAGACTTGTGGATTAAGCAGATCAGAGAGGTAAAATGAAATTATTCCTATTTTAGGTACCCTTAGTATTTCGTTGATTTTTAGAACATAATTCCTGTTTCATGATGGTTTAATGCTATAGATGAGCCATATATGAGCATATTCATGTAACAGGTAAAATTCTTTCTTTATAATCCTCATTTTTAAGAGGTGAAATATTAGTTAAAAGTTAGAGACTGCTGTACTGTGTTTTCTTATTATTTGAGTTCTTAGAACACTGCAACACAAAACTAGTGCCTGTGGTGAATGCTAATTAAGTCAGATGATTTTTTTTCTAAAGGCTTTCAAAAATTGGGCTATGGTAATAGCACCACCCTATAACTGACTGCAATTTCCCATCTGTGGACTCTAGCACAAGCTGCAGAATTCCAGGAGCTCCGTCTGTCAGCTCATAGGGTTATTTTAAAACAAACTTGGACCCCGAATACTTGCTCTGAGGCATTATCAAAGGAAAAAAACATGGTGAAATGGGAGGGGTAATGCGGGTTGAATTGGGTAAATTTCCCATTTCATTGGGGGTGGCAGATGAGAAGGAACTCTTTTGGTTTTCTTTTAATTCAGAGAAAACTCTGAATTAAAAGAAAAAGTTCTTGCCTTTTTAATCCAAAACCTCAGGGAATTTAACTTCGTGGTTGTAATTTGCTGGGTTAATCTGAGACTCCGCACAAGGGAAGCCAGGCACAGCTAAGGGCAGGGGTAGCCACTGTACTTAAAGCAGAGAGAGAGTCTGAGTGCATATCTGCATTCGGAACCATTACCCACCTGGCGCTGAGGCTCACACCTGTAGTCCCAACTACTCGGGAGACTGAGCTTAGAAGTTCAAGGCTGCAGGGAGCTGTGGTCGTGCCACCGGACCACTTCCCCTGTCCCAACCCTCTCACCTTACTGATTCTCAAAATGCTGGCAGCTAGTTTAAAGTCGCTCGTATTCATCAGTTAGAAAACTGGAGAAATTCCTTTCTAAGGAAATGTCAAACCCAGGAGAAAAGATATGCTGATGTGGCTGTTTGGGGCCTCCTAAGTAAACATGCCATATCCTTGAGCAGTTCTACAGTGAGACCCGGCAGTCGACAAGCCTCAGAGGATCCCAGTGCACAGGATATCCAACTGCCTCGCTCTGAGGCAGAACAGGTCAAGAAGACCACTGGGCATTTGAGAAAACCCTCTACCATGAAAGAACGAGTCAAAAACAAACTGATGGCCAGGCGTGGTGGCTCACGACTGTAATCCTAGCACTCTGGGAGGCTGAGGCAGGCAGATCGCTCAAGGTCAGTAGTTCGAAACCAGCCTGAGCAAGAGCGAGACCCAGTCTCTACTAAAAATAGAAAGAAATTAATTGGCCAACTAAAACTATATATAGAAAAAATTAGCCGGGCATGGTGGCGCGTGCCTGTAGTCCCAGCTACTCGGGAGGCTAAGGCAGTAGGATTGGTTGAACCCAGGAGTTTGAGGTTGCTGTGAGCTAGACTGACGCCACGGCACTCTAGCTCGGGCAACAAAGACTCTGCCTCAAAAAAAAAAAAAAAAAAGAAGCACTATAATTAATATACTCAGGCCGGGCACAGTGGCTCATACCTGTAATCCTAGCACTTTGGGAGGCTGAGGCAGGAGGGTAGCTTGAAGCCATGAGTTTGAGACCAGCCTGACCAAGAGTGAGACACCATCTTTACAAAAAATAGAAAAATTAGCCAAGTATGGTAGCACATGCCTGTAGTTCCAACTGCCAGGAGGCTGAGGCAGGAGGATCGCCTGAGCCCAGCAGTCTGAGATTGCTGTGAGCTATGATGACACTATGTACTCTAGCCCTGGCGACAGAGTGAGACCCTGTCTCCAAAAAAAAAAAATTAATACTCAGCAGGATAAGATATTAAATCCATAATATAAGAACAGGTGATATGTTATTAATAAAAGGACAATTCAAGAATAAGAATTATAAAACATAAAAATATCACAGAATTTTCTTTTAAATCAGAAGAATGGAAGATACAAATGAAAAAAATCTCCCAGAAAATTGAATGAAAAGACAATAGAAAATAGAAGAGAAAAAAATAAGAAAATTAGATGATTCTTTCAGGAAATCTTACTTCTATTAAGAGTCCCAGGAAAAGACAAGGTGCAGTGGCTCACGCCTGTAATCCTAGCACTCTAGGAAGTTGAGGGGGGTGATCAGCAGGTCAGGACCAGCTTCTCAGTAGTGACACTAAAATCTTTGAAACAGTGGAATAATACTTTGAAAATTCAAAGAGAATATTATTTCCAACTTAGAATTATATCCCAGCCGTATCATTACCAAGTATGATATTAAATAGAGACAATTTCAGACAGATATACAAGGTCTCATAAAACTTATGTTCCAAGCACCTTCTTTTAGGAAGCAGGTGATGAATCTATCAGGCACGGTAATAACTGGAGAAGAGCTTTCTCATGGAATCCAGGAGCTAGGGGATCAGACATAGGCATGAGGTAATGATAATTCCAAGGGCAATGTGAAGAAAAGAATAAGAAACAATAACAATAATGCCAACAATAATAGCACTTAATATGTGCCAAACACTATTCCAATGAGAAATCTGAGCCACTGAGGAATTAACTAGCTTGACCACAGTCACAGCTGGCAAGTGGTGAAGCCAGGATTCAAACCCAGGCAGCCAGTTTCAGGACCCACATCCTTAAGTAGCATGCTACACTGTCATCCTAGCAAATTCTAGGCTGATGGCTATGCATCCAGGCAGCATTAGGACAAGAGGACAGAGATCTCCAGGAGAAACATTTCCAAGGAAAAAAATGGAAATGAATAATCACCTAATATGCTTGACCATATTGAAAATTTAGAGACAAATTAATTATAGGTACATAAACTAAATATCCCAATTATTACTGCTGCATAACAAATTACCCCAAAATGTAGCTGCTTAAAATAACCATTTTATTATGTTCACAGATTCTGTGGGTCAAAAATTTGTACAGGGCACAGCGGGGATGACTTGTCTCTCTCTGCTCCATGATGTCCGGGGCCTCAGCTGGAAAAACCCATATGCTAGAGGTGACTCAGTGATTCTGGGGATTGGAATCATCTGAAGGCGTCTTCACGCACACCTGGCACCCAAGCCAAGGTGTCTAGAAGACCAGGCTGCCGACCAGCCAGAGTGTTTATGCGTAACCACTCCATTAAGCTTGGCTTCCTTGCAGCATGGCAGCCTCAGACTTCTCAGAACTCTAAACACAAGTGTGTGCCAAGCAAGACAGGTTGCATCTTTCCTCAGATGTCACAGTGTCCTTTCGATAGTCTCCTATCAAAACACAGGCCCGTCCAGAATCAAGGGGAGGGGTCATAGACCTCACCTCTTCATGACAAGAGTATCAGAAGAATTTGGGGGCCATGTTTTAAAACAGCCACACTAAACGTGTGGATTAAAATGAGTCAGTCATTATCTGTAATGAAAAAATTAAAGATGTGTAAGAAAGGAAATGTAATCATAATACTCCACATGGTTTAGAGAATGATATCAATATAGCATAAAAATATAAATACTGAATATTGATTTAATCAAAAAGTGTAATTGCATACGAAGAGGGTAAAGAAAAGGAATGTGTTTGGTCACATAAAAGATCTAACTTTTCTCTTTATGTAGAATCAATAGAGAATGTCTAAACTTTAAGAATCAAGAAAAAGTAATATGCGAAGGTAAATATCAGAAGAAACAGCTAAAGAGAGGGACGTGGGACACGCGGGGTCTGGAGAGTGCTAAGTTGTTTTGTTTGTCTAGTACTATTTGACTTTTTAAATACTATCCTATTTGCTCTTATTTTAAAACTTTTTGCTTAAAAATTGATATACTTTTCTGTAGGAATTCACATCTAGGACTTTATCCTAAGAAAACTATCAGAGATATGGGCAAAGACTTACATATTAAAATGTGTACTAAAATATCAATTATAAAAGGAAGAAAGTGAAAATTGGCCCATTTAAAAATAAGAAAAAGGTTAAATGAAATATGGTACAATGAAATATCACACAACTATCAAATATTATATCACTGGGGTGTAAGAGTGTTTTTTGACAGCTGCACTGAAAATATATATACAGATGGTGTTAGTAGCTCTAATTGGGTTACATTAGAATACATTGCAGATTTACATTTTGGTTGAAAAGATCCAGCTGAATATGTTAGATGGAAGCTACCAACTCTCCCTTGGATATTCAAATATATAGGTATACACAGGAGTAGCATAGATATGAATTTTGCAGAAGCTTCACAGAAAAGGGACAAATTTAACTCTTATGCATCTTTGCAAACATACAAAGTTATAAATGTAGACAAGTGAAGAGTTGTTAAATGAGCAGTCCAGGATTTCCTAAACAGCTGGTGAAATGTCCCAAATTGTTATCCCCAACTTGATTTTAGATTCAAAGGGATATCTTTTCCTTTGCCTTAGACAGTAATAAGTAAATCAAATAGACCTTGTCTGAAGTTCAGCAAACCCTGAGATGATATCTTTGAGCAGATGATGTCCTACCCTCCTACCTGAATCCCTGCGGTCATTTCTAAATCATCCTTAGGGAATGTCTCATGGTCTATTGCCCACCTCAGGGCCCTGCTGAGCCGCTTTGGCTGGCTGCACTGACTGGGTCCTTCTCCTCACATCTGCATATCTGAGTCACAAAGGGAATTACTGCTAAAGCAAGTAAGAAATAAGTTAGTTTCTTGATAGGCAGGGGACATTCTTCAAATTAAAGACTTTTTACTAGAGCTTATTTTAATCTTTTAAATTGTAATGTACATGTTTACATAAAGCTCTGTAAGATAATGATCCTGTTCTGTGAATGCCTCCTAGTCAGAGATAGGGAACACAATTTGCATAACACCTGAGAGGGACATTCCTCCCTAAATCTCATGGGCGTTGCTTGTTAATCCTGAAATTATTTCTAGTTCTCTTCCTAATGTTTTCATGTTATCTACCCTCCTGGATACTTTTCCTCCACCCTCCACCCCACCCCCAGTTTTGAATTTGATTGCAAGATCCTTAAGGATAAATGGCAAATTCGCCTTTAAATTACCCATAGTACCTGGCACAGTGGCTTACTTGAAGTAGTTATCCAATTAATATTTGTCAAAAAACATGTGTGATGTAGTCTTCACAGGGTGAGGCTGTTTGGTGGCAGTCCTGTTTTGTTAAATATTAATAGAAAGAGTTAAGTTGGTACAGCAAAAATGGCCCATGGAGGACCAGGATTTAAAAGGCCTAGATTCTAGTTTGGGTTCTGCCAACATCTGTGTAACCTTAATCACATTCTCTCCTATCATTATTATTATTTTCTGTAAAATGATGGCATTGAACTAGATCATTTCTAAGATCCCTTTCCTCTCTCAAATAAATATAAGAATAGATCTCTTAGGCAAGAGATGCATTATAAGAAAAATATATCTATTAGAAACTTATACAAGTTTTGACACTGAGAAATAGAAAAATCTTCTTATGATGGAAGTCACCTATGATTTCTTACTTCCACATTTAAAATTACTTCCCTGCTCTGCCCAGACAGGTTTGTGGCCTGTCTACCCATTTGATTTCCTGCGTGGAGATAGTGAGAATTATTCACTAGACAAGGAAGCAAGGAGATGACATAGTCTTAGTGCCTGTTCAACATCATTGTGAAGCTAGAAGGAAGAACACCTCTGCGATTTTTCATATTGGGCTCTGCTACCTCTTCTCCAGCTCCCCTTCCCCACCAAAAAAATCTTGAGATTAGATAGTCCTCTTCCATCATAATCATAGACTCCTGGGTACATGCACGAAAGGCAGTTAAGAGCACCAGACCAGACCGGAAACAGCTGAAAAATATTTGTTGAGCATTGTCTCCATACTAAATTCTACAGATCCTTCTTACCTTAATTTTAAATTTAAATTTGTAGCTGCTGAAAAATAATGATCAGGAAGAAATACTGTTAGTGAATGGGTGATTCACCCTGGGGAGGTGAAGTCATTACTCAGTTATCATTTTGATTCCTAATAAAAGAAAGTAGAATCCTTCAGAGAACCACAGAGCTCTGACTCTCTCAGGGAGTCCAGGGGCTATTGCAGGTCAGCAAGCTTTATTTTTAATGATCCTTCTAGTTTTCTGTTGCCATTATAAGTCACCTGAAGAAATAAGAATTATGATTATATTTTCTTGGCTATTCCTGAAAGTACTGAAATGTCACTTAGGCTTATGACATTCTGACACTGTCATAATCAGCCATAAAATACCTTAAGTGTACTACAAATTACCATTGCTAAGCTATAACTCACTTGTCCGTAGGTATCCTACTATTCCTTATTCAAAGAGTAAAACAAAGACTGCTAGGCAAGGCTAGTGGACATGAAGATAACATGCATATTCTTAAACAAAAGAGGAAATGCACATTCAGAGAGTTCTCATTAATACCACATGTGATAATCTTCTAGTTATTTAAGGTATTTTGAGTCATTTCAAAAGAAATAATACTAATACCATCCTCTACCATAGAATGTGTACAATGTGGGCTTTTGAAAGGACTATATATGTGACCACAAAGACTATGATGGGACCCTAGATACCTCCTAAATTAAAAGATTTCTTAATTGCAAAGCTGTGGAAACAACCCAAGTGCCCATCAATTAATGAGTGGATTAATAAAATGTGGTGTATATATATACCATGGAGTACTATTCAGCTCTAAGAAATAACGGTGATATAGCACATCTTGTATTTTCCTGGATAGAGCTGGAACCCATACTACTAAGTGAAGTATCCCAAGAATGGAAAAACAAGCACCACATATACTCACCAGCAAACTGGTATTAACTGAGCAGCACCTAAGTGGACACATAGGAACTACATTAATGGGGTATTGGGCGGGTGGGAGGGGGAAAGGGGGGGGCGGGTATATACATACATAATGAGTGAGACGTGCACCGTCTGAGGGATGGTCATGCTTGAAGCTCAGACTTGTAGGGGGGGGTAAGGGCATTATTTGAAACCCTAAAATTTTACCCCCATAATTTGCTGAAATAAAAAAAAAAAGATTTCTTAAGGTTTTCTATTGCACTTAAGGAAACAAAGTACTTGACTACAGGAGATGTAGCAATAAATTGCCTGAAGGTTGTCTATGGCCTAATAGAGAAGGGATAAGATAAATACCTAAATATAAGGAATACTGTAATTAATGCCATTTGGAGAGCTCAGAGGAAAGAATTCATGTTCAGCTGGGAAAGCCAAGAAAGGGTTTATGAAGTAGACAATATATGAGATAGTCCTTGAAGAAGATCTTGATAAGTAAGGATGGGAATAGAGGGGTTTCTTGGGCAAAGGAAGCCAGGAAAAAGTGATACATGTGGGCAGGCATGCAATGTATTCAAAGAAGAAAAAGTGTTATAACCTAAACAGAATGTGAAAAACATACGGCAGCATAAGGGACAGATGAAGAATTGCTCTGAAATACTAGGTAATGACTATATTTAAAAGACCTTGTTTCAAATAAAAATATGTACATGAATGTTCAGATCAGCACTATTCATAGTAGCCAAAAGGTAGAAATGACCTAACGTCCATCAACTGATGAATGGATGAACAAAATATGGTCTATCCATACAATGGAATGTTATTCAGCCATAAAAAGGAATGAAGTATTGATACATGCTGCAACAGAGATGAACCTTGAAAACGTTATGCTAAATGAAAGAAGCCAAATATAGAAGGCCATATATTATATGATTCCATGTATATGAAATATCCAGAATAGGCAAATCCATAGAAACAGAAAACAGATTGGTGGTTGCCAGGGGCCGAGGGAGGGGAGGATGGGGAGTGACTGTTTAATCGGTACAGGTTTCCTTCTAGGGTGATAAAAATGTTCAGAACTTGTTAGTGGTGATGGTTGCACAACATTGTGAATATACTAAATGCCACTGAATCGTATCCTTTAAAATGGTTAAAATTATGAATTTTATGTGATGTGAATTTTACCTGATTTTTCTTTAAAAAGACATTGGGATGTTTGCCTATGGAAAATGAACTTAATGCAGAGGTCGTGTAGCAGACATTGAAAGGTTCTGAGCCAGGCAGTGTCAAGGTCTGGACTGTATCTGAGGTAGGAAATGTTGCCATGCTGCATAGGATGAGAGGAACAAGGAGACACTAGAGGCAAGAAGATCAGTTAAGAAGTTTTTGGAAACCTGTTGATAAATGCAGGAGAAAAGTCCCAATCAGAGTGTTGGCAATGAAAGTGGGAAGGTAAGATTAGGTGTAAAACTCATTTCAGGAGAAAATGTATTAGGACTTGAAAATTGATATGATAGGGAGAAGCTGGCAGGTGTGGCCTGGGGAGGGGCAGTCAGAGACTAAAACAAGGATTTTGAACTTGGATAACAGGAAAAATATTATGTCATTAATAGAAGTAGGAAAGTTAAGTAGAAAAACTGATTTAAGTTTGGTTTTCAACAACGTGAGTTAGAGGTACACCATCAAGGTTGATGACCATCACCTTGGTACCTTGCTACTGGAGGAAACGACTTAGTTCTGTTAGCCTGATTTCCTTACTCATGGCCTTTCTGAAATCTGAGTAGATTTTTTTTCCATGATCAAACTGTGCAATTTAAAATTTCATGACTCTTCCAGATTCCAAGAGAGCATAGCAAGAAAAACAGGTTGCAAAAGAATAACAAGACCTCTGAGTGCAAAGAGATTTGTTATGTAGATAATGCAAACTCCTCTCCTTTTTAAAATCAGATAACGCGGC
>VBSM01000361.1:59211978-59228652 GCA_008086735.1 Cheirogaleus medius | reverse complement strand
ATCCTCCCGCCTCGGCCTCCCAGAGTGCTAGGATTACAGGCGTGAGCCACCGGGTCCGGCCCCCGCAAGCTATTTTCATTCCTTGGACACTCTGCACTCTTTGGCCTCCGTCTTGCCTTTGCTCAAGCTTCTCTCTTTCCATACGATTCCCTTCCTACCTTGGGATCTATTTATCAGCATTTACAAGACATGCCTCAAGTTCTACTTACTCTGTAAGGCCTTCTGGAATCTCTTCCTATTAAAGTTGATCTCTCATTTCTCTCAACAGCTCTGGTCCTCCATTTGTACCTAGATTTTGCTGCATTTCACAGTTTATCCATAATTAGCTTTTGACTCATAAAGCAGAGGATCATTCTACTCTGTACACATAGTTGGTGCTCAATTAATACTCATAACTTAGACATCTAATCTAGTCATGTAGATATTTACATACCTGCAAGTGCCAACCTAGAAGTCTAGAATAGGAAGAGAATGTTGGCCTGTCTAATTTAGATTTGGAAAGATTAAAGATAATGAAAATAGGGAAATATTCTTTCCTTTTTTCTCTCTTTCTCTCTTTGTTTGTTTCTTTCTTTCTCTTTAAGACTGCTCTGATCCAAGCTAACTTTCAGGATATTGTGTATCAAGCCAGAATAGTCTTGGTGGATGGGATAGTTTTCTTGGCAATGACTAAGGGCTTAAGAGAGGACTAAGTCATCTCAGCATCTATGGTGAGTTAGACACTATCAAGCACTCTGTGCTATATTATGTAGTCACCTCCACCTGTCCACCCCACCAGTAGTACTTACTACAAGGGACTGAAGTCTTTATAACCTTAGGAAAGCCATTTAGGACTGAGAGCAATAAGATGGCTTCCCTACAATTATAAAGCTAGAATGAGAGTCTCAATCTGGCTACCTCTGATACCCAGCCCCATTTTAGTGCCTTCATGCCTTCAGTGATTGGCAAGAAACCAGGAAACTTGGGCTGAAATAGTTTATATGCAGTGTGGAAATAATCTGTGGCGTCCTGAGAATCTGATGGAGTTTAGTATTAAGTGCCACTGAACAAGGCGTTAGAAATCTCAGCTTTGCCACTTTCCATCTATGATCTTGAGTTACCAAATTTCTCTGGACCTCTATTCCCTTGACTGTATAATTAGAGTAATAAGCTAGCTTATTTCTTTTATTCATTCATGTTTCATGCATTGTGCAGTAAGTACCTTGAAATCCCATGAAGAGATAGGTTAAGTGAATGGAGAAGCAAAATACAGTGCCATACTCCAGATGTGCACAGGGTACTCCGGTGTCCAGAGGAAGAGGGGCACCTAGCCCCTTTGGGTCGTCCTTGCTGAGTACATTCCACCTAGGTGGCATTTGGGGAGCTTGGGGTGTGGGAAGATGGCCCCAGGGGAGATGGTAGGTCACCTCTGAAAATTGTAACTAGTTCCCCTAAATACATGATTAAAGGTGGAAAGGGGGGAAATGAGGCGGGGCAAGAGCTAGATTGGGAGGGACTTCGATGCCTTCTGAAAGAGCTTGGACTTTTAAGGCTATTGGGAAGGCAATGAAGGGTTTTAAGCAAGATCATATTTGCATTTTATAAAAATCTCCTTGGCAGCGTGGCAGATGGAGTCCAGGGGTGCAGAACTGGTGATGGGAAGACCCTTTAGGAAGTGATTGCAAATAATTACCCAGGCGAGGGATGATGATGGCCTGAACTAATGTAGTGGCAATGGGAATGAAGAGTAGAGGGTAAATGTGAGAGCTCTGAAGGAGATAGAATGACCAGGATTTACTGACTCTATCTGTCAAAATGGCTACAGATAAATAATCTCACAATCTTGGTGGCTTAACACAACAAAGTTGGGTTTCTTGCCCACTGTCGGTGGCAGGCAGGAGAGACATTGCCGTGCTCACTGCGGTCACTCAGGGGTCTGGGCTGGGGAGCACCTCCAGTGTGGCTGGTTGACTCGCCAGAGGGAGTGCCCTGGAGAGACTCACACGGACAGTTAGATGCTGCACCCCAGAAGTGACGGCATCATTCACCTGCCTAATTCGGGGCTAGAACTTGCTACCTGGCCCCACCCAATCTCTGAGAGCCAGAAAGTTCATCCATGAGTGAGCAGCCCCGGGACTGCCCTGGTGCCTGACTGCATGTGGGGAGTGAAGGCGCCTCCCAGGTTTCCAGCTTAGGGAATTAGGCAGACATTTGAGGCCTTCACTGAGGAAGAGGAGCTGGTCCTGGGGCAACGGAAAGTGGGCAGACCACATCATTAGAAGTCTTTTTCAGCTCCACAATGTAACCACTTTATTGGTCCTTTTTCATCACTGAAGAGAAGGATTGAAAGTCCACTTCGTTTGTCAGCAAGCATCTACTTTATTCTTTACAAAGGGAGTTTTAGTTCATTCTTCCCAGTCAAATAAGATCTTTTAGTTTTATAAATATAGCATTCAGATCTAATACTGTGTGTCTTTCTTGAATTTTCATATGGACTATTGTGTCAACATATGGCATTTTAAAAAAAGTTATTGACTAAGATGTTAGTGAGGCTTCCTCACATAAGAATATCAGGCTGTGGAATTCAAAATGCCAGAAATGTGAATGCCCTCGCCTTCGTTATGGCCACCCCAGCACGGCACATTTCAAGATATCAAGGGGTGGGAGTAGGGAGGAGGTGTAATTAGGCTGATGGGGCCTATCGTGCTACACTGGAGCACAGACACCAAGCAGCCTTAGGGAATGTTAGTGCCTGGAGAACATTGGGGAATGATGTCGTCTTTTCCTCAAAATAATGTAGCAGAAATACTGAATCTGTTCTGTTTCTCCTCTTCTTTGTGTTGCACCTCCCTTACCCAATTTAATTGTGGTGCTTACTGCATACCTTAAAAACTGACTTTTTTTGTGCATTTGTTTCTTAACAGTTACGAGAAACAATTAAAGCTGGCAAAGGTGTGACTTCAGCTATTGACCTGTGTCGTTACCATGGAAACAAGGCCCTGGCGGCCCTGGAGAGCTTTCCTCCCTCGGAGGCCAGATCTGCTTTAGAAAACATTGTGTTTGCTGTGACCAGATTTTCATGACACCAAATTAAAAAGACACTATTGTTAGTTAGCTTAAAAACCTAGGGAATGAGGTGATGGAGAGAGCTTTCATGGTGAAATATCTAAATGTGTTAATGACTTTAAAAACATACATTTTGTTTCCTTTTTTCTTATCACATCGCTAAATGAATGCTGCCTTCTTTTTGGAACTGCTGCAAACAAAATTAGAAGAAAAAAAGGTCAAGCAGTTTTCACTTGTCACGCCAGAAGCACACTTGAGGCTGCAGTAGCAGAAATAATTAATGAGATTCGCTCCTGTGACCTCAGCAAATGGACAGGAAATAAGTCCTTATTGATTGGACCGAGCCAGGGATGGCGCCAGGGCGGTGGCCTGTGGTTTTTCTTCTAGAGGGGACAGAGCAAGCTGGAAGCTGCAGGTGTCAAGAGAAACACTCAATACCAGCCAGTGAGGACTGTCGTATCAAAAAACTAGTGACCAATTTGTCATAAGGGAAAGTAGTTCAATTAATTAAGAAAAATATGCTTTATTTGTCATCTTGCAATTATGTCTCTGTATGTATAGATACAATATGAATGTATTTTGTGCTTCATGGTTTTTGTAAGATTTTTTTTAGAGAAATTGCTAAAAGTTGTCAAATATTTGAGGTAGGAGATTAAAGTGTTGTCAAATGTTAAATTGGTTATATTAGGAATTGTCTGTTTTTCTTAAAGAACAAATATTTTTCAAACACATTTTATTTTTTTAATGAAAGGAACTTTTTTCAAGTGAAATGTATTCATTTATAATACGTTAGGGAAATACCTTTAATTTTTACACATTTCAGAAATATAATCGTTGTATTGGGGAATTCATTGGTGAGAGTTTTCTTTTAATCTTAGAATGTCAGATTTTGGTGTTGAACCACAGACATCCAATTACAGAAAGAATATAAGCAATCTCACAGGCCTGCAATCGGACACTGTCTCTGTGTGGTTCATCGGAGATGATTTTTGTGGTTTGCACACATGCAATATGAGAACACCGTTGACAAGAAGGCTGAGTTTACATAAATGATCTAGATTGAAACTCAGCTACCTTTCTTCCTTATGTGGTGTAATTACAGCCCTATCTGGAGACAGCGAACACAGCAAACAGATTTTATTACCCAGTTCACTCAAACACTCAGTGAAGTTATTTTAGTTAAATTCCTCCCCCCGAAAGTTATCAAACCATTTTATCAGAGCCCAACATGTGGCATGCAATGAAGAGAAAATGTGAAGCTACAGAGATTAGAGTATTAGGAAATATTTTTAGTGTACTTGAAATATTGTAATTGTATAGTTTATGCCACTACAACTTAAGGCCTATTAGGTTTAGCTTCAGAGAACACTTGACTCTCCTGTTTGAAATGTCTTTTCTCACTGAAATTGGTTTAATTAGTAACTATGGTTAAGATGCTTTATATCACACTAGATTTTAATCATTAACTTCCCCAAAGGAGGAGTCATGCTTTGTGTTCCTGTGTGTTCTCTGGATAAGCCATAGGTTTCATTGAGCAGATGGTTGGGGACTGCAGGGCGCAAGGCAGGATCCTCTAATTCTGGTTCAGCATCTGGTTTGCTGTGTGACCTTGCACGAGTCACTTCCCTCTGAGCCTCAGTTTTCTAAACTGTTAAGTGAGATTAAACAGCATAATGTATGAAATCCCTTCCAGGTTTGTTTTATTTCCTAAAAGTTTGCAATTCCTGGCTGTCTAACTAGCAAAGATGCTGTGTGAGATTCAGTGGGGAGAGGCTCTGCGGGAATGTGGAGAACTTAATGGGCAAGTTCCTGCCAGGCTGCCTCACAGGTGACCGAAAGCATTCTAGCTCTCCTTTATATGACATGCAGCCCTGGACTCTTCTGTTTAACACCCACCTTTCTGCTGTCCTTGGGACCTTTCTTACCTCCCTTTCATCTCCCAGCTTCTTTCATGTCCCTCATTGCATATCCTGACCCCCTGGCTCCTGCACCCCTGGGAGCAGCAGCCCACCCTCCCTGCTGAGTGACAGTGTTCTGCCTCGCCCGTAGGGGCACCTGGCCTCTCTCCTTAGGTCATACTTAGCAGAGCTCTCGCTTCCTCAGCACCTTGGCAAGCTCAGGTATAAAACCTAACAGGCTGGGCCGGGCGTGGTGGCTCACGCCTGTAATCATAGCACTCTGGGAGGCCGAGGTGGGAGGATCGCTCAAGGTCAGGAGTTCAAGGTTAGCCTGAGCAAGAGTGAGACCCCCGTCTCTACTAAAAATAGAAAGATTATCTGGAAAACTAAAAATATATATAGAAAAAATTAGCCAGGCATGGTGGTGCATCCCTGTAGTCCCAGCTACTCAGGAGGCTGAGGCAGGAGGATTGCTTGAGCCCAGGAGTTTGAGGTTGCTGTGAGCTAGGCTGACGCCATAGCACTCTAGCCTGGGCAAAAAAAAACCTAACAGGCTGGCCGATTCACCCAAAAGTGGGAAATACTGACAGCCTTTCTCCCTGCCCCTTCTTCAGGATATTTATTTATTAGTTCATATTAGGTTCTTATAATTCCAGACAGTCTCTAAGGAGAAATTTGGGGTTCCAAGACATTTCTTAAGCACACCCCTCAGCCTACCTCCTGAATGTGACTAGTGAAGGTAATGAATAGGTAGAGTCAATGGCTCTAGAATGTCTCCTTCCCCCTCTGCTTCACCTCTCCCCATCCTGTTTCTTACTAGAGGGAATAATTCCTTCATTAGCTGTCACCCTGCTTTCCTCCACCCAGTTCCCCCAAACTTGCCACTTGGCACCTCCAAACCTCACTCGCTTTGGGCCCATCAACCCACCCGCACTCTCCTCCCTGTCAGTTTTGTAAGTATAATAAAGGCTGCATGGGTGCAGGCTCCATGTGCCAGGCGCTCTGCTAGAGGCCTTATCTACACTAACTTGTTTTAGTCCCTGCAGAAACTCTTCGGTGTAGGTCTCATTCCCCCATTTACAGATGCAGAAACCGGCAGCGAAGCCCACCTGGGACTAACCAGCTTCCCTCCCACCTACCTCCCTCCTGCCTGAGGGTCTTTCCAGGTAGTGTCTCTTTCTCTCTTCTTTTGCTTCTTTTTCCAAAAAATAAGACTTTTTCCTCCTTTCCAAAGATCTCAAGCTTGTCTCCTCCTATCTCTTCATGTCCCTATTTTTTGTTTGTTTGTTTGTTTGTTTGTTTGAGACAGAGTCTCACTCTATTGCCCAGGCTAGAGTGCCATGGTTCAGCCTAGCTCACAGCAGCCTCAAACTCCTGGGCTCAAGTGATCCTCCTGCCTCAGCCTCCCGAGTAGCTGGGACTGCAGGCATGCGCCACCATGCCTGGCTAATTTTTTTTTTATATATTTTAGTTGGTCAATTAATTTCTTCCTATTTTTTTAGTAGAGACAGGGTCTCACTCTTGCTCAGGCTGGTCTTGAACTCCTGACCTTGAGCGATTCACCTGCCTCTGCCTCCCAGAGTACTAGGCATGTCCCTATTCTTGAATCTTAACAGTGTCTCCTCTGCTGGCTATGATTGTGCTCAGTTCTTCCTATAGCTAAAATAGAATTTCTCACTTCATCCTGTTTATCCTTCCACCTCCTTTTTTCACTCCTGCTTTACCAACAAACCGTACAGTCTACTAAGTCCTTACTTCTTGTAGTCAGTCATTCGCTGCCAGGTGCCCACCACCATCTAGACCAGCGCCAGCACTCTGGGGACTCAGAGAAGACTTGCTGAACAAATACATCAGGTCTTGCTGCACTGCTCTACTGAGATGTCTTCTTAAAGTTCACAGTTGACGTCCTCATGGTGAAATGTGTGAGTCCAGTGGAGTCCCTGCACTCTGCCCTGCACTTGTCACAGCATTTCACGTGGCAGCCTGACCTGGGCACCCCTGACCACCTCTGTTCAGGTTGCTCCCCTCTTCCCTGACTACTCTTCTCCTCTTTCTTACTGCCACCCTTTGAGCCATTTTTTTTTACACATTCCAAGTCTGTTTCCCCAGACGCTACAAGGCAGTTTCCTGCCCCACTAAATCCTCTTCTTTTAAGTTTCCCAACTTAGAAAAATTGTTTTCTGACATAAGAACAGTATCAACTAGATGTTGATTAGTGAGCCATTTACCACCATTCATGATTAATGACTTTGAAGGAAGATGAAGATTATGACTATCATCAAATGCATGAACTTTGTGGTAAGTTTTACTTGATAATAACGTTAATACTCTTGGGTTTTCTTGCTCATGTGATGTGGCTCCAGTCACACCTAAGAACAATAAATAATCAGTGACATTGGCTACCTGGTCCATGGTCTCATTCTCCAGTGTTTGTAACTTTGTCTTATCTGTGACAATGTTATTGCTGTGGCTCAAGAATACATTAGTGCAAAATGTTCCAAAAAGATGTGGGACTTTTGTCTGGTGACATGGAACTCCAATGACCAGAAAGTAATCTGAGTAATCCTTGATGGTCTCCTTTCAAAACCCGATGAGTAGCTTTACCAAAGGTGTTTGGGGAATGGTGTTGGTGGGATAGTGGTGCACATAGCTGCCTTCCAAGGGTGTCTGGGGACAAATGGGCAGCAAAAGGATACTTTTTTTTTTTAAATAACTAGCTAATCATCAGGTCCATCACTAATAAGGAGAACTTTGCTTTTCAGAAAACCCTTTTGAAGCACCGTTCTGGAGTTCTCAGTTTCAGGAAAATCCTTTCCTGCCTCTTCACTTGTCATCCCACTTTGAAATTCTGTTTATGACCAATACAAGCTCCAGGATTTGCCTTTAGAATCTGTAAAGACTACCTCTCAATCTAGAGAAGCCTTGCCACACCTTCACCAAAGCACAGAATGTCAGACACAGAAAGGTTGGCTTCTTTCTAATCCATTTGGTATAATCGAATAATTGTGAGGACATTGTCATTTTTTAAAAAAATGATAAAGATTTGAAATTGAGGACATGTTCCATTATTAATGGTTCCCATTATTGTTAATCATGTTTTATTCATAGTAAAGTTTTTTGCTCTTTTAAAAACAAGATAATCATTTACCTTTTTCTCTTGCTACCTTCAATCCTGATCCCTTTCTCAAATTTACTGTTTTATTTTTTCAGAATGGGTTCTGCCTTTCCATTAGAAAGATTTACAGACTTCTAAAGGTGACTTAACAAGAGGTGTCACCTGGGGAGAGGCCAGAACTGCTAGTGGAATCCACGGCTCCCTTTAGCTCACCCCACCTGTCATCGGAGCTCTGAAGTGCTAGGTTTAAGACTTCTGATGGAGTAATGTTCCAACTTAAACCCACTTGTTTATGTAGAACATGATCCATTTGTCATTATGAGCTTCCTAATTTCTGCCTATTTATGCAGTTCTCAACCATGATTTTCTTTTTAAATTTTTATTTATTTATTTTGAGACAGAGTCTCACTCTGTTGCCCAGACTAGAGTGCCGTGGCATCAGCCTAGCTCACAGCAACCTCAAACTCCTGGGCTCAAGCAATCCTCCTGCTTCAGCCTCTCTAGTAGTTGGGACTACAGGTGCGTACAACCACACCCACCTAATTTTTTCTATGTTTAGTAGAAACAGAGGTCTCCCTCTTGCTCAGGCTGCTCTTGAACTCCTGAGCTCAAGCAGTCCTCCTGCCTCAGCCTCCCAGAGTGCTAGGATTATAGGCATGAGCCACTGTGCCTGGTCTGAACCACGATTTTCCTTCCTTCCTTCCTTCCTTCCTTCCTTCCTTCCTTCCTTCCTTCCTTCCTTTCCTCCTTCCTTCCTTCCCTCCCTCCTTCCTTCCTTCCTTCCTTTCTTCCTTTCCTCTTTCCTTCCTTCCTTCCTTCCTTCCTTCCTTCCTTCCTCTCTGTCACCCAGACTGGAGTGCAGTGGCACAATCACAGCTTACTGCAGCCTCAAACTCCTGGGCTCAGGCAGTCCTCTCACCTCAGCCTTGGTGCTATTGACATGTTGTTGGGCTGGCTCATTCTTCATTTTGGGGGTCAGCCCTGTGTATTGCAGGATGTTTGGCAGCATCCCTGGCCTCTACCCACTAGAGGCCAGTAGCATTCCTACCCCTCATCATGACAATGAAATTTATCTTCCGACATTGCCAAATGTTCCCTGGGGGTTAAAATTCCCCCCATTGAAAACCACTGGACTAAATTAACTTTTGTATGTGAATAAGCAATTATCCCAGAACTATTTGTTGAAAAAAACTATTCTTTCCCCCTTTGAGTTGCCTTGGTAAGTTTCTAGAAAATCAAGTGGTAATAAATATAAGGGTTTGCTTCCATATGTTCAGTTCTGTTCCATTGATACCTATGTCTGTCTTTATGCCAATGCCACAGTTTTAATTACCATAGCTCTATATTAAGTTTTGTTTTTGTTTTTGTTTTCAGACAGAGTCTACTCTGTTGCCCAGGCTAGAGTGCCGTGGCGTCAGCTTTGATCACAGCAACCTCAAACTCCTGGGCTCAAGCAATCCTTCTACCTCAGCCTCCCGAGTAGCTGGAACTACAGGCATGCGCCAGCATGCCCAGCTAATTTTTTCTATATATTTTTAGTTGGCCAATTAATTTATTTCTATTTATAGTAGAGACTGGGTGTCGCTCTTGCTCAGGCTGGTTTTGAACTCCTGACCTTGAGCGATCCACCCGCCTCAGCCTCCCAGAGTGCTAGGATTACAGGCGTGAGCCACTTCGCCTGGCGTCTATATTAAGTTTTGAAATTGGGAAGTGTATGTAAGTCCTCGAACTTAATTCTTTTCTTTTCATTAAGCTTTTTATTTTAAGATAATTGTAGATTCATATGCAGTATTAAGAAGTAATATACAGAGGCCAAGCACAGTGGCTCACACCTATAATCCCAGCACTTTGGGAGGCCAAGGCAAGAGGATCACTTGAGGCCAAGTGAGACCAGCCTGGGCAACATAGCAAGACTCCCTCTCTACAAAAAATTTAAAAATTAGCTGGGCATGGTGGCACACACCTGTAGTCCTAGCTGCTGGGGAGGCTTAGGTGGGAGGATCCCTTGAGCCCAGGAGTTTGAGGTTACAGTGAGCTATGATCAGGCCACTGGACTCCAGCCTGGCTGACAGAGCAAGACCCTATCTCTAAAAAAGAAAGAAAGGAAAAGAAAAGAAAAGAGAGAGAGAGAAAGGAAGGAAGGAAGGAGAGAGAGAAGAAAGAAAGAAAGAAAGAAAGAAAGAAGAAAGAAAGAAAAAGAAGGAAGGAAGGAAGGAAGGAAGGAAGGAAGGAAGGAAGGAAGGAAGGAAGAAAGAGGAAGGAAGGAAGGAAGGAAGGAAGGAAGGAAAGAGAGAGAGAGAGAAAGAAAGAAAGAAAGAAAGAAAGAAAGAAAGAAAGAAAGGAAGGAAGGAAGGAAGGGAGAAAGAAAGAATACAGAGTACAGAGAGCTCCCTTGTACCCTTTACAGTTTCATTTCACCAATGGTAACATCTTGCAAAACTGTAATACAATATCATAACCAGGATATTGACATGGATACAACTCGTCAATCTTATTCACATTTCCCCTTTATACTTGTAGTTCTTTTTTAAAGTAGTTTTGGCTACTCTGGGTTCTTTTCATTTCCATAAAAATTCTTAGGATCAGCTTGTCAACTTCTACCCAAAAAAGCCTGCTGGGATTTGGATAGGGATTACATTGAATATATAGATCAAATTTTGGTAATTGTCACCTTAATAATATTAATATTCTAATCTTCCATGACCCATCATGATTTTCTTTTTCTTTTATTAATTTTTATTGTGGTAAAATATATATAACATAAATTATGCCAATTTAGTCATTTTAGTGTACAATTCAGTGACATTAACTACATTCACAATGTTGTGCAACCGTCACCAGTTTCCAAAACTTTTCCATCACCCCAAACAGAAATCATGCTTTTTTTTTAACAATACTGAAATTACCAACTTACCAGTTACTGTACGGTTTTCTCTGGCCCCGAAGTCTTTTTTCAGATTGGTAATTTAGTACCAAACCTGAATCCCAAGGAACCCTGGTACTGGTCTTTGGAAGAATGTAGACAGTCTTTGTTAAGAAATTGGGCTTTGCTAACTTCAAATCCCAACTGTGCCATTGATAAGCAAGTTATTTCTCTCAATCTTACATGATCGTGCACAAAGTTAAACATTTTAATTTCTTTTAATATCTAGATGTGGGCTTTACTAAATGGGGTCTAGAGACTCCTAAGGGGCCCAGCAGCCTGCCAGATGCTGTGGGAAGCCACAGAAGGAACATGTGCATGGTCTAGGGACATATCTGTTTTTCACGAAGTTAAAGCCTCTAGTCTCCCTCCCAGTCCTAGTGGACATTTGCTCCTCATTCACAGCCCTTTTCTTACCAAACCTCAGAATCCTTCTCAACACAGCACTCCAAGCACCCACTATTTAACATCTCAGAGCCAGCACATAAGTCAAAGTTTATTTGCCATCTCTGTTCAGCTAGCTAACAGCTATTTGCTTTAACCTGTATTTCACCATTTGTTAGGTAACTATTTGAAGTAAAACCAACAGCCCTGAAAATTAAGGTGATTTTATTTACTTTCCAAATGTTATATTCTTCCTTTTAGGATATTTTAATTTCTCTGCTTTGTATATAAATTATGGTAAAGATAGTAAAAGGCATGAAATGGTAGGTTGACTTTTAAAATGGCAGAATTCATCGTTTCATCCCAGTCTGCTGGTCCAAAGATTTTATGTAACCCTGTCCTCCTAATAGCCATCAACAAAAATTGAGTGTCCATTTGTATGGAAAAATCCCTTTGAAATGTCTTTGCAAAACACTTTTCATGTACCTTTGTGATCATTAGTTCTTATTCAAGAAAGGTTAAAATGTCTTGTTTTTTCTCTATTTAAGAACGGTTTAAGCCTGAGCAAGAGCAAGACCCCTTCTCTACAAAAAATAGAAAAATTAGCAGGGCATGGTGTCATGGCACCTGTAGTCCCAGCTATTCAGGAGGTTCAGGTAAGAGGATGGCTTGAGCCCAGGAGTTTGAGGTTGCAATAAGCTATGATGACACCACTGCACTCTAGCCTGGGCGACACAGCAAGACCCTGTCTCAAAAAAATTTAAAAAAAGGAAAGGTTTAGATTTTGTTTTATCTAATCATTTATAACACTGAGGTTGGTTGGGGATTTTTTAAAGATTTTCATTTCTTTGTGTGTGTGTGTATGTTTATATATATATAAATCTATATGAATGTGAGGTGAAGAGATGGACAAGAGCAGGTAGTAGAGAGAGTTTCTTTTTTCTCATGCTATTAAATATCTATATTTTTTCTTTCCAATGTCCTACCTACCGACTTTTGATAAGAGGCTGGCTTGACAGATTACCTTAATTTGTATCTAGCTGTTGCTAAGCTATCACCATGGTATCAAGACACTCAGGCAAATATAGATGCCTAAAAACAAATGTGTAGGAAGAAAAATTTGTCCCTAGTCCCCTCACCTCTACCGGCATCAATTTGAGTAGTTCAGCATTAAATCTGTGTCATAGTTGCTTCACAGCCATAACAAAACAAAACAAATAAAAAAAGCTTGAAACCCAAATTTTTGCATCCTATAAAAATATAATCATGTCTGCAAGTTTGATATTTGTAATTTACAAAAGTCATCACTAATCTTCATACCTACACCTTGTAATGACTGAAAGAACCTGCATAGTATTAATAACATTTATTGTCCTCTGGCAATATAAAATACCAGCAAAAATAAATGTATCTTTTTTGTTCTGTCTCAATAATTAAAGTTCTTCAAAAATAGTTTTTAAAATTTCAAATTCTAGTAGATGATTTGAGCAAAATGACGTAGTATAAGCTTTATCTTTTGAAATTGGTATAAATATAAACCGTACTTTCCAATTTTATATCTTAGTCTTATGACTTCCTTTGCCTCTCCACATCTGCACAATAGGGGAACAGCTCAATTTTCTTAAAAGTGCCCATCGACACTATCAAAATATGTTTACAGACTGAATGTATTTGTTTACTCAAATAGTAGCATAAATATCTGTTTTTAGAAAGCTTTACCATAAGTCTTTCTATATGATTGGATTCTTAAGCAAGGCTATGATTAGGAAATAAACCATTTTCCCCTTTTGCTGGCTGTAATGAAAGCTTTCCAACTTAAACATTGTGTTTGAACACTTCTTCCATTCATAGCATGTGCCCATCAAAAAGCACTTTCCGTTTGCCGTATGTCAACTGTACTATTTATAACCTAGTTAACAATGCCAATGAAAGGCAGTAAAAGGTGTGTATTTCATAAGCTAACTCCCAGCAATAATCTCTACAGTTACATGTAGTTGCTTGCTCTATTATGTTCAACATCAGCATTATAAAACTGAGTACAGAAGGAGAAAATAGTACTAAAATTATATTATTGTATTCCTTAAAGACTTTTATTGAATAAATTAGAAAAGGGAAAAGCATAAAATGAAAGTAGCCCTACCTTATAATGGACATTTTCACTAAATGACTGATGACTGTTACACTAGCTATTCAGAGAAAGGAAATCACTGTGTGCCATTGGCTCTTCTTTCTATTTGTCTACAAATTTGTGTTTCCCCAAACAGTCCTCTTAGCTGCTGCTTTGTCTTACCAGACTCTGATTCCTCTGACTTGGAAACTCTCAGCAGAGAAAGAAGTGAGAAACCAGGGTAAGTTCATGCCTTCCTTTCACTGGCATTTATTAAGTGTTATTGTGTGCAAAGCACAGTCTGGGGATACAAAGATGGATCGTAGAACAAGATTATTTGTATCTTTCCCACTACACTGTGGGCTTCTTGGGATCAGGTTCTCTTTGAAGGCAGTGGGATATATTTAATAACAAATGGAATAGACAGATCTGAGTTCACATCTTAGCTTCTCCATCAAATGTGATATGAGGCAAATTCCCCAAGTTACTTCTTGCTTTCTTATAGAAACGGAGACAGTCATGCTTACTAGTAAAGTACCTAGTAAGCACCTAAAACCACCTATCAATGCACCTGTCACAGAGGTTGCCATTCAATAAATGCTGTTAAAGGCAATATGTTTTTATAACGATGAAACAAGCAAGTAAAATAGAGTAATAGTAAAGGAGCACTGGATTGGAAACTCTAACTAGAAGAACATCGGTTATAAAATAGATCTGGAGACTTCTTTTAACGTACAGGACAATATAAAGTGAGAAAGTGTCTAGAAAAGAGATGGTTAGAGCCCACCCAGAGGTATATATTTAAAAAACAATATGTAAAGGGCCACCAGCAAGTGTAAAGCTTACCATCTGGAAAGTTATGCGCTTGGATGAAAACAGTATTAGCACAATGTGGTCTGTGAACAACCTGTATCAAAACCAAGGGCTTGCATTAGAATAAGGGTTTTATCCAGACCTACTGAACCAGAATCTCTGAAGGTGAAGTCCAGGAATTTACATTTTTCAGAAGCTTCCAGGTAATTCTCTCACACACACTCCAGTTTTAGATCCACTGGGGTAGATGATAAACTTCTAAGTTTCCATTAACATCTAATTCTTGGTGTAGTGCAGTAGACAGACAGGAACTTTGAAGTAAGACAGGCAGACTGGAATGCTTAACATTTAAGCCTGGGATGGGGGGGAGGGGAAACTCTATCCAATGCAAAGAAGAAAGACAAAAAGAAGCATAAAATGTATAATGTTAAGGCTTTTTTCGTCCCACCAAAACTCATGTTGAAATTTGATCCTCAATGTGGCAGTGTTGGGAGGTGGGGCTTGGTGGGAGGTGTTTAGATTAATGCTTCCTCATGGGGGTTGGGGGAGGTGAGTGAGTTGTCCTTGCAGGAATGGATTAGCTCCCAAGAGAGCAAGTTAAAAAGAGGGCTTGCCTCTAACCCTTGCTAGGGAGAGGCAAAGATATAAAATGTAACCAAAATGTTTGTACTCTCATAATTTCCTGAAATTAAAAAAAAAAAATTAAAAACATAAAAAGTAAATAAATAAATAAAAGAGTCTGGCTTCCTTGGTTTCTCTCCCTTGCTTCCTCTCTCTCCCTGTGATCAGTTTGCAGCTCTCATTCCCCTTCTGCTTCCCACCATGAGTGGAAGCGCTCTGAGAACATCACCAGATTTCAGCTGCCCAGTCTTGAACCTTCCAGTCACCAGAATCCTGAGCCAAACAAATCCCTTTTCTTTATAAATTGCCCAGCCTTAGTGATTCAGAATAAAGACTAAGACATGTAATAAATGAAAAGTATAGAATAAAATGGCAGAAGCAAGTACTTATTACATGAATTGTAGTAAATATAAATTGATTAAATTCGATTAAAAAACAGAATCACATTGGATTAAACAGGTGTATTAATAAAGGGCTGTCTAAAAGAGAAACCCCAAATCAAAAAGACAAAGAAAAATTGAAAATAAAAGATGAAAAAGAGCAATAGAAAAATATGAACCAAAAGAAAGTGGAGGAAGAATCTTAGTATTTGGCAATATAGAATATAAGGCAAAAAATACCACTTCAGTCTCCAAACCCCCAGGCCACCGCTGACACCTGTCCCTGCCCTGTCCAGGAACCGGGCAGGCACCACGGCCTGAGCTCCACCTACCCCACCCCACAACCCCCCACCTCCCCTGCCTCTGTGGAAAAATTGCCTTCCATGAAATCAGTCCCTGGTGCCAAAAAGGTTGCGGACTCCTGTGTAAGGGACAAAGAAGGATGTTATATGCAGATAAAATGAACAATAGAGCAAGAAGATATAACCATCGAAAACATGTATGTATCTAATAATACAGCCTCAATATATGCAAAGGAACAACTGGAAAAACTGCAGGGAGAAATAGATAAATCAAGTTAAAAGATTTTACACACACCTTTCAGAAATTGATAAATCAAGTATTTATAAAATATACATACTGAAAATGTTAATAATACAATTAAGCTCAAGCTATGAAGTGTGTATATATATATATAACTTTATTTTTTTATTTTTCATTTTAATTACTACCCAAATTCTTAAATATAGAACTTTATAACCTAAGGAATAGTTTAATAATAACTATTAGGTTGAACTATGTGAAAATGTCAATGTTTGACCATTTTTGACCTATTAAAAATGACAGTTTCATATTATTCCTATACCTATACCTATACCTCATGGATTGTTGAAGGGATTAAATTAACTAATATGTATGAAATAATTAGCACACTGTCTAACTTAGTCCTCTTTGGTCATTAGTCTACTAAGAGAGTACTTGTCTCCATTATTAGTTATCATAAATCAATACAGTAAAAACGCTACTGTAATTGTGAGATCCAAAGAATTCAGTCATGTGAAATGTAAGGCCACAACTTTTTCTAGGGTTAGCAACAAAACAACTGGGGTGGGTCTGCCTAGCTCGCTGGAGAGGACTTCTGGGGTCCCGCTGCCCTGGCTACATTTATGCCAGACTCAGCCATGATTTGATGCCACGTGGTGGCGGTGGCTTGGCCCCAGCTTCATTATTGGGGACAACTCTGAGTCCAGAGGCAGCAGGATAGCATCAGTGATTCCAGAAATATCCCAGTTAGTTGGGCAGATTTAGAGATTCAGTGGGAGAATGGTGAGGAACGGAAACTCGCCCTTCACCTCTTCTCTTTCTCAAATAAGTTCGAATGCTGTTCC
>VBSM01000361.1:59164167-59174269 GCA_008086735.1 Cheirogaleus medius | reverse complement strand
CTATTCTTAGTTCAGAGTGAATAATTCCTTATCCTTCTCCCCCTGAATTTTCTGAGCCTCCTTGTACATGTGGTGGGGGTGGGGCAGAGAGTGTGTGCTGTGTTTTGAAGCACTTTCACCACCAGAGACAGGAGGAACCTGGAGGCTTCGACCAGTGATAGTCAAAAACAGTAGGAAGGAAGTGCGTAGTTATCAGACGCTACTCAACAAATAGCACCGTTCCATATCTTATTCCATTTAATTCATAGAACAGTCCAGTGATGAAGGGGTTAATATCACCACCAGGCAGATGAGCAGGTGCAGGCACATACATTAAAAAAGTGCCAGGATGCCATCGGGCAGCCTTGTTCCTGGCATGAGTATCAGGAGTGATTGGACAGAGCTTGCTCTCTGCTGCCCTTCACCTTCTTGACTGATCCCACCAGCAAGGTAAAACACCAGAATGAGCAGGGCTCAGAGAAGGGACAGATCGTTAAGACTCAGATTCTCGCACTGTGCTGAGAAGTGTTGACATCTCGCTGGTTTCTTGTGGGTCGGCAAGATAGCCCAGGTGAGGAGCCCAGCACAGTCAGCCTGCAGAAATGTCATCTGCTGCCCCTGAGGCCTCATCTCCACCTCCAACCCCTGTGACCCTCCACGTTTATCAGAATGCAGTTGGCATGGGAGGCCACTGGGTGCCCTCTAGGATGTCCTGGGCCTGAGCACCATCCGGGGAGAACACAGCCGTCTTCCGTCTCCTCTCCACAACCCCAAGGGAAGGGCAAGGGGCAGAGGGAGAGCCTGGATGGGAAAGTGCATCACATTTAAACCCCCATCAATGCTGATGACTTGTTTTATGAGTGGCATTTAGTACAATGCT
Source organism: Cheirogaleus medius (assembly GCA_008086735.1). NCBI lineage: Eukaryota > Metazoa > Chordata > Mammalia > Primates > Cheirogaleidae > Cheirogaleus > Cheirogaleus medius. The sequence continues at coordinate 59,173,410 of VBSM01000361.1, read as the reverse complement.
TAGAAGAAAATTAAAGCCTCCCTGTAATGAAGGACTGTAAAAAGACTTAGTTGGCACCTCCACCGGGCAGGGCTTCCTGGCCAAATACAACAGATGTGGAAGGTGAGTAGCCAGAGTTTTTATTGGTAATCATCTTTTTGTTCACAGAAGTGAGGATGTTCAAAAGCTGTATGCCAGGCGGAGGTTAGCTTTATTCTCCTGGGGTTGTTTGTTTTTGTTTTATTTTGTTTTGTGTTTACATCCTAAAATGTCATTGTGCTTTGTTTTTTAATTGGAGAATGGAAATGCCACCTCACTCATGCAGTGCACATGTCCCGAACACCTCCTACGTGTCAGTTCCTGTGGAGCAGCTGGGACTCCTGGGGAGTCTCACCCAGCCACAGCAGAGAGGTGCCATGGCCGGTCCCATCTTAGCGAGGCTCAGAGAAGTCAGCACTACCAAGCCTGCCCGAGTCGGAACAGGGCACTTAAATGCCATGCTGGTGGCCCCGAGGGCTAGTGGAATGTTTGTAAGATGCACCAGGAGCTTTAGATGCGCTAAGATTTTGCTGTCTCTTCTGCTCTTCCTCTTCTCCTTTCATTATAGTTGCTTTATCTCCCCTGAGACATGTTTCTTCAAGCATTGTAGCACATTTGTCATCGTCACCATGTACTGTTGGCAGCGTTATGATAAAAGCCATGAGAGCAGAGACTGGCTTGTTCCCCAGGTGCCCGGGGCCTAGCACAGTGCCTGCCAGATGTCGGGTGCTCGGTAGCATTTGTTTGCTGGCTCTATGTGATGTAGAGCTCTTCCAGACTCATTGCTAACTAGATCTGTCTCTCAATGATAATGATGATGACAAAGATAATTCTGTTGAAAATGAAAAAGATAAGCATCATTCTCACCACTGTTATTCCATGAAGGGGCCAGTTCCCTCGCTGCCGTTTCACATGGGCTGCCCTGAGATCACTTTAATTCTCCACTCCTTGTATCCCCGAGGCAGGCTGCTTTCTGGGAGTTCCAGGTTGCTGACTCTCTAAGCACTATTTAGCCACTCATCATCATTCATTGAACAAATTCAGTGACTACTTCTGGATCTGGGGTCCTAATGAAAATGTCCAATACTTGGATCATCTCCATGGTGACCTAGCCCCTGGGATGTCACTGGGCAAGAACACCTGGAATCTCCCCAGACAGTCTACTTACCCCTCACTTGTAACCCAACATCATTCTTTTCTGTCATTCACATTCTCCAGCTGAGAGATCTGGGCCTTCCCTCCTGGGTCCGTGGGCGCTGGTGGTAGAGTGAAGTGCCCTGATCAGGATCCGGGCTGGAAGCTGGCGCTGCAGAGCCGAGCTGTGCAGCAGGGCTCCCATATGGCTGGAAGCTGAGCCTCAGAGAATTGGGAGCGTGTCAGCCAGTCACCCAGTGCCAACTAGCACAGATTTAAAGATTTCTTGATGCTCCTAGACAGCTGAGCTGAGATTTTATCATCGGCAGCAAATGCAGCCAGCCCATTGTCGCCTTGGCAGCAAATTGGAGCACTGAGTTGACAGGACACCAGTGTGGGGCTATCTAAGAACCTTCTCTTTGGTGCCTGTGTGGTGTTCTGTGTTGAATTGTGTATCCAGGGTTTCTGGGAGTGAGGAATATTGCCCTCTACTGGGACTCTAACATTTTTAATTCAAGCAGTGTAGCCAAAAATGTTTTTGTTGACGGCAGTGTTTCTAACATGCTTGGTGGAAACTGAAATATTTGTATTAATGAGGCTGAATATTGAGAGTTATAAAGGGGATTTCCAGTTCTGATGTACTCTCGCCTCCCGCCTGCGGTAGGGATGTGGGGAGTCAAAAACTTATATTTGTTATTGATATTCAAGTAATTCACCCAGAAACTCTTCTCTGTACTTATTTTCTACCCTGGATAATTAATTAGGGCAGGTCTCCCTCTAGAACATGTACTCTTGTTGGATGGTATGTGAATGATGATCTTTCTGCATGGAATCCTATTTTAACTGTACCGATTAGACCACTTGTAAAGCAAGGACTCATTTTCTAAAATCACTCCTAATGTCATTATGCTTTATAATTATTGGTATTACAAACTCAAATTTCTCTATATTAGTAAAACCTTGTAGTAATCTCATGGTCCATGGGATTTCTAAAATTATTTTGATGTAATAGAATTTAATAGTGAATAAATTGCTAAAAAATCTAATTTATATTCTACTGGAATTGGCAAGTAAGGCACTTTGAATTTGTTAGGGCAGTGCTTTTCAACAGTGACCCACAGTTAGAAATCTACCTAATAGAGCAACAGCTCACATGTATGTATTTGTACATACGTATGTAGACATACACATGGAAATGAAACAAAACTTTCCCAAATTAATTTATTTTGTGTAGTGCACTCTGATATTTCCTATTTTTCTTCCTATCTTTTATTATTATTATTATTTGAGATAGGGCCTCACTCTGTTACCTGGGCTGGAGTGCAGTGGCACAATCATAGGTCACTGTAACCTCAAGCTCCTGGGCTCAAGTGATCCTCCTGCCTTGGCCTCCTAAGGTGCTAGGATTACAGGTGTGAGCCCTGTGCCTGGCCTCTTCCTGTCTTTTTTTTTGAGACAGAGTCTCACTCTGTTGCCCTGGCTGGAGTGCCATGGTGTCAGCCTAGCTCATGGCAACTGGGCTCAAGCAATCCTTCTGCCTCAGCCTCTCGAGTAGCTGGGATTACAGGCACGCACCACCATGCCCAGATAATTTTTTATATATTTTCTATATATATGTTCTATGTATTTTAGTTGGCCAATTAATTTCTTTCTATTTTTAGTAGAGACGGGGTCTTGCTCTTGCTCAGGCTGGTTTCGAACTCCTGACCTTGAGCTATCCTCCCGCCTCGGCCTCTCAGAGTGCTAGGATTACAGGCGTGAGCCACCACGCCTGGCCGCTTTTCCTATCTTTTAAATGTCTACTTCCTTCTTCCCTCTATCTTTCTTCATATGCTGGTTGTGACCCCCCAAAATCAGTCATCATCTCATAACCCACAGTTTGAAACACACTGCATTAGGAATAAAGAGTTTCAGCCATCTCTCCTCCTTCCTTTCTCTAAGTTTCTGGTGGGTGTGTGGTGTGAGTGTGTGTGTGGTTCTTTTCTTTTTAAAAATAATCCTCTGCCTTCTGCCAGATAGCAGAACAAAAGAAATATGAAGAGCTTAAAATCCCCACCTTCGCCTTTGGACTCAGTTGCCCTGACTCTTGTCCTGCTCCAAACCGTTAAGGCAAATAGCCCTCTAAGAAGTGCCTTCCTGAGTGACTTACCTTGAGGTGCTGTAGGAAAGTCCTTCTCTGTTTACTGGGGGAGAGTGATCATTACAACTCCTTTAATAAGACCCACAGAATTACCTCTGCTATGGCTTGGGAATAGCATTATTTAATAATAGTCATATTGTAATAGTAAACATTTATTAAGCACTCAATGTGATTCAGACACGGGCTCAGTGCTTTATGTGCGTTATTGAGTCCTCACGACTACCTCCCTTCCTGTGCTGTCCCCCCTCCGTCCCTCGCAGAGTTCTCACCCGGCCCTGCCAGGGTCTGTGCTTGGCCTTCTGATAGGCCCTGCGGGCAGGGGGCCAGGGCTGGTGTCCTGCGTGTCAGTGGTGCGTTCCTGGATGGCAGAGTGATTCGGGGTGAGGGAAGCAGTTTCTCCCATGCTCCCGAGGTTGACCTCAGCCCCTCTGTTTGTGACACAAACCTGATCTAGTGCAGTAAATCAGAACTCCTGCCTAATGCCCTGGGAAACGCTTTCTGTTTTCCAGGCACTGCTGGCCGGCATGCGGAACCGGGAGAACAGCTCGCCCTGCCAGGGCAACGGAGAGCAGGCCGGCAGGGGCAGGAACTCGGGCTCCATGTGGCTGGGCGAGGATGAGCCCTGCAACGATGTCACCACCCCTTCCTACAAGAAGCCTCTGTATGGCATCTCACACAAGATCATGGAGAAGAAGAATCCTCCCTCGGGGGACCTGCTCAACACGTATGAGCTCTTCGAGAAGGCAAACGCCAGCAACAGCCCCTCACCGCTGCGGCTCCTGAACGATCCACAGAAGCGGGACTATGGCAGCACCGGGGCAGCCACCGACGGCGACCCCAACATCTACTTCCTGATCCAGAAGATGTTCTACATGCTCAACACCCTCACGTCCAACATGTCCCAGCTGCACAGCAAAGTGGACCTGCTTTCCCTGGAGGTGAGCCGCATCAAGAAGCAGGTGAGCCCCACTGAGATGGTGGCCAAGTTCCAGCCGCCCCCTGAGTACCAGCTCACGGCGGCCGAGCTCAAGCAGATCGTGGACCAGAGCCTGTCCGGCGGGGACCTGGCCTGCCGCCTGCTGGTGCAGCTCTTCCCCGAGCTCTTCAGCGACGTGGACTTCTCCCGCGGCTGCAGTGCCTGTGGCTTTGCCGCCAAGCGGAAGCTGGAGTCGCTGCACCTGCAGCTCATCCGGAACTACGTGGAGGTCTACTACCCCTCGGTGAAGGACACGGCCGTGTGGCAGGCCGAGTGCTTGCCCCAGCTGAACGACTTCTTCAGCCGCTTCTGGGCCCAGCGGGAAATGGAGGACAGCCAGCCTGGTGGCCAGGTCACCAGTTTCTTTGAGGCGGAGCAGGTGGACACAGGCCACTTCCTGGACAACAAAGACCAGGAAGAGGCCTTGTCTCTGGACCGGAGCAGCACCATTGCCTCGGACCACGTGGTGGACACGCAGGACCTGACCGAGTTCCTGGATGAAGCCTCTTCCCCAGGCGAGTTCGCCGTCTTCCTCCTGCACCGGCTCTTCCCCGAGCTCTTTGACCACCGGAAGCTGGGCGAGCAGTACAGCTGCTACGGCGATGGCGGCAAGCAGGAGCTGGACCCGCAGAGGCTGCAGATCATCCGCAACTACACGGAGATCTACTTCCCCGACATGCAGGAGGAGGAGGCCTGGCTGCAGCAGTGCGCCCAGCGCATCAACGACGAGCTCGAGGGCCTGGGGCTGGACGCGGGCAGCGAGGGCGAGCCCCCGCGCGACGACTGCTACGACTCCTCCAGCCTGCCCGATGACATCTCCGTGGTCAAGGTGGAGGACAGCTTCGAGGGCGAGCGGCCCGGCAGGCGCTCCAAGAAGATCTGGCTGGTGCCCATTGACTTTGACAAGCTGGAGATCCCGCAGCCGGACTTCGAGGTGCCGGGCGCCGACTGCCTGCTCAGCAAGGAGCAGCTGCGCAGCATCTACGAGAGCAGCCTGTCCATCGGCAACTTCGCCTCCCGCCTGCTGGTGCACCTCTTCCCCGAGCTCTTCACCCACGAGAACCTGCGCAAGCAGTACAACTGCAGCGGCTCCCTGGGCAAGAAGCAGCTGGACCCGACCCGCATCAAGCTCATCCGCCACTACGTGCAGCTGCTCTACCCCCGGGCCAAAAACGACCGCGTCTGGACTCTGGAGTTCGTGGGCAAGCTGGACGAGCGCTGCCGGCGCCGGGACACGGAGCAGAGGCGCTCCTACCAGCAGCAGCGCAAGGTCCACGTGCCGGGCCCCGAGTGCAGAGACCTGGGGAGCTATGCAATCAACCCCGAGAGGTTCCGAGAGGAGTTTGAGGGGCCCCCGCTGCCCCCCGAAAGGAGCAGCAAGGACTTCTGCAAGATCCCCTTGGACGAGCTGGTGGTCCCCTCGCCCGACTTCCCGGTGCCTTCCCCCTACCTGCTGTCAGACAAGGAGGTGCGCGAGATCGTGCAGCAGAGCCTCTCCGTGGGCAACTTCGCCGCCCGGCTCCTCGTCCGGCTCTTTCCTGAACTCTTCACCGCCGAGAACCTGCGGCTGCAGTACAACCATTCCGGGGCTTGCAACAAGAAGCAGCTGGACCCCACGCGGCTGCGACTCATCCGTCACTACGTGGAAGCCGTGTACCCCGTGGAGAAGATGGAGGAGGTGTGGCACTATGAATGTATCCCTAGCATCGATGAGCGGTGTCGCCGCCCCAACAGGAAAAAATGCGACATCCTCAAGAAAGCCAAGAAAGTAGAGAAATGATGGCCTGTGGGCTGCCCAGAGACTCAAAGGCCAGGAAGGCTGAGCAATGGGCACCCCTGGGACTGAGCGTTATTTTGGAGCACGTGTACGGTATCCACAGACAGGCACCTTATGTCAGTGGGGAGTGGCTTACTACATTTGCACACGTAAACACCCACCCAGCCACAAGAAAGAAGCCTTGAATTGGTCTCTTATGACTTCTGTCCTGTGTTCCCTGGTGGTGCAGCCCAGGCTGGGGACAGCCGGCTGTGGGAGCAGGGTCTGGGGTGGGGCCTCACTCCCTGGCCGTGCCCGCCCCAGCCCCTCACAACTTAAAATGCAAACTCAGCAACTCTCTTGTTCCTCTTCCCACATTTCTCATCTTCCATTTTGATCCTTTTTTTTTTTTAATTAAAAAGAAACCCGTTTTTAAAAAATCATTGGGCTCTTTGGGAGCCATTTTACTTAAAGAAAAAGTCTTTTTTAAAAGTGCCATGTTCATGCACGATGGCTAATCATAGATCCAAGTGGCATAGAGACTGATTTTACTGACCTTGTCTTTTACATCTGATTTGGAAGAGTCAAGATGCCCCTTGCATGGCAGTAGAGGGGCTGGAATGGTGTGAAGTGCTTTGCAGCCATGTCCAAGTTTCCCTCTCTGCTGCGGCGCCCAGGAAGGCTTCGTCGCAGCTGGGCCTGCTGACGGTGCCGCGCCAGCAGAGTGCTGTGCGCACTCTCTGTAGACAGAACACTGGATGATATTGATATGAATGTCGATAGACGTGGAAACACGTTCACAATGTCCTCGTCTGAGCTGTGTCCTGCCACTGCCCCAATTCCCTCTCCGTGCGTGGTTGCTGGTTGGAGGGAGCAGACATGTTTCCTTGGAAAACAATATGGGGGCATTTGGCTTCCAGTTTGATATAAGGCTGGGCCTCTTTGGGCTCACCAATAACTGTTTACTTTCTGAGTGTGTATTTGTACAAGATCCGGGCTCTGGGAGCTGTGCGGTGACTTCCCCAGACCTCAGTGTTCGCTCCTCCAGGCAGCAGCACGTCCTTGTTCCTCCGAGCGGGCACTGGAAGGACACAGGTCATCTCAAATGGGGCTCCCATGTTCCTTCCCAGGGTCCACTCAGAACTTTCCCCTTGAACCCTATAGAAGGTCCTGCTGTCCTACACCTGGCCCATCCCTTGGCTTTGGGGTGCACATCTCTTCTCTCCCCACTGATTGGGAAGGTCGAACTACTCCAGGCCAGCAGCATGCTCTCTAACCGGGATATTCCCCAATATGTAATTTCCTTTAAAACAATACTTTTACCTATCTAACTTTGGGGGCCAAATGCGTAAGAGGGAAAGAGGGAAAGGAAACAGTCTAACGCAAACTGAATACATCGTACCAGAGACCCAGAAAATTAGTTGAATCACACAGGGGAGTCATAAAACCCCTGTGGGATGTTACAGATCTAATAACTTAATGGCTTAATATTTTGCTACCTTAAAATGCCGAGATAATAGAAAAAAATCTGTGAATTTTCTTAGTACAGCTGATAAGGACTTCAGGTCTGGTGGCTATATGGCATAATTTTGCCTGTACCTAGTGGGCATTTTTTTTTTATATGATGTAGGATTTGTGAGCAATGTAAGTTGCTGATCTAACTTTAGTAAATTTGCTTTTAGATGTCATTTACAGATTATTTCTGTTGAAACTGCAAATGTAAATTATTTGAAATTTAGAAATGCACAGGGACTGAATGACCCTTTCTATCACACATGCACACAAACTTCTTACTAAAAAAATTAAGTGAGATGAAGGGGACCTACATGAACAGCAAGTTCAACTTCCTTGTGCCTGGAAAGAAGGGACCGGATCAGCCAGGAACTCACTTCCCCCATCACCTGGGCCTTTCTCTACGCCTTAGTCTCTCCAGCACATGCATGCCGCACGCACGCATCCTACCCAAAGATGGCTGGGGCACCCTCCCGCCGGCCCTGCTGGTTGGGAGGGTCCCGTGGAATTTGTTCTGGCCTCCAGGATGTATCCAAGAGGATTCCAAGCCATGTGAAAATTGCCCTGCTTTCTAGAGGGTGGAATGTGACCCTGCAACTTTAGAAGCACAATCATTTAGTAATAATTTTTTTTTAAACGTCCATCTACCCACGTTAGAGGAATCAATAAGTTCTAGGAATTAAATACGTCTCTTTGTAACCTAGAACATGTTACATTTTTGGAAACCATATTGTGGTGGTTCTCTTAATCCCTTTCGTGTGTAGGGCTTCCCCCCAAATCTTACAGTCCCTTTTTCAGTGAAGAGAGGTGGACACACTCTGGGAGCTGTTTCCTGTCCCTCTGGACCGTCGTCAGGAAACACCTGCAGGTCCTGTGTTCTGTCTGTGTGGGGTCCTCACCTGTTCATCCATACAGGTAACTCCAGTGGGTGTTTTCTTACATGAAGCAATAGAAGTACAAAAGACTTATTTTTTCAAAATTTAATATGTTCCGTGATATCTGTTGGCAACCCTCTTCCTTCCCCCCATCTAAATTCTTTGATTTTTACTTGTTTTTTGGAATTTTTTCTTTTTTTTGGCCTTGTATTTCAAGGACTAAAAAATTAGCACACATTTTGGTGTTAAGTGAAATAGTAAGTCACAATAGGTGGTAGTCTTCATCATCTTCTCTGTTAGTAAGTTTTTAAAGAATGTATGAAGATAGTCGTGAATGTACTGAGTGTTGGAATCCTGCTTCAGTTCACCTTGGCTGTGTCTACATGACAACAAACCATTTGACAGGGAATAAAGTTGTGTCTAGTGTCATTAGCACTCACGTGCTCCTCCCCCTTCCATGTTGGCCCCAAACCTTCCTTTCCTTTTAAGTCTGGGGGGAGGAGTAGCACATCAGCTGCAATCATCAACCAACCTATGGGATCTACTTAGTGGTGAACGGATGGGCTGTTGGAAAGGTGAGGGTCGCTGGCCTGACTACACCACAGTATGGCCACCTGGGTTCCTCTAGAGGTGGCCTCAGTTTCCATGGTTTCCCCCGCCCAGTGTTTGCTTCTTGCCCAGTTGAGAGGGGGTCTCGAGACTCCTGATTGGAGGCCCTTGCGCTCTCACCCTGCCCGCCTGTGTAGATAGACTGTGTAGATACACTGAAGTGGGGGTGGGGGCCAGGGGCTGTCACTGCTATTTGGAAATACTTGCCTCTCGTAGATCCAGC
>VBSM01000361.1:59144016-59154150 GCA_008086735.1 Cheirogaleus medius | reverse complement strand
TTCTGCTTTTCTTCCATAATTTTTCCCCATTCAGCCTGAGTTCACCTTTGTAGAATGCATCTTCCACTTTGCTATTTTAAAAAAAAAGGCAAAGTGCTTTAAAACACAGAAATATATTCAAGACAATTACAACTGACCCCTGAACAATGTGGGTTGAACTGTACAGGTCTACTCATACGTGAGATTTTTTTTCCACCTCTGCCACCCCTGAGACATGAAGACCAATGCCTCCTCAGCCTACTCAACATGAAAACAAGGAGGATGAAGACCTTTATGATGATCCACTTCCACTTAATAAATAGTAAATATGTTTTCTCTTCCTTATGATTTTAACATTTTCTTTTCTCTAGCTTACTTTATTGTAAGAATACAGCATATTACACATAGGGGCACTCTTAACCCCCACGTTGTTCAAGGGTCAACAATATACAAGTTTGAGAAAAACATTTGCTATTAATGCTTATTCTGACAGCTGCTACTGAGAGAGAGGAGAGGCCCTCTTATGAGTTTATGAGATTTTAGAGAACATTCACCAAATCCTGATCAGGATGCCAAGAGCAGGGGCCTATGGCTCAAAGTCCGTATGAATCTCTTAAACTTCACAGATTAAAAAAAAAATTCTTTTTGGTTGTAATGATACAAATCACACAAGGAAATCTCTGCACTTATTCATACCACAATTCTTACCATGTCTGCAATATGCACACACCAATTGCTTAAAGGAATGAATGAACAATGAAGGTCACTATTCTTATATAATTAGTCTACCAGAGAGAGAATGAGAATATTAAAGAAATCTTAAAAGTTATACTTAATACCTCTATGTATTATATATGAACACACAGTATTGTCTTCATAATAGCCAACATATGTAGTACCTACGATGTGCCAGACATTGTTTAAAGTGCTTTAGATCAATATATACTCATTTAATCCTAGATCCACCCTCAAAAATAGGTTATTATCCCCATTTTACAGATGAGGAAACTGACACACAGAGAGTTCAAGTGACTTGCCCAAAGTCACACACAGAACCAGGATTGAAACCCAGTAGTATGGCTCCAAAGCCTGCATTCTGCACCACCACCTTACATTCCTTCTGTTGATCCTAAGAGGTACCTTCTCACATTGTAGCATTTGTGAAATCCAGGTGCATTTTATGCTTGCTATACACACCTAATATGGTGATTTCTCCTCAAGAAGCTGTTATTAAATCGGTGGCTCATCTTACAGTCAACTGTGTCTTAGGTTCAAGGAAATTATATGATACATAGGATTTGCAGGCAGTCACCTGACTCCTTTGGAAATCAGTTTTCTATCTATAAAATGAAATAATTGAAACAGGTTACCTATAAGGTCTTTTCATATCTGGTTATTCTTCACCACAATGTGGGCAGAGTGATTTGTAATGCTGCATTAAAATAACAATACAAGTGAATTTATTATATAATAAAATGCATATCATACTCACTTTCTCCCAACATCTAGGCCCGTCTTCAGGATAACATCATAACGAAAAGATGGCACTACTTTTTCCAGGTCTTTATAGTCTTTGACCACACTAGGGTCATCCTCAAGCTCCTCTTCCATCTCACTCATTTCACTGTCATCCTCCTCTGTGCCAGAGTCCTCTTCATCTTCTATGTTTTGTGGAGACTTTTTAGTGGTTTTTTTAGAGCTTATATTACCTTTGAGTCTTATGGAAAATGGAAAAACATATTCTGGAGATATTAAAAGCCCTGGGAGTCTCAGTGAGAAAATATTATGGAAAAATGTTTTATAATTTGATGCATTTAACTCAGTACTTGAAAAATACAAGTACTGATTCCAGGAAGTACAGAGTTTATGTGAAGAAGGTGTCCCTCGGAGCACACCCCAGAGTCCAATCCAGGCATTTGGCTTTCTTAAAACACCGGCAAGCAATCTGGTATTAGTCATAGCCATGGTGCATATGACCTGAAACAGATAATAAATTAGTTTTATCTCACAAGTGCACTATGGCATTCTTACAACATAAACCATACACACCATGAACATTTTATATCTAGTACTGCACTTATGCTCCCCTAGAAAAAGCCATATGGGTCTGCAGGTACCAAGGCCTATGCACTATGGCATGGTGAGTCTTCTAGCTGCAATTAATGTGCTTATTGGCTCATACAGTTGTTGTCATGAGGGTCCAGTGAGATACTAACGTGTGAAGGCACTGGTTTTACTCTTTTCCTTCCCCTCAATAGCTTTGGGTATTGATTGCTACTGAAAAATACCACTAGTTCTCATTGATTTCCTAAAAAACAGAAAAGGAAAAAAGAAAAAAAATCTAGAGAGAAGACTGTATGACTGTTTATTAACCTAAGTTACATCCTTACAACATTGACTTTGCCAAGGAAGGACACCAGATCATGACTTCATAAAACCCAGAGTGAATCTCCAAACTTTATTTCAACCTCCAACCACAGCAAACTAGAGCTAAGAATGAGCAAATTGGATGAGACCTGCATTTTACCTCCTTTTATATCTCTTTCCCACTGTTTAACTGAGTTATTGGCTAGCAGAGCAGGGGCCTGGAGACCCTGGAGATAAACTAGGTAATTATTTTCTGAGGCACTGAGGTGCTAACATGCCAGAGAGCAATCAATTCTTACAGTTACCTCAAATGCAGCAGAAACCATCTTATTATGATGGTGGTAGACCTCCCGAAGTATAAGATGGTTTTAGAAACCAGGATTTGGTCATGAGAGAAGGGTTTCCATATAGTCAGTATCTTCCTGCCTTGAGTTGGCAAATGACTTTCCTTTCTGCCAAGGTTATACCTTAAGACTGATTTCTTTGATGATGATTCTCATGATTTTTTCTCCCTACTTTCCATTAATCACAAAGCAGACAACAGTAATTATCTGTATGGCACACTCAAAAACACAGAACTATTTCTAACTGATATTTAACATTTTATTTTAGGCTTTATATTCCTGGCATGAATGAACAGACAACAAAAGCTCAACTCTTATTATTTCACCACTGTTGGGACTCCCAGTCTAAATCTTAACAGGGAAATAAGGCAGATTCAATTTAAGGACTGTTTTTCAACTATAATATCCATAGAGTACTCTAAAATAATTTCTAGAATCTACTTGAAGTATCCTCAAGATAAATGTTGCCAAAAATTACTGTTACACATATTCTAATTTAATAGAGAATGAATACTTATTAATACAAAGAAACTTAAATTTCACATACTCAGGAATAGAGGAAGAAAACAGCATATTTCAAGAGTTCCCAGACTTTGTATTTCACTGATTACTACAATAAAAAACATTTTTTTAAAGGTACCTCATGGTGGACTTAGAAAAAAATTTCAATGCCCAAAGAGTAGGAAGGACATAATCTCAGAATTTAACTTCTTTAAATTGAATAAATTTAGCGTTATAAGCCAACTCTTGTTTTCTTTTTCCCCACTATGGACCTGGGAAAACTTTACCAGATTGGTACAGTCCCAGTGCTGGGAACCAGCAGACCGTCTGAATACCAGGGGCATTAATAATACATTTATAGGGCCAGGAGCGGTGGCTCACGCCTGTAATCCAAGCACCCTGGGAGGCCGAGGCAGGAGGATCACTCAAGGTCAGGAGTTTAAAACCAGTCTGAGCAAGAGCGAGATCCCGTCTCTACTAAAAATAGAAAGAAATGAGCTGGACAACTAAAAATATATAGAAAAAATTAGCTGGGCATGGTGGCCCATGCCTGTAGTCCCAGCTACTCGGGAGGCTAAGACAGGAGGATTGCTTGAGCCCAGGAGTTTGAGGTTGCTGTGAGCTAGGCTGACGCCACGGCACTCTAGCCCAGGCAACAGAGCAAGACTCTGTCTCAAGAAAAACACATTTATATAGTAGATGCCCCTCAAAAAGTCGTAACTAAGTATATTTTCACTGGAGAGAATTTGAAAAAATATAAAGAAAATTCAAACCACCCATAACCCGCTCTATTATAACCACTGTCAATATTTTGACATAGATCCTTCACAGTGTAAAATTTTAAGAAAAATAATTCACTCATAAGCAGAGCCTCTCATACCTTCCCAACCACACAACCAACATACAGGAAGGTTAGCCATAAGTGGTCAGAACTCTCTATCAACAGCCTTAGAAGTCTGCGTTGATCCTAAATTCTAGATTCATTAAAATTTTTAGTTTTTAAAAACTAGAACTGAAAAATATAGTGTCTCACTTAGAGCAAGAGTAAATACTGCTTCGTGAAACTTTTGTTACAATTACACATACACACTGGCTCAGCATGTAAAATGTGTTTACTGTGGATAACTGAAGAAAAGTTTGAAAACACGGGTCTAAGTGATTTTAGCAAGTTAGTTTTTGCATCAGCTATGATGCCAAAGGCCATATGTAGGACTTAGAGCTTAGGATCTGGCTGCGTGTTCCACCCAATTAACAATACCCCCTCCCAGAGCCACATGTGTGGCAGAGATGAAAGGGCAGCCTCTCAGGGATGACTCTGTGTAGCTCCCTCATTTTGCAGATAAGTACAAATGAGACTTGGGGCAATTTCAGAATCTGCTAAGTCATAGAGCTAGAAAATGACAGAGCTGGGATTCCAATGTCAAGTCTTTTGAAGGATTATAGTTTTTAGTATGGGTCAGGCACTGCTCTACACATATTAACTCATTTACTCCTTCTAACAAGGCCAATTAAGTTACAGGGTCACACAGTTACTAAGTACACTTGAACCCAGGCACTCTAACTCCAAAGTTGAGACTTGCCAGTCAGTCTCTTGACTCTAAGTTCAGTGCTCTTTCTGCCATACCATGACATTTATTTTCTCATTTTTTCTTGAACAAAAGCTAACTTTCACCTACTGCAATACCAAAAGTAACAGAATTTCAGGGGTAGGAGTGGCAAGAACTGTCTAAGAAATCCTAAGAGACACCCTGGGGAAGGGAGGGAAGTGCCCATAGCTAGGGGTGGGAAGTCCTGTCTCTGTATTAGTCCCTGGGTGTCCACATTCCCCATCCAAAGCCCTATCTTTCTTTTTTATTTTTTTTTTTTTGAAAGAGAGTCTCACTCTGTAGCCTGGGCTAGAGTGCCGTGGTATCAGCCTAGCTCACAGCAACCTTAAACTCCTGGGCTCAAGGGATCCTCCTGCCTCAGCCTCCCGGGTAGCTGGGACTACAGGCATATGCCACCATGTCCGGCTAATTTTTTCTATATATTTTTAGTTGTCCGGCTAATTTATTTCTATTTTTTTTTAGTAGAGACGGGGTCTTGCTCAGGCTGGTTTCGAACTCCTGAGCTCAAGTGATCCTCCCGCCTCAGCCTCTCAGAGTGCTAGGACTACAGGTATGAGCCACCGAGCCTGGTCCAAAGTCCTAGTTTTATATCACACCATTGTTTCCTTTGAGGAATGCCCGATATGATGTTGCTCTCTGCAACATAGATATAACTCAGCAGGAGTTATGTTTACCCACATTAGGAAACCTTTACTAGCAAAAATAACTATTTAAAATCATATTCATGTATAAATACAACAAACATACCAAAATGTCAAGCCAAGTATTACCTTTGTGTTTATTAGCTACCTCTCTGTCTTCCCTTTCTAGCAGGCAAACACTGGCAAATGCTGGAAGTTTACATAAAATTTGTGAAAAACATAAAACTGAGAAAACACTAACCTAATTTTTGCTGGAGATGAAGACAATTAGATTTTAGCAGCAGACCCTCAGGGCCACAAGGGAGACATCTGAGAACCCAGGTTCTGCCTCAGAACTTTGAAACTAGTTACAGGAGTGCCGCGCCGCCCCCCCCAACTTGAGAGTGGAGGTACCAGAGGAGGAAGCTAACTCTTTACTTGAAGCAGTGCTGTTGAATACTGGGCTCCTTATAGTTTATTTGTGGGGAGGGGGAGGATTGATTCTACTATTGAAAAAGTTCAGTCCTCTTGGCATGACGCCCCCCTCCCCTTTTCCAGACTCCACACAAGCCCCACTCTCCTCCTCCACCAACCCAAGCATCATATGCCCTCTCCCAGACTTTGGTCATACCAACACTGTCTTTTGTGACTTTCTAATTAGTTCAGGTGGACTGTTCTTATCTCCCAAACCCTAAGGGTAGTCGTGACAGGGCACAGATTATGCCCTATTCTTCACTCTCATTCCCAATCTGCTCAGTACATACAAAACCAGCAAATAGTTGCAGATTCATTTCTAGACATGAAATGAGCATTCTACCCATTATTACATCCACCCTCACTCATTTGCCCACATATGTCAAGTGCCTGGCTAGGCAGAGGTATAAAACACACAGCCCCTGTACTCAAGAAACTGCCATTTAAGCAGAATGTGGGCAACTAGCTGTCAGAAAACACAAGTGAAAGCAGGTCCAGAGACTTGGACCCTACACAAGCTGAACCCCAGAGCATGGATGCCTATGGAGAGTCCTGGTAACAAAGGTGACCTGAAACTGACCTATGTATGGGGAAATAGCAAGTTACAACAGCAATTGTTTTGCTTTCTAATGGACCATTCCATCAGCTGTTGGAATAAACATCCACTGTTATTTTTCTCTCATTCAAAAGCAAGTAAATAAACAATCTTCTTTACTACCGCCTAGCTACTACTTCTTTTCTTGCTTCTCTTTACAAAACTTCTCAAAAGTGCTGTCTATACTCTCAATTCCTCTCCTTTGATTTTCTAAATCCAAAAGATCATTTGTTAGTACTCATCTTATTTAACGTCTCAGCAGCACTTGAGAAAACTGATCACTCCCCTTCTTTTCACTCAGTTTCCAGGACACCTTACTCTTGGTTTTCTTTCTACCTCTCTCCCATGCTGCTACTTCTCAAGACTTCTCTGCCGCTTCCTTCTCTTCTCCCTGACATCTTAATGCTGGAGGGCCCACAGGCTCAGTCTTTGGTCCTCTTCTCTGCTACATTCACTTCATCCAGCTCAGCTCTTAAGTGCACTAGTTAGTTTTGACAAATGCATATCAAGACACCAAACATTTCCATGGCTTCAAATTCCACCTATAGGCCAACTCTGATCTATATCCCCATTCCAGAATTTTCTCCCAAATTCCAGACTTGTGAAGAAAAGAGTTAACAAAGCAGGCCTGAGATTGCTATCCTTAGGAAAGCCTGCTTGCAAGGTTAGCCCTTGTTTGGTGTCTGAGAAATTGGACTTACTCCATTTCCCACCATTCCCAGAGCTGATAGGAGTGTCTCCCTATACCAAAACTGTTTGTACAAACAATGTGCTTTTATGCTGAATATCTGCTTGCTTTCTAGGAGTCTGAAATTTTGTTAAATTCTAGGCAGAGGGTGTCTACATGATTAGCCTCCAGTAAAAGCCTGGGGCAGGCCGGGCGTAATGGCTCACGTCTGTAAGCCTAGCACTCTGGGAGGCTGAGGCAGGAGGATCACTCAAGGTCAGGAGTTTGAGACTAGCCTGAGCAAGAGCAAGACCCTGTCTCTACTAAAAAAAAAATAGAAAGAAATTAGCTGGACAACTAAAAAAAAAATATATATATATAAATAAAATTAGCCGGGCATGGTGGCACATGCCTGTAGTCCCAGCTACTCAGGAGGCTGAGGCAGAAGGATTGCTTGAGTTTGAGGTTGCTGTGAGCTAGGCTGACGCCACGGCACTCCAGCCTGGGCAACAGAGCCAGACTCTGTCTCAAAAAAAAAAGGCTGGGGCACTTAGTGTCTAATGAGCTTTCCTAATAGCCATCTCACATGTCTTGTCACAGTTTGTTGCTGGAGAAATTGAGCATTCTGTGACTCCACTGGGAGAGGAATCTTAAAAGACTGTGCCTGGTTTCCTCCAGACTTTGTCCCATGCATCTTTTCCCTTTGCTTGTTTTGCTCTGTGTCCTTTTGCTATAATAAATCACAGCCGTGAGTATGATTATATGTTGAGTTCTGTCTGTGAGTTCTCTTAGCGAGAGAACTCTCTTAGCGAGTCAACAAACCTGGGGACACCCAATATCCAACTACCCATTTGACATCTCCACATGGGTGCATAATAGGTACCTCAAACTTAATTGGTCCAAAAGCAAACTCCTGATATGGCTCCAGCCCCAAACCTGCTCCACCTGCAGCCTTCCCATCTCAGTTAATGGTAGCTCCATCTTTCTAATTGCTGAGAACAAAAGCTCATCATTCTTAAGCCTATCCTGCATATCCATATCTGGCAGAAAATCATGTTGGCTGTATTTTCAAAACATGTCCAGAGTCTCGCCACTTCCACTGCTACCACAGATCCAGGCCACCATCACAAGGGTTGCTACAAAGGCTGTTACACTGTTCTCCACAGAGCAGCAAGAGTGAATCTTTTAAAAAGTAATTTACATGTTGTCACTCCTTTGCTCAAAACCCTACAAAAGCACTCAGAGAAAAGCAAAGTCCCTACCATGGTCCACAGGCACTACATGATTTGACTTCCCCATTTCATCTCCAAACTCATCCTTGCTCACTCAGCTCCAGCCACACTGGCCTCCTTTGTGCTCCTCACACACAGGCACATTTCAGGGTAGGGACCTTTGTTCCAGCTGTGCCTGGAACAATACTCTTACCCCAGATATCCACTTGGGGAACTCCTTACCTCCTTCGAGTCTTAACTCAAACATCACCTCAATGAGGCCTACCCATTCCAACTCTATTTATTTACTGCATCTTGTCCTCTAAATTCCCCTTACCCTGCTCTACTTTCTTTTCCCTATAGCATTTATCACCTGCTATCATATTATACAATTTACTGGGTGTTTTGTTTGTTTGCCTGTTTCCCCCACTAGCATATAAATTCCATAAGAGTAAGAATCTTCATATTTTCTTCCTCTGCTGAATTCCAAATGCCCAGAGTAGTGTCTAGCACATGTTAAGTGCTTAATTAAAAACTTGTGGGCCAGGTGCGGTGGCTCAGCCTGTAATCCTAGCACTCTGGGAGGCCAAGGTGGGAGGATCATTCCAAGTCAGGATTTCGAAACCAGCCTGAGCAAGAGCGAGACCCCCTCTCTACTAAAAATAGAAAAAAAATTAGCTGGACAACTAAAAATATATAGAAAAAATTAGCCAGGCATAGTGGTGCATGCCTGTAGTCCCAGCTACTCGGGAGGCTGAGGCAGGAGGATCGCTTGAATCCAGGAGTTGGAGGTTGCTGTGAGCGAGGCTGATACACTAGCCCGGGCAACAGAGACTCTGTCTCAAAACAACAACAACAACAACAACAACAACAAAAAACATGTGGCATTAAAGTAGCTCAGGACTGGTGCATTAGAATGAACCACAAAACAGAGTAAGATGGATTGATGGGCAAGGGGCTAGATTTCCAAGGCTCTTGTACATCTATGTGTGGACCTGACCCAGACAGCATGGGAGCCATCGAAAGACCTTAAGTAGGGAAGTGGTAAGAGCGCAATTTGAAAGATGTCTCTGGCAGCAGTGTGAACATGATCACGACAAGCAGCCCACAGGAGGCCTCGGGTAATTATCTTCAGGAGAGGTACAAAATAACGGAAGACTGTCAGAAAAGCAATGTCTGGGATACGGAGGCAAGGCTGTCCTTGACCTGCTTGATGCTGGGAACCGCTTCACGTTTCTGAGCCTGTTCACTGCTCCGTAAGATGCAGAACTTGGTCTAAACGCTTTGCGGTCTACTGCTGCTAAATTCCCCTTCCTTCTGCAGACCCCAGAGGCTGGCGGCCGAGACAGGGTCGGGTTCCCCTCGCTCCCTCCCCACCCCGGCGAGCTGTGCACCTTCCCGGCTCCCCAAGGTCAAAGGAAACCGGACAACTACATCTCAGTGTTCCCAGTCTGCGTCGGGAGCCAGCAGAAGAGACTGGGCCCAGGGACAGCCAGCCTTACCCCACCCACTCCCCACAGCCCCTGTGGGGGCGTCCCAAGGCTGGCGGGGCTCGGCAGAACCACGGGGACTCACGCGGAGACCGGGCAGGGGCGTGGGCGGGCGGAGGGGCTCCCGCCCCAGTTCCACAAGTGCGCGGGGCGAGGCAGCAGAGGAGCCAGGGCCCAGGCACGGCACGGCGCGCCAGCAGGGGCGCACTCACCTGGCCGCAGGGCCGCTTATCCCTCCCCGGCCGCGCCGTCTGCAGGCCTTTGGCCGCCCCGCCCCCA
>VBSM01000361.1:59104802-59120424 GCA_008086735.1 Cheirogaleus medius | reverse complement strand
GGGGGGGGGGGGGCAGTCCCCGGGGACTAATCTCTGCTCCCCTACCTCGGGCCACGGATTGATACGGGTTGAAAGAATCTTGCATTAAGTGACCAAGGGAGAGATGAATGTGGATCCCACTTTCCACTTCCTCGCGGGCTGCACGCTCCCCTCCCACGGCCCGGGGAACAATGCAGTTCCGCGCGCGGGCTGGGAGGACCTGGCCCCACCCTAGGTCCACGCTGCCCCTTCCCAGGCGGCCTGGCGCCTCCCACCCACTTTCACCCAGAGCCCCGAGGTGCCAGCGAGGAAGAGAATATGCACTCCCCGCCCCTCACGGAGCGCCCAGAGAGCTCAGGCTCTTAGGGAGGTCGTCCCTGGGTCCCTTGAGCGCCCACTTCCCTCTAGGAGTGTCTTCGCGCTCCCAGCGCTCTACACAAAGAGAGGAGACGGCCCCCCTCGGGGAGCGCCACCCACGCCCATCCTCCACCCTTGGAACAGGTTTGGGGATCCCGCGGAAGCCCCGGCTGCCTGGCCCTATCTTCCACCCCAGGTCTGGGGCTGGAGCCTAGGCGGGGACCCTTTCCTGACGCTGCGCTCTCTGCCACGCAACCTTACACATCCATCACTTGTCACCTTAGGATCCCCATGTTAGTCCAGATTGGCTAGTTCTGGGGAGGCGACGTGGTGGGACCATTCTATCCCAGGTCCCCGCCAGGCTTTGTTCCAGTCCCAGTCCCCGCCACCTTGTCCTCTCCCCAAACCTTCTATCCCAGGACCTCGCCTCGACTGCGCGTAGCAGGAGCGGCGCTGCGCTGCCCTGAGGGTGGATGCGCGGTGCCTGCGAGGGTGACCCGGGACTGAGCCGGGGAGACCCGAGCGGGGGCGGGGGAGGAGACATTTGGGCAGTTCGGGCAGGTTTGGAGGGTGGGGTGACCGAGCACGGTAGCTCTGCACAGCCTTCGCCTGGGGGTTTCTGAGGACTGTTTCCGGGACTTCTCCCTCCAAAAGTGGGGCGCTCTGGCTGGGTCCTTGGTTCCCAGGCATCCAACCTCCGGGCTCACCTGGGAGTGCAGCCTGAGAACGTGGAGCGTTCTTCGTCTTACCCACCACGGGCCGGATAACTGTGCCCTATTGTCTTGCTCTGGGTTCGCTGCGCTCCTGAAGCTTTCTCAATTCCTCGGTGGGGGAGGGGCGCGGCCGGCGGCCAGAAGCAAGCTCCCCCTACCCCCACCCCCCAACTCCTCGCCAACCAGATTTTTTCCTCCAAAATTTTAAGGAGATTTTAGTTAAGCAAACAAATTTAGCTCGGTAGGGAAAATTATGTTCAGTGTCAATTTAATAGATTAACAATTTTTGTTTTGTTCTTGGTGTGGAGGACCTTTAGATTCTCAGGTTGATGCATTGGGCTGTAAAAAAACCAAAGTCACCTGCTGCACTAAACCTATTGGTATGAATAAAGAACAGGCTACTTTCGGGGATCCCAAACCTGGTCTTCAAAACAGAGGCACCCTGTTTTAAATAAATTACCATATTAATATTTAGTGGGAATGCTATTTCCTGATAGGTTAAGCTGAATCTTGCACACAGTAGGCGCCCAATAATAAATTTGACTTGATTAAGATGTTTTTTCTTGTCGATAGACTATTCTGGATAGTATTTGTACATTTCTTTAATCAATATTTGTTTAATGACCTTATGGGTTTTACAACAAAAGGAGTGGGTGCTGATGTAGAAGGGTTTTATCTTTGGATTAATAGGCAGCTAAATGTACATGTGGCCAGACTCTTGCTCGGTGCCACATCCTCCCTCCTGCCTGTAATCAGAATCCCTTGTAAACCCTCCCTTGCAATGAGAGCTGAAAACTCTGATCTGCCTTTGTTCCATGACAAAGGAGAGATTATCACGTGCCCCATTGGACTGTGCATTTTGTGGCTTGAAAAATTGGTGGTGAATGATGCCACTCAGACCCTGGGACACTGGGGGAAGCTTGGTTCTTGGCCACAACCCTAAGCTTAGTGACCAGGCAGTGAGGCTGCTGCTGGTGAAACTTAACGCCAAACCTCTTCATCTTTTGTGAAGTCACTCAGACTTCGTGATGTTTTCCATGAAGTCATTCTGCCTTGAGCCAAATCAATTTAAAACAAATATTGTGAACATTTTTGAGAAGGGTTATAATTTCAAGATTTCAAGGGAGCAGATAAGATACCTACTAGCCCCTTAAGTTAAAAGCTAAGTTACCAAGGCTATATTAAATGGGAATGTGAAAGTTACCTAACAAATCCAGGGTAGTCAGTGACCCAATTAATTCCAGTATTAATCTCAATTACAGTGTTTTAAAAAGTGCATTTTTTTTCTGTGCAACTTTAAAATCTCCCCCTTTCTGGGAAACTAGAGGAAACTTTATTGCAATGCCAGTAAGTTGATATAATCTCAGAAACTGAATTAGTTAACTTAGTTCTTTGTTCTTTACGAAGAAAAGCAGTCATTCTTTTGGGGAGTTATAGTTATTGAAGAATTTTTTTATTTGTTCTTGTTGCTGCTTGTACTCTTTAGGCATCTCAAAGTAGTTTTGAAGCTGAAGAGAATGACGTTGGTGGAACTGAGCAGTAATTCAGAATTTAATGATGTGGGTTAGAGGACAATGGGAGAAGATCAATCTTAGCCTATATTACCTACCTTAATTGTATAGTAAGAGTGTATGTGGAAGTAGTTGTACACGTGGAAATTTATCAGTGTAACTTTTTATATATTTTAGATTTATTCAAATCAAACAACTGTTGTAACAGTTTCAAGTAACTCCTCCCAGAGCACCTCGGCTCCCCCAAATCCAGCTAATGCCACCACCAAGGCAGTTGGCAGTGCCCTGCAGTCGACAGCCAGTCTCCTCATGGTCTCGCTCTCTCTTCTACATCTCTACTGTTGAGAGACTCAAGCCAAGAAACATCTATACTTCCCCATCTTCTAATCACAATCCAAATGGCGTCTAGAAGTCCAATGTGGCAAGGAAAAAACAGGTCTTCATCGAATCTACTAATTCTACACCTCCTTTTATTAACACAGAAAATGTTGAGAATCCCAAATCGATTGGTTTGAAGGACATGTGAAGAGTTTGACTAGATGATGGATGCCAGTATTAAGTCTGCTGGAGTTTCATATACAAGAGGAAGAGAGGCAACATCCAAAATTAGTTAAGACATGATTTCCTTGAATGTGGCTTAAAAAATATGGACACTTAAAACTACCTTGACTAGATTATGTCTCATCTAGAAATAAAGGATATGATGTGGAATGGAGATTCAGTTTTCATTTGGTTCATTAGTTCTATAAGGCCATAGAAACAGGTAATATAAAAAGCTTCCATGATTCTATTTATATGTACATTAGAAGGAACTTCCAGGTGTTACTGTAAATCCTCAATGTATTGTTTCAGCAGTACTAATTTAACGCCGATATACTCTAGCTGAAGTTGTACATTGTTAATCTACCACTGTTCTCTTGGGAACTGAACTCTTTCCTTTGAGGCTTTGGGTTTGATGTTGCATTTGACCTTTTATGTAGTAATGGGCATGTGCCAGGGCAATAAAGGATTGGAATCTCCCCCAAGTCCAAGCATCCTGAGTAACTCTTGCACATCCTTAATAGAGCCAAACGGTAGGCATTTCCTAGCACCTATTTCCATTCAACAGGAGCACCAGGTTCATTTAGCTAAACTGATTCCAAAGAATAGATAGAATTGCATTGATTGCCACTAATTTCAAAGTGATTTTTATTTCTGCTTATGTTGAAGATTTTTTATAATTTAAGAAATGATTTATTTTGAAGGCAAAATTACAAATCTTGAAATTAAAAAGGCAAAAATGTGAAGGAGCCAAAACTGTCAATCAAGTATTTGGGAAGTGAAGATTGGAGGCTAACTTTCATTAAATTCACAAATGCTTTTATACTTTTTCTGTAAATACTTTTTTTTTTTAAGGAAAAAAAGACCAATGACTATGGGTCAGAATAGCCACATTTGGAACACTTTGTTATCAGTCAATATTTTAGATAGTTAGAACCTGGTCTTACACCTAAAAGTGGGCTTGATTCTCCAGTAAATCTTTTACCACTGCCTTGACACACAGAAACCTTTTTAAAAATAGACACTCCATGAAGTCTTTTGTTCGCATGGTCACACACTGATGCTTAGATGTTCCAGTATCTAATATGGCCACAGTAGTCTTGGTGATCCAAGTCATTTTTTTTCCATCTTTAGAAACCTACATGGGAACAAGCAGACTGAACAGATCTGAAGCTACTGTGTGTGTGAATGAACATTCCCTTTTGCTTCATACCTGAATGCCATATATCTATTTTGGATTGTATATTGTGTTTGTGTATTTATGCTTTGATTCATAGTAACTTCTCATGTTATGGAATTGATTTGCATTGAACACAAACTGTAAATAAAAATAAATAAATGGCTGAAAGAGCAATCTGTTGAATTTTAAGTTATTCTGGTATAAGGAATACTTTGGGTAATCATGGTTATATATGTCTGTTAATTTAAACCGTTAGGGATATACTGCAGTATATATTAGAATATTACAGTTCATTTATTCCTTTTTATTTTTCTTTTTTTTTTTTACTGTCACAGGTGTGTATGTATAACAATTCATCTATTTCTGCATTGCCAACTAGCAGCAGGTTTTGACTAGAGAATTCCAACCAAAAGTTGACATCTTTAATCCTTTAAGGGAAAGCCTTATTCAACAACTATTTGTTGTAGGCCAGTTATATGCTACAGTACTGAAGATTGAATACTGAACTTGTCAGGCAGGGTCTTTAAGTTGAGAGAGTATGTGTGTGACGACACATAGGTGATAAACTGTCAAACAGTGCAGTGAGGAAAGCCCCAGGGTGACAGCAGTCATGGACCATGGGTGGAGAGGCCATGTCTTGGACATTTGAGCTGAGATCTGAATGACAAGACAGTTGTGGGAGGATCTGAGGAGAATTCCCTGGTGGAAAGAACAGCATGTCCTAAGTCCCCAAGTCAGCACCCCTTTTTCCTTATCTGCAGGTCCACAAATCCCTTTAGTTTCCCAAATTATCATTCCCATCTGCTCCTTTCACAACCCTTAGTTCCTTTGACCCTTCAAGTGCATTCCTGGACTCACATCTTTATTGTGGTTCAGGGAAAGTCAGGCTGGAACTCTTGGGAATAAGTGGAAGATGCAGTCAAGGTGGGATTTCTTCAGCAAGGAACCTCATTCCTGCTCTAAGGCCTTTCGATTGATGGAATCACCCATCCAGATGATCTGGGTTAGTCTCCTTACATTAATCATATCTACAAAGTACCTCATGGCAACACTCAAATTAGTGTTCTGTTGAATAACTGAGGACTAGCCAAGCTGGCAAAGATTGGCGTTGGTCCACCCCTTGTCAACCTGGCACCTGCACACAGTGCTTCGAAATATATTTGATCTCCAAATGAAGACAATAACAAGGCTGGATGCGGTGGCTCACGCCTGTAATCCTAGCATTCTGGGAGGCCAAAGCAGGAGGATCACTTGAGCTCCCAGGAGTTCAAGACCAGCCCTAAGCAAGGTTGATACCCCATCTCTACCAAAAGAAAAATAGAGGGTGGGAGAGGGGAGGACGGGATGGGTATATACAAACATAATGAGTGAGATGTGCAACGTATGGGGGATGGTCATGCTTGAGGCGCTGCCTTGAGGGGGGAGGGGGCATGGGCAATATACATAACCGTAATATTTGTACCCCCATAATATGCTGAAATAAAAAATAAAATTAAAAAAAAAAAAGAAAAATAGAAAAAATTAGCCAGATGTGGTGGTGGCCCCTGTAGTCCCAGCTACTGGGGAGGCTGAGGCCAGAGGATTACTTGAGCCCAAGAGTTGGAGGTTGCAGTGAATTATGATGATGCCACTGCACTCTACCTGGGGTGATGGAGTTGAGATTCTGTCTCAAAAAACAAAAACAAAAACTAAAAACAGACAATAATGATAACAAAGTCATACTTCTGCCTAACATGATAGAATTATCCTGCATACAACCGAAACACTTTGCTCAGAAGATGCGGAGTCTTTGGGTTGTGTTGGCTCTTTTTGATATCCTGCAACTTAAATACTGAGATATAAAGTTAACCATTATTAATATATCTTAGGTTAGATGATAGGGAATAAGAGGGAAGAATACAAACATTTGCTTCATATGTGTATATATAGATACACACACACACACACATACATACATATACCAATATAGCCTAAGGAAGAAATATTCATAACTATTACAGTTCTCATTTCTGCAACTAGTCATGTGGCTGTGGCTGGTATTTATAGCTACCTTCTTTAATTATCAGTTCCATATTAACTTTGCTGTCAGTATGCACCTTAGCTGTTCATGGTTCTAAGCCTGGCAAGGTGAAACAAACCTTTGTCTGTATTTGATTGTTGTAGTTTTCCATTGATTTGAATCACAGGACATGGTAGGACTAAGAGATTCCCTAAGAGATCTGTATTTCAAACATACTTTTCCTGAACCTCCATTGTGCAGTAAAAAGACTATTTTCCCTTGGTAATCAGAATCAATCACTCTACTAGTATTGTAACTCCCTTCTTTGCCTCTTGATGTAGAGGCTTGAGGAGAGGAGTCTGAAGTGACTGGGTGGCAGATCCCAGTTCAGTGGGATCATTGCCGTATCCTGGTGGAAGCATTCTTCCCTTGAGACCAAGACCTCTAGGCCAGCAGAGCATAAGGTCTCAGGAACAGGAGTAAAATTTTTCTAGTGAATCACTAGGGATAATAGTGAGTGGGGCCACTTCATTTCCACCCCCTTGATTCTCGGACCTGTGAAACCTGGCTATGGGAGAATCAGCACCATATTTAGAGCTTATATAGCTTCCTGGAGGATACTGCCCCAGTCCAAGTATTGCCACTTTGTTGATGCTGTAACTTCAGTTTTTAAAAGGCCATTCGTTTGTTCTATCAAGTCAGCTGCTTTAAGATTATGGGGGACATGCTAAGATCAGTGAATTCCATAACCATGGGCCCATTGCCACATGTCATTGGCTATGAAGTGAGTTCCTTGATCAGAAGCAATGCTGTGGTGGATTACCATGATATTGGATAAAGCATTCTTTAAGTCCATGGATGGTAGATTCAGCAGAAGTATTGTATGCTGGGAAGGCAAATCCATATCCAGATTAAGTGTCTGTTTCGGTAAGAACAAAGTGCTGCACCTTCCATGATGGAAGTGTTTCAGTGCAATCAATCTTGCAACCTTGCTAATCACCATGGAGAATGGAACCACATAGCGGACTTAGTGTTGGTCTCTGTTGCAGCAGACTAGGCCCTCAGCAGTGGATGTAGCCAGGTTGGCCATGGTGAACATAAGTCTATGTTGCTGGGCCCCTGCCACCTGGCCACTTTGTTCATGAGCCCACTGGGCAATGACAGGTATAAGTGGAGAAAGAGGGTGACTGTTGGCTTGGCGTGGTGGCTCATGCCTGTAATGCTAGCACTCTGGGAGGCTGAGGCGGGAGGATCATTTGAGCTCATGAGTTCAAGACCAGCCTGAGCAAGAGCGAGACCCCATCTCTACTAAAAAATTGAAAGAAATTAGCTGGATAATTAAAAAAAAAAAAAAAAAATATATATATATATATATATATATAAAATTAGCCGGGCATGGTGGCACATGCCTGTAGTCCCAGCTACTCGGGAGGCTGAGGCAGAAGGATCACTTGAGCCCAGGAGTTTGAGGTTGCTGTGAGCTAGGCTGACGCCATGGCACTCTAGCCCGGGCAACAGAGTAAGACTCTGTCTCAAAAAAAAAGTAGAAAGAGGTTGACTGTCATCCACAGGATGGGTCATCCTATCCACTTGGTTATTAAAATCCTTCTCTGCGGAGATCACCCTTTAGTGAGCATTCACACAAGGCACAAATGTCTTCACATTCTTGGCCCATATACCTCTGTTCATGCATCTCTTCTCCAGACCTTCTTGTTACCAATTTTCCAATCTTATCCCTTCCAAGTCCATCCAGACAAATCATGGGCTCCAGCCCAGTGGCCAGACTCATACCTCTGGCCATTTATCCTTCCAAGCAAAATGAACAATCATGTGCACTGCTTATAATTCTGTCCACTGGGAGTATTTCCCTTCACCACTGTCCTTCAGGGGTGTCCTAGAGGGGTTTATGCAGCTATAGCTGTTCAGTGTTGGGCTGTGCCTGTGTATTATGCAGAACTTTCTATGCACCAGACCCAAGTTCTCTTTCAGTCAGCTGATCATAAGGAACTCTCCATGATGTCATAGGTGCGGGCTGGGAGAAAAAAGGTGACGTAGCAGGAGTAGGGGCTGTGGACATCTGGGCCACTTCCTCATACAACTTACTTGTGTCTTCAGGACCTGCTCAAGCCGTATATACCATTGTCATTTAACGACGAAGTGCTGTTGTGCACACCCAACACCAAGTTCATGATGGGTAGCTCAGGTTTCACGGGGGCCCGTGGTTAAGGGTTCAGCCTTACTAAAGCACCGCAGTAAGCCAAAAACTTTCTCAAAGAAGAGTCACTGTCTGCAGAAGGTTGCAAGGCTTTGCTGTGAAATCCTAAAACTCACCATCATATGAACGCTTAATCTAATATAAACATACAGAAAAACAACAAAAAATTTAGGTGTTTCTTTTAAAAAGTAATGATTACTTCTCATGGAGAAATTAATTTTTTCAATTTTGCTTTGAAAATGGTTTTAAACTAATCTGGGCTATTTTATTTATCAGAAAAATTCCATTTTGTGGTTATACTTGGAATATTCACACTTAAATACTAGCTGTATAATTTATGGCTAAATTGAGTAATGCATAGCCATTGTATGAGTGTTTCTTATTCTATGTTTTTTTTTTTTAATTGTATCTTTTTTTTTGTTTGTCTTTATTTTTCGATGGGCATGATCCTGAATGTATGAGTGTTTCTTGAACAAAGTTTAGCCTTAGTAGATAAAAGCAAATATTGTAGAGACAAAAAGTGAGTTGGGGCACTGTGCCATAAAGCAGCGGTCCCCAACCTTTTTGGCACCAGGGACCGGTTTCATGGAAGACAATTTTTCTGTGGGCCAGCAAGTGGCAGTAGGGATGAGGGGATGGTTTGGGGATGATTCAAGAACATTACATTTATTGTGCACTTTATTTCTATTATTATTACGTTGTCACTTGCCACTCACTGATAGGGTTTTGATATGAGTCTGTAAGCAACTGATTTATTATGGTCTCTGTGTAGTCAAACCTCTCTGCTAACGATAATCTGTCTTTGCAGCCGCTCCCCAGCGCTAGCATCACTGCCTCGGCTCCACCTCAGATCATCAAGCATTAGATTCTCATAAAGAGATGCAACCTAGATCCCTCGCATGCGCAGTTCACAGTAGGATTCACATTCGGGGTGGAGCTCAGGTGGTGATGTGAGCGATGGGGAGTGGCTGCAAATACAGATGAAGCTTCTCTCACTTGCCCACTGCTCACCTCCTGCTGTGCGGCCTGGCTCCTAACAGGCCATACAGACTGGTACTGGCCCAAAGCCTGGGGGTTGGGGACCACAGCCATAAAGTAAAGATGAGAAAAATCTATTTAGAACTAAACATTCTCAAGACACACACCCAATGCCACCACTGCCCTTAAAATAGAATTCAAATATCTAGGTAGCTGAAAAGTATGTGTTTTTCATTTCTCATAGGCTTCATTTGGGGTTGGCTTTGTTATTTTGGGATTCCTTACTCAGTATAAAGAGACTATCTTTTTCTAATTTTGGTAGGATGGCACTTTTTGAAACAACAGAATCACCATCATGGTTTACTTCTCAGTTTGTCTTCAAATTATAGCTAACTTCCAAAATCAATGCATTTCTAAGAAACTTTAGGAAGTTTCCATATTTATGATTTTGCAAAGAAATATCTCTGTGAGCCCAAAGGGGCTGAAGTGACTTAACTGTCATACCTCTTAGCACCCGGTAGACAGTAAGGTTTGTAGAAACCTAACAGGTCCCAAACTGAGCTCATTACTTTTCCTCCACAGACTGCTTCTCTACCCAGAGCGCTCACCTGCCAAGTCTCTCATTATAAACCGGGGAGCTGCCTTCCTCTTCTCTCCCATCTTCCTCCAGCCATGAAACCCTGTCATTTCTAAGTCAGAAGTGTCTAGGCATCCTGCTCCTTTTCTCCCTTGGTCCCACTGCCTTCCTTTGTCTTGCATCATCTGTCCCAGCTAATCTCTCCACCCTGTGGTTATTTTCACCCTTTATTTTTTATTTTTACTTTTTTAACTCATGACTTTCATGGACATATTTCACTCTTACCTTCTAAAATGTAGATCTGCTCATTTTACTCCTCGGTTTAAAACTCTGGCTGGCTACCCTCTGTCTGTAGGAGATAAAATTGAACACCACCACCCCCCCTTCATGGCCATAAGGCTTTCACAAATCTGGTCCCAAACCAGTTTTTCAGCCCCATTTCCAGCCATTCTTTGAATCAACAATGTCTTTTCATGCCTCTGTGGCATTTAATGCATCCACTCCTCCACCCAGTGTAGTGGTCAAAGGTGTGGATACTAGAGCCAGGCTGCCGCAGTGTGACTCCCAGCCCAGCTTGTCTCGGGCAATTACAATTCTCTGTGGCCCTGGAGTCTTGTCTGTACAATGGGCTTCATAGTAATGGTATCTCTCTTATAAGGTTGTTGGGAGAATTAAATGAGTTAATACACAAAGTCCTAGGGTCTGGCACCTTGCAAGTACTTGGTAAACATTGAGCAGTATTAATGTATGAAAATTGTGTTGATTTGTCTGTGAGTTCCTTGAAAGCAGGAACTGTGTCATGTTCATACCTGCATTCCTGGTGTATGATTGGGAGTAGGTGCTCAATTAATGTTGAGTAAGTAAGAGAGACAACAGTACTATCTTAGTACTAGAGTAACTGGGGGAGGGGAGGGCAGACTTCTGATGCTATATTAGGCCAGGAGGGGAAGTTCGAGCGGGTGGTTGGGACTGTTTCTAAATAGGCAGGGCTCTCAGGGCTGCACAGTTCTCATTAGGTAGCAGCCTCCTCGTCTATCTACAGCGATGGTTCTCAGCCCTGACAGCATATTAGAATCATTGGGGAAGCTTTTTAAAAATAGTGATATCTGCCACCTCTACCCACCTAGGAGATTCTAATTTATTTGGTAGGGTAGAGCTCAGTCACTAGTAGTTTTTGAAAAATTTTTATTTTTTTTTTAAGAATGAAAATGAGGTTTATTGAGGAGAGAAAGACAGGATTATAGGGCAAGAGCAAGATATAGGTTTACAGAGCATGGTGCATACGTCACAGATGACGACTGGACCCATTGTCAGAGCAGAGCAAGCAAAAGGAAGGGCAAAGAGAGCGAAAAGTTTTAAATTGACATATAATAATTATACATGTTTACAGAGCACAGTGTGATATTTTGATTCATGTATACAATGTATAATGATCAAATCAGGATAATTAGCATATCCATCACCTCAAATATTTATTATTTCTTTGTATTGGGAACATCCAAAATCTTCTCTTTTGGCTACATTCATTCTTAATGGTGGGGATACATTCTGAGAAATGCATTGTTAGGCAATTTCATCATTGTGAAAACATCACAGAGTGTACATACACAAACCTGGATGGTGTAGCCTACCTGGTGTAGCCTGCACACCTAGGCTACATGGTATAGCTTATTGCTTCTGGCCTCCTAAGCAATTGTACTAAATACTGCAGGCAATTGTGACACAATGGTAAGTATTTGTGCATCTGAACATAACTAAACATAGAAAAGGTGCAGGAAAAATATGGTATTATATAATCTTAGGGGACCATCGCCATATATGTGGTCCATAGTTGACTGAAATATCATTATGTGGAACACGACTGTATTTGAAAATATACAATAAATTATTGTTAACTATAGTCACTCTAATGATAGTTTTTAACCACTTCAGTACGGCGCTCACCGGCCACGAAACCTTGCCCACGGCCGGCACTCACAGTCCGCACGACAGTTTGTGCTGTGCATTGACGACGAATCCGTTTTGCTCTTGTGTGATGAAGAAAGCTTTAAAGCACTGAAAGCTTGTTTTACTTTACAGGCAGCTTTAGGAAAATAACTATAACAACTCCTACTAAGGACTTGTTAAAAGGTCACAGATTCGTAGTAACTTATTAGCTGAACATACACACTGCAACTGCAGAGATAAAAGTAAAAGCTTTTGGCTGTCGACTAAAGTCGATGCTCAGCTGTGCGCCTTCATAGCACGGCTGTTGGCTAAAGTCGACGCTCACGTTCATCTGTGGCTGTCGACTATAGTTGACACTGGTACCGAAGTGGTTAAAGGTTCCCCAGATAATTCTAAGGTGCGCCAAGTTGAGAAGCACAGGTGAGAGTGGGTAGGGGCAGCTCTGCTCTCTCAGACCAACAAGCTGGCAGGGGCTAGTTGATTCAGACGTGGTCCTTACCCCTGCCTTCGAATCCTTGTGCCTACCAGAGTACTCACATCAGGGCTGTGCTTGGAGACAAGTAAGGTCACTTTCCTCCAGTCTATTGTTTGGATTTCTACCCACCCCAAAGGTCACTGAAATGCCTGTGCTCTGTTTTCACAGGACTCTCCTTCCCGAGAGCATGTACAGCCTTGGAAGGTACCCCTTCCATCGGGGCCCCTGGCGGGCTATGCTCCCTCAAGCTGAGGAATAAATACTTAAATTGAGCAGATAGTACGTTTAACTTCAACTGAAAGATGAGTAAAATGGTACCACAGATCAGAAAGTGTGGTAACAACCACAGTAGGGTTTAGTGGAATGGACACAAAGACTCATGTGACAGTCATCTGTGTCCAGTGCCTGAGCCACCACTGTCAGCAGATCCAATCCCAGTCCTGGGTCTGCCAACTTGCTGCATGGCCCCTGAGAGCACCTCTGGACTTTCCAGAGGATAGCACTTTTTGGAGGTACTTTCCAGTATTAAAATACTAAGATTCCATTCAACTTAAAAAATTCCATGAATCAGAATGTTTTCTTTCTGTGAGCTTTTGTAAACTTGCTCTCCCAGCCCTGAAAAATTGGGCTCAGTGTTCCCAAGCTGAGCCTACAAAAATTAATGCAAATTCATTGTTATTACTCTAGGAGATATTAGGCATTCATCATATTCATTTGTTCTGTTACGTGGTTGTCATTTGCGCACTCTACTGTATTTTATGAGGACTTGGAAAAGGTTTCTCTTAGTGGTAGATTAGCACAATTGACTAATTGGTAGCTGCTGTTCATCTAAAATGAGATTGCAACAACTTTGAACTGTTTAGTGGGCTTATGAAAGACAACCAGTGACACAACCTTTCTTGAGACACAAGTGTGAATGCAATCAGTAAACAGGATTTCCCTGCATAGCCTCATGATTACTACTATGCTTATCAGCATGTATGCACTTTTGTATTGCTTATTACTTGCTTATTTACATATTTGTTCTATGTCTCTTTCTCCCAAAAAGGGATTTTGATTCAATTTAGGGAAATATGACAGGCTAAACATTTGCTATATTAAAACCATGCATCATATAGGCATGGCAAGGGAGAAAAAACAAAAATAAAAAAAAGTAACGAAAAATAAAAAAAAGAAAAGAAAAAAAACCCCCATGCATTACCTGCTTGACATAAGTAAAAAAGAGAGAAAAAAATTATAATATATGAAAGAAAATTTTATATTAAAAAATTTAAATAAAAAATAAATTAATTAATTTTAAAAAAACCATGCATGTGTCCCCAGACCTAGTTCTTACCCTAGGTTTGGTTTTATAAATGCTTGTGATACACCAGGTCTGATTTATAATATGATCATTCGTGTGACTGTATAATGGCTGTGATCTATGTTATCTTTGGTCAACCTTAAGAAAAATGACAGTACACCTTATGTACCAATAATTTTCGCAAATAATCAGTGCTAATTTGCAGACTTTTGTCTAAAGGCATAACCAAAGTAGGGAAATGTTGTGATTGCTAGTTATCATTAAATGAATTGTAAAATTACTGTACTTTTATTTTCTAATAAATATAAAAAAAATTATGGAAATATGTTTATACAATAGGTTATAAATAGATGAGGAATTTGAGGTAGAGGATAAATAAAGGTAGGAAAAAAACCCATAAATGCATGGATGGGGTTCAAGGATGTCTGTCATGGCGTCCTGAATAGCTGCGACGGCCAAAGCGAGGAAGGAGCCGTGATTAGAAACAGAAGCTAAACCATCTGTACATTTAAAACACATGACTAAACCAGAAGTGTTGAGGTCTGAGGAAAGATTCTCACGTGGGTGCTGATGAAGGCGCTTCCAGGTGAAACACGATCACTATCATTGACACCATTCCTGCAACGCCCGCACCAGCAAGTTTCTTACGTCCACTTTTTAAAATTTTCATCAAGATGCAACACAACAGGCCAAGCATGGTAGCTCATGCCTATAATCCCAGTGCTTTGGGAGGCTGAGGCAGGAGGATCACTTGAGGTCAGGAGTTCGAGACCAGCCTGAGCAAGAGCAAGACCCCATCTCTACAAAAAATAGAAATAATTAGCCAGGCATAGTGGCGCATGCCTGTAGTGCCAGCTACCTGGGAGGCTGAGGTGGGAGGATCACTGGAGCCCAGGAATTCAAGGCTGCAGTGAGCTGTGATCACGCTGCTACTGCACCCTAAGCCCGGGCAACAGAGCAAGACCCTATTTCCACAAAAAAAAGGGACAGAACAGATAATAATTTAGCAGAAGTAACTGTACCAGCAGCTAAAATAGTACTAAACAAATATGGAGCTGTGAAATTTAATATTTATAGGCAAAATCCTGAATATTTAGAGGAATAGATGGACAACATCCTCCATGAATATTATTTCTTATTACTGAGCTTTTTGATAAGGAGTAAGCAGAAAATAATAATGGCAAACGCCATGTATCAGTCACTATTCTAAATGTTTTTACATGTATTCACTCATTTAATACACATAACATTTCTACAGGGTCAGAGCCGTGAGTATATGAATCCCTTTTCATGGATGAGAAAACTGAAACAAAAAGATGTGAGGTCACTTGCCCAGGTCACCCTGCGGTGAGCCCGTGTCAGGTGATTCCTTACTCTTGGCCATTGCACCAGCATTGCCTCTATGAGAGTTTGGGGTTATCTCTGGCAGAACCAGGGAGTATAGCCCTTCTATTTTCTGTTAAGAACAAATGCATAAGCTTTGGTACTTAATCAAACATAGGGGAGAGCTGACATCATGTCGTAGAAATAAAAGAGCGTGCTTAGAGCTGAACAGCATCCCTGGCGTGTCCACACTGACGTGAGCAGATGACACACTTGTGGGCAGGACCAAGGTTTGTTAGAAAACAATTTCAGATCTTCAACACGCATAGAAATCAATGATGCAGAGCGGGAAGGGCTGTGAGGTTCAGTCTACGAAGTTCTGTCCTTTACCACCTTCCCCCCTGCCCCCACTACCTTGACCGGTGGGTCCCTTCATCTCTTGCTTAAAAACCATAGACCTCTACAGCCTGCATTGTTGATTCTTGCTCTTTGCTTATATCTGTATTTCCTTTTTTTTTTTTTTTT
>VBSM01000361.1:59092215-59104702 GCA_008086735.1 Cheirogaleus medius | reverse complement strand
GTAGCATCAGCCTAGCTCACAGCAACCTCAAACTCCTGGGCTCAAGCAATCCTAAAGCCTCCTGAGTAGCTGGGATTACAGGCACGCACCACCATGCCCAGCTAATTTTTTTCTATATATTTTTAGTTGGCCAATTAATTTCTTTCTATTTTTAGTAGAGACAGGGTCTCGCTCTTGCTCAGGCTGGTCTCGAACTCCTGACCTCGAGCGATCCTCCTGCCTTGGCCTCCCAGAGTGCTAGGATTGCAGGCGTGAGCCACCACGCCCGACCTATTTAGAGACAGAGTCTCGCTCTGTTGCCCGGGCTAGAGTGCCGTGGAGTCAGCCTCGCTCACAGTAACCTCAAACTCCTGAGCTCAAGAGATCCTCTTGCCTCAGCCTCCCAAGTAGCTGGGACTACAGGCATGTGCCACCATGCCTGGCTAATTTTTTCTATTTTTGGTAGAGACAGGGTCTTGCTCTTGCTCAGGCTGGTCTTGAACTCCTGAGCTCAAATGATCTGCCCTCCTCAGCCTCCCAGAGTGCTAGGTTTACAGGTGTGAGCCACCGCACCCAGCCTAAATTTACTTTTAATAAATTCTTAGGGGTAGGAGTTCTTGGTGGCTGTTGTGGTATGCCCCACTGATCCCCTCTTCCTGATGGGGGACTCATTTCCTCGATTCCAGAAGGCGTTGACGGCTGATAGCTCATGACTATTCCCTTTCCAGGACCAGCCTTTCCTGTCCCAGGGGAGCTCCCTTCCAGTGGCTGTCGATGTGGAGGCACAAAGGCCCAGCCTCCGTGTCTCAGTTCCAGACAGCTCTGAAGGGGCATCTCAGCTCCGGCTCCCACAGGACCAGGTGAGGTCTTGCTGGGGATGCATCACAGCCCAACATCTTCTGCCCAGTCCTGCTTCTCACATCCTCAAAGATTTTGATCCCCAGCCATTCCCAATTAAACTTCCTGTACACAAATCTCCAGCTCAGCCTCTCCTCCGCTGGGAACCCGACCTAAGACAAAAATATAGCATACATTTTTATACAACTTTAAGTAGTTTAAAGGTAATGGGAATGCATGCTTATTAATATTGCTGATTGGTGGGCTTATCTGAGGACATGGAAGAAGGCCAGTGTGGTTGTCGTGGAGAGTGAAGAGGAGAACATGTAAGATGAGGGTGGAGAGTTTTGCAAGGGCCAGACTGTAAGGACTTGGCAAACCCTCTTTGCGTTAGAGGCCTGGCAGGAAGCAGATGACACATCCAATTGGGTAATTTGGGGACAGTTTCATGTGGGCAGGATTTAGTAAAGGCAACACGGGGTGAACGTTATCCTCAGCTGACACCAATAGGGAGCCATTACTGACCAGTCTTTGAAGGAGGCAGGGGAAGTGGCAGTTGCCAGAATGCACTTGGTCCCTGTATGGACAGGGCTCCTAACAGGAGCTGGGCCCCTCGGTCGAGGGAGCCGACCCCAGGTCACCTGGCAGAGAGGTGTCCAGGGAACAGCACTTCACCTTTACCCTTCCTCCACCCTCCAGAATTCCTGTTGGAGCCTTCTGTTTGCCAAACCCTCCTGGGAGCCCTTGTTGCTGTCATGCAGGTCAGTCCCCACGGACACAGGGGACGGCACGAAGCCAAGTGATGCGTGCACTTGGAGGGCCAAACCGAAGATCTCCAGCACTGCCATGGTGACAATGTTGGCCTTTATCATAGGAGCACTGCTGTCGTGGCTGAATTGTGCCCTCCTTTCCTCCCCCCACCAAATTCATGTGTCGAAGTCCTAGCCTCCAGTACCTCCATGTGATTATTTGGAGATGGGGCCTTTGAAAAGGTAATTAAGGCAAAATTAGGTCATTTGGGTGGGCCCTAATCCAGTATGACTAATTTCCTTATAAGAAGAGGAGGGTAAGGCACAGACATACACAGAGCAAAGAATACGTGAGGACACAGCATGAAGGTGGTCAGGAGAGAGGAGACAGGTCTCCAAAAAACCAATCCTGCCAACACCTTGATCTTGGACTTTCAGCCTCCAGAACTGTGAGAAAATACATTTCTGCTGTTTAAGCCCCTGCCTGACCTGTGGGATTTTGTTATGACAGCCAGAGCTAATACAAACAGGAAGTCATTGAAGAGTTGGGGGTGGGGTGATATGACCATATCTTCATTTTGTAAAGATGAGCTGGCTGCAGCTGAGAGTTGATTGGAAGGTGGCCCGAGCAGATGCAGAGACACCAAATAGGAAGCTCTTTTATAATTCAGGTGAGGGATAAATAAATAGACTCTGTTCCTAGCAGTGGAGAAGTAGAGAAGTGGATGGATTTGACAGATATTTGGGAAGTAAAATCCACCTCGACAATGGGTTAGATGTCCTGGGTGAGGGAGAAGGAACCAAAAAAATAATTATTAATCAAATATTGATTGAATACCTACTCTATGCCAGCTACTCTTTCTTCTGGACGCCAAGGGGCACAGGTTGCCTCCTAAGTTTCCAACGTGCACAGATAAATGGATGGTGACCTTTGAAATGGGAGATCCTTGAAGATCAGGTTTTTAACCATTTTCTTACTGATACATATTTAAACAGCTTACAGTTGTTTTATGACATATATGTGTATGCATGTATATGTGTAATTATTTATAGATGTATATCTATATATTGTGTATATGTGTGTATATATGTATATATAGATAGTACACATATACAAACACACAATATATCAGTATACATACACATACATATATATTTGGTGCTATTTCAAGCAATGACACAGCAAGCATTCTTCTTATACATACATGTATTATGGGCACATTTTCAATTCCCTGGGAGTGAAATTATTAGGTCAAAGTGTATGTGCATGGAAAATTTTATTTTATTTTATTTTTTTTCCACAAAGTTTTTGGACTGAAGAAAATTTTAGTAAGTACAGTCAAACTGACATCCAAAGAAGCTGTATCAATTTTTTCTTTCTTTCTTTCTTTCTTTCTTTCTTTCTTTCTTTCTTTCTTTCTTTCTTTCTTTCTTTCTCTCTCTCTTTCTCTCTTTCTCTCTCTCTCTCTCTCTTTCTCTCTTTCTTTTTTCTCTTTCTCTCTTTCTTTCTCTCTCTCTTTCTTTCTTTCTTTCTTTCTCTCTTTCTGGCTAGTCAAGTGAAGCAGTGGGAGTGGAGAAGGAACAAAGGACTCTGTAATTGGTTGTGATCAACTAGTTGTAAACACCACTGCACGTGGACCAGCCAATTTATACTTTCTTTAACAGCCTGTGAGAGTGATTGCATTGGACATGATCAATTAAAAAAAATTTTAGTGTGCACCTTTTTAAGGCTTTTGATATATATTGCCCTATGATCTGCCAGGAAGTTCATATCAATTTCCATTCCCACTAGTATGAAGTAATTTTAGCTTGAAAATTTTGTGAAGTAGACATTACCAATTTGGTCTATAGAATATTATGTATATGTGATGCTATGTATATGAAACACATAGATATATTATCTTACATATATTATCTCTATAGGGAGTACATTCTATATATCTACATATGTGCTTCATATCTATCACTGTCTATCTAACATATAGAGTATATAATCAATAGAATGCCCAACTTTAAGTATTTTAACTTGCAGTATGCTTTCAAAGATAAGATTATTTCAAATGTTTTCCTAAGGAACCAGGTGTTCCTAGAGATGATCTATTATTAAGGTTATCAATTAACATTTATGAAACATGGATTTGGGGTTTTAGAATATTTGAACTTCAGCCATTTTCTCTGCCACTTATATTTTTTGGCAAACAAAACAAAAAAACCACAACTATGCCATTATCATATAGGATAGCCTTACCTTCCTGTTTTCCCTAAGAGGAAAATGTGATGGCTCAGGTTCTGTTTGGCCCCCAAGGTTCACCCTCTACCTTTCTCTGCCCTGCTTCGTGCCCTGTGATGCTGACCGAGAACTCCCTGGACCTCTGGCCACTGGTTGGGTCAGCCAATGGGAAGCAGTGGAAGGGGCTGGGGGGTGAGAGAACAGGGTTGGGGTATTTGCCACTTCCGCAACTGGGCTTCAGTTGAGCCGTGGCTGCCTCCTTCTGTGTCCACGGTTTCTGTAAGAGGTCCCTCTTCCCCATCGCACTTCTTTCTGATTCCAGTACTGCCCTGGCACCTGAGCGAGGCCAGGGCTTCTCACTGATGCCAGACTGTGTGCTTCACCTTCCTTTCATGGTTCCCTTATCCCTACCAACATTTTTGCAAGTAACTCCTTCATTCAGGTCACTTCAGTTAAACCTTCTGTTTTAAATGTCATAGGGCATGCAGGTCTGGTCCAGCTCTAGGGTCAAAGTTAAACACAAGAGGTGGGGGACCATCTAAACATCCTACTTTACCATCTCACAATATCCTATCCGATCCCTCTCTTCAGTCCACAATGGTCCTGAATGGAGTTTGCCTTTGGGGACAGGCTCCCAATGAGCCTCAGTAGCCTGTATTGAATGACAATGGCTTAGTTTAGCCCATAGCTGGCTCTTGCACAGAGTTAGACTGGAAGTGTTACAAACTATCTAATAATGGAAGTCCTAGCTGATTTATCTCCGGTATGTTATACGCAAAACCATGGTCTACAGTGGAATACCCCATCCTGAACTCACTAGCTTCTCATTTAGCATATGGACCTGAGAAGCCAGGCTTTCAACTGATCA
The DNA here is from genome assembly GCA_008086735.1 of Cheirogaleus medius. Lineage (NCBI taxonomy): Eukaryota > Metazoa > Chordata > Mammalia > Primates > Cheirogaleidae > Cheirogaleus > Cheirogaleus medius. Next base: position 59,100,039 of record VBSM01000361.1, on the reverse strand, counting down.
TGGAGGAGTTTAGCCTAATTACTTTAAAAGCCTAATTGCTTTTACATTAATTTGATTCATTATTATCCAGAAAGGTCTTCCCAAATAATTATAGCATAAATATATATCCTAACTTCTTAAAGCAAATTCCCTAAAAAAAAAGAAACAAACACTTCAAATTATCAAGAGAAATTGTTTGTGTTGAGGGATATTTTTTTTTGAACTCCTAAACTTGAGGTATCCTCTCGCCTTGGCCTCCCAGAGTGCTAGGATTACAGGCGTGAGCCACCTCGACTGGCCTGGGTTGAGGGATTTTTAATAAGAGGATTTGTTGTTTCCAATAGAGAGGAAGGCAACAACCACTAAAAAACCCCCTAAAATTTAACTACTAGGCCAGGCGAGGTGGCTCACGCCTGTAATTTTAGCATTCTGGGAGGCCAAGGTGGGAGGATCGCTTGAGGTCAGGAGTTCAAGACCAGCCTCAGCAAGAGCGAGATCCTGTATCTACTAAAAAACAAAAAATTAGCCAGGTGTGATGGTGCATGCCTATCATCCTAGCTACTCAGGAAGCTGAGGCAGGAGGAGCACTTGAGCCCAAGAACTTGAAGTTGCTGTGAGCTACACCATGGCACTCTGGTCCAGGCAACAGAGTGAGACTTTGTCTCAAAATAAATAAATAAATTTTTTTTAAAATACTAGAATTATTTTTGGTGTGGCAGGGAGAAGGTGAATACAGAAAAGTATGTGGGCTGTTGTAATCACCTTTCATAATTAGATAAATAAGTGTTAGTATTTTGTCATGTATGCTTCAGTTCAATATGCTTTTAGAATTACCACATACTGTTGAAGCTCCAAGGGGACCTTTTTCTGGTCCCATTCTCCTCCCATGCTCCTAGAAGAAACTATTATAAAGAATTTGGTATGTGCCCAGCCCATGCAAAATTAGCACATATAGTAATTTATTTACTTTGACTCCTATGAATATTCTATTATAAACACAATTACACAAATTGCACCACAATTTATGTATCTAATTTTCTGCTGATGAAAGTTTTTTTTTCAATTATGCTCCTACAGACAGTGTTGCAATGAACCTCCTAGTATATGTTTCATTGTGCATATATTTTTTAGAGTTTATACCTAGACATGGAGTCGCTGGGACATGGGGATGTGCTCATTTTCAGCTGTACTAGGTAGCAAGATCTGATTATTTTAGTCAACTGATTTATAGGCATTGCCTTCACTGAACCTCCAGATTGCTGATGGATAGATTTCTGAGGTTTCTTAGCAAGGATCGGCATTTATTGGACTCAGTTTGCTACTTCAACTCTAAATACATGCTCATGTGCAGTATTCCACTAGAATGAAGAATTTAAAGTCAACCACAAAAATGCAAGTAGACAGACCTTTGGTAGTATTTTTGTAAGGTAGTATTTCTGGGAGTGTTTAAAAATAATTTTAAACTTGGCCAGGCATGGTGGCTCACGCCTGTAATCCCAGCACTCTGGGAAGCCGAGGTGGGAGGATTGCTTGAGGTCAGGAGTTCGAGACCAGCTAGACCCCCATTTCTACAAAAAATAAAAAAAATTAGCTGGGTATGGTGGCCTGTGCCTGTAGTCCCAGCTACTTAGGAAGCTGAGGCAGGAGGATTATTTGAGCCCAGAAGTTGGAGGCTGCAGTGAGTTATGATCTCACTACTGCCCTCCAGCCTGGGTGACAGAGTGAGATTCTGTCTCAAAAAACCAAACCAAAACAAAAAACAAACAAAAAACTTTAGACATGTGAAAATATCATACCCCTTTAATTTATTCAAGAAATCTCTCATCATTCGATATCAGAGTTAAACAACAACACTTTTATGCACCTTTGGTATAAAATCACCAAAAGTAGTTTAAATAAATCTCAGAAACAGATGGCATGAAGTCCTTAAAACGAGTGACTTTATAATGGAACATAAGCATGAGTGATCAGAGAGCAGTCAGTCATAACTGTTGTTAGTACCAGGAATTTTCCTGTTCTTTGGTATTGCTTTTGAACAACTTTACTGAGCTTGGTTGTAAACGGGGACCTTTATATCAAAGTCAGCTAGTTCCTTGGATACAATTACATAAGGTCCTCTCCTGAGTTCACAATGGCACTTCTGTGTGCAAACCTCAGTACATATTTATTTATTTTAATTTTTTTAATTTTTTTTTTTTTTTGAGACAGAGTCTCACTCTGTTCCCTGGGCTAGAGTGCCGTGGCATCAGCCTAGCTCACAGCAACCTCAAACTCCTGGGCTCAAGTGATCCTTCTGCTTCAGCCTCCCGAGTAGCTGGGACTACAGGCATGCGCCACCATGCCCGGCTAATTTTTTCTATATATTTTTAGTTGGCCGATTAATTTCTTTCTATTTTTAGTAGAGATGGGGTCTCGCTCTTGCTCAGGCTGGTTTCGAACTCCTGACCTTGAGCGATCCGCCCACCTCGGCCTCCCAGAGTGCTAGGATTATAGGCGTGAGCCACCACACCCGGCCAAACCTCAGTACATATTTAAATGGACATAAGGGGAAGGCATTTACCTGCTTTCAGATGGTTAGTGTTTGGATTTTCTGACAAGAAGTTGGTGTTATTTCTCTTTTGTCCTCATTACGTTCTATGCTAAGCAACTGCACTAGAGACAGTTGTAAAAGTACTTGTCATGCAGCCTAAGGCTGGTTAAGATTTTGTTTTATATACGCTGCAGTTCCTTTCTTAAAACCACAGCATAAGTTAATCCAAAGTCCCATTTCATATTTCTGCTTGTGTTCTTATTTTTTAAAAAAAGGAACAGGATTTCTTTTGGATTGCAGTTCCTATTTTGAGTCGAAGTCTTTTCACTATTTTGTTCCAGCCTCGAGAAAGAAACCAGATTGCCTCTAGTTAAGAGTTCTTGCCTAGCCAAGTGAATCCTCTCAGAGTTTAGGTCCCTGGCATGTATGATTGATTCTTTATGAGCAGCTTTTGGGAGTGAAAGGGAGCTTCCGAGAAAATGTGGAACAAAATTCCAATATGGAAAATTACTCCACAAAGAAGTGACTTATAATTTAAGATATGATTTCCCATAATGGCATTTGTCTTTGACCTTATATAAAGACATTCTTTGATGCTTTTTAAGGGCTCTGCTCTTTTTTTCTTCCTACACTCTTCCTACTTTATAAACAATGATTACAAATAAAAATGATTGGTGATCACAAACTATAAAAGCAACCATGAAGTATGACATCTAGGAAATTTTGCTCTATGTTCTCACAATTCGTGTTTCAGAGTCATTCTCAAATGACTCACTATAGAAGCAAATCTCTCAGACAACAATGATAAGGAGAAATCTTGAAATCAAAATAAATACATAAAAACATTTTTTCAAAGAAAATTTTTATTGTGGTATAAAATATACATAACATAAAATTTACCATATTAACCATTTTTAAGTGTATAGTTTTGTGGCATTAAGTACCTTTACACTGGTCTGCAACCATCACCGTCATCCACCTCCAGAACTTTTTTATCTAGCCACACTGGAACTTTACCCATTAAACACTAACTGCCCCCTCCCCCTCCCACCCACATGTCCCAGCCCCTGGGTAAACACCATTCTACTTTCTGTCTTGATGAATTTGATTGTTCTAGTATATCATATAAATAGAATCATGTGTTATTTGCCCTTTTTGTGATTGGCTTATTTCACTTAACAAAATGTCCTCAAGGTTCACTGATGTCACACTTATCAGAATAACTTTCCTTTCGAAGGTTAAGTAATATTCCACTGTATGTATAAGTCACATTTTGTTTGTGCATCCACTGATGGATACTTGGGTTGTTTTGGTTATTGGGAGTAATGCTGCTGTGAACATGTATACAAACCTATTTGAGTCCTTGATTTCAGTTCTTTTGCATATAATAATTCTCTGTTTTTTTTTTTTTTTTTGGAGACAGAGTCTTTCTCCATCAACCAGGTAGAGTGCAGTGGCATCATCATAACTCAATAACTCAGTGCGACCTCAAACTCCTGGGCTCCAGGGATCCTCCTGCCTCAGCCTCCCAAGTACCTGGGACTACAGACATGTGCTGCCACCATGCCCAGGTAATTTTTTCTATTTTTAGGAGAGAGGGGGTCTCCTTCTTGCTCAAGCCGGTCTAGAACTCCTGACCTCAAGCGATCCTCCCACCTTAGCTTTCCAGAGTGCTAGGATTACAGATGTGAGCCACTGTGTCCAGCCTATGCTTAATTTTTTGAAGAACTTCCATACTATTTTCCATAGCAATTGTATCATTTTACAGTCCCACCAACAATGCATAAGGGTTCCAATTTCTCCACATCCTCACCAACACTTATTTTTTTAAATAATAGCTATCCTAATGGATGTGAAGATTCATGAAAATATTTAATGTCAATATATATAGATACATGTTATCCTCTTGAAAGAGATTTAGCTTGTTTTTAGCCTTTTACCATGGAAACAAAGCTGTGATGAATAAAACCTTTGTATGTACATCTTTGTGATTCTGGCTGACTGTCAGCTTCTATTATGTTACTAAAAGTTGAATTACTGGATTGAGGTATATACATTTACAGTATTTCCCGCCATTTATATTCTGAGGGTTTCTGATCCCTACACATAACCAAAATAGGTATTACCAATAAAAATTAAAAAAAAAATTTTGCCAACATGCTGGGCAGCAAGTTATACCTCATTGTTTTTATTATGTTTTTTAGTTTCTAATCAGGTTTAATATGTTTTCATCTTTACCTCAATCTTTAATTCAATGGATTGAAAATTAATGGTTTCCCAAGGAAAACCAGGGTACTATTACCAAAAGAAGAATGAATATATACAGGCAAAAGCAACATACTTAAAAAAAATTTTTTATTCTTTATTTTTTAGCTCCCCTAGCCCCGCAACATACTTTTACAGTTTGAACTTTCTTAAACTTCTTTTAACATTTGATTCATTTAGAATTTATTTTAATAGCTTCACTTTTCCAAATGGTTAGCTAGTTGTCACAAGTTTATTTACTGTGAAATCCACCTTTTCTCTACTGATTTAAAATGCCACCTTTATATTTTAACTTGTATGAACTGACTCTTTTTTTGGAGTATATATTTTGTTCTATTGATTTGTCAGTCAGTTCTTGTGCAAGTACTACACTGTTTTAATTACTATAGCTTTATAATATTAATATATTTCAATTGCTGACAGGACAAATCTACCTATTTTTCTTTCTTTCCTGAAGCTTCTTGCTATTCTTGCATGTTTATTCTTCTAGAGCAGTTGTTCTCAACCTCAGCTACACACTGTAAACAGAGAACTTTAATGAACACTGATAACCTCAACCCACTCCCAGAGGTCCCAGTTTAATTGCTCTGGGGTGCAGCCTGGGAACAGAGTGTTTTATTAGCTCCCCAGATAATTCTAATGTGTAGTCGAAGTTGAGTATCACTTTGCAAGGTGGACTTCAAAACCATTTTGTTCCATTTCAGTTATGATTTTGATTTGTGTTGATTAGATTTGATTTGTATTTGTATAGATTAATTTAGAGATAACTGGCATCAGGGGGGAGGAGTGGTAGGGGCAATGTATGTAATCCTAACAATATTTGTACCCCCATTATATGATGAAATAAAAAAAAAAAAGAGAGAAAAAAAATAGAGATAACTGACATCTTGATAATACCATGTCTTTCTATTGGATTCAGTCACAGTTCTTTGGTTGGAAAAAATCAGAAATGGATTTTGGCTGGTGCAATGGACTGCATATGCTTTCTCCAAATTCATTCACATGTTAAAGCTGAAATCCCCAATATGATGGTTTTAGGAGGTGGGGCCTTTGGGAGATAATTAATCAGGTGATAAGGGTAGAGCCCTCATGAGTGAGATTAGTGTTCTGACCAGGCAACAGATCTGCCAGGCACCTTGACCTTGCACTCCAGCCTCCAGAACTTGAGAAATAAATTTCTGTGTGTCTCTGTTTATTTGTTATAGCAGCCTGAACTAAGACAGTTGACTTAAAGAAAAAGATAAAAGAAAGGATTTTTTGAAAGGATTTGGGGTAGCTCATAGATGTACAGAAAAGCTCAAGAACCACATTTGGGAATGTGAAGAAGCAAAGCAGGTGTAGCAATCTGGAACCAGCTACATGCAACCCTATTCACATTCCACAGCTTTACCAGCTTTCCATCTTTGGGGCATTTTTCTCAAATTTCAGTTTCTGGAAAATAACTCAATGATTCTCTCTTGGGTAGCTTGTCTACCCTTTGACTGGAGGAAGGCAGGACACTTTGAGTGACAGTCCCAACAAGCCTGCACATGGTATGGCAGGAAACCCAGAGAAAGGGAATCAGTAGCCAGAATGTTGTAGGTGGGACAAAGAGTAACAATGACAACAAGTATGACAAAAACAGCTGTTCAGTATGAGCAAGGCATTTCTTTTCACTTATATTTCTTCAGTGTTCCTTGGTATTTTATAGTTTTTAAAGTTTAATTTGCACATTTTAATACTTATTTAGCTAATTTCTAGGTGTCTTATGCATTTTGTTTCTATTGTAAATAGCATTGTTTTGGTTTTTTTTTACTTAGTTATTGTAAACATATAAGAAAGCTTTATGTTTTTATGTTAATCTGACCACCTAATCAAATTCTCTTAATAATTCTAATACCTTTGTATTTTAGCCTATCACATTTTTCAGATATGCAGTTACATCTTCTGAAAATGATCATTTTTATCTCATTTCCAATATTTTATATCTCTTTTTCCCCTTTCTAATTGTTTTGGCTAGTATTTCTACAATAAGATTAAATAGTATATTACCTTGCCTTGTTCATTATATTTATGGAAATGATTTGTATATTTTATTACTAAATGCCATCCTATTATGTTTTTAATTGTTAAATTAAAATTATATATACTTATTGTGTACAACTTAATATTTTGAAATATGTAGACATTGTAGAAGTGCTAAATGGAACTAATTGGCATATGTACAACCTCACATACTTATCATTTTTTGTGGTGAAAACACTTAAAAATCTACTCTGAGTGATTTTTCAAGAGTACAACACATTGTCATTAACTGTAGTCACCATACTGTAGGTCTCTTGAATTTATTCTTCATATCTAGCTGAAATTTTGTATCCTTTGACCAACATCTCCCCAACCTTCCACCATTATAAATACGTAATTTATCATGTTCAAAATATCATTCTATTGCTATTTTATAACTATATTCTTGTCTTAAGAGGTGAAAGATTTATACACTCTGAAGAGAAACTAGAATATTATTCTTGACTTTAAATTGGCAATTGATGTGGAATTTTATTAACAGATTAACTGCCATGAGAGTTGTATTTAACTCACTCTAGTTTTGACCTCAGAACCACGTGAAGCATGTATAAAAAGCATATATAAAATCTTACTTGTTCCTAGCACTCTGGGAGGCCGAGGTGGGTGGATCATTTGAGCTCAGGAGTTAGAAACCAGCCTGAGCAAAAGCGAGACCCCATCTCTACTAAAAATAGAAAGAAATTAATTGGCCAACTAAAATATAGAAAAAATTAGCCAGGCATGGTGGCGCGTGCCTGTAGTCCCAGCTCCTCGGGAGGCTGAGGCAGAAGGATCGCTTGAGCCGAGGAGTTTGAGGTTGCTGTGAGCTAGGCTGACGCCACGGCACTCTAGCCTGGGCAACAGAGTGAGACTCTGTCACAAACAAACAAATAAACAAACAAACAAAACTTGTAGGCAACCCAAGTATCCTTCACTAGGTGGTTTAAACACATTGGTCTATACCATAGAATACTTATTACTCTGCAATAAAATGTAATGACTTATTG
>VBSM01000361.1:59051189-59064336 GCA_008086735.1 Cheirogaleus medius | reverse complement strand
AAAAAAAAAAAAAAAAAAAGAATTGCACAAGAAAATGGCTAGCAGATTTTGTTAATTACCACCAACCATGTCTGGATCATATTTAGGGACTAAAAGCTAATGTAAACAATGGGGAATGAGTGGCTATTGAAAACAACTGACATATTAGATAAACTTAATTTTATAACCATTTCACAAGCTGGTGGTGATCTCTAAAGTGCTCATGTGAGCTACACTATATTAAATGTCATTAATTGTATAGACTTTGCCAGAAACCAGTCTACAGTGATAGGGTTTATAGTTTCCTACTCCTGTGAGGGCACAAACTCCACTAAACCATGTTAGTCTGGTGAGAATACAAGTATTACTCTCAGCTGATTCCTACTTTACATAAACACACTTTCATTTCCAAAGTACAGTCTATAATAAGTCCATATATATAAAAAAGGGAAGACTTCATAATAGAACAAGTCCACATCTCTAGTAGATGTGAGCAGACATTTTAAAAAAAAAGAAGAAAGGAAAGAAAAGGATCGGCTGCTTTAAATGTCTATGCACAGCTTCAGAGTTTTTGTTTAATTCTTGCCGGATGAGAAAATGGAATCTTTCCTGTCCATCGTATAGGCAGAGCCAGGTCTGATGTGCCAGATGAAGTGGTTTATGAGGCCTTTGAAAAGAAATATTTTCACAGTCTCATTGACACTGCTTTCATTTGATTGTCAAAACGTAGTGCTGGAAAGGAAAAGAATTAATAGTTCCCATTAGGAAAAGCGAACCATTAGGAAAAACCCCAGGAGGCACTTCCAGCTTGAAAAATCAGTGCCGTGAATTAAAATCAGCTGTGATGGAGTCTGGAGTGGCCAGAAAGAACATCCTGGAAAAAAAGTGTGAAAAAGTACAACCTGCAAATGCCGAGTGTAATGCAATTGAGTTTCTCTGGACACAAGGACAACTGTTTACTTTTGACACTGGTAGCTGCTTCTCCCAGCACCGGCTTACACAAAAAACTAACAGGGATTGTTCTGGCAGGAAAGTGGGATCATCTTAGGTGCTTAATGAGGGAAAAGATCTGAGCTTGTTTGTAATAAGAAATACATATTAGTGGTTCAGGACACATTTGGGAATATTCATTATGGTAATAAATGTCAAAGAGAAATGTTTTTTCTTCATTATTAGATCTTAGACCCAAATACAAAGTTGTCTTTGCCCAGTGAGAAAGAGAAATATAAAAGTAAATGAAGTGAGTAATTAAACAGGGAAAAGAAAAAGAAAATGAGACAGTATTTTACATACGGCTCATGGGGTTCTCTTTGGGCTGAAGAGGATTTTATGCCGTGGGGAGCTGATGGAATGGATTTGTGACAGATGAGGGGGACAAGGATGCGTATGTCATTTATTCCGACATCTCCAGTTTCTCGTTCAACATCCCGCTGAAGATGAGGTCATAAGGTGAGATATGAAAGCAGAAGTCCCACAGCTCTGTATGGAGAATAAAAAGTCTAGAACGAAATACACTTTCGCTTAGTCTTGTTTGAGTTGATTTGATTTTTGTATATTGGAGTCATTGTATTAGTTAGCGTTCTCCAGAGAAACAGAACCAATAAGATATATATTAATATATCCTATATATATATATCATGTGTATACATAAATATATATATAAAGAGATTTATTATAAGGAGCTAAGGAATTGGCTTAGGCGATTATGGAGGCTGAGAAGTCCTACAGATCGGAAGTTGCAAGCTGGAGACCCAGGAGAGCCCATGACAGTGCCAGTCCAAGTCTGAAGGCCTGAGAGCCAAGAGAGCACACAGTGTAAGTTCCAGTCTGAGTGAAAATCTGCAGACAGGAGAAAACCAGTGTTGCAGCTTGAAGACGGTCAGGCAGAGAGAGTGAATTCTCCCTCACTCTGCCTTTTGTTCTATTCAGGCCTTCAACAGATGGAATGAGGCCCATCCACGTTGGGGAGGGCAGTTCGCTTTACTCAACCTACTGATTCAATTAGCTGGGCTTGGTAGCATATGCCTGTAGTACCAGATACTCAGGAGGCTGAGGCAGGAGGATCGCTTGAGCCCAGGAGTTCTAGATTGCAGTGAGCTATGATGATGCCACTGCACTCCAGCCTGGATGACAGACTCTGTCTCTAGAAAAAAAAAAAAAACAACCACAAAAACAAAGGTTAATCTCATCCAGAAACACCCTCAGAGACACACCTAGAATAATGTTTAACTAAATATCTGGTCACCCAGTGGCTAGAAAGATGACATATAAAATTAACTGTCACAGAAATATTATGCAAATACTGAATTTAGTATAATTTTAGAAACTTAGTACATGCCCTGATGATCACACAGGATCTTCATTTCCCACCTCCAAATACTCCTTTATGAAATTAGCGTCAGAGAGAGAGTGGAGGTAGATAGGAAAGGAATGATAAATATTTTCTTTCCTGTCCTCTCCTCTTTGTGTCATTATTTTTTTAAAAACAAAAGGAGGGCCGGGCGTGGTGGCTCACGCCAGTAATCCTAACACTCTGGGAGGCTGAGGCGGGTGGATTGTTTGAGCTCAGGAGTTTGAGACCAGCTTAAGCAAGAGTGAGACCTCGTCTCTACTAAAAAAAATAGAAAGAAATTAGCTGGACAATTAAAAAATATATATATATATAAATTAGCCGGGCATGGTGGCGCATGCCTGTAGTCCCAGCTACTCGGGAGGCTGAGGCAGGATCGCTTGAGCCCAGGAGTTGGAGGTTGCTGTGAGTTAGGCTGACGCCATGGCACTCTAGCTTGGGCAACAGAGTGAGACTCTGTCTCAAAAAAAAAAAAAAAAGAAAAAGAAAGAAAAAGAGACAAGCACGAGGAAGAACTGTCATTGTGGTGGTTTTGTTTGTTTGTTTGTTTGTCTTTTTAACTAGTTTGGAGCTAGAAGGAAAATGAGAGTCTCAGAAATAGCTGGGCTCTCTGTTCCCTGGCTCAGAACGCCAACTGCTTGGTGCCCACTGCTGGAGGAGGCTCGTGCCCTCCCCACCTCGCATAGCACCTTTTCTCTGACATTATTGTCCTTCGAAATGTGTACCATCCTGTTCTGGCCCAGCAGCAAGCCATACATTGGTGTGATTATTAGTAAATTGGTAGCTCTTTGGGGAAAGCAGTTTCACAAAATCTACCAAAAGCTTAAATGTGTGTATGTTCTTGAGCCAGGAATTTTGATTCCAGGACTCTATCCTAAGAAAATAATCAGATTTCCACCACAGAATTTTTGTCTTCCTTATTGGTAGCAGCGATGGAATTCAAAGTCAAATATTCCCATAAGATCACAATTAACTGTGTAATACTATACGAGTTTGTTTCTTTATCATTCTGCTACCTTCTGCTAAATTTGCCCCCTGCTTTTTATTTTGAAAATTTTCAGGCAAAAAGAAAAGTTGAAAGAATACTACAATGAAAACTAATGTAGCTTTCTACATTTGCTAATATTTTGACACACTCGCTTTATTGCTCTATATGTATGTATGTGTATATATGTGTGTGCATTATTCATATGCATATACATGCACACACAAACACATACATCTACTTTTTTTTTGAGACAGAGTCTCACTTTTTTGCCCGGGCTAGAGTATAGTGGCATCATCATAGCTCACTGCAACCTCAACTTCCTGGGCTTAAGAGATCCTCCTACCTCAGCCTACCTAGTAGCTGGGACTACAGACACATGCCACTATGCTCGGCTAGTTTTTCTATTTTTTGTAGAGACGGGGTCTTGGTCTTGCTCAGACGGGTCTCGAACTCCTGAGATCAAGTGATCCTCCAACCTCGGCCTCCCAGAGTGCTAGGATTACAGGCGTAAACCACCGAGCCCTGAATTTAGTCAAATGCTTTTTCAGCATCTATTGAGTTGACCAGATGGTTCCTGCTCTCATGAGCTTTCAGCATGTTGGTAAAGGCAGACACCAAACAAGTGAAAACAAAGACATCAATGTGTGAAAGAGGGAAAACCCAAATGCTGAGAACCTGATTGGGGCTTAGGCCAACCCAGGGTCAAAAAAGGTCTTTTTCATGAAGTGAAATTTACTGAGACTGAAAGAGGATAGAAAATAGCCAGGTGAAAGGAGGTAAAAAGCAAACAGCAGTTGACCGTTGCAAGACCTGGGTTCCAAATCTGGTTCTGCTGCTCCTGGCTAGGTGAGGAGGGGAGCTCCCGCAAAAATGCCATCGGTGAGCTATGTCTTAGAGTCATCCTCTTAGTGTGTATAAGAGACAGCTTCGTGAACTTGCCTCTTCATGATAATGTCGAGGTGTCACCCTTTTGCCACTCTACAAAGTATGGTAAGAGAAGTATCTTTCAGAGATAGAACTTTACCTCAGCAATTGCTCTTTTGTCTTCTCACGGACAATGAGATTCAGGTCACCCATCTGATTTCCCTTTCTACTGTGGGTGTCTGGAAGCTCAGAGACAAATCTGAGCCTCTGTTTAAGTAGCAGAGTAGGACCTTGTGCGATCATGCATTCTGAATTTCCTCCTAGTCATGACCTTTTAAAACAATTATATTTTCCTGATTCTGATGTTATATTTTATTGCATACATTTCTTATATCTTAGAAGATAGTTAAATATTTTATGGAACAGAATAGGTTATAAAGAAATAAACGAAAACCAGGTTATGAAGAAATAAAAACCTGTATAAGGACATAAAAGTAAAAACTTGGGAGAAGCCAATCCTTGATTACTAAGTTTCTGGGGCACCTGACAGGCCCAGCTGCTTCTCCCTCCTGCGACAGCTATGTGCCTTCTCCAGAGCTGCCGGACTCGCCCTGCTCGTCAGGTTTTCCTTCTCTGTGCAGCTGCTCCACCCATGATTGACTGTTGCTCCGCAAACACACAGACCCTTCCTGCTTCCTGCTTTAAGTGTTTTTATAAACGTGTATTACTGGAAAGGATACTAAAAAGATGACAGAAGAAGCAAACATGAGGAAATTAGAAAGGTTCTAGAAAGGTCCCAAGGCCTGACTTGTTCCTGGTTTCTGACCTATGCTTTCTTGCTTTCTTTCAATGTAGCATTTAGGTGACCCTTTTGAATTTCAGTTTATCCTTTTCCTCCCACAGTATGACACTTAAATTCTCTTCTTCATTAGGTGCACTTAGTCCCTTTAAAGACACATCTCCCGGCCGGGCCTGGTGGCTCAACCGCTGTAATCCTAGCACTCTGGGAGGCCGAGGCGGGAGGATTGTTTGAGTTCAGGAGTTCAGAGACCAGTCTGAGCAAGAACGAGACCCCGTCTCTACTAAAAAAAAAATAGAAAGAAATTAGTTGGACATCTAAAAAATATATATATAATATAAATAAATATTTTATATATATAAATAAATATATAAAAAAAATTAGCTGGACATGGTGGCGCATGCCTGTAGTCCCAGCTACTCGGGAGGCTGAGGCAGGAGGATTGCTTGAGCCCAGGAGTTGGAGGTTGCTGTGAGCTAGGCTGACGCCATGGCACTCTAGCCCGGGCAACAGAGTGAGACTCTGTCTCAAAAAAAAAAAAAAAAGACACATCTCCCACCCCAGAGGACCATGAGGACAATTGGGGCCAGAGAGTGGGTACCTCCTGTCTTCGTAGCAATTTGCTTTTATGAAGAGCTCAGGACTTGGGCTGCCCATACAGGAGGGAACCCCACTGGGCATCTTCTTGCATCCTGTTCCTCTCAATGCCTCCCTGACTCCCCAGAGTCATTTTGCATATCTTAGGTGCAAAATGTTGCAGTTCTGTTGTGATATACCCCTGAAGCTCTGCAGTCAGCAACGTGGTGGTGCTAGAACCCACAGAGAGCACTGAGGTGGCAGGGCGGATGGGCAGGGAGGGAGAAGCCTGCAGGGCTGGGCCAGGTGCCCTGGGGCCTTGGTGCCTGTTTGTGTGGAGCCTCTTCTATCCAATGGTCAGAGCCATGGATGGAGTGGCAAGTGCTAGGCTCCTGCCCCCGTCCAGAACTTGCTGGATCCCTCTTCCCTGGCCTAGCTTTCCCTTCCTAAACCAGTCAGCACCTGGGTATCGCTGCCTCTACTCAAAGGCATGCTTCACAAGTGCCTTGTGGCCAGTCACTCTAGCCAAAGAGAGCAGATGGAGTCTTTCTCTAGCAATTCTTCACAGAAACTTAAGTTTATACCATCTTTGGAAAACTCAGTCTTTCCTGCCAGCTCCTAAATAATCTTTGTGCTGTGTGACACCCCAAATAAACAGTACTGATTGCCAGTGGAAGTGAATTCCCCAGGGACATTCTGATTTTGTTATTCTTTCTTCATACTGTGTTTTGTTTTTTAAAGACACCAAAATCCCTTTCCTTGCTAACAAATTCCCATCCCTTACCTTCCATTAACGACTAACATGGAAATCAAAACAGGCTTAGCCTCAGAAAACCTTGTGGGTGAGATTCTCAGTAAGTTAAAATATCTACCAAGCGGACTCTCACTGAATGTTTGTTGAGTATTGAATCACCGAGAAGCAGCACGCACACCTTGCACGAGCTGCACCTGGCCTCTGTTTACTTCCCTGGAGGGACGGGGCCTCCTGAGGAGACTTCAGTGCTGGGCCAGGCTTCTGTGAGTGTCTTCTGTCATATTTGTGTCCCAGTGGGATTTGGTTAGAGTCAAAATTCAGGGGGAAGTTTTAAGAACAAAGGGAAATGTGACAAAAGATTCATGAGTAGGTTTTCTTCGAAATCCAAAGAGGCCAGGCCGCTTCCTTTATTTTAGGCTGCTGGTATGTCTTTAAACAAGGGGAAATGACAAAACAGGGTTGGAAAATATCCCTTTAGCAAGTGATCATTTCGCACATACAAACACAATGTTTTGCGTTTAATTTGCTTTGACAATAATGTTGTGTGTATAATTCCATGCGACAATAGTGTCAAAAGCAAAACTGCACAGACATCGAGGTCAAGCCAATCTGTCCCTCTTTCCCTTCCCCACCTCCACCCGCCCCCCTCCCCTGATGCTGTCATCACTGTGCTAAGCTCTGGAGTGGGGTGGTGGGGGTTTGGGGGAGGATTGGTTGCCAGGAAACCGCACGATGTATGTAATCAGTGTCTCTGGGTCCTCTTCCCCCCTAGCACCCCCCAGCAGATTTTGTTTTAAATTTCATTTGTTGAACAGGTAACATATTCACATGGTTCAAACACCAAAAAGCACAAAAAGCCATAAAACAAAAAAAATTCTCTCCAACCTGTCCTTCATCATTCAGTTCCCATCCTTCTCAACAAATAACCACTGTTCTTTCTTATTTATTGTTCCAGATATTTTTTATGACTAAGTCAGTCATAGAGATGTATTTTCATTCCCCCTTATCTTTTACATACTTGGCTGCCAGCCTTACCCTCATTTATGGCATGTGTATTTGGATTTATATGTATGATTTTTCTCCTATTGATTCATTAAGAATTTCTTTATTGCAGCTAGAGCATTCTATTGCATGTGGGTACTATAGTTGATTAAGCCAAGCCCCTTTTGATAGACATTTAGGTTCTTTCCAATATTTGGCTATTTCTGATAATACCTCATAAATAACTTTTGTACAATGCACTATTTCCTGTGTATGAGCATATCTGGAAGGCATGTTCCTGGGGTCAAAGAACATATATATTTGTACTTTGGATAGATACTGCTAAATTGCTCTTCCCAGAAATTGAATCAATTTATACTCCCACCAACAATGTATGAGTTTGGAAAAATGGTATTTCATTATAATTTTAATTTTAATTTCTTTTATAATGGGCTTCTAAAAGTATTTAAGAGTTACTTATTACCCTTCAATAAACTCTCTGCTTATATATTTGCACCATTTTCTATTGGGTTGTTGATATTTCTTATTGATTTAATTTTCCCAAATTCTTATTTATCTTCTTACTTTGTAATTTATTTTGGGAGGGAAATACATGTTAAAATATTTTTAATGTTTATATAGTCAAATTAATTAATCTTTTAAGAGTTGTGGATTTTGTGCCATATCAGTAAGACCTGATATATTTTGAGGTTATGAAAAATTGTCTAGTCTATTCTAACATTTTTATAAATTCATTTTTATAATAATGTTTTCACTTAGATGGAGTTTATTCTGTGCAAATGTGCTTCCAGATGGCTATCCAGTTGTCCTGATAGCATGAGTTGACTTGTCTCTTTTTTTTTTAAGCGTGACCCAGTGGAGAACGCTGCCTTATTTATTGTGGCAGTCTCCTTTCTGAGCAACAGGGCTTCACAAAGCAAAGCCCCTGGGCAATGCTTCTATTTGCCTAACAATGGAGGAGAGGCCCTTCCCGTGAACTCTCACCACCCAGCCTCAGAGACAGTCTCTCGTCCAGAGATGCGCTCACAGGGGACCCCCAGTGTTGCTCAGCCATCCCCACCCCACTCTGGCTCCAGCTCCTTCTCCACACGTAGGGAGTGCAGCAGCTCAGAACCACTGCACTCAGGGGTGGAATTAGGCTTTGGGCCTGAATAAATAATTAGAAATTGGCTGCTGAGAGAATGTCCCTGATGATTGCTTGCTCTGGAATTTTTCTGGGTGGCATACAGAGTTTTATTACCCAATTAAAATACAGCAGATTAAGTAGTGCAAAAGGAAGATGGAGTGGGCAGTAAATCTGCCGTGGAACGGGCTGTGCAAGGCCCACCCCAAAAGGCATGAATTTATGGTCAGGGAGAATTGAGAAAAAGAGTAATCTGGTTTCGCCAGGAGGAATCTCTAGCCAAGCACATTCTTAGAGGGAGACTTGGGAAGGCAGGGTGGGGGCGGTTGGAGGAATTGGCAATGGGAAAAGAAAGGCAAGTTTTCCCAGTTTTGAGTGACAGCCCTGGATATAAGGGAAAGGAGGCTGAGTGGAGGTAGCCAAAGGTAATGTGAACAAGTTTTCCCAGGGAAGCTTCAGCCTTTGTAATGCGCCAACACCAAAATAGGCGTTTGGGGACTTGGCAGTGCCCATCATTGCCCATTGCTACACGACCTGAAAGATCAGGTCAAAACAAGTTCCCAGGCCGGGCGTGGTGGCTCACACCTGTAATCCTAGTACTCTGGGAGGCTGAGGTGGGTGGATCGCTCAAGGTCAGGAGTTTGAAACCAGCCTGAGCAAGATTGAGACCCCGTCTCTACTAAAAATAGAAAGCAATTAATTGGTCAACTAAAAATATATAGAAAAAAATTAGCCAGGCATGGTGGTGCATGCCTGTAGTCCCAGCTGCTTGGGAGGCTGAGGCAGAAGGACTGCTTGAGCCCAGGAGTTTGAGGTTGCTGTGAGCTAGGCTGATGCCACGGCACTCTAGTCTGGACAACAGAGTGAGACTCTGTCTAAAAAAGAAAAACAAGTTCCCAAATGGCAATGAAGTACGAAAAGGTTGGATTATCTTATTAACGACACAATGGAATATGCTTTTCTCTATCTATTCATTTCCTAAGACTGCTGTAACAGAGTGCCACAGCCAGGTGGCTTCCACAATAGAGATGCCACTTCGTCTCCTGGTTCCAGAGGCCGGTGGTCTGAGGGCAAGCCTGGTTCCCTCTGAGGGCCGTGAGGAAAGGGTCAGTTCCAGCCCGTGTCCCCAGCTTGTGGGTGTTCCCCTTGTCCCTGTGGCTCTTCACAACTGCTTCCCTCCGTGCATGTCCGTGAGCTGGAACAGCACCTTTTCATAGGACATAAGTCATATTGGATGAGGGATCACCCTCATGGCCTCAAATTAACTTGGCTATATCTGTAAAAATCCTATTTCCAAAGCAGGTCACATTCTGAGGCACTAGAGGTTGGGACTTCAACATATGAACTTTGGGGGGGTACATAATTCAACCCATAATACTTGATTATCTTGAAAAATAGCAATTTTCTTTTTAAAATATATTATATATAGGTAAAAATATATGTATTTTCTTTTAAAAATATTTAGAAATATTCGACACATTCATACTTTCATACATAACACACACACACACATATAATTACACACAGAAAACACGGCAGAATTAACTGTGTCTTTTATTCAGCCATACAGGGAAATGTATCCTGTGTTCCATTACCTTTCCCTTCAGGTATTTCAAGTTCAAAACTGAGAAAAGCCACTTTTCTTATTTATGTATGTAGCACCCTCCTCACCCCCCACACCCCAAGGAACTTATTGCTACATCTTTTTCACAGTTTTCAGAGAGTTAATTTTCAGTGCTGGGTTTCAGCTCACTGGAGCATTAGGCGCGTTTGCTCCCGATGCTCAGTGAAGGGGTAAACGTCAGTCGTTCTTATCTCGAGGGTGGACAGGTAAAGGTGTCTCCTCAGAAAAGGTGAAGAGACTCCCCGAGATTCCGTCTGGCTTCGTTTCTACCTTGCCTAGGGCTGTCAGAAATCGTGCTGGAGACCAGCTGCTCTGGCATTCAGACCTCTGAAAGGAATTTATAAAGAGTGTCCATACATGAGATCATCACGTATACCCAAGATTCGTGTTGAAACCGTCCGGCTGCCTCCTCTGGCCTGGAGCTTGGGGTCTGCTGCATTTCCAGCCGCTGAACAAGATAAAGCACAGACATGGCAGGAGTTGTCTTTGAATTGTGTCAACATTGATGTCCTTGCCTTTGTCCTGCCGCAAAGCAGATTAATAACGAAGATAAAAGCCTGTGTGCCAGACAGCCAGGTGCCCTGGAGCTTGACTCTGAACCCCAGCCTGCATCTGTCACTGTAGGTAAGATCCGCTCCTCATAGCTCAGCTCACAATGGCTGCTCCTGGCATGGGTAGGTCACCGGGTCTAGATGCCATCCTTGACGGCTTGTTGGTATAAACTGATTCTATTCATTCATTCATTCATTCAGCAAATACTTACTGAGCTGCTACTCTGTGCCAGTCACTCTTCCAGTGAGAGGGATGCAGTAGGGACAAACATTTCTGAAATATACTGTATGAGACAGGCCCTAGGAGGACTAGATGAATTGAACATATGGTCTCAGCTTGGGGAGGGGTAAGGGGTGGAGCAGATAATTTCAACACCCAATGCGAAGGGCTATGATGGAAAGGCCCTGCTCCCCGAGCCAAAGGGTGGACCAATGAGATTTACTCAGAAATTTGCAGCTAAAAAAATGTTACCGAGGGAGAGGAAATTCTAATTAAATTCATCAGGACATTGTCCAAAGAGGCTGTCCATTACTTCCAGTTGCCTCTCCTCTCTGCTCTCAGGTTTCCAGGTACTTCCAGGTTGTAATCACTCAAGGTGGCTTCTATAGACTAAATGTTTGTGTCTCTTCCCGCCGAATCATATGTTAAAACCTAATCTCCAGTGTGATGGTATTTGGAGCTAGGGCCTTTGGGAGGTGTTTAGGTCATGAGGGCAGAGCACACATGAATGGGACTAGTGCTCTTATAAAAGAAACTCCCGAGAGGTCCCTCACCCCTTCTGCCATGCAAGGTTACAGTGAGAAGTTGGCTATCTATAAATCAGGAAGTGGGCCTCACCGGGCACTGAATTTGGTGCCTTGATCTTGGACTTCTCAGCCTCTAGAATCGTGAGCAATAACTTTCATAAGCCGCCCAGTCTCTGGCAGTCTGTTGTAGCAGCCTGAACCAACTGAAGCCTGACCCGGCATGTCTTACCAGCTTGCTTGCTTCAGGGGCGGGGATGACAGTGGTCTAGCTGAGTTACAGTCTGAGATGTCGATTCTTACTGTGCTTATGGCCAAAGAATGACCAAATACACCAAAGTAAGGCAAGCATGAAAATGAGATTTATTGTTGAGAGAAAGACAGGATTATAGAGCAAGATACAGGTTTACAGAGCAAGATACATATGCCACAGATGATGACGGGACCCACTGTTGCAGCAAAGAGAGAGCAAAAGAGAGTGCTTGGTTATGGTCTTGGTCTTGTTGTATAGTACCTGGATTGGAAATTCCCTAGTGGCTTAGATGTTACCATGGAACCCCTTTGGACAGTTGGGAGTTATATGAACTGAGTATTACTGTGCATGCAGATCTCCCATGAGCCTCTCTGAAAGCTAGTTGTTCTAGGTCACTTTGCAGACTCTATTGTACCTATGCCGCTTGGCCCATAGGCTAGAGAGTCTTCTGCATTCTTTTGCAGTTGGCATGCTAAGTTCTGCGAAGTTCTGATTGGCAGATTCCTAGGATATTCCCTCCTCCCCCAGGTATGGCAGGCACTTGAGACAGGATTAAGGTGGGGCGGTACCAGGACAGGGGCCCACTTTCGTCCCCAGGAGACCCAGAATCACTCTGCCTAACAGTCTTGGTCACCACTGTTTCCCTAGCGGGCTCAGGAATCGAGTGACCTATTGAATGAATGAATGGATGAAAGGATGAATCTTTTATTAATGGAAGCTACATTATCTACTTTTTAAAAGTATATCTACAAGTTTTGTTTTTTTTTTGAGACAGAGTCTCACTGTGTTGCCCGGGCTAGAGTGCCGTGGCGTCAGCCTAGCTCACAGCAACCTCAAACTCTTGGGCTCAAGCAATCCTCCTGCCTCAGCCTCCCGAGTAGCTGGGACTACAGGCACGCACCACCATGCCTGGCTAATTTTTTCTGTATATTTTTAGTTTGGCCAATTAATTTCTTTCCATTTTTAATAGAGACGGGGTCTCGCTCTTGCTCAGGCTGGTTTCGAACTCCTGACCTTGAGCGATCCTCCAGCCTCGGCCTCCCAGAGTGCTAAGATTATAGGTGTGAGTCATCACGCACGGCCTACAAGTTTTAAAAGTGCTACAAGATCACTACTGAGAGCATTCTTTCTTATTCAACTCATTTAAAGCTCAGTTTAGTGAGCAGATTTTTTTCAGTGGGACCACATCATTTATTTTATAGTGAGAGTCAATAGGAAATGAGATCTGTGTCAGAGAAATATCTGTTACAGCTATTTTTGGGAAAAAGTATTGTGTAAATTTAGTGCTACTCTATTTTCGCACTGATCCAAAGACATGTATAAGAATTTTTAAAAAGAAAAGTAATTTCTGTGTTCATTTTATTTAACAAAGTAATTGTACTTTTCCATTATGAGTATTATATAAAGCCATATAAACTTTTTTTTATTTCCGCATATTATGGGGGTACAAATATTAAGGTTACGTATATTACCCATGCCCCCCTCCCCCCTCGAGTTAGAGCTTCAAGCGTGACCATCCCCCAAATGTTGCACATCTCAC
>VBSM01000361.1:59018680-59031048 GCA_008086735.1 Cheirogaleus medius | reverse complement strand
GCATGGTGGCACATGCCTGTAGTCCCAGCTACTCGGGAGGCTGAGGTAGGATCAGGATCTCTCAATCCTGAGAAGGATTGCTTGAGCCCAGGTATTTGAGGTTGCTGTGAGCTAGGCTGACCCCACAGCACTCTAGCCTGGGCAACAGAGTGAGACTGTCCCAAAAAACAAAACAACAACAACAAAAAAAAATAGAATAACTTCTGAAGCTTTTTAAAAATAAAATAAACTCTGCCCCCCTCCCTTGTTTTCCCTTGGTATTTGATGACAAACTCCGCAGAAGACCCAGCTTATTCCAGTGTAGATTTCTACATCCCACATGAACTATTAGAGCTTATCCTAAATGGGGAAAGACAGATTGAGATTAATTGCTGCGATTCCTACCTGCATTGTTTTATTCTGGCTTCCTTGATGATTTTGTGGGCCTTGCAGGTTTAACTATAGTTCAGCTGCTGCAAGATTTTAGACTTTTGAAGGTGTTGCATAGAAGTGTTTGACTGTGTTTGGGGAAGCTCAGACTACTTTGCATGTGAATGCTTCAGGATTTTCTTTGTTCAGAACAACTAGCAACAGAGCCAACCCACGTGGGACGAAGTCTCCAAGATCTATGCTAAATTACAGCAAGGGGTCTAGGCTGCCCTAAACCTAGTCCTGGTAGCTGAGCACCCAATAAGGCAGGAGCAGGCAGCTCAGCTTGAGCAGCCATTGGGTGGGGTTGAGGGATGGGGGATGGGGGATGGGGATGGGGATGGGGATGGGGGAGGCAGCACTTAGTGCAGCAAATGTTTCTTGGGAGGAAGAAGCCTGATCCATCACCATCTGCTTGACTGTGTAGCTTTGATTCTCCTTTGTACCTGTTCCTTTCCATTGGCTTGCCTTCGTCCATCTCCACCTTTTCCTGGCCAAATATCCTCTTGGGCCCAAATGATCATTGTACCATAGTCTTCTGGAAAGCAAACTTGCTTCCTGCTATGTAACTGCTGGCATTCATATTAGATGATTTACTGTAGCTTAATCTTCCTTAGCCTACTACCACTGCAGCAGTAGGTTTTAGGTGATAATAGCAGTGCCTTTGGATTCATTTAAGTATTTAATTTTCATCTTCCTTCCTTGGATCTGTTTAGCCTCTCAAATGACCTGAGATTTCTGTTTTAAAAGATTGATATTATTGTCTCTTGTAGAGGAAACTAATAAAGTGTATGTGTGTGGGGAAAAAAAAAAGATTAATGCCCACATACACAAAATAATAATGGCCACAAGTGTTAAAGGATATGAATTTTTTTTTCAAAATAGTATTTTTTCTGATTATAAAATAAGTACATTATCATTGAGTACATTTTTTGGAGGCAGGAGATAGACTTTCTTTTTATTTTCAGAAGCTGCCAAGTTTTTCCCTGCCTCAGGACCTTTGCACTAACTCTCTCCCAACTCATTCCCGGTAGAGGTGCTGGGAATGCTCTCTCCATGCTTTTCCCATGGCTGGATCCTTCAATCTTTTGGGCTTAGCTGTCCTTTCTTCAGAGAGGTCTTCCCTGGCCTCAAATCCAGAAACACCAGTCAACCCTCTACCAAATTACCCTATATAAAATTTCTTATAATGATCAGCATCTGAATTTTTTCTTGTTTAGTTGCCCATTTTCTGTCTCTCCCCAAGCTAGCAGGAACCTGGTCTGTCTTATTTAGCATCACAGCCACAACACCTGGCATAGTGCCTGGCATGTAGTACATGCTTCACAAATGTTTGCAGGATGAATGATCTGTGGGTTCCAGGTCCACAGGCTACTCCCCAGGGCTTCTTCCTCCCTTCTTCCTTCTCAGTGGAATGTGAAGCTCTTACTGGTGTCAAGGAAGTGAGTCTTACCTCTCCTTTCCCCGCTTCTGTGAGTTTGTTTTGGCCACACACAGCTGACTCACTGTGGCTATAGGATAACAAATAGTGGTTTTTCAGAATTTCACCCAATGGGAAAAATGCAGAATATGAGGAATTGTTCAAGGTATTAAATTGGTGTGAGTTTACTTACATACTCAGCATATGCTTTCAGATTAATTAAAAGTTCATTTGTAATTTAGTTAAAGATTACTTAGTTCACTGAGGTTCGGAGTTGGGGTCGTTAATAAACAGGCTTCCTCTTTGTTGAACTGCTTTGGTTGACACCTTTGCAGGCGTGCAGAATGACTTTCGGTCAAGTACGCTAAAAATACGTTCTGCATCCTGCTATGACTTTCTATGTTGTATCTGGTCTGTTGAAAGATAAATACTAAATGAGGTAAAGACTCAATTTTAACTACTTAATAAATGTTTAAGCAGTATAATAGCATAACATTTACTAAAAATGTCAAATATTGACTAAAGGTAAAGTAAATATACTTAAATTAGCAGTCTAACTGGGCAGTCGTAGAATTAAATAAAACAGGTGGTGATTATGGAAAGATTGAAGAGTACATAAGAGACATTTAATAAACCTCCAACCTGAAAATTGACATCCATTAACTAAAAAAAAATATGTTTATAGAGGGTTGGGTTTTGTTCCTGGTTTTCTTTACCAGGAGGACTTCAAGAAGGCTCTACTGAAAAAATAGTGATTTCCTTTTAAAATCCTCCGATAGTATTAGATGTGGTAACTCTGTGTGTTTATAGAATTAAGTGACTCTCTTATACACACATCTAGTGTCCCTTAATAAAAACATTGTTTCCTTATTCAAGGTATTCGGAGGAGTTTAGCACTGGGCCTATTTAAAGAAATCATTCAGCCAAACTAAAAATTGACAGTAAATTGGAAAGTCAAATTGACTGCTGCTGTCATCAAAGATGAAGCCTGGCTGAAACCTCAGCATTTTGTTTGCCTTGAGATTTCACGAATTACGCCCACACTTGACAGAGTATCGCAAACACCGTAAGCATTGAGGAACCCTTGTTTAATGAAGAAATGGTTTTATATGCACTCTGTGTTGATGTCTGGCATATGCAATCATGCCATTTTTTAAGATTTTCATTTTTGTAAGTTATTGCCATCCAAATTCTTCTCTACCAGAGTGGTGCATTTGTTCTTGAACTCTTGGCCTCCCAAAGTGCTAAGATTACAGTACAGCGGTGCATTTGGTCATGCGGGTCTACTTCCTGGTCTTTGGGCACCACACACTCCTGCCCTCTGCTCCTTTGCTCACGCCAGACCCTCCTCCTACAGTGTTCTCCTCTCTGTTCACCCCTATCTTATCCGCCTTTCAAGATAGCAGGTGAAGCCAGAGATCTTTTGAAGCCCTCCTCAGCCCACAGTGATTTATGCCATTTATCCCTACCTTTGTTGCTTTTTCATTCCCTTGCTGGCCTCCCTCTACTGATCAGGAGAATCATGCACCATCACCACCATCAATCATGCACCCAGCTTCCAATCACCCAGCAGCATCTACGAAGAGTGGCTATAGTAACTTCCTAGGGCTGCAGTAACATAGCACCACCAAACTGGGGGACTTACACGGCACCAATGTATTGTCTGACAGTTCTGCAGGCTGGAAGTCTGACAGCAAGGTGCTGGCAGGGGTGGTTCCTTCCTGGGCTGTGAGGAAGCGTCTGTTCCAGGCCTTGCACCTGGCGTCTGGCCATCTGCTGGCCATCTTTGGCGCTCCTTATCTTGTGGACAGACACATCAGCCTGCTCTCTGCCGTCAGCTTCACATGGTGTCTGTGTGTGCATGTTTGTCTCTGGGTCCAAATTTCCTCTTTTATAAAGACATCAGTCATATTGAATTAGGGCTACCCTAATAACCTCATTTGAACTTGATTGCCTATTTTCAAACTAGGTCATGTTTTGAGGTTCTGGAGGTTAGGACTTCAACATATCTATTTGTTAGGGAGACGATTCAACCCATGACAGTGCCCACGTGAGAAGCAGCTCCATCACAAATTTATCCTGGTGCATCCGAGCCTTTGCCCTTGTGGCTTTTGGTTTGGGGAGACCTACAGGTGAAACACTGTAGGTCTCTCTCTCTATGGCTTCTTAGTACCTGTGGTCTGTGCTACCCTGACAGGGGTTTCGTGTCTCAGCTACTTTAGATGATGAAAACCTACAGTCTGAAGGCAACCTTCCTGGGGCCCCAAAAGTGATTTTGTGTTAACATCTTAATTTTATTTGTAAAGATTAACCAATATTAGTTGGTAGGCCATAGACTATAAAAGCTAAGAATGTGGGCTCTAGAGCCAGATAGGTTCAAATCCCTGCTCTGCCTCTTACTAGGTATGCAACCTCAGACAAATTCTTTAACCTCCCTGTGCCTCAGTGTCTCCATTTGCACAATGGAGAGATAGTAATAGCCCTAACTTCATAAAACCATTGTGAAAGCTGGGCGTGGTGGCTCACACCTGCAATCCTAGCACTCTGGGAGGCCGAGGCTGGAGGACCACTTGAAACCAGGAGTTTGAGGCCAGCCTGGGCAACATAGTGAGACTCTATCTCTACAAAAAATAGAAAAATTAGCCAGATGTGGTGGCTGTGCCTGTAGTCCCAGCTACTCAGGAGGCTGAGACAGAAGGATCACTTAAGCCCAGGAGTTTGAGGTTGCAGTGATGATGCAACCTTATGATGTTGCTGCTGCACTCTAGCCTGGGCAACACAGCGAGACCCTGTCTCAAAAAAAACCAAAAAACCAAAAAACAAAACAAACACAAAAAACCATGGTGAAGATTAAAGATTGAGTATACATAAAGTTCATAGCAGTGTCTGGAACATAGATAGTGTTCAATAAATGAAAGCTGTGGGTACACTCACCCTCTCTGTGTCTGTGACTGAGCCTAGCACTAGGTCTACAAAGGTGGAGGTACAGTTCCTGTCCTTCCAGAGTTTAAGGTCTAAAAGACCACTCCATTGTTATGTAACAGGAACTGAATAGTCTGACGTAGCTATTTCTGGGATTTACTTGGCCTGTTTTGTAGTTGCCCACGAAGGGAAAGAGCTGCTGGGAGGGTCTGGGCCAGGGGTCTAGCAAAGTGCCTCGGCCAGGACCCTGTCCAGATCCAGGAGCCCATGGGAATTGAGTCATTATTGCCTGGTAACTGCCCAGCCTCCCCTTGCCTGGGGCAGGGGCTCTGCTAGGCAGTCCCTCCCCTGGTACCAGGGAGAAGTTGCATGGTCAGTGTCTAGTACCTCACCCATTGCTGCCTGTCTGTGCCCAAGACTCGGTTTGGGATCTGAGTGATTGCTCTGATTGGCGTCCCTCTCATAGTGTCCACCAGGACACTCTGAAGCTCCCCCAAAGCAGCGAGGGAGCCCTGCACACTAGCAGGGTTCTGCAGGGTTGCTGGTTCCGGTTGCTGATCTGGGCCACTGGGTGGTGACTGCCTTGCTAGGAAGAGCTAGGACAGAGGTGCAGCCTTGGAACAAAGGTGGCCACAGAGGGGCTGTGAGCAAGGCAGCTGAGGGCCCAGGCACAGAAGGCTTCCCAGAGGGCCTTGTTGATCTGAGCCTTAAAGAATGAGGAGCATGACAGGCAGATGGATGGTGGGCAGGAGGAGAGGCTCCGTCTTAGGGGAACAGCAAGCCTTTCAGTGCGGGTGAAGCTTAGAGCAAAGAATGGCCAGAGCTGAGGGTATTAAAGACCCACAGTCTTAGGGGCTGGTGGGCCTTACTGAGAACTCTGTGCTTTGTCTGGTAGTTTTGGGGACTTATTGAAAAAGTTCTGAAGTGGTCAAAAAGTCTTTGTAGTTCGGACAGATTATGCAGGCTTCTGGGAATTGGATGGATTGGTAGAAGATGAGGGAGGTGGAGGGGGCAGAAGAGAGAGCCACAGCTGGAGATGACAGACCATGTAGGAGGTCTTTGTAACATCCAGATGTGAAATACAAAGAACTTAACCTCAAGTAGTGTCACCCCAAGATTGCAGGGCAGAGGACCTATTTAAGAAACATTTAAGGTGTAACCCTGACAGCACTTAATGAATGACTAGACACAGAAGAAAAAAGAAGACTTTGGTTTGGCTGACAGGGCATGTGCTGATGTCTGTAACCAGGATAAGATATGTGGGGAAAGGAACCAGTTTGGGGATCAGGGAGGGAGACAAGGACAGGCAAAGACAATGGGTTCTGTACTGGTTGTGTCTCCCTCCAAATTCGTATGTTGAAATCCTAACCCCTGTCAGTACTTCCAAATATGATCTCACTTTACCTGAAAATAGGGTCTTTGCAGATGTAATCAAGTTAATGTGAGGTCATTAGGGTGGGCCCTAATTCAGTATGACTGTGTCCTAAAAAAAGAGGAAGTTTGGGCCCAGAGACAGAAAAGCACACAAGGAGAACACTGGGTGAAGATGAAGACAGAGATTGGGGTGATGCACCCACCAGCCAGAAAACTACGAGAAGCTGGGAGGGAGGTCTGGCACGGATCCTTCCTGCACACCTTCAGAGAAAGTGTGGCCCTGCCAATACCTTGATTTTGGGCTTTCAGCTTCCAAAACTGAGTCAATAAATTTCATTGTTCTAAGCCACCAGTTTATGGTGCTGTGTTACAGCATCCCTGGAACACCACAGTGGTTCCCCTTACCTGCAAGAATGCGTTCCAAGACCCCAGTGGATGGCTGAAACCTCCGATAGTACTACCCTATATACAGTGTGCTTTTTCCTATACATACATACCTATGATAAGGTTTAATTTGCAAATTAGGCACAGTAAGAGATTAACAACAATAACTAATAATAAAATAGAAAAATTATAACAATATACTGTAATAAAAGTTATGCAAATGTGATCTTTCTCTCTCAAAATACCTCTTGTACCATACTCACCCTTCTTCTTGTGATGATGTGAGATGATAAAATGCCCACATGATGAGATGAGTGGGATGAATGACATAGGCATTGTGACGTAATGTTAGGCTGCTATTGACCTTCTGACAATTTGTCAGAAGGAGGACCATCTGCTCCAGGTGGTCCTGGATCATCCAATCAGGATGCTCCTGATCCTGGAACATCAGAAACAGATGATGTTGATGGCTAACTGGTGGGTGGACATGCTGGGCATAGGAATGATTCATGTCCCGGGCAGAATAGAGTGGGACAGCACAAGATTTCATTGTGCTATTCAGAATGGTGCACAATTATTTATGGAATATTTATTTCTGGAATTTTCCATTTAATATTTGTGGACATGCAGTTGATGACAGATTACTGAAACCCCAGAAAGCAAAACCACAGATAAGGGGGAACTGCTGTGACACAGTGTCCAGTGTGCATCCACCTGGAGGCGTGCAGGAGCTGGCTGATGTACCTGCCTGGAGTTCAGGGGACAACGCTAGGCCAGTGATGGCATCGTTCATGCATAGACAGTGTGGTGGACACATGTCAATGTCATTTCTATCTGACCATCATCCCTTCTTGTCCACCACGCCACATGGTCTCAGTGGGACTAACAATCAGGGTGCCTTCTTCTCCAGCTCGTAGGCAGAATCTATCTGTATGAGAAAAAGAGTTCAGAAAACACTCAGTGAGAAAACAAAGTAAGCAGAGACAAGAGATAGAGATAAAATGTCCTGGCACTATTGCATCCTGGGTTCTAGTCCCTGGGGCCCAAGTTCTTACAGAGCTTCTAGGAATTCAGTGACCTACTCCAGCCAGTGTGCTTCCCACCTATGGGAGACAATACAGTCTTCATTTGCTTCTGAGAATTTGAGTCATTGCCTGCTTTCAGAGGAACTAAGTGTTAATTGAAACCATGACAGTGGATGAAGCAGAGTATGTAGAAAGAGAAGAGAATAGGGTGAGAACAGAACATCGAGAACTCCAGGGGGGAGGAGGTGAAGAAACATAAGAGAGGTGGGACTACCCAGATAAGAGGGAAGAGTGATTCATGATTCTAGAAGACAATATGAAAAAAGAAAAAGAAATGTTATGCACAGAAGAACTTGAATCGAGCAAAGGGTAAAAACACAGCCATTGCATCCGTTCTCAAGAAAGCTGCATTAGTTTTCCATCACTGTATAAATAATTACCCCAAAACATAGCAGCTTAAAACAACAAACATTTATTATTCACACAGTTCCTGATGGCCAGGATTCAGAAGCAGCTTAGCTGGGCGTTTCTGGCTCAGGATCTCTCTTGAGTTTGTGGTCAAGTTGTCAGCCAGGGCTGCAGTCTCTGAAGATTTGGTCTGGCTGGAAGATTCACTTCTGAGATGGCTCACTCACATGGCTGGTGGCTGGAGGCTTCAGGTACTCGCTTTGGGCCTCTCCAAGGCTACTCCAAGCTCCTTAAGTCATAACTTTGTTCATACAAGTGATCCATGATAGAACTGTAGTTTTTTTATAACTTAACTCTGCAAGTGATAACCCATCATCTGTGCCAGGTTCTATTCACTAGAAGCCAGTCACTAAGCACAGTACTCACTCAAAGGGAAGGAAATTACACTCCACCTTTTTTAAGGGAGACGTATATTCAAAACTACTTCAAAAACCTTGGGTGATTTCTGCCAGAGCCATGCTGGGGAAGTAGACAGAGTGACAACCTGACTGTGTGGCCTCCCAAGAGAGGTAGAGGCAAGGGTACACCACTCATTCTAGAAATTTGACTCTTAAGAAAGAGAGATATAACTTTATTATTGGAGGAGGAAGAGTAGAGAAAGAATTTTTAAACTTCCTATAATTTTCATTTGTTAACATAGGGTCTGTATCTTTATATACTTATAGTCCCCCAAATATTGACAGGTTGAATCCAATACGGGTTTGGAATTGGGAATGCACTTTCCCAAAAAGATGCCTTCCACAGGAAATCAGACAACCCCACAAAAACCTATTTAACCCACATTGTACCT
The DNA here is from genome assembly GCA_008086735.1 of Cheirogaleus medius. NCBI lineage: Eukaryota > Metazoa > Chordata > Mammalia > Primates > Cheirogaleidae > Cheirogaleus > Cheirogaleus medius. Next base: position 59,022,257 of record VBSM01000361.1, on the reverse strand, counting down.
ATAGTCCAAGATGGCGCCAGCGCGACTGTAGAATCCACCACAGTGTGGAGCTCGTTGTGTCGGATCTGTTACCAGCTGAGACCTGTTACCTATTTCCGCATGGGTCCCTGAAGGTATCATTATGGGGAATGCCAAACACAAGCGAAACCCTTTACAGGTAGACCCATTCGTGGAGTAGACCTCAGCTCTGCACAGAGTCTGCCAACATCTTTCTGAGGGAAGATGTCCTCTCAGCAGGGCAGCTTGCTTGGGCCACATCTCCATCTCCCAGGCTCAAGTATCGCTTCCCAGGGCTTGGGTCTGTGGTGGGATGGTGCCTCCACAACAAGGAAGAGGAATGAAGGTACACGGTGAGAAGAAAGCAAGGGGATGAGGGAAGCAGGATTTATATCGTTTGACAATTTTATGTGCCTGGCACTTTGATTCTTACAATAATTCAGAGAATTATTTTACCATTCTTAAAAATGAAGAAACTGAGGCATAGCTGTAAAATATTGGCCAATGATAGAACCATTTACCAAAATAAGAATAAATTATAATGAAAGGGTTACAGTTAGTGGTGTGAGGGAGCCGGCTCAATCTGGTTCATGAGAACTGATTGTAATATCAGTTCCCAACTCTGCATCTGATGACATCATATTGGTGGCTTGAAATTGGCTATACTGAGCGTATTTACACCATGGAAATCGGCCTGTTACAGATGCTATTTCTCCACAGAGCCAGTTGCTAAATATTTAACAGCACACTACTGGCTGAAATCCAAATGTGGGGTGAGATGTTAATTAAATCTAATTGCTCATTGAAGATATGGTGGCCACCCAGTTGGGGATGGTGCAGAATTCCAATGGCCGAGGTCAGACAATGATATCTAAGTCCTTCATCTGTAACTGCTAGGGCTGTCATTTCCTCTTTCTTCTTACTTCCTGCCCACTTTCCCCACAGGCAGGTCAAGCCTGTGGTGTGAGATGTGTGACTTCCTTAGGGTAAGATTGAGGAAGTGGGCTGTTTGGGAAACAGGCTGGGTGATCTTTTCTTTGGAGGAACTAGATGGGTAGCTTGCTTGGAGACTGAGAGCTGTCGTCTCCATTCAAAGGCAAGCAAGACATTTGTCCTAGGAAGAGACTAGGAATTAGGAATTAATATGTTCTCTTCATTTGGGGTCTAGACCTGCAAGGTTTTTGTACTCAATTCTGGTATAAAAAAGAGAAATGTCATTCTCTCTTCTGATGGATTCTGGACCCTGAGAAATCTGTTGTTTTCTGGAAGGTGGGGAAGTGGATGACAATTAGTTCAGAGTCCTCTGTCCTCACCAGCCCCTCTGTCTTGCCCTTGTCTAATCCTAGGAGTTTAGGTCAGACAGAAATGGCTTCAAGATTTATCTGTCCAGCAGCTCGGAGGGGAGAGCAATTTGAATTGAGCTAAGAGGAAGCTGTGGGTTTCCATTACAAACAGTTTTCAGGACCTTTGCTTAAGACTTAACCTGCTCTTCAAAGGTTTATTGCACCATATTTATTGTAACTTACTCAGGAGCCTCTCTGTACGATCACTGTTAACTCAAGTGACTTCACTTTCAGAACTTTATTTTCTCTATGCATATGTGCTATTTATTGCTTTTTAAATGGGAAATTAGGATATGCTTTAAAATACCAAGATGAAGAATTGTGGAAAGATATACAAGAAATTGTCAACAATGAACACTTATGGGATATTAGTCTAGATATCCAGTATGTTTTATGTATTTGTATATTTCTTTCTTTTTCTTTTCTTTTCTTTTTTTCTTTTGAAACAGAGTCTCGCTCTGTGGCCCTGGGCAGAGTGCAGTGGTGTCATTGTGGCTCACTGCAACCTCAAACTCCTGGGCTCAGGTGATCCTCTTGCCTTACCGAGTAGCTGGCACTACAGGCTCATGCCATCATGCCCAGCTAATTTTTTCTATTTTTAGTAGAGAAGGGGTCTTGCTCTTGCTCAGGCTGGTCTTGAACTCCTGAGCTCAAGCAATCCTCCCACCTCTGCCTCCCAGAGTGCTGGGATTACAAGTGTGAGCTGCCACACCAGCCCATGTATTTGTGTATTTCTAGACTTCCTCAATTTTGTCTTTTCCTTTATCTTTACTTTCTTGTCTATATAGTTGTTTTAATACTGCAGTAAGTATCAGGGAAGCCACCATCTAAAGCAAAAGCTAAACTCTTTTTAATAATACCCATTTAACCACATGATCTCTCACATCTCATCCTGCCTCCGCCTACCATGGTATCTTCCTCCTGAATTCCATGCTCCTTATTCCTTTGCTTTCCTTTACATAGAGTTTTATTGAATGTAATCTCAACAAGCATATGTTTATGGTAGTTGTTGAAAAGGGGGGAAGTAATATTGTATACAATCTTTTGGCACTTAAGTTTTTAGTTACTATTTCTTAAACTGTTGAATTTCAACCAATTGTTTGGTTCATTCATTTTGCCTGCTGTCCACATGTTTTCCCAAGAGTCTTTTGTACATATTAATAACAACTAGTTTAAATTTTAAAAAATGAATATAATTATCAAAAGGGATATTATGTGTATTAGCAGATCTAAATATTTTGGTGGGGTTATATAATATTTGGGTGGGAACTAATATTGCCCCTCTCATTGTATAGTCTTTCTGGATCCTGGGTTTTTGAAGCCCAGTCTTAATGTCTTAACACACTTCTTTTTCTCTCTTTCTGCTTTCTGATCAAGAGGTCAAGCTTAATGGAGGTGTTATATAAGGTGTAACATGCCAGAAATAACTCCAAGGGCAGTATGGCAACATTTTGCATAATTTGTATAGAGTTTACATTTTAAAGATATTGAGGAATCGTTTAACTTTCTACTTGATTATGCTTTGCAAAGCATTATATATCTTAGAACAACTGAGCATCCAGTGTTTTCTCTTGCCTTAATCTACCGTAGTCCATCAACCCCCAACCAAACCTGTAGGAATAAATTGTTAAGGTCACAAAAATTTCTAAATTATCTTAACTCTTCTAGCTGTCATTTTAAACATTTGTGTTTGGTAAGGTGTACAGGAACATTCTTCTTCATTTGTAATTCAAAACAGCATTTGACAGAGTCTTATTCAAATCAGTGCTGAAGATGTATTCCTGATATCTATGGCAACAGCCATAAGAACTTTTAGGGGCCTCTAGGTTTTTTCCCCAGAAACCCAGCTCCTCTAGGTTGGCTGTCCTCATGACCGTTGCCCAGGGACAGGCCTGAGGCTTGCCTAGGCCCCTCAGAGGTCTCCCTTCCTAAGGAGACACATCCATGTGACATGGAGACTTTTCGGTAAATGCTTGAACGTGAGAGCTGGCTCTCTTCTTTTGGAGGGGACATTTAGGGATGGCAAGAGATAAGAAGTTTCTAGGAAGAAAAGAAAGGGGAAGTGAGAAGATAAAAGACTTCAGATAAGAGGCAAATGAGAAAAGAATTTTCTGCCAACATTGTGAAAAGTAGAAGAAACAAAAGTAAGTTTGCGGTTGCGGTGGCTCACGCCTGTAACCCTGGCTCTCTGGGAGGCCAAGGCGGGAGGATCGCTCAAGGTCAGGAGTTCAAAACCA
>VBSM01000361.1:59002005-59016951 GCA_008086735.1 Cheirogaleus medius | reverse complement strand
GAATTAAAGGCCCTTAGAGATCAACAGGCCTTGGAAGAGGCTTTCCCTCTGTCTCCATAAACCAGATGGACCCATCAAAAAGAACAATTGACTTCTCTTCCCCTCCCTGTTATCTCAATATATTCCAGGAAAGAAGACCAAGAATACAACCAGACCTGGCCCAAGCCATTTTATTATTTTTTTGAGACAGAGTCTCACTCTGTTGCCCAGGCTAGAGTGCTGTGGCGTCAGCCTAGCTCACAGCAACCTCAAACTCCTGGGCTCAAGCAATCCTCCTGCCTCAGCCTCCCAAGTAGCTGGGACTACAGGCATGCGCCACCATACCCGGCTAATTTTTTCTATATATTTTTAGTCGGCCAATTAATTTCTTTGTATTTTTAGTAGAGACGGGGTCTCACTCTTGCTCAGGCTGGTTTCGAACTCCTGACCTTCAGCGATCCACCTGCCTCGGCCTCCCAGAGTGCTAGGATTACAGGCGTGAACCACTGCATCTGGCCTAAGCCATTTTAAATATAATACCTTTCTCAGGTTAATTTACAAGTCAATCTGTTTTCCCCCCATCCATTCATTCTCCCAAGTATCCATTCATCCTCCCTAGCAACCATTTATTGCCCCTCAGCAGAATTATCTATATTCCTCATCTCCCCTTCCCCTCTAAAAGAAGGATATATAAATTTCTGGACACCACCAGGATACTGGGTAATCACTCTGTGATTCTACCCTGCACACGGTAAATAAACCTCTTTCTCTTATTAATCTGCCTTAATCATGAGTTGATCTTTCAGCAAACCTTCTGGAGCAATGGGGAAGTTTCGCTTTGCCCCCACCGTTCACTCTGCCAGAATTCTTTTTGTTTTTTGAGAAAGAGTCTCACTCTGTTGCCCAGGCTAGAGTGCCATGGCGTCAGCCTAGCTCACAGCAACCTCAGACTCCTGGGCTCAAGCAATCCTTCTGCCTCAGCCTCCCAAACAACTGGGACTACAGGCATATGCCACCATGCCCAGCTAATTTTTTCTATATATATTTTAGCTGTCCAAATAACTTCTTTCTATTTTTGGTAGAGACGGGGTCTCGCTCTTGCTCAGGCTGGTCTGCCAGAATTCTTGAAATATTTTGAAGAACCTTGGCAGTGTGCTGTTCTTGTGTGGGTCATATTGCTAAGAGTTATACTTTTTGGCCTCTTGTGGCCACACAGTGGAAATAGCGTGTAACCTTCAGGAAGGAGACATTATGCCATGATACATGGCAACAAGGTCATTCATCACAGCTGATCTCTTCTCATATTACTCTCACCTTCTTCATGCTGCTCCAACCACATGGCTTCCTCACTGTTACTCGGACAAGCCAAGTACACTCCTGCCTCGGGGCACTTGGACTTGTCACCCATCTGGTCACTGCCCTACGTGTCCCTATGTGCTCCTTACTTTATTCATGTCTCTGCTCAAATGTCCTTTTATTAGGGAAAGCTTTCCTGACCACCTCATGAGGAACAGGAACAGCAACCTGTTCTGTGTTGGATGGCAGCCCTCCATAAAGATATGTCCACATCCTAATCCCCAGAACCTGCAGATGTAACTTTATTGGGAAAAAGGGTCCTTGCAGATGTAATTAAGTTAAGGACTTTGAGATGAGATCATCTGGATCAAATGACAGCCATCCTTATAAGAGAATGACAAGTGGAGACAGACAGAAGAGAAAGCCACGTGAGGACGGAGACAGAGATTGAGATGATGCCAGCTACAAGGTGCAGCTACAGGTAGTGCTGACAGCCACCAGAAGCTCAAGGAGCAAAGAAAGGCCAGGCATGGCGGTGTACACCAGTAATCCCAGCTACTTGGGAGGCTGAGGTGGGAGGATCCCTTGAGCTCAGGAGTTCAAGACCAGCCTGGGCAACATAGTGGGACCCCATCTCAAATTTTTAAAAAAAGAGGCAAGGAAGATTCTCTCCTATAGCCTCAGGAGGTAGCATGCCTCTACTGGTACTTTAATTTTGGACTTTTGGCCTCCAGATTTGTGAGAGAATAAATTTCCTTTGTTTTAAGCCACCAAGTGTGTGGTAATTTGTTATGGCAGCCACAGGAACTGATATGCAATCCACCCAGTCACTCTCTGTCCCCCTTTCTCTCACCCTTCTTTATCAGGACTTGACATTTTATATCATATTTCATATACATACATATACAGGTATACATACATATATGTGCTTATTCTCTATCTCCAGTGCAAACCAAGGGCTTTGTTGTTGTTCCCTGCTGTGTCATCAGCACCTAGAAGAGCACTTGGCATATAGTAGGTGCTTAGTGGTCACTGCAGAATGAGTAGGTGAGACGTTGGATTGTGAGTCTCTCTAGACACTTGGAGTTACTTTTTGTATAACTGAGGAGACAAAAGAATCCCAGGTCTGGCGATCCAGAGCTGCATGATGGAGAAAGACCTGGGATTAAATCACGGCTCTGTCACTTATTAGCTGGCAACTTTGGGCTCCGAACCTCAGTTTCACTAACAGCAAGATTAGGCTGTGCCCGTACTTACTTTCCAAGGTTGTCGTGAGGGTTGAAGGGAACGATACGAACAGAGTGGCTGGCTCGGCGCCTGGTGGGCAGTGCTCAGGGGGTTCTTTTTCCTCTCCATTCAGGACCCTGAGAATTATGGTCAGGCAGGAAGGCTGTCCCCAGGTGGCCAGCAGGTTCCCCAGTCTCACTCCCAGGGGTGCATCTTGCCATTCTTGTTAAGGGTAGGGTTTGCTTAATCGAACGGAGCAAACTTGATGATTCTCTATTGTGAAATGATGGGCACTGTAACGCCTTCAATTTCCACCTTTGGACACTTCATCCTGTCCGCCCTTGTGTTGTGAAGAGAAAGGCAAAGACCACGTTTCCATCTGTTGCTTGGTGGCAGTGGCCAGCCTCCATCAGTGTTAGAGAGGCAGGTAGCAGCCTCTTACAACCTGCCTTGTGTGGACAGACCTATACTGACTATCAGTTGGAAAATTTATATGGTAGGATCCCAATGTTTATTTCATTTTCATTTTATTTTTTTGAGACCAGGTCTCATTATGTTGCCCAAGATGTCTGGTCTTGAACTCCTGGGCTCAAGCCATCCTCCCACCTCAGCCTCCCAGTAGCTGGGACTGCAGACACGGTGGAACCACAGCACCCGGCCCAAAGTTGTTTCTTTAAAAAGATTCCATATGTATGTACACACATGCACAAGATTTTTTTCTTGATACTTTTTGTCATTTTCCAAAATGTAAATTGAAGAGGTTTCCAATTCATTTTTCTGTCAGCTAAAACCCTGGCTTTGCTTTTAAGATTTCATTTCTAGAACTGGTTCAGAATGTAAAAGCTAAAGTTAGCTTCCATGCCAGCCACTGGGAATTTCCTCTAGTCTCCTGCTGATCATGTGGACGTCGTGTTTGTCACTTCTTTCCTTTTCTTTTCTTAAACCATGCCAGAGACACCGGACTTTCACGGCAAAGATGAGTGCTATTGATATTGTCTACTGAGAGTTTTAGCCAGGATTCCCCCATCTCCTCATCTTTGCAATTTCATTGGTTCCTTTGATGAGAAGTTTTCCTTGAGGTTTTAGGTAGACTTAATTTAAAGCATTGATCTCATCACACTTTTTTATCTTCTGGTTAAAAATAGAACATCTCATATAATTCCCAGGGAAAATCAGTTCTGTCAAATCTCATTGCTAATTCATAAAGGGCATTTGACTGTTCCAATAGAGGAGTGTGGGAGTCCGATGGATATTTCTAAAGTTAAAATTTTTAAAATGAATTTAACACCCCATCTTTGTCAGCCATGTGGACCTGAACCAGTTAAACGTAATCCAATGGAGATAAATTTGATTTTTGCATGAATTAGAGCAGCATTTGCAAAAAAGCTCTTGACAGAATGTTCCCTTCATATTCAATATCACCATATTTTGCTTTTCTTTTAAGGTTGGGAAGAAAAGGGTTTCAATCACACCTCGTAGGCGAATGTCTTGTATGCTTTAATGTGGAGGGAGCATAAGTTGTTATCATGACACTGTTAATAACACTTTTCATGTACTACATTTTGGTTGACATTTCATCCTAATTGAGAAAAAAACTAAAATTAATCTTTGTAAGAAATGAGACCAGGATGGCTAATCAGGTTTGGAAGTGGGACTAATGGCACCGTAATCAGATTGATGGGCTGTTAAATATCTGATGTGAAAACCATGTCATGAGATGATAAGAAAGATTCTGTGCAAAAGTCCTCTTGAATTTGCCCCTTGTCCTTTATTCTGCAGTTTGTTCAAAAGGCTTATTACTGCAGCTTCAAAGCACAGATCCAAGATATTTACCAGCTGGGAACTTTTATTTTTCAATCAACTCAGCTTTCCTATGAGAGATACGGAAAGAGGAGGAAAATCATTTTTTCTTTTTTTTTACATTTCATTGAAAACATTTTTATTGGCGTTTTGAATACAAATGGAGATTTATTTACCAGGAAGGGTGATCCCATCATACTTCTGCTGGAACCAGCGCATGGTCTCCTCTTTGCTGATTCTGTGTTTGGCCCCAATGCAGCCTGTCCTGCGCTTCTTGTCTGCGATGCTGAAACCTGGCCTACCCAGCACCACACAGAAGTCCAGGCTGTAGATACCAATGCTTGGATCATATTTGATACCCAGATCGATGTGTTCCTGGATCCAAAATCCAAAGTTTCCAGTATCCGAGAAGTTGTTTTTTCTTAATTCATATTCTCGCACCTTTAGACCTTTCTCCAGGATTTCTTCTGCCTTGGCCCCTCTGACTGTGCAGTGGACTGCAATCCTTTCATTTCTCCTGATGCCAAAGGATCTGACAGTGTATCTAGCTTTGGAAAACACAGGAGTCTGGCCTGTGAGCTGCTCCAACACCTTGGCTGCCCGGGTCAGTCTGTCTCCACTTTCCCCAACACAGATGTTGAGGCAGAGCTTGCGGATGCGAAGTTCCTGCATGGGGTTCTCCTTTTCACCTTGATCCTGCGCCATGATGGGAAACAGGAAGAGCGAAAATCATTTTTTCTACCTAAGATGTTACTGGTTTTACTTGGGTGACTGGGTGAACCATGAGGCTGTTTGCCCAGGACAATGATGCTGAGCTGGGGGGCTAAAGACCTTGCAGACTCAGATGTTTTATGGTTAATTTTCAACTCTGTTTATGGGTAAATTGTTGATTATATGAGGTGTGGCAGAAAAAGACAGGGCAGAAATGGAATTGGCAGCTTGTCAGGGTGGGGTAGGTTTGAACAGCAACTTTTCACAATGGTTAAATTTCTCCCCTTATCCTTGGGCTGCAAAAGTCTGTGTCTGAGTCCTTGTCAGGGCATTTGGTCCTCAGGATCGGGAAGGGTTCCATGGAGGTAATGTAGTATATAAAGCATTAGTTCAGTATTTGTTTTCTCCTTTAAGGGGCAGAAGTCAGAGGTACGTATTCTATGGAAAGACTCTATGAAATTATATCAGAGACTATCTAAAAATCCCCCAAGACCACCCAAATCCAGGAAAAAAGATGTTCAACAGCCACTTGCTTCAGTCTTTGTTTAAGAACAGGTTGTTGAAGTAGAAGGATTATAACCTCAGATTTAAGTTTTGAAAGGATAATGAGGAAGAGAAAACTGAGAAGTTGGACTTCATTAAAATTAAAAATTTTTGCTCTGAGAAAGACGTTGTCAAGAGAATGAAAAGATAAGCCACAGACAGGGAGAAAATATTTGCAAAACACATATGTGACAAGAGACTGTTGTTCAAAACATACAAAGAACTCTTAAAATGCAACAAAAACAAAATAAACAACTTGATTAAAACATAGGCCTAAGACCTTAATAGACACTTCACCAAAGAAGAGCTACAGATAGCAAATACGTGTATGAACAGAAGCTTCACATCATAGGTCATTAGGAAACTACAAATTAAAACAACAATGAGATACCACCCAGTATGTGTTAGAATGGTCAAAATCTAGAACACTGACAACAGCAAATGCTTGCAAGAATGTGGAGGAACAGGAATTCTCACTCATTGCTGGGGGTAGTGCAAAATGGTACAGCCACTTTGGAAGACAGTTTGGCAGTTTCTTACAAAAGTAAATATTCTCTTACTTTTGATCTCTTACATATCTCTTTGAGATCATATGTAAGAGATCTCTTTGATCTCTTACATATAATCCAGTAATCATGTTCCATGGTATTTACCCAAAGAAAATGAAAACTTATGTCTACATAAAAACCTGCACATAAACATTTATAGCAGCTTTATTCATAATTGCCAAAACTTGGAAACAACCAAAATGTCTTTCAGTTGATAAATGGATAAATAAATGGTAGTACATCTAGACAATGGAACATTATTCAGTGCTAAAAAGAAACAAGCTGTTAAGCCATAAAAAGACATGGAGGAAACTTAAATGCATTTTTTTTTTGGAGACAGAGTCTTGCTCTGTTGCCCCAGCTAGAGTGCATTGGTGTTATCTTAGCTCACTGCAACCTCAAACTCCTGGGTTCAAATGATCCTCCTGCCTCAACCTTCTTAGTAGCTGGGACTACAGGTGCACACCACCAAGCCTGGCTAATTTTCCTATTTTTTGTAGAGACAGGATCTTGCTCTTGCTCAGGCTGGTCTTGAACTCCTGGGCCCAAGCGATTCTCCTGCCTTGGCCTCCCAAATGCATATTATTAAGTGAAAGAAGCCAATCTGAAAAGAAAACACGCTGTATAATTCCAATGCCATGACATTCTGGAAAAGGCAAAACTGTGGAGACAATAAAAAGATCAGCAGTTTCCAGCGGTTAGGTGGGAGGGAGGGAGGGATGGATAGACAGAGAACAAAGGACAAGGAAACCACCCTGTATGATACTATAATATTGAATATATGTCATTATACATTTTTCCAAATCCACAGAATGTACAACACCAGGAGTGAACCCTAATGTAAACTGTGGACTTGGTGATGATTTGATGATGATGTGTCAACGTAGGTTCATCAGTTGTAACAAATGTACTGCTCTGGTGGGGGATGTTGATAATAAGGGAGGTTATGCTTATGTGGGGGCAGTGGGTGTATGGAGTTTTGGATTAGGGTTGCTGAGTCCAGTAAGTATAATATAATGCAAATATTCCAAAATTGGAAAAAATCTGAAATTCAAAACATTCCTGCTCCCAAGCATTTCATATAAGGGATACTCAAAGTCTATACTGTAAATATAACATTTATAAGCACAATAATTAGGTATTTGAGTGCTGAATCATATCCGCAAACACAAAATCCAGAAGCTTTGTGGACAACCAGAATGTGCCATTGGATTGATAATAGCAAGGCCTCTAGACACTGAGGCTCAGTTCTTTGAATTTTTTTCTTTTACTTCTCTATCCTATCTGAAAATGTAAAGTCCTAACAAATATGTCTAAAGTGAACCTTCACCTGCTCTGAAACTCACACATACCCATTGATAGTATTTAAGATCTCCGTTTCTCTTCCGAAATTCCATCTGTATCTGTGCAGCCCACTGTTTAAACGAACTCTTAGCCAAGACTTGTCAAAGTAAGGCCCTGGGTTTCTAATTTCAGCCTGCCTTATGTGTCAGATGTATACTTCTGGACACCGCAAAAACAATCCTAATTATTAAAAACAAACAAGCAGTAATTTTTCCCAAAACTTCTTATGAACTAACTATTTTGAGAACTTCCTGATTTGGCTGCTTTAGGGTGGACACACTGTAACTTGGATTTTCGCATTCTGCCTCCTTTGCTTGGTCATGCAGCCTGCATCGAAGGTTGCTCAGCAGTGATCTCTTTCCGTTATCAAGACATAGACCCAGGCTGGGCATGGTGGCTCACGCCTGTAATCCTAGCACTCTGGGAGGCCGAGGCAGGAGAATCGCTCGAGGTCAGGAGTTCAAAACCAGCCTCAGCAAGAAAGAGCGAGACCCCGTCTCTACTAAAAAATAGAAAGAAATTAATTGGCCAACTAAAAATATATAGAAAAAATTAGCCGGGCATGGTGGCGCATGCCTGTAGTCCCAGCTACTTGGGAGGCTGAGGCAGAAGGATCGCTTGAGCCCAGGAGTTTGAGGTTGCTGTGAGCTAAGCTGACGCCACGGCACTCTAGCCCAGGCAACAAAGTAAGACTCTGCCTAAAAAAAAAAAAAAAAAGACGTAGACCCAGCATTTCCTTTTTCCCAAGGATCACATGCTCTCCTGGGACCATAGGCGCTTGAGTCTCCCAATGTCTAGCGCCTTTGCTGAAATGAGAACCATATTAAGGCTGAGGCGACCATCCTAATTTATGTTTCTTTCAAAGGGTAAGATCCCAGAAGATGGGAGACTCTGCTAGCTTCATGAGAAATTTTTGAAAAGGCTTTTGAAAATAATGACAATGCAAGAGGGAGGCAACATTCTGCAGTCCCAATCTGAGGCCATCAGGGCAGAGCAAAGTCAAGGAACCTTCAGGGCCTGAGTGCCACCCAGGAGAATTGCATCAAAGACTCAACAGGAATTGAGACGTCAACCTTGGAAAGAGATTTAAAGCAGTTCTGGAATCTCGATAATTATTATTGCTGAATAAACCCCTGAAGCTCAGAGGTTTCTAGCACAACTGCCATATTCCACAGATGAGAAAGGGAAGGCAGAGAAGGCAAGAGACCACGTATCTGGCCTTCCACCCTGGCCGTCAGCCTCTCTATTTATGATGCCTCCAGGTTCTTTTTCCTTTGTGTTTTTGCTTCAGAACTGGTGAATGAAGCTGTATATATTGTTTTTCCTACATTATTATTAACTGTGCTTATTTTTGAAATGATGTTTTAATTAAGAGTTTTATTTGTGGCTGCCAAATAAATAGTGCTTGGAGCCACTTGAGGCTGGTGGTGGCACTCGGGCGCCGGAGGTGGCTGCTCCCTCAGCGTGAGGAGGCCAACCACGAACGTGGACACTTTCTGTGGGAAGGGCGGTGCCACGCCCAGAGGCGTGCCACTGGTGTGCTGTGGGCTGCGTCTCCCGTCTAGGCCCCGGTGTGATGCTGTTGTGGACCTGTGACAAGGCCTACCAAAACCTGCTTCAAATCAGTGTGGAAAGGACACATTATTCAATAAATGGTGTTGGTTTAAATGATTAGCCAATTCCATTAAAAATGTATTGTTTCCTTCTTATTGCTCAGATCAAAATAAAGTCCAAATGGGTCACAAACTTAAGTGTATCCAAAGAAAGAATTACAACAAACCTAGTTCATTTAGTTTTTTACTTCTTTATTTTAGAGACAGGGTCTCTCTCTGTTGCCCAGGCTGGAGTGTAGTGGTGCAATCACAGCGCACTGCAGCCTCAAACTCCTGGGCTCAAGTGATCCTCCTGCCTCAGCCTCCTGAGTAGCCAAGTAGCCTCCTGAGTGCACCACCATGCCTGGCTAATTTTTTTATTTTTGGTAGAGATGGGAGCCTCACTATGTTGCCCAGGCTGATCTTGAACTCCTGGCTTCAAGCAATCCTCCTGCCTCAGCCTCCCAAAGTCCTGGGATTACAGGTGTGAGTCACTGTGCCCAGCAACAAACCTAGTTTAAAGTCTGTTTAAAGGTTGGCTTTACTGAGATTCTAGGATCTAGCAACACTTCTTTCCATAAACTAGAATGTGTTCCAATGAGCTGAGTGGAGGAGGTTAGTTTTATAGACAGAAAAGGGGTAAAGAAAGCAGAAACAAAGAATAAAAAGCACATTGGTCAATTATTTCAGTTACTCACTTTGTAAGGCATGAACAGGGAAACAGGATAATAGAGAAGTAACTGATTAGTTAATATCAGGTTACTTCAGGTTACCTTTTTTGGGTGAAGATTAAAGCAGAGGATACGCCATTATTTGCCGATTGAAACTGGCTTGTTTGGAAAAGTAGGTTGTTTTTCTCTCCTAATTTCTCAGAAGGTCAGATAACAACTCAGTTTCTATTTGGTGACGTGGCACCTCAGTGTGAGTGACTCCCATTTGGTTTTTAGTCTGATCTGTTGGAGCCTAGTGCAGGAGAAAACGAGGGCCTCTGTGAATGTTGCAGATACCAGGATGAAATCACTTCTGTGAGACTCGGATGAAACACGGCCAGGAAGGCCCAAAGGAGAGGGGGTTCATGCTTACATGTCTGAGATAAGAACTGTTCCCAGGCTGGGTGCAGTGGCTCATGCCTGTAATCCTAGCACCTTGAGAGGATGAGACTGGAGGATCACTTGAGGTCAGCAGTTCAAGACCAGCCTGAGCAAGAGCAAGACCCTGTCTGTACAAAAGAAATAGAAAAATTAGCCGGGCATGGTGGTGCATGCCTGTAGTCCCAGCTACTTGGGAGGCTGAGGCAGGAGGATCTCTTGAGCCAGGAGTTTGAGGTTACAGTGAGCTATGATCCTGCCACTGTACTCCAGCCTGGGTGACAGAGCGAGATCCTAGCTCTACTAAAAAAGAAAAAGAAGAAAGGAAAGAAAGAAAGAAAGAAAGAAAGAAAGAAAGAAAGAAAGAAAGAAAAAAGGACATGGCAGCGGGCAGCTAGAGGCAGACAGGTGACTTATAAGAACAGAGAAAAATGGCCAATCGCATAAGTAATTAAATAAATGCTAATTAGAACTTAACAGCAAGTTAATATTTTTCACCTATTAGGTTGTCAAAGATCACAACGTTTTTATAACAAACAGTCTAGGTGAGGCTGCGGGGGAAGAGGCACCCTTAAACGCAGTTGGAAGAAGTGAATGTCAGTGCAAGCTCTTTGGAGGGAAAATTGACAATATTGATGAAAATTTAAAATTCAAATACATTTTGACCTAACAATTTCTTTGCATGGAATTATTCTAAGAGATTTATGTACAAGGATGTTCATGACAGCACTGTTTGTTATAAACAAAATTAGAAGTCACCTAAATGATTTTCAATAGCAAGCTGGCTAAATTATGCACATCCCGAGAAGAAATACTGCAGGATATAGCAATGTCCTCCCCCATCAGTGAAAGGACAGCGGCACAGGCATAGTCACCGAAGCATGTCTGTAAGTAGCAAAAGATGGAGAGACTATCCTGGTGTCCTTCAACAGGGGTCTAGTTAAGTGGCCTGTGGGATGGACCCATAGTGATGGGGAGCCACTGCCCAGGCACAGAGCTGGAGGCAGATGATGGCAGGAGTATGGTGTGCTGCTATTGATGTAGCAGTCACAGGGACACAGGTATGTCTGTATGTGCTTTAGACATTGCCTTGGTCCATTTGGGAGGCTATAACAAAATACCATAGAATGGGTGGTCTATAAACAACAGAAATTTATTACAGTTCTGAAAACTGGGAAGTCCAAGATCAAGGGGCTGACAGAGTCACTGTCTGGTGAAGGCCCATGTCCTGGTTTGTCGATGGCATCTTCTCACTCTGTCCTATTTCTTATATTTCTATACGTTTGCATTTTGAATAATGAACATGTGTTGCTTTCATACATTTATTTTAATTACAAAACATAGCTAATGATAAAGAGTGGACAGGGTTTGAGGAGATGACAGTCTATTTATAGACCTGCACTCTCCAATATGTTAGCCACCAGCTACATGTGGCTATTGAGCGCTTGAAATGTGCTACTGCAACCAAAACACTAAATTTTAAATTCAATTAAATTAATTTTAATTTAAAAATTGATATTTAAGTACTTCAGTCATTGGAACCACTTCTAAATATGCATGGAACAACTTGGGTATGTCAATCTACTTTTTCAAGCATAAATTTCATAACATCTATTGTCAGATCAAGTTTTCTAATAAAAATGTAATATCCAAATTGAGATATATACAAAGTCTAAAAAACACACTGGATTTCAAAGATTTAATACAAAGAAGAATAAAAGTATTTCATTATTAATTGTTTATATTGATTATAGGTTGACATGATAACACTTTGGACATATAGGTTATTATTTTTTTATTTTTTTGAGACAGAGTCTTGCTCTGTTGCCCGGGCTAGAGTGCCGTGGCGTCAGCCTAGCTCACCACAACCTCAAATTCCTGGGTTTAAGCAATCCTTCTGCCTCAGCCTCCCAAGTAGCTGGGACTACAGGTGTGTGCCACCATGCCCAGCTAATTTTTTCTATATATTTTCAGTTGTCCGGCTAATTTCTTTCTATTTTTAGTAGAGATGGGGTCTCACTCTTGCTCAGGCTGGTCTCGAACTCCTGACCTCGAGCGAACCTTCTGCCTCGACCTCCCAGAGTGCTAGGATTACAGGTATGAGCCACCGTGCCTGGCCTTGAACATATAGGTTAAATAAAATCTTATTAAAATTAATTTTATGTGTTTCTTTTGACTTTTTAAAATGGGCTACTAGAAAATTTTAAATCACACGAGTGGCTCGCATCTGTTTTTATTGATAGCGTTGGTGTGGATGGCGAGGGCAGCTAGAGAAATGGGGAGGAAAAGGAAGGCTAACCATAGGGCAACCCCCAGGCTTGGAGGTTAAATTTAGAGGTTCATCCTGGGGCCTTACCCACTAAATTCACAACTGGCAGAGAACCAAGAGCTTAGGGGGCTGTGGGGCTGGGCCTAGAAGAAAGGATGGATGGATGGAAAGAACATGAGCAGAGTGAATGAAGGGACAGGGGGAAACGCCTACCAGAAGCTGCTTGTTTGCCATGTGCAAAGGTCATCTGAAAACAGCTGACCATGTACAGAAGTTATTAAAGAAGTTAGCAAAGGCCCAAACTTTTGTCCCCTAGCTAAGTCTTTGTTCTAAGAATTATTAGGTGATATCTACACATCTTGTTCCTTATCTGCAAAGAGCTATGCTTGCTTGAGTTTCCACATCCTTGTGTACTCCCTTGACCTTCTGCATGCGTCCGTGGTAATAAATACGGGAAAGAACTTAGCTGTGGAGGCCATTTTCTCCTTCAGACTTTGGTCTCTCCCCTTCTCTCGAAACGCTAAGTGTTTCCAGTAATTATTCCTTCGCTACTGAGTTCAAGAGCAAAATGTGGCCGCTACCAGGGACGGGGCGGTGATTGTGGGATTGACCCACCAAGTGACCTGTATGTAAACGGCAAGGCCCCCGTGTCATCCTTAGGTGCTGGCACCTCTGGCCGACTCTTGCTCCCGCCTTACGAGATGTTCCACTTGGCTGCAGTTGGATGGGTTGCCTGGGCCCCCATTCCCTTCCCCACTTGGAAAGCAGTGGCTGCCTCAAGTTCTGGGTGTAGCCCAGACTCCCTCTCCAGGCACGTGCGTTCTTGGCATGGAGCATTCGGTAGACAAAGAAGATGAAACTCTGATTCCAGGAGGTGGCCTCCTGCAGGCAGCAGAGGCAGCCCATCGGCCTGCACCAAGTTCATTGTTCATCCTGTGGGCTGGGGCCAAGGAATAAGGGCCTTGTCAGAAGAGCCTCTTGGGCTCAGGACCCTTTTATGCTCTTAAAATTACTGCTGACTCCAAAGAGCTTTAGCTTATATGGATTCCATTTATTGAGTTTTACCATATTAGAAATTAAAGCAGAGAATATTTGAAAGCACAGGAAAACACAAACATGTTCCATCATCCATCAGAGCACCGATGACGTCAGAGCATCGCACCGTCTCTGGAAAACTCCACTGCACGATAGTGAGAGATTAAAGGTGGAAAGAACAAATGACATCTTAGTATTCTTATGAAAATAGTTTTGATCTCACAATCTCCCCCTAGGGGTCCTTGGGCCACACTTTCAGAACCCCCGTTACAGATAATGAAACAGTCACTTGGGGGACAAAACCAAGCACACAGACCAGAGTCTCTCTTTTAAAAGCAGTCTGTGACCCAGTGAAATGCTATAGCCTGGAGTCTCCTCTCCCCTGTGGCCCCTCCCCCACCCCAACCTACCTGCCGGGCTGCAGTGCTTGTGTTTGTGAACAGCAGTCAGGTCTTGCATGTGGTTTCACCCAGGCACCTCGTTTCCTGGTGGTAGAGGCAAGCATGTGACCACCCGGCTGGGCAGCCCAAAACCTCGCCCCCTCCGCTGGCCACACTGACCGGATTGGTGGGGGCTGGCTTGGGAGCAGAGGCAATCTGGAAACGGGACATGGGGCCTGAGACTTTTGAGAGGTTCTGCTTGGCAACCTGCACAAGAAGCAGAGCCTGGACAAAGCATCCCGCAGGCTTAACAGAGGGCTGGGCCCCTGTCTATCTCCAGGGAACGTAGTGGGCGGGGCGGTGGGAGCCCAGCTAGGCACCTTCTGTCTCTTGCTCTTACGGACCTTCAGCATTACAGTGTCCATGGCAATCGGCAGCTTTGCAGTGAGGGCAGAGGAAGCATCTCTAAAGGTCTGGAGTAAGACTGGGAGGAATGAGACCCTAGAGAGGTGGGCTAGAAAGCAGTCTACCTCTGAATCTTTAGGTACTTTGCACGCATTCGCTGACTGAAACCTCACAACTCTGTGTGGTGACGAATATGATCTCCATTTCACAGATGAGGTAACTGAGGCTCAGAGAGGTTAGCTCACCTGCCCATGGTCACACAGCTGGAGAGTTATGGAGCCACGCTCTATTCTGTCTGGCTCAATGACCCCAGTTTTAACCATTCAGCTATATTGCCCAGGAATTTCAGAAGGAATCCTTTGGGAATACCTAACCTCTTGAGAGATGTGACAGGCAAAAAAACATGATGGGTCAGGAGATGGGTCACATACCTTCCTCTGGATGCTTGGTTAAGTATTAGTTACAGGTGCTTCTACACAATATTAATCTGACCCCGTCTCACCATGAGCCTTATTATGCGTGGGGAACTGAGGAATTTAGTACCTCACTAGATGTGGACACACACGGGTCAGAGACATGACTGAGAACATGCTAAGGTGACCGATCCTCAGGGCCTCGGGGGCCCTGGCTTGGCTCTCACTTGTGTGATCTCAGCAAATCACTGATTCTCTGGGAACTGTGGTCAGTTCATCTGTAAAAATGTTTAGACCGAGTTTTTTTTTTTTTTTT
>VBSM01000361.1:58962275-58975221 GCA_008086735.1 Cheirogaleus medius | reverse complement strand
GAACAGAAATTTTTTAAAAGAAGACAGAATAATGGCCAACAAACATGAAAAAATGCTAAACATCTCTAATCATCAGGGAAATGCAAATTAAAACTCTTTTTATAACGAATTATTTTAAATGATCCCTTTATTTTCCTGAACTAGAATTCATGAATGATATAACTAACTTACACATGAACAATATAACTAACTCACAATCAGTATAATAAATTCCTTAACTCTGATGTAAAGAAGAAATCAAAGCAATTTGTAATAAAACAGTGTGTTTCAATATATAAACGCTCAGGCACATTTACACCAAAAATCATAATGAAGTAGTCAGTTATCAAATCAATGTTATTGGGACAGCTACACATGCAGACTAATACAGATTTATTGTCCTGGAGACTGTAGATAATGGATGTTTCCAAAGTGGTGAGCAAAGGTAAAGTTCTGAACAAAGCAAAGCACATTTTCCTCGAATTTTTACGGAAGTTGAATTCCTAGAAAATGCAGTGTCCATTAAGATTGTGCAAACAATACTTTGTGTGTAAAAAGGAATTAGGTTCCAGGCTCAGATAATTGAAAATAGGTTTTTCGCCTACCTGTCTGGCAGTGCTATAGAAAGTCATGGGACACATGAACCAATTCTTCCTCATCTGGAACTTACTATATACCACAGGCTGTCCAGCACCAACTCTACCACTGATACCAGCAGAGCTCCCACCCAGCACTCATCATGGTGACAACCACAAGCATCCCCTAACATTTCTAAAACACCTGTAGCGGGTAAGAGGACTCCTCCTGAGAGCCCTGGTAGAGAAGGAAAGCATGGCAGAGCAGGGCTTCTCCTACTTCAGTGCCCTCACATTCCTGGGAATCTTGCTAAAATGCAGATTCAGGAGGTCTGGGGTGGGACCTGAGGGCCTGCATTTCTACCACCTAGGCCCGGACCAAGGCTGGAGAGGTCTGAGGAAGAAAAGATGACTTTGGGTTTAGGTAGCAAAGATTTAATAGAAAAGACAGGAGTACAAAGAGGGCCTTGAAGGATAATCGGATGTGGAGCCGATGACGTCCTACGAGGCGGGGCTGCTGGAGGCAGGTGCACTGGGCCAGTGGAGAGGGGACCAGCAAACAGTGCCCGACGTGAGCAAACAGCCTTGAGCCTACATCAGCAGCACCGCTGGATAGGCAGGGCAAAAACAACACCTCCCTCTTGAGGCTGACTCTGCCAGACCTTGGCGAAGTTCATTTCTTTCAATACATCCAGCAGCTTCCCCTTTGATAAATACTGTCAAGGCTGGAACATGTGGTGCTAACAAAATATGGTTTTAATTTGGGGCCCACTGCACTCACAGTTAAATACTGTGTGTGTACGGAGGCAGACTCACAGAGCGCCAAGTTAATATGCCTGGGCTGAAAATGGCTAAACCCACGAGGATTCAGTTATACAGATTTTGCTGCTCTGAAAGGCAACCTAATCACCATCATCAATTTTAATGCTCCAAGACTCCTCGTGAGTATGGAAGCTTTTAAAGTTCAGCCATTTGTGCGCTTGCATCCAGCTCAGAAGCTGTGGCACCTTTGTTTTTCTGTTATTTTATGCCTGCCTTATTGTCCTATGTTGTTTGACATTCGGAAGATAACACGCTGTTTTAATCAACGACTCAACACCGCATTAAAACTTGATGGTCCATAGCTCTGGGGCCCAGGGAGGAGAGGGGGGAGGAAATGAGGATAAGAGTTTAGCAACAGATAAGAGTTTAGCAACAGACCGAGGCTTGTTCTGGGGGGATTCATTCCTGGGAACACAGAAACTCTCAGTGTTTTTGTCCGTCTGTGTGTGTCAGTTTGGGAACAGCCCAGGGAAAGGAAACTGGCTAAACGAGTTTCTGTCTGGCCTTGGCGTGGACGTTGCTGGTAACTGGACCTCCAGGCCATCATGAATAATGAAGTCTGCCTCTCCCAGAGTGTAGGTCACAGCAACTGCACAGAGGCATCACCCAGCAAACCAGAGATGACAGCACCTGGCCAGTAATCTCATGCGGAAACAAACAAAGCTGAGCATGTGGTCGACAGCAGGTGTCCTCGGGGCAGAGGGAGGACAGAGAAAATGAGTTAGCCAGGACTGCGGGACACAGAGCAGTGGGCCCTTCCCAAGACTAGCCCCTCTGGAAGGTGAAACTGAAGGAAGGATCAAGCAAAGGATCAGAATAATTTCCTGAAAGAACTCAGCGCTTATCACAAAGCAAATGCCGCTATGAAGGGGGAGGCAGGAATTCTTCTTTCCAGGAGGCACCTGCCGTGTTGCATTTTGACATTATCAAAAATGTATTTCTCTTTTATTATTATATAATCACAGTGACAGAAAAAGCCTGAGATCCTGTGAGTACAACTTCCCAGTTAGTCATTCATCACCGAGGGATCTTCGAAGGTAGAAGACTTTTGTGAGAATCCTTACAGTAGAAGAGCTTTGTGAGAATCCTTACACTGTGCATATATATATACTTATTTGTTGTGGCAAGAGTGAGGCATTTTTATTGTAGACAAATAGAAGACACTGAAAAGTGCAGATATTGTTTAAAAATCAGGGAGAGTCCTCTTAATTATGAAAGGAAGTCTTTTTCTGGGCTGCTTAAAATTTTAAGTTGGTATAGAAAGTGCTTAGAAGTAACCAATGAGGATTGAGTGGATTGGGGGGACTCTCTGGGGTCCCCTATGTTTTCTCTGGTTTTCTGGAGGGGGAGAGGAAAGGTAGCCCCACCCCACCCTAAAAGCTGGTAGTTGGTTTGGAACCAGGGTGGGGGCTGGTCAGATGTCATCCAAACAAAGTGAACATCCGGGGCATGGCTGCATTTGGCACTTGCTTTTTTCCTTGGATTGCTTCCTCACTAATGGAAGGGACTGAAAGGAGGGCCTGGCAATTTATCCAGAAAAATAATTCAGACTTCTACTGCTATAGAGGTGTGTACCATGAGAAAGGGCAGGGGAGAGGAGGGTTTGTTCCCGCGTATTCATCACCGTGATGAAATGCTATAGGGGCAAGAGGTTTGTGGGTATTTAACCCAAACCAAATTAGCAAGTGGAACAAGCCTCTAATTGGAGGCCTGGATTCCACATTAAAAGCCATTCTCCACCTGATACCTTTTAAAGATACTGCTGTGCTATCTAAATTTCATGGATTTCGCTCATTGCAGGTCCCCAAGCACGTGAAGCAATGATACAGCACAGCACCTGCTTCCAGCAGCCCTGAGCAGCGGGGCTAAGTGGAAAGAGAGTCAGCATTTCTCTTTTGGGTTCCCTGCCTCTCTAATTTGTAAACTTCTAACCCCCTCCAGGCACCTTGTTCTGCCCCAGTATATCTCTGCCCTTCCAGTAACTAAGAACAAAGATTTTTATCAGGAGAACTTCTCCTCCCCTACTCTCAGTCCTTGAGGGTCTGGGGAAACTGACACCCCCTCAGACTGTGGGGTGGAGCCTGTGAACCACACCTGGGCCAATTATTTCACCTTATTTCATGGCCACATGACTGGTTCAGGAATAGGAACATGACCCAGGCAGAACCTTTGAGATCCAGTGAGATTTTCTCAGGTACTTCCGGGAAAAAGGCTCTCACTTTTTCCTCATATTGCACACCTAAGAGAGGGCAGGACCGAAGCTGCTACCATTCTCTTGTGGCCACAGGAAGGTGGGATTAATTCTAGCAATGATATAGGTAGCTCTGAAAGTTGAGAACATAAACAAAAAAGCAAAATACTGTGTTCTCAAAAAGCAAGAACCTGTGTTCTGATAACACTATATAAGCCCTAAATGCAGTTATGCCTGGAGCCAGCCCTACCGTGGAATTTTAACGTATACTAGTTGATAAATTCTCTTTTTGCTTAAGCCAGGTTTACTGCCACTTGCAATCAGGAAACAGATACACCCAAGAACTTCCTGTTTTTTTCTCTTTATTAAAGAGAAAACCTCCTTTCAGGAAAGGACCGTCCATTCTAAATTATGAACAACTATTAATAATTAATAATAATGGTTCAAAGTATGACTCCTTCAAGAGACTTTCCAGCTTTCAGAATTCATTCAGCAAATATTGAGTGCCTTCTGGTGTAAACAGGGGAGAATATGCTAGCAGGAAAGGGTACCCAAGCTTTCCCACCAAACCCAGTATTTTAGTGTATAATTTTGGCCATTCAGATCAGTTCCAATTTCTGATAATGGCTGAGTAAATTGTATCTGAATAACCCTCCTGCCAATGACAATTATATGTTCTGGACCCCAAACACAATAACAACAATAAAACCTGTCTGAAGGTCCTGGAAAACAACCAATGTGGTTTGGTTCTGCAGACAAAAACTGGATAAGACATGACCCTTGAAAAAAGGAAATTACATGGGATAAAATACACATTTATCAGACTTTTCCTTGGAAAGCACTATCCACTTCCCACAGTGGATAGCGACAGAGCTCATGCAGAAAGCAGCAGTCCTATTGAGCTAAAAAGTCAGAGGTTGGAGTTTGGGTCTTCCACAAGCAGCAGGGAATTGGGAAGGAGAGAATCCCACAAAGGGAGTCTCAGGGGGGAAGCCCCCAAATCTGTGCACAGATATCTCTGACTCCTGTGGATCAGCAGGGTGAGGTGTAAGGAGTGCAGGAAAAAACAGCTGGAAGGCTGAAAAGAGTTGCCTTGTATTGGGAAGAGGGAGCTGAGAGTTCAATTCCCATTAATTTAGAGGTGCTTGAAGAACACTTAAGGCTTTCTGTTGAGACCACAGAAGGAGTAAGGATTACTTCTCAGGACTAAAGGCTATGTTCTAGGACTAAAGGCAAAACCAAAATAGACTCACCATAACAATGCCTGAAATCATGTCTCCATACCTTCATTGTTCAATACAGTAACTTCTAGGCATATGTGGCATTTGAAATTTAATTAAAAGTAAGTAAAAATTAAAATATAGTTCCTTAGTCACACTAGCTACATTTCAAATCCTTATAGCCACATGTGATTAATGGCTATTGTATTGGACTACACAGATCACCGAGCATTTCTATCATCACAGAAGTTCTATTAAATGGCATTGCTACATAGGATCAAGATACTATACTAGTAATTTAACTGGTTGCTAGGACAAATGTCAAATTTCTTCCTAGGAAGACAGCAGAATCCAGTCTCTTTAATGATCATCCAAAATGCTCAGTATATAATTTTTAAAAACGTATTATCAATTGTGCAAAGAAGCAGGAAAATGTAACCCATAGTGAAGAGAAGCAATAGGCAATAAACACAGACCCACAGATGACCCCAATGTTAGAATTTACAAAGACTTTTAATTATTACAATAACTAAATTAAAGAGTCTATAGAAAAATATACATGTGGTAGGTGAAGAAATGGAAAATTTCAAGAGAGATATGGAAATTTTAAAAAAGAATCAATGGAAATCCTGGCACTAAAAAACATAATATCTGAAATTGAAAACTCATTAGTTAGGAATTAATAGCACAAAGAACACAACATATGAAATTATCAGTGAACTTAATTAAGGACAGGTTAATGGATACAAACTAAACCGAGAGAAAAAAAAGACTAAAAGAAAAAGAACAGGCCCTCAACAACCTGTGGGATCGTACCAAGCAGTCTAATATACATGTAATTAGAGTTCCAGAAGAAGAGGAGAAAGAGAATGAAGTAGACAAAGTATTTAAAGAAACATTGGCTGGAAAATTTTCAAATTTGGTTAAAAACAGTAATCCTAGAAAACTCCAAACAGGATAATTTCAGCCATTTAGATGTCTCTGTGACCTCAAACCCAGTTTCATCTACTCACTGACAAGATACAGGATAATATGTGGACCAAGAACTTCTGTAAGTATGATAGGGCCTGAGGTGAGGGTACAAATATTTAGAGGCAGTGATGACACAGAAAATTCCAGAGGTCTCTTCTCAAAATTCTGCTGACTCCAGAAAACAACTCTAGAGTACACTTTTCCTACCGAGTGACCTGGCAGTCCTCCTTCAGGCCACCCTGAGATAGGGTATCCACACGTTTTGAAAGTATTATGTTGATTTGACTCCAGTTTAAATTCAACTTGAAGAAAATGTTGTATTTAGATGGAGAATAACAGTGATTTCTGAGAGTAAGAGAAAATGGGGGGAAAATAGAATAAAGCTAACTCAAAGCCACATAGTCCCATATCAGGAATCAAGTGGAGTGGAATAAAGAAAAACATTGGTCAGAATTACCCCCAATGATACATACATTCTTGCTAGGCCCTTAGTTACATGGGTCAGGCATTTATGAGTATCCGCGGCACTTATGATGCTTTCTGTAGCAAGTAACAACAACAGCAGCAACAATAATCATAATCATAGTAACTTATCAAACTGACTTAAGTATAAGGAATTTTATTTCGTAAAACTGAAATTTCAGGACTAAACTTTCAGGACTTTTAGTTACTCCTTGGATGGCTGAACAAAGTGCCAGACTTTTTAGTTGCAGACTTGGGTGACTAAACAGATCCAGAGCTGGTTGATTCAGCAGTCCAATGATGTCAACAAGGAATCACATTCTTTCCCTCCCTGTTCTGCTCTTCTTGTCAAAGGTGTCATCTGAAGGTTGGTTCCCTTCAAGTTTCAAGAAGGCTGCTGAGACACACGGCTACATACTTGTTCACATCTAGCAGGAGAAAGAGAAAGCAAGAAAACTCTTCCCTCAATCAAGGAATACAAATCAATCCTCCACTTTAGTTTTATTCAGCCATGTTAAGTTGTACCTATAAGGAAAATGGTATTTGTCTTAGATAAGATTTTTAGAACAGATACAGGTAGAGTACTTTCAAGTCTGTGTTTCTACATAGTTTCCTAAAATGGGCCTCTGATATTAGGGAGATTCTAGAGTTACATATCTTGATAATTTAGAAGTAAATCTCCCTTAGCAACAGTTAATTACAGTTTCATTTATTTTATGTTATTAAAGAGCAAACGGATGAGCCCATGGAGCTGCTATTGAAGCTTTGTCTGCATCATGGGGCTTTCTTTAACATTAGACACTTTTCCAGCCCCTCTAGGTAAGGCAAGTTCTGATAGGCAGCAATGTGTGTGTTTGAGATCTTTTGTAAGCATTTTAGGTGATAGATGATAGATAATAAATATATCGCTAATAATAAAGTCAATCCAGTCATAGCACCACCCAGAAAATATTGAGGGCTCTAACAATAGCAGCAACAAAAATCCAAAACAATGACAACAAAACCAGAAGAAAGCGAGAACACTGACTTTGATGAACTGAAAATTATGGGGAGAGTTTTGATTGGAAATATCCAGGTGGGAATAACCTCTTGTGTGACTGAGCAATACTGTTGTGTACTAGAACCGGTTTGCTCAGTGTTTTTTCCACACATAATTGGGTGTGCTCTAGGTTGCCCTGTGCACAAAGGAATACGAGTACATTTCTTGGGGAATGAGAAAAACAATGGCAAACGTTTGTGGTCTATTCATCAAGATGAAGTCACAGTCTGTATTCTGAGAATTAGTAATCAAGTCACAATGAAAGAAAAAAGACTTTCTGGGAAGGTAAAAGGAAAAATTGGTAAGTTTAGTTCTACTGTTTACATACTGCCTTTTGTTTTTCTTAATGATAACTACAGAATTTGTTTAGTCATCCAAGGTGCAACTAAAAGTCCTAACAGTTGAGTTCTGTGTCATCTCTTTAATTAATAACAGATGTCAGTTATACTGCCAGGTACCTGGTGACCTTGGAGGTAGCCCAGCTGCCCACTAAGCCCACTCACTACTCTAGATGTGCTGAGCATGGGTGGAAGCAGAGGGTGGATACCCAAGCAGAGGTTAAGTGAAGTGGGTGTAGAACAAAATTAACAACACAGAGAAAATCACTGTAGGACAATACAAAGTACAAGGTCGAATGATGTGTGAGAGGCAGACATGGGGAAAACCATAGAACACTGGCTTGAAGCCATCCTTGGTGGTAGTGGGAGGGGGTTCTTTTAAAACCACAGTGTTTGGCAAACTAGGACATAAAGAGACAAAGGTAAATATCATGCCAGACTCGGCAAACAGCAGCTAGAACCAAAGAAGCCCAAGGACAGCCCTGAGCAGGAGAAAATACTGCTGGGTAGGCATTGTTCTCTAGAGCTGGAGAGCACACACAGAGAGTCACCATTTAAAGTGAAGGGCAAGTAGAGTTGGAGGATGTATACATCTTTGAAAAAGGAATAATGCTTTCTGGTCACAGACATTGATTTCAAAATCATTCCAGTGGCAATTCTTTTCACAAGCTGTGACCCCCAAACACACTTTAGTTGAAGCCTCCCTCTCTAGCCCTGGTTACTTCCGCTGCCTCTGCTCACATCAGGGGGCCTGGGCTTCTCAACCCTGACATTGACTCCTCCATCTCCTTGCCTGAATTGAAACTCATCTTTACCCAGAGAGCACTGCTTTTCTCGTGGCCCTCTTAACTATGCTTCCACACCCTATTGCCCACAATTAGGAAGTGAGGGGTATGTGCCTCCCCATTCTCTGATGTGGCCTCCAAGTATTCCTGTGAAAATGGCTGCTCCTCTAAGTTCGGGTATTGTCTTTCTTGTCCACTGGCCTCCTGGAAACTGCCTCTCGTTCCCTGAGGACTCTCCCTTCTAGCTCACAATATTTCCCCATACCTCAACGCCACCTTCCTCCTGAAAGACGTCACCGTACCCATGGGTGACCTAGTCAACACTCTGGCCTTCAAATTCCTTAATGTACTTCGCCACTGTCAGCACCTGGACTTGTGCCCCTGGCTGGTCCAGTCACACCCGAGACCTTGTCATCTCTCAAATCTCCCAGTCTGACCACACCTGCTCCTTCCAGCCCGCTTGTCCACCTGCTCTGCCCCTCACCACATGAGTTCCTTAGACCCCTGGCCACTCAGCTTTTCCTCCTCCATTAACCTGCTCTGCCTTTGTTTCTCTTTGAAGTCACATTAGATTCCACAGTCCATTATTTCAGCCACTGTCTTGCCAATACCCTAAACTTACTGGCCTATTTTCCCCCTTTATCACATCCACCTAGAAAAACAAACAAATAAACAAACAAACAAAAGAAACCAATCCTAGAGGAACTCAACTGCATACTTCATGTCTCCTCCTAGGCCACACGGCATGACTGGAGAAGGCCCAGCTCACAGTCTGCACCCAGTCATCCCCCCACTGACGCTCGAACCACCTCCACCCCTGGGAAATCCCACCGGCCTTCTCCGGGCCCTCACCCTTCAGTCTCTGAAAAAACCATTTCAGACTTCCTCCACTTCTCCATCTTTGAGCCTCCATCTCATCCTGCACTCTCAGCAGCTGTCTTTGCTCTTACTCAGAGGGGAGAGAGACCCTCTGGTGGGAATGACTTCACATCGTGCCACCTGCTGCTATAAACCGGCCTGCACCTGTGCCGGCCTTTGCTCTTTCCTTCTGACAAAATGGAAGTGATGTCTCTCCCCCTACAAAGGTCAACTTTCTTCCCCATGCCGTGGATTCCAGCCTTCTCCAGAAAGGTATGTTACCAATGATCCCCTTTTTCTATCTTTGGTTCCTTTCTAATGGGTTCTTTTCATCTGCATCTAAACATGCTCTAGTCACTGTCATTCTTAAAAAAAATTCCATTCTTGGACTCTGGGTGCTGGGCCTAGAAGATAGGATGGATGGATGGAAAGAACGTGAGCAGGGTGAATGAAGGGTCAAGAGAAAACGCCTACCCGAAACTGCTTGCTTGCTGCATGCAAAGATCAGCTGAGAACAGCCCACCTGTATGGAAGTTGTTAAAGAAATTAGCAAATGGCCCTGACCCTTTGCACACGTCCTTGGAAATAAATATGGGGAGGACGTTAGCTGAGGGGGCCGTTTTCTACTTCAGACTTTGGCCTTGCCCCTTCTCTCTAAATGCTACGTGTTTCGAGTAATTATTCCTTTGCTACTGAGCTCAGGAGCGAAAAGCAGCTGCTATGCTGGACCCTAATTTTCTTTCCAGGTCTACTCTTTTCTACTCCTTCTCTTTACTCCCAAGTCGCGTGGGAGAGCTGTGCATAGTCATTGTCTGCCCTTATTCAATGCCTGTTCACTCATCAGCTTCCTCCAACTGGCTTCCTTTCCTGTCCCTCTATTAAAACTGTACCAAAGCACCCAGTGACCTCCATGGCCCTAAATCTCATGGGCACTCTTCAGTCTTCATATCATGTGACCTCTCAGCAGACTTCAACAAGGTTGACCCTCCCTTCTTTTGGGAAAAACTATTTTTCTTGGCATCCAGGCTCCCACACTCTCCTGGCCTTTCTCTCTCTCCTGGCTCCTTCTCTGTCTCTTAGCCAGCTTTTTCTCTTCTACCTGACCTTTAAGTGTGGGAGCCTTAGGCTCAACCTCAGATCCTTTGCTTTTCTCACTATCTGCTTTAGTCACCCCATCCCCTCTTATGGCCTCGTCCCTATGCTGAGCTTTCCAATTTATACAACAGCTCAGACTTTTCTACAGTCTCCCGAGCCACCAAGTACCTGCTTAACACACACACCTCTGTTCTGAGGAGGGCAGGTCTATGCAAACCTACTCCCAAAGTCTGAGGAAGCTGAGAGGCTAAAGAAAGGCTGACATATCCAGTTTCTGAGAAAGAAATATTTAGTAGGGACTTAGGAAAAGAAGCCATATCTCAGGTGGCAGCCAGACAAGATGGTGGGGCCATTACCTCCCAGATCTAGGGCTTGTTAGATACCACAGGGAATGAACATATAGGACAATTGATGTTGACCCTTCAGGGAAAGGCAAGAACTATGTGATTCTGCCTCAGGGCAGGATTTGCAGTAATAGTAAGTAAAGAAGAAATCTAAGAGACATTTCCAGGACATGGGTCATCATCTAGGATTCAGGATTGGCTCAAGCACCAGAGAGTTGTGTTTATATTCCACAGATTGGCTAATCAGAGCCTGGAGTCAATGATGGCCTGTGGTTATTTGGGTTGAAATTCTATAACTTCTCTGGCACATGGCAGAACAGTGGTTCTCACAGGGTGGTACTTGGGCCATCAGCATCATCACCTTGGAACTTGTTAGAAACAGAAATTCCCAAATCCCACCCCTTTACCCCATACTCTGGGGGGTAGGCTTGGGAATCTGTGCTTTTCAAATGAATCCGATGCACATTAAAATTTGGGAACTTCTGCTGTAAAGCAAATACTCATGTGCTAACAAATCACCTGGGAGCTTGTTAAGATGCAGCAGACTGTGATTTGGCAGGTGTAAGGTGGGGCCTGAGATTCTAAAACGCTCTCAGGTGATGCCAAGGTGCTACTCGTCTGTGAGCCGCACACTGAATAGCAAGACAGCAGGAGAGGAAGGAGTCTGGAGGCACAGAGAAATGAGAAGGCTGGAATGGTGAACTTGAAGCCTGTTCAACCACCACTGAGCCATCTGGCCTGGGAGAACCTGAAGTGCACTTCGAGAGGCAGGAGCACATGCACTGGCGAGGGGAGCACCTGAATCTTTGGAGAGCTTTGAGGCGACTCTCCTCTGAAGACCAGAGATGACAGTGGTGGTGCTGCAATGAAATTGGTTTTCCTGTTCTTAATGGGACCACCAGAGACAAGACAAATGCAAACTTCTTAAGTCCCGAGGATGGAAAGATAATCAGTGTTTTACACGCAAAGATCTGCGGCAATGGATAATGGAATTCTTAAAGATGACCGGGATGGACAGCTTACTAAGCACTTCTTTATACATACAGGGAGAAAAACTCTAGCTCTCCAGGACAGAAACCAAACTTGCATCTTTATAGTGGGAATACATGGCCCCTTATCCATCTCCCAAACCTATGCCAGTTCATAGATCCAAAACCTTTTGAGGAAAGGACCCTGTGACTTTCCTCACCCTGGAGGGATCAGTGACCATTAATCAGGGTGACTAGGTGCTGGGGAAAGGGAAATATCCAACTCTTTGGGGGACTTTAAAATATTGAGTTTATTATAATAATCCCTAGAGACCAGAAATGCTGCCTGGGTCCACTTTCAGAGTAGGGGCTATGGAGGTCAGATGATAGTCTTGACTTGAATTCCTCTAACAACGGGTTCCATGAGACCACAGACCCCTGTGACACCCTGTCCCAGATTGTATAGTGCAAGGAGATATACCCAGGGGCTGGCAGCATCCCCTTGTCTGTTCTCTGAGGACTATGATTGTAGGAAGGACCATGTGGAAGCCTGTGATACTAGCCCCCACTTCTCTGCCCCCACCATAAGTAGAAAACCAAAGCAAAATTTTACTCAATTAGACAGCCCCCAAAGCATATCTATCTGGCTTCCCTCTTACTTCCAACCCTCTGCTTTTCTTCCTCAAATTCTCTGAGTGCTCTGTTCCACTGCAGATCCACTCCTCGTATGCAACCTGCTCCTCTGTAAGGATCTTTTTGCTTTGTTGTCTTCACAGAAACTTGCCTCTCCTTGGTCCCAGCTTGCCTGAGACACTGCTTATTACCCCATACTCTAGAGCAGGGATCCCCAACCTATGGTGAGTCGTAAAATTATTTCATGATATAATACAATGTAATAATGATAGAAATAAAGTGCACAATAAATGTAATGTGCTTGAATCATCCTGAAATTGTCCCTCCCTCCCTGGTCCATGGAAAAATTGTCTTCCATGAAAACGGTTCCTGGTGCCAAAAAGGTTGGGGACTGCTGCTCTAGAGAGATTATAATCCCTATTCTTAAGTAGTGTTTCATGATGTGGGTGTACCACAGTTTGTTTAACCACTCCATCATTCAAAAACATCTGGATTATTTACAATTTTGGCTATTATGAATAAAGCTGCTATGAACATTAATGTATAAGCACATTTAGTAAAATTTGGTATAATTTTTTTCCTAGAACTACTCTGCTCAATTTTGGCGAAAGAGATTCTACTAATCACAGGCTGCATAACTTGGAGATTGAGCACAGTTTTTTGGA
>VBSM01000361.1:58941412-58955434 GCA_008086735.1 Cheirogaleus medius | reverse complement strand
TTTGTTGTTTTTTGAGACAAGGTCTCACTCTGTCACCCAAGCTAGAGTGCTGTGGCATCACTGTAGCTCACAGCAACCTCAAACTCAAACGATCCTCCTGCCTCAGGCTTCCGAGTAGCTGGAACTACAGGCATGTGCCACTACACCTAGCAAATTTTTCATTTTTTCAGAGGTGGAGTCTTGCCCTTGCTCAGGCTGGTCTTGAACTCCTGGCCTCAAGCGATCCTCCAGCCTTAGCCTCCCAGAGTGCTAGGATTACAGGTATGAGCCACCACGCTTGGCTTCACCCATGGTTCTTACGGCACAGACCAGGACTCCTCTTCCATCTTGTGTGCACAGTAAAGGGTAGAATCAGCCACTCCCCATTCTGGCTGGGAGGTAGCCCTGCACCCATAAACAAATGCAGGACAGTACATTCTACCCCACGCTTACCTCTGCCTGCCATCTCACGGTCCACCCCTCAGTGAAAACGGTCTATTCCTTCTTCCTTTCTGCCCCCAACATCAGTGGAAAAACTCGATCTGGTTGCCATGGAGACCAGCCACTGACTTGAGAGTGCCTGTTTATTAAAGATGAAAGTAATGTATGCCTGGCTGATCTGAGCAGCTGTCAGAGAGAGATTCGGCTGTTCTAAAGGAAGTCGCTAATTTGGAGGCATGATAACTCATTTAAGAGAGAGAGACAGGCTCCCCTTCATCTTCCGAGTGCAGTTGGCAGTGTGGGTAGGGTCTGCCCTAGGCGAGCATTTCTTGTTCAGGATTTTATGTTTATTTTATGACTAGTGTGGTAACTGTATTTCTTTTTCCCCTTAATAGTGTAATAGATTAATTAGCTCTGTGGGCAGGCCCAGGAAACCCAAATCCCCTTATGACGTCGTTTCCTTTGGAAAATGCATTCTGGATTCTGTGCCACCTACTTACAAATGAGGTTTTCTGTTTATTCATTCAACAGTCTCCACCAGGTGTGCGGGAGGAAAAGAGGTGGCGTTGAGCAACACAGAGGACTTGGTGTGTTTTGTGTGTGCTTAGACAGGTGCGAGAGAAGCAGCCACCCTCCGAGGGAGGCAAGCAATTATACAGGAGATGCTGTTGGGTTGTGTGATCTTTAGAAAATTGGTCCATTTGTTTTTTTGTGTTTTTTTTCTTTTTATTGTTTTCATTTGTTCAATGGTAAAAACCTGAGAGAAAATTTGAATTCCAAAAATCACTATTTTGATTCACCAAATAGTTCCTAAGTAGTAGCTGAGCAGACTGGGTTAATCAGGACTTGGTTGTAAAAGAGAGCATGTAGAAATTTTTCTTAAAACCAGCTTTATTGAGGTATACTTTCTATACAATGAAATTCACCCATTTTAAGAGTACAGTTGGATGCATTGTGACAAATGCATGGGGTAGTATAACCAGCACCACAATCAAGATGTGGAATATTTCCATCGCCCCCAAAAGTTTGCTTGGGCTGATTTGCAGTCAATCTCCTTCCCTTCCTCCCCAGGCCCCCAGGTACGGGCATCCACTGATCTGCTTTCTGTCACTACAGCTCTGACTTTTCTAGAATGTCATATGAGGAACATATATTTTAGTAGTGAATGCAAACAAATAAAGAGGCATTTGCATTCCCAAGTGAAGCAAGAGCTTTGAAATGGGACACACAGGCTGTGCTGTCGGAGCATATAAGGTAAGTCAAGAAGGGGCTTCTAAGCCGAGATTTGAAGAACCAATAGCTGCCAATCCGATGGGGAGTGAGAGTAAGGAGTGTTCCATGCTTCGGGGACAGTCTAGGCAAGGCCAAGAGGACAGAGATTGCAAGGCAGGTTTTCACAGCTCAAGGTTGGAGTCCAAGGGGTAGGGAGGGGTGGCTAGTCAAGCCTCTGAAGAGATAAAGCAGTTCCAACAAAGAGGTTCTTTATAAGCTTTGTTTGACCTTTGTCCCCAGTGGGGAGCCATGGGAGAATCTTAAGCAGAACAGTAGAGGATCAGATTTGCATTTTAGAAGGATCACTCTCCTTGCTCCAGGGAACAGAGGGTGGGCCAGGCAGCAGGTAGGGCCCCCATTAAGAGGCTGGTGGGGCCCAGGGGAGAGGTGCTGGGAGCCCTAGCTGGGGTAGTGGCAGGCAGTGGGGATGGGGAGAAGTGGATAAATACAGGAGAGATTTAGGAGGAAGAAGTAACAGGACTTAGTAACTTATTAGACAGCGCAAAGGGTGACACAGAAAGGCCTCGAGGAGGGTCCCTTGGTTTCCAGCTGGGACGCCTCGGTGGAAGATGGCGGCAGCACTGAGACAGAGCACTTTTGCTAGAGCAGGAACAGAGAGGAGGGGAGAAGAGACAGTGGGCTCCATTTGGGACACATCTAGTTTGGGGGCATCTAAGAAGACGATGTACAGTAGGCAGCTGAGTGTGCAGGTCTTGGGAAAGACATCTCCGCTAAGCTTATTCCTCCCCCATACCCTGTAAACAAGCTTCCGGTTTCCTCTACAGAGTTGACCTACAGAAAACCAAAGGATTTGTCCTGTCAAGTGGAATATTTTTTCATATAAATAAGATTTTCTTCTTGTGCAGTTTAGTCTAGAAAGATTTGCTTCCATGGCGCAAACCTTTGAAAAACTGGGATAGTTACCAACTATAGTGACATTTTCACCTCTCTCCTTGCCCAATACAGTCCATCTATTGATTGTCTTGAATATCTTCTAGATGAGGAAAGAGAAATGGAGTAAAATCAACACACAAGGCCAACCAGATCTGAGCTCTCTCATCTTAAGTTGCCTGAAGACCTGGATGTTATATGTTTAATGACACTGATAGATTTATTTGGTGGCATTTATAAAATGAAGCCCATAGAAATGTTTCAGTAAACAGAGTTTACAAGTGGACTAAAGGGTCAAAGGGAAATCTTTTCCTCTCCCACCTTTTTTCTTTCAAACAGAAATATATTAAGGAAGCTGTGTTGGGGTTCTCAAGAGAAACAGAACCGATAGGATATATAGAGATTTATTAGGAATCGGTTCACATGATATGGAGGCTGAGAAGTCCCACATCTTCCGTCGGCAAGCTGGAGAACCCGGAAAGCCTGTGGTGTGAGTCTCAGTCTGAGGGCCCAAGAACCAGGAGGACTGATGTCCGGCGACAGGAGCAGACAGGTGCCCCAGCTCAAGTAGAGAGTGAATTCACCCTTCCTCCGCCTTTTTGAGCCACTTGGGTGGGCCCTCCGTGGATTGGGGGACTCCCACCCACACTGGTGAGAGCAGATCTTTACTCACTCTACCGATTCCACACCCTCACAAACACGCCCAGAATTAATGTTTTACCAGCTATCTGGGCAAACCCAGTCAAATGCACACATATTAAATAAAAGTCCCCATCACAGAAA
The DNA here is from genome assembly GCA_008086735.1 of Cheirogaleus medius. Classification (NCBI taxonomy): domain Eukaryota; kingdom Metazoa; phylum Chordata; class Mammalia; order Primates; family Cheirogaleidae; genus Cheirogaleus; species Cheirogaleus medius. Next base: position 58,952,068 of record VBSM01000361.1, on the reverse strand, counting down.
CCCACTCAATTTTGTTTTGTTTTGTTAAAGGAAGACTGGGGAAACCTAATGCTAGGGTCCACCGCTGGGGCAAAGGCGGGCTGGGAAGCAGACACAGCACTGTTTGGTGTGGGGCAGAGCATGCAGAGGGAAAACCATTTTGTCGTTCTTTAAGGCCAAGCCAGCCACAATCCTAAGTGGTCTCTGTTTAAAAAGTGCCTCTCCCTCACCCTTTCATAACTAAAAGGATGAAAAACGACACTCCCATCACCTATAAAAACCCAAATTGTGAGCAGTCGCCTTGCCTGGCTGAGAACTCTAGGATGTGATGTGTTGGACCCTCTTTCTCTGCTATCCTTCAGGCGGACACTCACAGCTAGGCCTCCCGTTTATGAGCCCTCTGAAGCTATTTTAAAATATTTTTGCTTGCACGATAACATAAGTCACATTCTTCCTGCATCCGTTGCTGCATTTTCCAAAGGGGTTACATCAAGGGAAATTCAACACTCACTTTTCTCATTATTTGCTCACCAGCTTGCTCACTCATCAAAAGACCAGAGCTATTTGATACTTTAGAAGATTATTTTCCCCCTTAGGTGATGTGTCAAGGGAAGGGGAGCTGGCCTGGACATCAGGTGACTGAGTCTTGTTCCCATTTCTACTGTTGACTCAATAAATGTCCTTGGGCAAGTCACAGAGCCTCTTCATGCTTCGGTCTCTGGGGATAAAATCTGCCAACTGCATCATGTGGATTTGAACTTCAGTGCCCTCCAGGATAAAAATAGGAGGGAACCAGGTGTCCACGTGGCCCCCAACTGATGGGAGGAGGATGACCACAGGGCCTCAAAAATGTCCTTGAGCTACAAGTTCTGTAATATAGTCAGGCTACATCATTGGTCCTCGGGCATTTGTCCAGTGGCCTGTGGGATAAATTCTAGCACTTGAATTTTTTCAGCAAAAGAAGCAACTGTATCGATCTCCCATCCCTGGACATTCTGCCTGTTCTGCGTCCCCATTTCTCTGTACTTCTGCTTTAGTACTCACCACTGATTGCTATTTCTTGCTGGGGCACTGGCCTTCTGGACTATAAGCTTCTTGAGGGAGGGAATCACGTCTGCCTTATGCAATATTGAACCTCAGCATCGAGCACAAGAGCACATGCCTGGCAAACAGAAGTTAGGCAAGAAATATATTGCCAGTGGGTGAATGAATGATTGCTGCCTGGCCTTGAGAGAACATCCCATTTCCGCATCATCAAGGTTGCCTATTCCTGGCCAAGCTGTGGTGGAATGTGATTAACACCATCTCCCCGCACCCCTACTTACTATCACGTTATAACAAAAGGTCTCAGCCCTAATGCTGTCACATGTACATATTTGTTAGTAAGAAGATCCAAGAATGTTCGTGCCGCTTGTTCTGTAATCTTGGCGAGGTTCCAGCTCTCTGACATTTTTAGGTGCTCCGTCCATACTTTACTTGAAAGGTTCTCTTAAGAATGACAGGACAGTATTCCGAAAACCAGATTTTAATTAGCACCAGGTACCCAGAGTTGTCTGAATTCACGGCTGTGCATGGGACAAGTTCAGATCATGTTTCTGATGGCACTTGGAAAGGTGACCTGTGAAGGGCTGGCCAGAATCTTACACCCAGATCGTGGATGAGTAGAGAGCGTCCCTAATGTTTTAGCCAATCCACTTGAACTCCATGATGTTCAACAGCAAAAGCCCATCTCTAATATCCTTTATGTTAACTAATAGGTCACTAATTATACCAATAAGAAGCCATTTTTATCATTCATTTTGCTAATTAGCCAAGCTTCTGCTGGTGACGCCAGACAAATAGAATCGTAAAAGCACTTGGGGAAATTGCCTAAATAATTTTTTCATGGTGTACTAATGGGAGCAACAGAGCAGCTCAGACTTCAGAAGAGCAATTAAAAAGGCCCTCGAGGCCCTGCTCTTTGAAAATGAAGAGAGACTTAGCCCTCCAGGGCTTTCCCCTTCACGTGTGCTCACCCGCCCTCGGGGAGAGTTGGTCTGTTAGCCGGCTTCCCCCGGGAGGACCTCAGTCTGAGGCTTGTAACTGGGAGTCATTTACCTTCCGGGTTCCTGTACAAGCTCTTTAGCTATGTAGGTAATTCCAGGTCCAAGGGGAAGATATCAGATGGGCCCAGAACATTTCGGTTCTGCTGGCCAATGTTCCTCACCTTCCTCCCTTTGTTTCTGATAAGTACATATGTCAAGGTCAGCTGGAGTCATCTGCGGTGGCCGTGCCGAATCCTCACTCGCCCCTCCGGGCGCCCCGCTTCTCTAGCCTCTCAGCCGTGGACTGAGTGCCCTGCTCAGCCACTCACCCACACCAGTCGGGAGTATGAGCCGTGTCTCAGGTAGAGGTCTCACTAGTACTGCTACTGATCCTTTGTGTTATTGTGGCTATGTGTCCCCAGAGTCGTATGAATGTTCTCCCCTACACACACACACACACACACACACACACCACGCACACACACCACGCACATTCTTTAAGATTGGGCCTCTATCTGCGGTATGCTTAGCCCTCCAGTTTCCTACTGGGATTAATGGTTCTCTCTCAACTTCAGACAACTTGGAGGTCCTGCCTAGCTCTTGTCGCTCTTCCTTGTAAGATGGAAGCCTATCCCCGGTAAGGTGCACCTGCCACCCGGAATCACGCCTTCTCGCCTGGCTGACTGCCATGAACTCCTCTGGATACTGTCCTCCTGTCTGTCCCTGGAAGAGCAATCCCTGCTGACAAGATGTTCCCCTAGCTCTAATCCTGCGTAGTTATGGCTTCTTTTCTTTCCCTGCCATCTGTGCTACTAAGTTTGCCCAGCAAACTTGGCTCATAATGTTATCCTAGCATACAGTTAATTTCATAGTGTCTCTTTCCTTGGTAAACATGTCATTCACATTGTCTGGCATGCCTCCTAACCCTGCCAGAGGAAACCCAAAGGAGCAGCTTTAAGTGGTTACACCTAGCCCTGTACAGCCCCGCCCCTAGCGTGGATTGGTTCGGGGTTGACACCTAACAAAAAGGCAGCCAATCAGTAGATTGGCTTTCAACTTGGCATACACATAAAACCTGGGTTAATCAGCATTTCTTTCTTGGAATTTTTTTTTTTTTTGCTACTTCAAACACTTGTGGATTTTTCTTGAAATTTTAAACAGAGATATGTCAAGGAAAAAAAGACTAGGTAGAAGGCTTAGAAACACAAAGATAAGAGTTGGGGCTACAGTGGGTCCTAACAAGCCACAGTTGCAAAATATTGGAAACTGTGAGCAAGTAGAAGTGATGGAGGAGAGAAGAGTTTCATGTCAAGAGAAAGAAGCAGCTCGGAGGAGACTGAGCCAGGTCAGTGGGCATGGCCCCACAACTCCTGCCACAGGGCCCTGGAGTCTTCTAGAACCAGAGTAGCTCCCCAGCCCCACTGCTGTGGGGCCTCCCCCTCCAATGCCTGTTCCTGCCGTCTGCAGAAGAACCACTCCATTAATGTTCCACATTTATTCTTACAAAAACTCCCCTTCCTGACCTAGCCTCCCTGAGTCTGTCCCATATGACAAAGAAAGCCTTCCCAATTTCCTGTATTCTGTGTACAAAGTTGGTGGCATATATCTTCATAGCTTTTGCCCCTAATATAATGCATAGTAAGTGATGAGTTCTCAGGAAATAATGCTGAACAAATGAATTTTTGAAAGCCCAAATGAACAAATTCATATACTTCCTGTCTTATATTGTAATGTCTTAAGTTTGGCTCCCTGAAAGTTGAATAAAAGATGGCTACGTTTCCTAGCATCCCCCCAAACCTTTCCTATTCCATGAATTTAGAAATGCACTGCTAATTTTTAAAAATATAAATCCATCATCGGAGTCAAAATCTCCCTCAAGAGGATAAAGTCTCTTACTCTCATTCTCAATCCAGTTTGTTGAACCGATCAACAGACACACACACACATGAACATACACAAAATCATTTTGATTTTTGGACAGTATTCAATATTTTTAATACCTGGATTTGTGTTTCTAATTGTCTGATTCATCTAAAAATTAACCAGAACTAGTTTGAGATCATCTTCCTGCTTGGAAGTTATTTATCGATTCACTCTTTTGTAACACTGAAAAAAAAGTTAATTTATTATAAGAAAGCAGCAACCTTTTCTTCCAAAGATAATTAAAAATTAGTTTGGTAATGAAGAGAATTTTTGACCTTTGAGCTATTGAAAAGAATTTACCATGACAGAAATATGATGAAAGCCATAGCCCCGACTCTGGCAGCTACTGGGCTAGTGGTAGTAATTGTTTTATCGGCTCTTCTCACTATCCTAAGAGTAGTAGTGGCTTGGACTACACATAGCTTTCAGGAGAGGAGGGGTTCAGCCTAGGCCAGGGGGTGGTCAGCAAACTCTTACTGTAAAAGACCACAAAGGCCATACAATAAGTATTTTAGGGTTTGTGAGTCTTACAGTACGTCTGCACTGCAACTACTCAACTCTACCATGGTAGCACCAAAGTAGTCATAGACAATAATACATAATGAGTGAGTATGGCTGTGTTCCAATATAACTTTATGTGTGGATGCAAAAATTTGAATTTTATGTAATTTTCATGTGTCCCAAAATATTATTCTTCTTTCTCTTTTTCTTTCTTTTTTTTTTTTTGGAGACAGAGTTTTGCTTTGTCACCCAGGCTAGAGTGTAGTGGCATCATTATAGCTTACTGCAACCTCAAACTCCTGGGCTCAAGAGATCCTCCTGCTTTAGCCTCCCAAGTAGCTGGGACTATATGTGCACACCACCACACTGACTAATTTTTCTGTTTTTTGTAGAGATGGGATCTCACTATGTTGCTCAGGCTGGTCTCGAACTCTTGGTTTCAAGCGATCCTCCTGCCTCGGCCTCCCAAAGTGCTAGGATTACTGGTGTGAGCCACCTTGCCCAGCCCCAAATTATTATTCTTTTAATTTCTTTTCAGCCATTTAAAAATGTTAAAACCATTCTTGCCTTGTGAGCTGTACCAAATCAGAGGATGAGAACATGGATGCAGGTTTGGGGTCCCTGCTTCCTGCCTCACCTGAGTGCTGGGGGAACCGAATATAGAATAGATGCCTCAGATCCATGTGGGGGCTCCCAGGGTGGTGAAGACTTGGGCCTCCCTTCCCACTGTGAGTCCTGGCGTGACTGGGAGCCGCCTAGTGAAGCTCCATCCCCTCCCCGCCCCATGGCATTGGAGCATCAGAGCAACAGTGGCCAAGTGGCCTAGACAGAAGGGCCTGGAGCTGGCTCTGTGACAAGCACCTACAAGGCTTGAGGGCAAAGAAGTCAAAGTTCTGGAGCCCTCCATTTGAAGGGAATGTAGAAGAGGCCGATGGTCGGCTGGCAGATTCAGAGAAGGCGGGGTGGAGGAGAGGCCTGCTTGGACCGAACAACCAGAGACCACAACAGAACAGGGGCCCCTCGGCCGGCACAGCAGCGACAGCAGCTGATGCCCAAAGACTGCATGGGAGGAGGCTCTCCTCAGAGGAGAGGCGGCTGCCCCCACCGCTCCAGCCTCCCTAGGGCTGGTGAGGGGCAGGGGACAGGGGATTCTACTTGTGCTAGAGGTACGGGGGGCAGGGGCTGTTTACGCAGTAAACACTCTGGGCTCCTCCAATGCCAGGACTAAAATCAATCGTATCTTAGCAGCAGCATCTGCCTTTCCTTAGGGAACATTTTTATCCACAAACGCGGAGGGATATTTCAAAGCCACGCCCATCTATTCCGCGGGACAAGGGGTCTTGCAGGATGCCGGACCATCTGAGGGGTGCATGTTCTAAGACAGGGTGTCACAAGGCAGCGGCAGAAACCCCACGAGCCCAGGTGCACTGGATGCTTCCTGGGGGGGGGCACTCTTGGAGGCGGGGGTCTGCACTGATTTGCCCCCATTCCGTGGGTCAGCTTCATGACCGGACGGAGCCCTCTGAGCAGAGCTGTGGTCTCAGGGGGGTGATTCCAGAATACTCTCAAAATACTTGTTTAAATTCAGGACCACAGTGAGGCCTGGAATGAGACAATAGTCCATAATTGTCTGCCATTAATTCACTTTCATGGGAAGGAAAGCTTTGGTTTGTTTATGCCTCAATTTCTTTACCTGCTTTATCGTAGTTATGTCATATTTATTTGCTTCATTCTCTAACCCCTCCTTAACAGATTTTTTTTTTCCACTGCTGAAATCCAGTCTGCAGAGACTAGAATTGTGCAGTGGGTATGAAATTGATACAATCGCCACAGTTCTATATCTCAGAGGTAAAAGTAAAATGAGACTATTTATTTCCCAAACTTGACTTGTCAGTTCAAGATAACTTTAGCTTTAAAACTCAGACTCCTCTGAATCAATAGTCAGTTTCTGGATCTTCCCCCATCCCCGGGTTATCTTCTCCCTGTTGAAGTTCCCGGGCAGATAGCGAGGGCACTGCGGCACCCAGGCACTGGTGAGCGGGAGTTTCTGGTTCACACCATCCTCCGCCGTCCTTTGGCATTGGCTCAGCCGAAACTTGGCATGTCTTGTCCTCATAGTCATGTGCTGGCATCCACCACTTGTGCCCAAATCCAGCATGGCCTCGCGTAACCAGCCCCACATATTCTCATTCTCTTGACCCAGGTCTCAGGTTCCCCTGGCTCTGCAGGCTTGGCCACATGGCCACACTTGGCTGTTTTCTCTTCCCCAGGCTGGGGGTTCCAGGGGCCTTTGGGACACTCACTTCCCTGGCCCTTCCCTCAGTCCTTGCTGGTGCCGTGCCAGCTGGGGGCTCCTCCTTCCCACTGCACCTGGTTCCTCTCTGACCAATATGGGTTTGGGTTTTTATTGTCCCACCCTCAAAGTCAAGCAAGGCCAGTGGTGAGAACAGGGTCTGGGACCCTCTCAAAGACATTCATTAATGTCCATTTTAATCTCTCTTCACAATTCTCTGTCCTCAGGCATGCCAGGTCTTGGATTATATGACTTAAATTATAAATTATATAAAATATCCCCAAATTAATTTATAAATCCAATGAAATCCCAATTAAAATTCTAGCTGTGTGTTGTTTTTTTTAGAAACTTGATATACTTATCCTAAAATGTGTAGGAAAAAATAATTTCCACAAGCAGCTAAATCAATCTAGAAAGGGTAGTATAAAGGGGGAAATTGCCTACCAGATATTGACACCCACACACTTGTTTTCAGTGTGGCAGTGGAGTGGAACAGACAGTTTTCAGGTAGCTCTACATTTACCTGAGAACTTCATATAACATAGAGTTGGCACCACAGGTTAATTAGGGAGTGGATGTATCTTTTAGTAGATGATGTGGGAAAATAGGCAGAGAAAGAAAGGATGGAGAAAAATAAAGTTGGATCCACATACGAAGGAGATGTCCAACAGACTATAGGCTTAAATATGAAAGGTAAAATTATAAAGTTAATAGGAGAAAATCACTGGAACCTGGAAGGGGTAAAAAAAATTCTTAAACAAGACTTCAAATGTACAAGCCACAAGGCAAATGGATAGATCTGATTACATTAAAATGAAGAATTTCTGTGAACAAGTAACATCACAGTTGGATTGCATTGAAGAGATGGATGACAGACTGGGAAAAGAGATTTATAATATCTGAAAGTGACAAAGGATCAATATCTAGAATATACAAAGAACTCCCGACACTCAACAAGTTAGCACACCAGAAGAAAAATAGGTAAAATGTACAGACAATTTACAAATCAGGACAACCAAAAGCCTAACAAGGATATGAAAGAAACTGCCCATTAGTAATCAGAGAAATGCAAATTAAAGCAATGATGAGAGGTCATCTTACACTTTCAGGCTGCGTAAAGCTATAAGGCTATTACACAGCTATTAGCCTGAGGAAGATGGAAATCTGGAGAATGCCAAGTGCTGGCAAGGCTGTGGGGATACAAGAGTCTTCCTGCTGCTGGCGAGAGCACAGGTTGGAGAATAATCTGGTACTAGCTAATCAAATTAAGTATATGGATACCTTATAACCCAGCAATTCCACTCAGGGGCATGGGTCCCTTAGAAATTCTTACCCAGGTCCATTAAAGGGATGTGTAGGAGGAGGGGCTGATCCAGGATTTGTGGGGCTTGAAGTTTATATAATTTGGGGAACCCTATTATCATATTGTGATATAATAAGAAATATATATTTGGTCTCTGCCACTGGTGCCTGACATATAGCTCCTAAAACGTTTGGAATCTCCAAAGTGCTAAGTGTCTTCTTGTACACTAATGAGATGACAGGTGGCTAGGGTCCCCTAGATAGCTTTAGGATGGGAGCTGGTCACAAGAAAGACCAAGGCATGACTACAGGGTTAGGTCTACAGCCCCACTCCACAACATCCAGGGAGGGGAGGGGGCTGAAGTTTCAGTTGATCACTGAATGTTTTAATGGCCAATGATTTAATCAGTTATGCCTACACAATGAAGCCTCCATAACAAATTCAAAGGACTGAGTTCAGATAGAGCTTCTGGATTACAAAACACATGGAGGTGCTTGGAGGGCGGTGCACCCAGAGAGGGCAAGAGAGCTTCATACCCCTCCTTGTCCTGTGCATCTTTTCCATCTGGCTGTTCATCTGTGTCCTTTGTAATATCCATTATAATAAATTGGTAAATGTGTTTCCCTGAGTTCTGTTTGCCACGCTGCCAAATTTGTCAAACCCAAGGAGGGGATTGTGGGAACCCTAATTTATAGCTGGCTGGTTAGAAGCACAGGTCACAACCTGGGGCTTGTGACTGGCATCTGAAGCTGGGGGGTCACTCTTGTGGGGCGGAGCCCTTAACCTGTGGGATCTGAGGCTGTCTCCAGGTAGTAGTGTCACTATTGAATTTGAGGACACCCAGCTGGTGTCTGCTGGGGAACCGATGGTGTGTGAGGAAACAACCCCCTCACATCTGGCCAAAGAAGTGTTCTGTGTTGTGAGAGTATAGTAGAAGAAAAACAATTGGGTTTTTTTCCCTGTCAGACCTGTTTAAGAAAAGGAATACAAATTATGAATACAAAACTAGGCACAGGCTTTGAGAGGAGCTTGTGCAAGTACTGAGCCCCAAAACTTAAGCTCTCTGTGAATTTGCCCCCACATATGGGGAGCTTCTCAGTGATGTATGCAAAATGAGGAGTTGAAAGCTTCTAAGCCAACTTGGTTATCACACCTCTTGATCTCTTTGGGGTAGATCATTGTGATATTATCTCAGCATTCCAGGTAGTATTACTAGTAAGACATACACCTAAACTTAAAAAAAATGCAATCCTCCAGTAATGGTGATCCAGATCCCCAAACTGGCTCAAATAATCTCCTACCACTAAGGCTAAAGGTTGCTGGGTGTAGACATGCAAAGGGATCCAGAGAGATATAGTCAGGAAGTCCCCATGCCTTGGGCATGGCAGGAACGTTCAGTTGTACTCGCTGAGAGAGAACATTTTGTAATACTTCCCAGGATGTATGTTTATTTTTAGACATGTCTATCTACTACTGAGAGTATTTGAAATAAGAAGCTCCACGAGATCTGCTGGGGGTGCTGGGACTTGCTCAACCCTGTGAGCTGAGGGTCCGGATGTGCCCCTGGGCAGTGTGCTGCTTCCATCTGCCCCAGACGGTTTTCTGGAGCGTTCTCCAAACTGTTTCTAATGCGGGGCAGTGAAAGCTGGAAACACTGGGCTCCGCCATGAAGTAAGGTACTCAGGGAAATGAAAGAAGCTAGAGGAGCACTGCTCTCTCCCAAGTGAAGCTAGCGCTAGAGATGGCTACTGTCAGGGATCAGAGCACACCACCCCAAAATATGCACTTTGGCATAAGGATTATTTTGAGCTGAAGACAATGAGAATAGCAGACACCAAAAAACACTCTGCCCTCCTTCCCCTATCATTTGCCTAAAAGTAGGCTTAATGCTTAACCATCAGACTCTTATCATCTTAGAGACAGCATGAGAGGAATCTACACAAGGAACTGTACTAAAACAATCCTTATCTCCCATTCATTTTCCCTATATATTTACCTTGCCACAGTTTGCTGCCCTTGTGTCTTAGGGCATTTTCTTCTGCTATAACAGGATGCCACAGACTGGGTGATTCGTAAAGAAAAGAGATTTATTTGGTTTACAGTTCTGGAGGCTGGGAAGTCCAAGAGGATGGCGCTGGCATTTGTCGAGGGTAATTCCATGCCAAAAGAGTGGAAGGCAGAAGTGGAGGAATTGGGCCAGAGAGGAATTGGGCCAAACTCATCCTTCCTATCAGGAATACACTCTTGAGATAACTAACACACTCTTGTGACATTAATCCATTCGTAAGGGCAGAGCTCCCTGACCTAATCACCTCTTAAAGGTCCCACCTCCTGCGATAAATTTAAACATAAGTTTTAAAGGGGACATTTAGACCATAGCACCTTGGAAGCCTAAAATGCTTTTCCTTTGTCTTATCACTTCTCTACAAATATATCGTTCTTTGTTAAGATGTTATATAAGCCCAAGCTCTAACAACCACTCTGACTTACTCCTCACTGAGTTTCTCCTGTGTGTATGTGTGTTGCCATGTTAATAAACTGTTTGTTTCTTGTTTTTGAGGCTGTCTTTTGTCAGTCTAATTTGCAAGGCCCCAGCCGGAGAACCTAGGAGGTAGAGGAAAAAAAGTTTTTTC
>VBSM01000361.1:58920640-58938178 GCA_008086735.1 Cheirogaleus medius | reverse complement strand
AATGGGTTTCCCTGAGATAAAACTAAGGTGTCAGCAGTTTTGTTCCTTCTTTTTATTTTTTTATTTCAGCATATTATGGGGGTACAAATATTGTTGTGCTCTATTCTTTAAATTGTATTTTATGTGGCAATCTACATACTGCTACTTTCCACGGTATAGATAGTCTGCTGTGTGGAGCAAGTTGCCTGGGCAGAATGACCTTCGAACTTTGTTTCTCCCTGGCAGCCCCAGCCCCAGAGGGTTGCGGGATGTGCTGAATTTAGCCCTGCACGGAGGCTGGCGGGCTAACAGGCCACTAGCCAAGGCTGCGGAAGGGGGTGGCTCCTGGCCTGGAGGCCTCAGAGGAGCGCAGAGCTGCCTGGACCTGAGTTTAGCATCTCTTTGGGTTGCTCAGAAGGCACGGTGTCCTGCGGAGGGCAAATTGTGGGAAAGCAGTTTAAAAAGTGAGAGGAATGGGAGGGACGAGGCTTATTTCCTGCCTGTTCTGCACTGTCTGTATTATGCTTGGGAGTTGAAAACGATTTTTCTAGCCCATAGAAACTCAAACTCACTGAAAAGGAAAAAAAGTTGGCATTGCTTTAGCAAAATTCAAGTAGGCTCTACATTCCACTGGAACAATCTAGAATGCATGTGCTAGTTTCTTCTGTATTGCAGGTTGCATTCTCTGGCAGGCCTGCCTTACTTGGCAATGACACATTTAAAGAGAAACTGCTCCATTTCCAGGTCTGTGCCCCAGGCTGGCTGAAAAGAGAAATAAAACTAAAACAGTATTTGAACTTTTTAAAACATTAAAAGTTGCTGGCTCAATTAAGAAACGGCTTAATGCCGTTTCTTAAAATATTGCTCTCTACTCACCAATCCACTGCTGAGGAACCCACAGTGGCCGTCTAGTGTCCTTTGCATTTGGTTAGAAGAACTCTGCTTGCCCACCACAGCTCTGCATAAGCTCTCTCTTCAATTTGCCTCCCTCACCTGTGAACTTCTGTCATAGATCCTAGGCCAGCCTGTCATCTTACTCGCCCTCCTGGACACCAGGTGCTGTGCTTGTTTCTGTTTTCGCATTTTGTTAGGTTGTGTCCTTCGCAACCTAAAGAATGCAAAACCAGTAGCAAGCATTTCTGTTCTTGCATCGTGTTTTGCATTCTTGTTTATGAAGCTCCCCCTAACTGCCTCTCTTCTTCTTCATCTGCCCAAATATGTCAAGATTCAGATTTGAGGCCCAGCAAGGTGGCTTACGCATATAATTCTAGCACTTTGGGAGGCTGAGGCAGGAGGATCACTTGAGGTCAGGAGTTCGAGACCAGCCTGGGCAAGAGTGACAACTCTACAAAAAAATAGAAAAATCAGCCAGATGTGGTGGCATGTGCCTGTAGTCCCAGCTGCTTGGGAGGCTGAGGCAGGAGGATTGCTTGAGCCCAGGAGTTTGAGGCTTCCGTGAACTCTGATGACACCATTACACTCTAGCCCAGGTGATAGAGTGAGACTCAGTCTCAAAAAGCTAAAAATAAAAATAATTCAGATTTGGAGCCAGCTGTTCTGCTTCTGACTGTGCTGGCTACCTCTCCTTCTCCCTGCCAAATAGGACCTCATTGCTGTTCAAGGGTCCAGCTCTCCTCTACTCAGGGGACAGTGACCTGACCCCAGCTCCAAGGTAAGCTCCAATTGGCTAAGCCAGTCACTGTGGTCCCATGGCCTCGAGCATGACTAGTTGGAGTGGGCAATTAGTTGTAGGGGAGAGGTCTGCCTAGAGACCTCCGGCAAGGTTTCCTTTCTTAAGAAGCTGTCCCCTCTCTTCCACTGATGTACACTGCTGTGTTTGGATGCTTCACATAGAACCTGTGTAGCTGTCTTGCCGCAGCTGGGAAACTAACATATAGACTGAGAATGGCTGAGTGGAGAAATGGAAAACACCTAACCCTAACTCTGTGCTTTCCATTAGGTGAGATAATGCATTTTCCGTTCTTTTAAGCCAATTTGAGTTAGGGTTTTCTGAAAATGACCACCAAAGGCTTTCTAGGTGATCCAGGAGTTCTTAACCTGAGGTACACAGACTCTCAAGAGGTCTGAGGATAGAATTCAGAGGTCCATGAAAATTGCATATTTAACTGCAATTTAGTATTTCCTGTAATGATGAATATAGGCAACAAGCCTCAGCAAATTAGCAGAACCTGTGACTTATAGAAAGTCACGGGTGGAAATCATGGATATTTTCATGTCACGTTTTGGTTGCTGCAGGAATCTAGAATAGCCCTTGCTCTCCCCATGAACGATGCTCCATGTTTTGTTATTTGTGTAAATCGATCCCCTCCCTCTATGAGCTCTTTGACGGCTGACAATCTGGCACCCACTCCCTTGGACCCAACAGTACTTGTGCAGTGCTGGTCACCCAGGACACAGGTGCTCAGCGAGTGAGTGCTGACTTGACTTCACCTCTGAGCGTGACCCTGAGGGAAGTGGCGTGGAAGGTGCAGTTGTCTTTCGTGACATCAATCAGCAAAGCCCACAACATTCTCATTTTCCTTAATCTGAGTTGCAGGCTCAAGGGCCTTGTGAATTTCCCTAGAGCAACATGAGTTACAATTAAGCAAAAGTTCAGTGTTCAGGACTGTGAATGTAGAAGCAGGAGGGTAAGATATGAAGAGAGAAATAAGAAATCTCACTTCAGGGAGGTAAGGAGGAAGAGGTCTTCCTTAGAGCTAGAATCAACGTCTCTGTTTCATACCAGTTATCTCTAGGGACTCAGGACCCACGGGCCTAGGCCAGAGTCCAGCTCTACATGTTTTCAAATGCCAACCTCCAGCCAGAAAAGTAGAGGGAACCTTAGAAGAAGAGGCCAAACAAAATGGGAGGCTGACAAGAAGCTCTCTGCTGTCTTCCCTTCACCAACAGCAAGGAGCCCAGTAAGAGTGATGTGCACCACCAACCTGCATGTATTATCCTCACCTTTGATCCTCACCACAACCCTGTGAAGAAGGTATTATATTCCCGACTTCACAGTGAGGAAACAGGCCCAGAGAAGTTGAGAGTGAGTTGTAGACCTCCTAAAACCAGTCATGGTTCTCTGGAGAAACAGAACCAATAGATTACCTATCTATCTATCTATCTTCCTATCTCCTATTGGTTCTGTGTATGTGTGTGTGTGCGTGTGTGTGTGTTTCTGTCTGTACAGAGAGAATGGGGGGAGACTTTGATTATGAAGAATCAGCTCACTTAATTATGGAGGCTGAGAAGTCTCATGAGCTGCCGCCTGCAGGCTGGTGGTACGATTCAGTCCTAGTCCAAAGGCCTGAGAACCAGGAAAGCCGATGGTATAAATCCCAGTCCAAGGGCAGCATAAGATGACATGGCATGTCCAAGCTCAAGAAGGCAGAGGGGATCAAAAAGGGAGAATCTCTCCTTCTTCTCCCTCAAGTCTATTCAGGCCTTTGATGGATTGGAAGATGCCCACGCACTGGGGAGGGCCATCTCCTTGACTGAGTCCACTGATTCCAATGCTAATCTCACTTGGAAACACCTCACAGACACGCCCAGAAATAACACTGAACCCAGGCGCCACATAGTCAAGCTGACACATAAAGTGAACCGTCACATGTAATTTCTTTAGAGTGTATCTCCTAAGAGATCCATAACTCTATATACTCCTACATAATGTGGTGTGATCAGTACAATGTTAACTCAGAAAGGTTAGTCTTGATAAATGCTACTATCTAATATATAATTCAAGTTCAAATTTCCCCAATCATCCCAATAATGTTCTGTATATATATGAATGTGTGTATGTGTGTGTGTGTATGTGTGCGTATGTGTGCGTGTACATATTTTTTGGAGCCAGGGTCCAATCAGGGATTACACATGGCCTTTGGTTGCCACATCTCTTCAGTCTTCTTTAATCTAGAAGAATTACCTAGCCTCCTCCTTCTTCTTTTGGCTTTATATAACAATGCCACTTTTAAAGAGTTCAGGCTGGTTGTTTCACAGAACATTCTTCAATTTTTATTTGCTATTTCCTCATGATTAATTAGATTCAAGTTAAACAATTTTGGGCAAGAATATGGGTAGTCTCTTGATTAACAAAGAGGGAAACTGGTTTTTATAATTCTTGGGTCTTTTAAAGTGTGAGAGAAGCCACAGAATCTACATTCTTGGGTGTATTGTGTTTGTAATTGAGTTTCTCAAATACGTAACAGTCTTGGGGATCCTGTGATTTTTGTTTCTTGTCCAAATTACTGAAGCCACTGGCATCAAGACAGGCTCTGACCTCTCCAGACGGTTGGCAGTCCTGCACCATGCAGACAATGCCTGGACCCAGGGCCTCGCGGCTGGGCCTGTGCTGCTGCCAGGGGACTGCCCTGGGTGGAGATGACAAAGACCTGGCAAACGCCTGTGCTAGCGCCACAACCTCCAGTACAGGTTTCTCCAGGGATTCAGCAGGGGCTCAGTTGCCAACCTCTAGGGCTCTCCCTCCTTTCTACCTGGTGGCTCCCAGCCCTGGCCCTCAAAGGCTGACTAGAGAGGGGAATGGGGCCAGGCCCTTGTATGGTACTTCACTTAGATACAGGATAAATACTCCCAGGGAGCCAAGAGTAAGGAGGTAGAAAGACCTTCATTGATAACTGACTGGCTGCTTTTCAGATCAATGTCACGAAATGATACAAACAGCAAGAGTAAATTCAATTGTTTATACTTTATTGTTTTGCTTACCAACATTCTGGAGCTTTAGATAAAATTGCAAAGGAGCTATTATTACTCTTTGGTACCTTCAGTCCTCCCCTTCTGGTCCCTCACAATTGTCCTTCCTTAGACTACAAGAGCTCAGAATTGCTCCTATGAGAACTTAGATCTGGTTTCTTTGTTCATGCTAAAGTGTAAATGGCTAATAACACTTTACAGTATTACTTCTGTGGCAATCCTGGCATTTTGCCATGCTCAACAGCTAATCAAAGAGATGAAGCTTAAATTTTTTTGCATCTGCCAGATGGGGAAAATATGTGAGTTTGTATGTGGATCGCCCTTAAAATTCATTTATTCAATAAAAATTTATTGAGGCCCATTATAGCAAAACCTTAGGGAAATAAGGGGAGCATATAAAAGTACACAGGAAAGAATTTGCACAAATGGGCAAAATGTGACATGGAGCATTAAATGTCTTGCCCAAGATTACCAAATTTACTTCTGACAATCAATCCATAAATCACTTGAGCGTTTATTGATTATTTCTAGATGCGTCCTTTGCTATGCAAAGAACCATGGGAAATACAGAGAAAGGTAACTCAGTCTGTGGCCTGAATTTACAATCTAGTTTGGGTAGCAAAAATAATATACATGAAGCAATGAGCCAATTGTTATGGACTAAATGTTTGTGTTCTACCCACCATCCCCCCAGTTCATATGTTGAAGTCCTAACTCCCAGTGTGATGGGACCTTTGGGAGGTAATTAGAATTAGATGAAGTCAAGGCAGTGAGCCCTTATATGGGATTAGTACCTTTGTAAGAGGAGACACCAGAGAGCTTGTTCTCTCTCTCTCTCTCCACGTGCCATGCACACAAAGAGGAGGTCATGTGAACCCACAGTGAGATCTTGGCTGTCTACAAGCCAAGAACAGAGGCCGCAGAATGAAACCTACCTTACCAGCACCGTGATCTTGGACTTCCCAGCCTCCAGAACTGTGAAAAATAAATTTCTGTTGTTTAAGCCACTCAGTTTGTGGTATTTGGTTATGGCAGTCAGAACGACTAAGACTCCTATAAAGCAAAATAATCAGTAATTGTATGTTAACCTGTGTGGTATAAAACACAGGGGCTTTAGTAGAGAAGACAACTGGGCCTTAGCGGGGGGCATCTTTACTACCTCTGCTCGGGTTTCACACATTAGCTTATTTTTGTTTCTGGAGGAGGGCACATATATTTTATTTTAATTAATTAATTAATTAATTTTGCCTCCTACATAGCCCAGCCACATATATTTTAAAATACCAAACAGTACAAAGACTAATGCTATAAGTCCCTGTGTCCTCATTATTCAGACTTAAAAAATGTTAGCAATTTTTCACCTTTGTCTCATGCATAAGTTTTCTATAATATGAGGATGATATCTTAAGTAAAGTTGAGTTCTCTGTGTTCCACTCTCCATCCTGTCCCCCAGTGGCTTCTTTTGCTCAACACTGTACTTGTGAGATCCATCAATGTTGTGTGAAGCAGTTGGTTGTTCATTTTCAGTGCCGAATAATGTTCCATTGTGTGATGAGACCAACTTTTTCTATTCTACTGATGGAGATGTGAATTTCTATTTTTTAAACATTTTAAATAATCTTGATAAGACATTTTTGTATATATCTTTTGGTTACCAAATAGACTGATTTCTCTTACTTATATAGCTCAGAATGAAGTTGCTGCATCACGGTATACGTGTATGTTCAGCTTTAGTAGATGTTGCCAAACGGCTGCTTAACGTAGTTGTACCAGTTGCTCCACATCTCTGCTAGTACTCAGCATTCATACCTTTTTAAATTTTAGTCTTTTGGGGGATAGATAGAAATATCTCATTATAGTTTTAATTTCCACTTCTCTGATGACTACAGAGGCTAAGCCCCATTTGCACATTATTATTCAGTTAAATTTTCTTTTGCAAAGTGCCTATCCAAGTCTTTTACCCATTTTTATAGTATATCAGTTTTTACTGACTGACTTGTAGGTCTTTATAGAATTTGGATTCAAGATCTTTGTTACATGTGTCATAAATAATTTCTTCCTCTCTGCAGTTTATTCTATTAATGGTGTTTTTGATGAACAAAATTTTCTAATTTTAGGTGGTTGTCCAATTTGTCAATCTTTTATAGTTAGTGCTTTACAATTCCTGATTTAAAAATCTTTGCCTACCCTCAAGGATGTAAAATTATTCTCTTTCGTCTAGAATCTTTATTGTTTTACCTTTCAAATTTAGATCTACAATCCACCTAGAATTGATTTTTTGTGTATGGAGTCAGATTGAGGCCAAGTTTTGCTTTTTGCCTTATGCTATCTTACTGACTTGACATCATTTATTGAAATGACCACTCTTTCGTACTGCTCTTCAGTGCCACTTTTGTCATACTCAAGTGTCCATTCAAGCACTCATCTGTTTCTCGACTCCCTCCCTTCTGTTCCTTTGACCTATCTGTCCTTGAGCCCTTACCTCACACCTCAGATTTGTCCCAATAAGGGTTGAGGAAGCTGGGGGATTGGCCACCAGCTGTTACTACTCACTGGAGAAAGGCTGCTCCTGGGCACATTGACTCCCTTGCACTCCTGCCCTCCTCCAGACTCAAGCCAAGAACAGTCCTATAACCAGGGAATTTTCTAAAATTCAATCACTTCATCTCTTTTATTCACTCTTGTATTCTCTAGATACAGCCTAGAACAATGCTTTACTTGTCGGAGATGCTCAATAGATAATTGCTGAAGGAATGAATGCTGTATCCCAGAAGAGACCTTAGAGGTCATTGATCTGGTTTCAGTTCAGAGAAGGGACCAGGTTGTCACACATTCAGTAACTGGTAGAACTAGTCTCTTTTTTCCTGGGACAAGAACCTAGGTCTCTTTTTTCCTGGTCCATTGCCCTTCCCACTCTACTACTTTATATAGACAAAAGCTCAACACCATCAACTGGTAATTAGTAAAATATAGGAAATAGTGCTGAACATGTTCCTGAAGTTTTTGGAAAACAAACTATGCTGCTCTTTTAATCTATTACCTTATCATCCAAAGCAAATGTCAACAGTGAGTAGAAGGCAGCAAGGTATGAGATTTACTAATATAACTGATAAAGCAGAGGGTTATTGATCAAGTGAGTCATTTTCCTGCCCAAGAGAACAATGGTCTGAGTTGTCTGCAAAGGTAAATGACCCTGATAAGGAACCCAGTTTGCTCCTTTGATGACCAGGTGAGGGAGGGATCTAGCTCTGTTCAATAGTCCCTTTCGCTGTGTTCTTTACCCAAGCAGTGGCTGCAGGAGTCACTCTTAATAAACTCAGTGTCTCACCTACAAAGCCCAGCAGGAAATCCCTCCTCTACAAAGGGGCTTAGGCTCCTTTTTCAGAGAGGATGCACATGGAGAAGAATGCCTCCCCTGAACTCTTTCCCATCCCTTCCCCTGTCCCATCCCTTAGCATCCTTTTTAGCAAACTGCTTTGCTAAAACAATTTAATTAAGCTAAAACAACTTCCAAGGTCCCCAGGTCATTTTTTTCCCCCGTCTTATTTTCATGTGTCTTCCTTTCTCTGCTCTCTATTCAAATACATTTTCTGTAATGGCTGGACATTGACATAGGATGCAAACTCAAAAAAAAGAAAGTATTTTATTTGCATATTTCTAAAATTTCTCCAGCAATATGACAGATTGGAGTAATGGAGGAGTTTATGTTAATTTTTTAATTGACAAATAAAAATTGTATATATTTAGTGTCCAACGTAATTTTTTGAAATATGTATACATTATGGAATGGCTAAATTGACCTAGTTAGCATATGTATTACCTCATGTACTTGTTTTTGTGTGTGTGATGAGAACACTTAAAATCTACTCTTAGTGATTTTTCAAGGATGCAAGAATACAATACATCATTATTAACTACAGTCACTATGTTGTATGAAGATGTCAAATTTACAGGTAGAATATGTCAGAAGGTTATCTGTACTAATTTAAAAGAATTCAGCATAAACACTGTGATATATAATACATATGCATAAATTAACTCTGCTATTCACTCTAGGGGTCATGGATAGCATTTGAAGGAACTTAATCAGGAAACCACCACCCAGAAGTGGTTATGTAAGCATTATAAATATTGTTATAGAAATCTACACCAGAGGGTGTGTCAATTAGCATAAGTGATATAAGAAAGACTTTTTTTTTTTTTGAGACAGAGTCTCACTCTGCTGCCCTGGCTAGAGTGCCCTGGCGTCAGCCTAGCTCACAGCAACCTCAAACTCCTGGGCTCACGTGATCCTCCTGCCTCAGCCTCCCGAGTACCTGGGACTACAGGCATGTGCCACCATGCCCGGCTAATTTTTTCTATATATTTTTAGTTGTCTGGCTAATTTCTTTCTACTTTTAGTAGAGACAGAGTCTCGCTCTTGCTCAGGCTGGTCTTAAACTCCTGAGCTCAAACGATCCTACTGCCTCGGCTTCCCAGAGTGCTAGGATTACAGGAGTGAGCCACCACGCCCGGCCAAGAAAGACATTTTTATTGGCTAAATAGTCTTCTTGCTATGAGGTTGGACAGAAGACTATACTAGGTCCCACCATGCTTGTAAGAGGATAGTATACCTTTGCAGCAAGCTCAGCTGCCTTACACTTTGGAGCAGTGCACCAGGTGCAGAAGTCCATCTGGCCCTGCCTCCTCCTGCTGCCTGGGGGGCTCTGCTGCCTGACCTTGCCAGAAGCCCAACAGAGCTGCTGTTAGAATATCATGGTGTCTGCCTCCTTCTCATGCAAGGTGCTTGTTAGTATCTGAGTGTGGGAACTTGACCAGGATTAAAACAAGATGATTTTAGTACCTGCTTGCAAATGAAGGAGCTCAGGAAATTTCACCCCAAAATATGACTCTTTGGTACAAAGCGTATTTTGAATTACAGGCCCTTCAAGATCAAAAAGCATTGGAAGGGGCTTTCCCTCTGCCTGCATAAACTGAACTGACAGATCAAAAGAACAATTGACTTCCTTTCCCCTCCCTGTTTTCTGGGTATATTGCAGGAAAAGTGATCAAGAATGCAACCAGACTTGGCCTAAATCATTTTAAATTAATACCTGTCTCTCAGGTTAATTTAATTTGCTAAGAGAATTATTTACAAGTCAATGTGTTTCCCCCATCCATTCATCCTCCCTAGCAACCATTTATTGCCCCTACACAGAATCACCTATACTGCTCATTTCCCTCTCCCCTCTAAAAGGCAGGTATAAAAATATGTGGAGCCCATTGGAATATTGAGTAATCACTCTGTTATTCTCCCCATGTGCATGGTTAAAAAAAACCAAACCTCTTTCTCTTATAAATCTTCCTTAATTGTGAGTTGATCTTTCAGCGAACTTAGGGGGAAAGGGCAAGTTTCCCCTCACCTCCACACTAATAAGGTTTGTAAGTTTAGCAAAAACTGGCCTAAGTGTAGCTTTCATCATAATGAACCACCTGGGGCTGAGGAGCTGGTGGGAAGGGATGTAGAATCTCCACCATCCTCTAACCTCAGGTATTTACCAATATTTACCATAGGAACCTGATAATTACTGAATGGTCAAATTGGCTTAAGTTAATTTGCAACCCATACCTTCAACCATATTTTATTTTTATTGTTCTTGATGAACAGAAAAACCAAATAGGTCCTAGTGGATAGTGGAGGATGGCAAGGGGTTCGGATTTTCCCTCCTACATATCTTTTGATATACTTGACGATTCTAACATTCGGGATTTCTTGATGTCTTTCATTTCTCTCGTTCGGGAACATGGTGGACACAAAATGGTGGGACTTGGGCTTTTCTAAAGTAATGGCTGTTTAATAGAGGAGAATTCTCCCAATGGTAAATGAAAGTCAGACCCAAGGAGCCTAGGCCAAAGAATTAAAATATCATTTTCAACTGTGATTTTGGTCATTGGTACCTGCAGCCAGGATGGGGTTACAGAAGGAAGAGAATGAGAAGGACACAAAATGTTCTTCTGGCCAAGACCCCCTGTCCCTGAGTAGCGTGGCTGGGGCATCCTCCTGCAGGAATGGTTTGGGCTGATGAAGGGTTGTTCCCAGAAAATAAGTGATGACCCATCAGGAGAGGTCAGGTTTCTAAGGGATAGATTTGGGATGGCACTTTCAGTTATGGGAGTGAGGAAGGTGGTGTACATGCAGACTGACTTACATACTTTTACTGAGCCAGACAGCTCCAAAACACAAAGAGATGTTATCTCTGACCTTATACTACTAAGGGGTGGGGGCTCCCCCAAAACACTCAGAGTCCAGTGGGGCACATGTCCCCAGCAATTCTATCTTCTGGCCTGGTATGTGTACAGAGGGAGAGGCAGCTACAGGCAGGCTTTGTCTTTCTCTTTTTCACTTTGAAACATTTAGGGGCAGATGAATTGGCATAAAGCAAATATAATTACATGTTAACTTCAAAGATGTAAAACACCACAGATGTTAAATTCCATAACCTGCCATGCAGGAAATTATTCACGTTGACCTAATTTTATTTCTTATCTACCTACCATAGTTTAGAATAAAAACGTTGGTGTTTGATTTTATAATTCAATACTTTTACTGGAAAACATTTTTTTTTTTTTTTTTTGAGACAGAGTCTCACTCTGTTGCCTGGGCTAGAGTGCCATGGCGTCAGCCTGGCTCACAGCAACCTCAAATTCCTGGGCTCAAGCAATCCTTCTGCCTCAGCCTCCCAAGTGGCTGGGACTACAGGCATGCTCCACTGTGCCCGGCTAATTTTTTTCTATATATTTTTAGTTGGCCAATTAATTTCTATTTTTTAGTAGAGATGGGGTCTTGCTCTTGGTCAGGCTGGTTTCAAACTCCTGACCTTCAGTGATCCTCCTGCCTTGGCCTCCCAGACTGCTAGGATTACAGGCATGAGCCACCGCGCCCGGCCTGGAAAACAATTTTTTAAGTGGCAATATACTTCTGAATACAATATGCATTATCCCAATAACATATTTTACAAGTAACTGATAACTACTGATAATGAGTGGCCACTTTGGTAGAGAATTTGAAATCTTTTTAAAAAGCAAAAGTATATAGGCCCATTCATTTTTGTCTTCAGGTAATTTGTCTTTTATTCTTATTATTATTCACGTATCATTATTAATCACAGTTTCTTTAACTTCTTATTTTTTATGCATGGACTCAACTGGTTTGTGTCTAAATTTCTGGGTAGACGCAACATCATTTTCACTATTTCTTTATTTTCTGGTTTATTTTATTTTAGATGCTAGGAAAGACACTGAAGAGTGGAAAGATCAAAGGGATCTTAGTAATCATTCAATCCAACTTCCTACTTTAAAGATGAAGAAACTGGCATCAAGAAAAATGACACAACCTATCTAAGTTTTCACAGCAAATTAGTAGTAAAGATGAATTAGAACCCAAGGTTCTTGCAGCCATGCTCCTTTAAGGTGGCTTGGCATTTCTCATCTGGCTCAGAGTAACAGGTGTGGAAGAAGAAGGAAGTGGGTGGTTAACATCATTTCTCTTTTGAGGAAACAGGAAGAAAATGAGGGTTGTCTTTTAAGACACATCTAGCAAGTGAGGCAGGCACCCTGACGCTGCACCCCACTCTCTGCCCCTTCAGCTCCTGCCACCCTACCTTACCTCTGAACAACAGAAGCACTTTTGTCTGTGCCCTGCGTTCAGGGTGCATTGGCAAGAACACTGGGCTAACGCCCTGAAGTAAGCCATTTCACCTCCCTGCTCCCAGTTTCCTAATTTGTAATGAAGGCTTAAAATTGTCATAGTAGATGTTTCCCAGAGTAGCAGGGACTAGAACTGGCTTCTGCTATTTATACCATATTGCACTCCTACGGCAGCAGCCGCTCTGGTGACAAGAGTGGAAGAAGTTGCTGGGTGTGGAATAAGAAAGTCAATACTTTCCCGCTGGGCCTGGGGCCAGCGGGAGAGGGCTTGCCCCAAGCAGGGACAGTTGCTGCTCGGTCCTGCCAGTTGTCAGTATGAGGAAATCGGGGCCCAGAATAGCCAGACAATCTTTGTTTCCAAGAAAAGCTAGAAGTCCAGACTTTTCTGTTAATTTTTCTGATTTTTTAAAAAGACTGGCCATGAACTCATTAAAAAACAAAAACAAACCCAAAAAAACCTGCTGCTCTTACAAAACAAATCTGAGGGATGATGCAGCCCACTATGTGACTGTCAGTGTGTGATCTTTTCCTAAGTCTTTTAAAAGAGGAGAATTGAAATTTTCATCAGACTGGAAATAGGTAAACAGGACAAAGACTCCCAAATTGCTGCTTGTCCTAGTGTGGCAGGGCCCGGCAACGCCTCCCCGAGGCAAATAGAGACACAGGTTTGCCCTTCTTGATGGACACAGTTTGAATGAAATATTGTTGTCATACCCTTTCCACTGCAACTAAATATAAAAATACAAAAATATTCAACAAGTCACATACTACAGGATGAAAAGAGCCTATTATAATTAGTTGATTAATCATTGTCAGCCTCTTGTTGTGTGCTGATACATCAGTAATGCATGTTGGGAGTATTGATTACATCCCAGCTAGGGCTCCTTTGTGGCCATCACCTGAAGGACACAGTGACCACAGAGGTCCACCTCATGTTACTGCCTTTTGCAAAGTGATGATGGGTGCACAGCCAGGTGTAATTCAAGCACATCTTCCTACAGGCAGTGGGTGGTTACCGGTGCCCTGCTGTAGCTGTATTGCTTTCAGCCTTAATGGGAATCTTTATTGAAACAGAAACCTAATTCCATTTAGGTTAATAATATGCCCACTCAATCTTCCTTTGCAGAACCAGCCTGATCTTTACACTTTCTGAGGGGAAGACGGGCAGTGATTCCTCATTGCAGGTGGATATCTCATCAGATAAAGCAGGGTTAGGAGAGATTTACATTTTTACTCTAAGCCATTTTGGTTGCTTTTTTTTCATAGTGAAAGTGCAGTAACTCTCTGTTATCTCTGTGTGCAGTCGTGCTAAAAATGCAGTGTAGGACCACGGCAGTTGGCATTTGTCTCCCAGATGGCCCAGGCTGAAACTTGGGAGTGGAGTGAGCTTATACCCAAGCTGGTGTTGAACCAGGACTACAGTTACTCATTCCAACTCTGCTCTTTTAATCCAGGCTCCTTGCATGATTAATGGCTATGGAAATAATTTATGGGGCCAAAAGGAGGTTCTGGGAATGTGACAACCTGGATGTCTTTTCCATCCTTCCCACCCCTCACTCCCAAACTTCTTCCTCTCCACACTCAAACAGCTGCTAACTCCTGTGGGTGGCTGGATGCGAATGAGGCCTGCGGCTCTGGTAGGTTCCAAGCAGAGGGAATTGTGAGGTTCCTTGTCCCAGAGGGCTGAGAAAGTGCCTAAAAAGTCGTGTCCAAGGTGAAGAATGGAAGGCAGCAAATCCTGAGGGGAGCTGGGCGGTCAGGGCTAAGGTCAGCACAAGCCTATATGACTGTGCTGAGTTTTCCTATCCCTAAAGAGGCCAAGGACGAGCTGAATGGGAGGCTGAGTATTTGATCCTGAAGCTGGGCCGAGAGAGAAGTCTGGGGGTGGGGCAGGGAGGCTCCCCAAGGTGCCTAGCAGGGTGCTGGCAGCCTGTGGAGACTGAGATTTTGTCACTTTTCAGCACTTGTAGGGCTCCTGCCACTTAGAACACATAAACCACCATACCCTGAGACCTAATGAGCCCATGGAGAAAAATAACATCCCATTTAAAAAGGGCCAGCAGCCAGAGAGAGGATAATCAGTTAGAAAAGCAAAACACATTCCCAACAAAAGAAAGTGGTGGAAGGAGATCTGCATGGGGGAGGGGTGGGGATAGGAGCTTAGATGATAAAACAGGGACTGTTGGTGAGTGAAAGGAGAGGGGGAAACACACACACACACACACACACACACACACACGAGGAGGGGAGGGGAGAGGACAGCAAAATGACTCTAAATCTCTCCCCTTGTTGGACTGAGGAGGAATCAGGAGGAAGCTGAAGCATCTCAGTGGTAAGGATGATAGTATCTGGTTTTCAAATGCTAGTAGTCAAAGTATGTGTTGGAATGGAATCCGGAAGGAACGATTTTTTTTTTCAAACCAGCTACAGTAAGGGAAAGAAAAAAGAAAAAAACACTAAAAATAAATTATAGCAAAAAAGTAAGTTGAAAGAAATAAAATTAAGTAATATATCACAAAATGTGAAAACTGAATTCTTTCTTTAAAAGACAAAGTGTTCTTAAATACTATGATGTGAAATTTTTTAAAAAGATAAACTATTAGATTGGGTTTAAAAAAAACAAACCCAAACCCACCTATATAAGAAACACTACTAAAACTTAATAACAAAAGAAGGGTGAAAATCAAGAAGTAGGCAAATGCAAGTGGAAAGAAAGCAGAAGTAGAAATACTAATATTATGTGTGGTGGAATATTAGAAGAAAAGCACTACAGGGGGGTTTTAATGTAATGATAGTATAAGAGGTACTATTAATAAAGAAAATATAATGATCAAAACATATAGGTACCGAACAACATAGAAGCCAAATCTAAAGCAAAAACAATCAGAAATGCAAGAGCAACCTAACAAAAAAATACAATGATGGTGGGAGACTTCAATATATTCTCGCATGAGTGAATAGGTCTAATAGATAAACAATAATTAAGGACAGAAAGGAATTGATTAATATGATCAATAAAATTGATTTAATGACCATATATAGACATTATATCCTTCAAATAGAGAATATCATTTTTTATTGTGCTCATGAAACACTAAAAAAAATATCTATTCTGTATTTGGCCATAAAGAAAATACATTTTTAAAAAGTGAGATCTAACAGATCACCTGCTCATAATTCAGTGAAATCAGATATAAATAATAAGATGACAAAAGAAATTCCTAATGACATGGAAACTAGGAAATATGCTCCTAGATAACAGGTGGATCAAAGAGGAATTTTAAAGGAAAATTACAAACTATAAAGCAAAGAAAGGAACAAAGCTGTGGGATATAGTGAAAGCTTACTCAAAGGAAAGTTTACAGCTTTACATTATTTTTAAGGAAGAAAGATGAAAAATAAAGGCACTAACTGTATTCATCTTAAGATATTAGAAAAAGAGCAATAACCAAAAGGAAAAGGAAATTAACAAAGATAAAACACGTATCAAGTAAACAAACAAAAATATATAGAAAGGATAAATCAAAATGTGGCTCTTCAAAAAGACTAATAAAATAGATAAATTTCTCAAGGGCCTGCTAAGAAAAAAGACTAAGAGAAGAAAAATATTTAAGTGTTAGAATGAAAATGGAGATATAATTCAAATAAAGATTAACAGAATTATAAGAGAATACTACAAGAAACTTGGGGCAACAAATGTGAAAACCTAATGAAAATGGATGATTTTCTAGCAAAATATAAATTAATAAAATGGATCTAAGAAGACATGAAAAATCTAAACAGATCAATTACCACAGAAGAGATTGGAAATGCAATTAAAAATCTACCATTGAAAACAGAATCAGGCTGGGGTGTGGTGGCTCACCGCCTGTAATCCTAGCAGTCTGGGAAGCCAAGGTGGAAGGATCACTTGAGCTCAGGAGTTTGAGACCAGCCTGAGCAAGTGTGAGACTCAAGACTCTGTCTCTACTAAAAATAGAAAAAATTAGCTGGGCATGGTAGCGTGAGCCTGTAGTCCCAGCTACTTGGGAGGCTAAGGCAGGAAGATTGCTTGAGCCCAGGAGTTTGAGGTTGCTGTGAGTTATGATGGTGCCATGGCACTCTACTCAGGGCAACAAAGTGAGTCTCTGTCTCAAGAAAGAAAAAAAGGAATTGGAACTGTATGACTTTGTAGCCATGTTTTATCTAATCTTTAACACAAATAATTCCATGTTATTTAAATTATTCCAGGCAGTGGAAAAACATGAAAAGACAACCATTTTGTGAGCCAGCAAAACTGTAATACAAAAACCTGACAAAAGCTATTACAAGAATAGAAAATTATAAAGTGATCTTACTTATGAATGGATGCAAATTTCTAAATGAAATACCAGCAATATCTGGTTAAACTTCACATAGTGAACAGAAATATTTACTATCGTTCTCTTCTAAAAGTCTAATAAAATGACAGTAAAATGATCAACTTGAAGAACAAAAGAACAGGAGAAAAGGCAACAGCAACAAAATTTTGAAAGTTTGAAAAGAGATGTACGAGTGGTAACTGACCGAGCAGACTGTAGATAGCCAAAACCCAAGGCAGAAGTGGGTTCCACCCCAGAAATGCTCAGGAACTGGAGGAATCCAGTACCTCTGAAAATGGGGGATCTAAGAGGAGTGGAAAAACAGGGAAATTAATTAAAAATCCACATAAGGAGTACTTAAGGCTCCCAGGTCACCTCCCTTGCCTTTCACAGGATGAGTGGCATTCCACTGTCTCCTGACAGAAGACTGGAGTGACCGGACCAGAGAGATTTGGGACACCAGGCACGCCGAGGCAAGGATACCATACAGAAAATGGGAATTAGGAGGAAGAGTAGTTATGGAAAGGTGGGACCCCTCAGTCTTCTTCTATGCTTTCCCTCCCAGAATGCTAACAGTCATGCTTATCTTTTCCAAATACATTAGAGGTTTTCTCTTTGGGAATCTGACCAGCCTAGGAGGGGAGACCTAAAGATACTGACAGTAGAAGCCCCTAATGAGAGAGGTAATGGTGTAGGGAGGCTCACAGGTTCTAGCCACACCCAGTGAACTCCCAGCAGCAATTTAGTGCACCACTCTTATATATGAGCAGACAACAAAGGATCACCAGGCACCTGAGGAAATCTAACATGAAAAGCAGAGACC
>VBSM01000361.1:58903162-58918353 GCA_008086735.1 Cheirogaleus medius | reverse complement strand
CCCTAAAGTTTCTCTATTTCCTAAAGGAAATTTAATCATAGTTCATTTCATGACTTAGTTGGGAATATTATTTACATAGTCATAATAATGCAAACTCAATATTGATCAACAAAAATTATGCTATAACTACATGGTATGGAGAAGAGTGTGTATCTATGTGTGGTGTTCCTGGGGCGCGTGTGTGTGTATGTGTATGTGGAGTTTGTGTGGGTAAATAAGCTAAATCCCATAACCCAATAGTTGAATTCTCCGTATGGTATCAGAAACTGAAATATCAAGAAATAACTATATGAAGTATGACATTTGGAAATAGAAAAGCAAATACCAAAAGACAGAGATATAAAAATTGTGTTTATCTTCTAGAAAGTGGGAATAGGAGAGTAGGCAGGGTAAGGCAAGGACTACTATTTTGTATTATAAATGTTATGGAACTATTTGACTTTTAAAAACTATTTACCATAAAAATTAAACATTTTAAAACATAACCAATTATACTTTACATACAATCTAACAATGCATTCAAAGAATAGCAGCCTTGACCATGCAGGATTTATTCTAAGAATTACAGTATGAGCCAATATCAGGAAATCTATCAACATAATCTGTTATGTCAGTAAGTTAAATCTTAACAAATGATCATATCAATACCGAAAATATTTTTAATAAATTTAAGCAGACCTCCCTATAAAATTTCTAAGTAAAATAGAAACAGAAGAAAACTTATATTAATAAAATATATAAAATACTACCAACAAACAAGAACAAATATTATTCTAAATAGTAAGAGATTGTTCTTGAGAGGTAGCAGCTCCTGTATCATGAAGGATCTTTTTCTGTGGAGATATTTTGGCTATTTCTTTCCTGTATTTCCAAAAATGTGAAGAACTGCTTGCGCTCGAAGCACTTATTTTAAGATTCCGGGAATCTGCATTTTAAACAGGAGCCAGGGGTAACTCTGTTTTGGGTTAACTTCGTGAATGCCTGCTTAGGCCAACAGAAGTTACCAGAGGGTTCAAACTGAGGAGCAACAAAATCAAATTTCCAAAGACCTCCTCCTTCCTCTTCTGCCCTCAGCCTACCCTTGCCCACGTCATAACAATGGAGGACCAATAGAGCTGTTTTGATAAGTCAACCTCACCATTTCCTATGGAAAAGTTAGGTCACTTGGCCTCTCAATGCTGGAAAAGTTACTGGAAGTGGCCGGGTTCCTGGCGCATTATCACGTCTTATCTGATTCACAGTAAACAGCGAGATAACATCTTCCTGGGACAGGGAAAGGAATAAATGCTGTGTCTTGTCTGGAAATCCAAAGCTGGTCTATCTCAGTTTTGAAAGTTTGTTGTTTTTTTAAAATTCCGTAATAACAAAACTTAAAATAGCTCTTGGGGTAGTCATGTCACAGTGGAAGGGAGGCCTAGCATAACTAGCTCCATTTGGCTTCTGACCCCCAGCGGTAATACCCTTTAGGTTAAAAGCTTCTGCTGAGCTCTGCGCGTAGGCTAGAAGATAGGTGACAACTGTGCCTTTTCCAAAACTAACTCCCAGGAAGATAAGTAAAGTACACACATAGGAATAACGATACTATGTTAAAGATTTGTAGGAACATCCTGACCTTCATCCTCCAAAATTAACTGACCAAGAGCAAAGAAGTTTTACAGCCTCCTCAGACCCTGGCTGATGCCCAGATGTCTGTGGTCCTCGGTTACCTCTGGCAACCCAACCCCTCTTCTCCCCTTCCTTAAGATAAAAAAGAGCTTAAAGTTTGTACTAAGATGGTTCTTTGCGACATTAGTCCGCCATCTTCTCGGTTTGCTGGCTCTCTGAATAAAAGTCGCTTTCCTTGCCCCAAAACCTTGTCTCTTGACTTATTGGCTGTCCTGGGGCAGGTAGGCACGTGGTAGGAAATAAAACTTGGTTACGGTCAGTGCCATTTTTGAAAATGCTAGAGGAAGTAAGCAGAGTAGAGGAAGTCCTCTGGGTGGGTCTCAGAGCCTCGCTGGAGCCATTTTCATTCAGAATTTGGCGACATCAGTCTAGGGAGGCAACTGGGCTATCTCTAGGGATCCTGAGCAGTGACAGTCATAGAGAACCACAGGGCATCTCAGGAAACCTAAAGTAACAGCAACAATAACAAACTGTCCTCTGATAACATGGTTCCATAGGGAGCAAAGGAAACGACTGAGTGACCTAATGAAGCTTTCCCCAGCTCTGGGAGACCTGGAGAACAGAAACTCTAGGCAGTGGTTCCTAAAGTTTAGCATACATCAGAGTCACCCAGGGCTAGCTCCACCAGGGCTTGTGAAAACACTGAGAGCTGAGCCTCAGTCCTGAGTCTCCGATTCTGTAGATCTGGGTGCTGCTTGAGAATTTCCATTTCTATCAAGTTCCCAGGTGATGGTGATTCTGATGCTCCAGGGACCACAATTCGAGTACTTCCCAGTGGTGGGCAAAGGAAATCCTCTCCTCAACATCTTTTTTGTTTGGGCAATGGCCTTATGACTCTTCTGATGGGGAGAAGTTAGGAATGCTGATGGGATGGGTGCTGGGGTCACACTCAGAGGTCAGGGTCATAATAAAACATTACTCCTCTTGGGGCCAAGGAACAGATGGGGGCCTTCTTGGCCAGATAACCATGTACCTGTTTCCATCTATCACACCACAGACGTCTGATGAGTGACTATCATAATTATTGCTACCATTTGTCAAGTGCTATCTATATGCCAGGCACTTCATACATGAGTCTCCACGCAGCCCTGACACTTCCTCCATACTAACCTCGCTGGGCATATTCCCACCCAGCACCTTGGCACCAGCTGGCCCCTTGGCCTATGTAGGAGAGAAATAAATACCTTTCCTTCCCATCTTAGGTTCTTGCCTGAGGTCCCTATGAACAGAAGACAGATTAACAAGAGAAAAGCATAAAAATTTGTTCAATATAAGTTTTAAATGGCATGGGAGCCTTCATAAGGAAATATCTTATGACCTGCTCCAGGGGATAGCCAGAAAAATCCTTTCTAGGTTTTTATGTCCTGCTTCATGTGGGAAGTGGGGAACATGAGAATGAGCTTCCTCCTTCTGCTGTTTTCTTGAATGCCAAGGTGCCATATTTGGGGGGAGGGTGTCCTGAATCCTGTCACTTAAACCTGCTTCTCCCAAACAGCTCTCTCCTACTTTTCTTTAAGGTCTTTGCACAGATATCGTCTTGTCAGACGGGCCTTCCCTGGCCACCCCATCTAGAATCTCCACCCTACCCCCGCCTCGACACTTCCTATCCACCTTCACAGATTCATTTTCTCTCCTGAGCATTTATGACTAACATTCCATATATTTTGCTTGTTTAGTGTATTATCTGTCTCCCTCATTAGCACGTAAGCACAAGGGCGAGGGTTGTGTCTGGTGCGTAGAGTCAGAACTATCTGGTACGGAGTTACTGGCAGTGCTGATTGGTGGAATGAACACAGGGAGCCGTTAGGGAGCCCAGCCTTGCTGGGCAGGGATGTGTAGAATTTGGTGACGTGATGATTAGAGCCCATCCGTTCAAGAAGCAACACAGCTGTCATTATTTTATTGGTTGGAGCTGTTTAAATGTGCAGGAAGAAAACAAGGAGAAATTTCAAAGAAAGAGAAGAAGTGGGAGATGGGGGTGGAGCAGGCTGGGCTTAGAGGAAGCCTGGGCCTCAGTGCTACTTGCTTTGGCCCTGGGGCAGCTGTCCTCGAGTCAGTGGGTATGTCCCTTTGGCTCTTCCTGGGAGCAGAAGACAGCTGCTGAGGTCAGCATGCCCGGTCGGCCCTGCCCAGGCCGGGTGCTGGAGAGCAGGATTCGTTTCTGAAATGACAATGAAGAGTTGGTTGAAAATAGTAGCTTTCAAATGGCCAAACCAGCTAACTCTGGAGGCAACTAAAGCTAGGTTTGCACCCAGAAGTAGCCACTGGCTCAGCAGCGCCGCAGCGTTGAAGATGCAGGGCCAGAAAGAAGGGCTTTGTAGAACTGGCTGCGAGCCAGCAGCCAGACTCCTGAGGCAAAGGGAAGAAGCTAAACCTATGATTTAACTGCATAAACAGGCTCAGTCTGGTTGGAAGCACTGTCTGACAGAGCCCATGCCACGTGGAAAATATTAAATATTTCCTCTCTTGGCACCTCTTTCTAACGAACAGACTGGAGTGTTGGCTATTTTGCAATGATATATAAATCCAGTTCATTAATGAACTCCAGGAAGAGTCCACATGCCCTGGCCAGCATGGCTTATCTCTTATTTGAACATGAAAAAAAAAAAAGAGAGTGCATGAATGGCTGAGTTCCTGGCACTGTGCACACACAGGCAGGTGCTCTGTCATGCTTCGCAGCACCTACGTGGAGAAAGAGGAAAAGGAATACAAAACCATTTAAAAACCAATAAACAGACTTCACCCACAGTGATCAAGTGACCAACCATAGATTCAATTCAAATTAATTCTGCAAACAGCAGTTCTAGAAGTCAACTTAGAGTAGAAAATCTTTCTCTCCAAGTAAAAGCTGAAAAGTGATAGTGATGATGGGGCCTCCAATGTTGACAGTTCTCAAATTGCAGGTCATTTGGCAAACCTTCCTCCCTGTCTCCATCAAGAAATCAGTGAGGACCTGCTGTGGGCTGCTGAGTAAAGACCATATGCTGTAGCAAGCCAATGGGAGTAGATACCAGGCTAAGGGGTCAGTTGAGGGTAGTGGAATTGTGAATAGAGATCAACCCATGTGCCCATCAATACATGAGTGGATCATGTGGTCTATGTATACCATGGAGTATTACTCAGCCATAAAAAAACCAGTGAACTAATTAATACGTTTTGTAACAACCTGGATGGAACTGGAGACCATCCTTTTAAGTGAAGTATCACAAGAATGGAAGAATAAAAACCACATGTACTCACTACTAAATTGAAACTTATAGATCAACACTCACGTGCACATATGGTAGTAAAATTCAACGGATATCAGGCAGGTGGTGGGGAGAGGAGGGGGGATGGGTAAATTCATACCTAACAAGTACAACGCAGACTATATGGGCGATGGGCACACTTATAACTTTGACTCAAACTGTACAAAAGCAATTCATGTAACCAAAACACTTATACCCCTGTAATATTCTGAAATTAAAAATAAAAAATTTAAAAAATAGAGGTCATTAACCCATTCTACTAAGTGAAGTATCTCAAGAATGGAAAAACAAGCACCACATGTACTCACCAGCAAATTGGTATTAACGGATCAACACCTAAGTGGACATATAGGAATAACATTTGTCGGGTGTCGGGTGTCGGGCAGGTGGGAGGGGGGAGGAGGGGATGGGTATATACAAACATAATGAGTGAGATATGCAACGTTTGGGGGATGGTCATGCCTGAGGCTTTGCCTCGAGGGGGGAGGGGGGGCATGGGCAATGTATGTAACCATAATATTTGTACCCCCATAATATGCTGAAATAAAAAAAACTAAATTTAAAAAAAAATAAAAATAAAATAACGGGCTCCAAGGTTAAATATGTTTAGGATGTATCAGGTTAAACAAAGTTAAACCAGTCTCTTGACTGTTTTCTTTTATAGGGTATTGTGTGCTGGGAATCCACAAGAGAAGACTACAGTAGAGAGTATTTTTCAAATATTTGACTTTATAAGCCTTTTTTCAGAGAATTCACA
Organism: Cheirogaleus medius; assembly: GCA_008086735.1. Classification (NCBI taxonomy): domain Eukaryota; kingdom Metazoa; phylum Chordata; class Mammalia; order Primates; family Cheirogaleidae; genus Cheirogaleus; species Cheirogaleus medius. Next base: position 58,912,683 of record VBSM01000361.1, on the reverse strand, counting down.
TTAAAACTGCTCTAAACTCATTTATTCCATCTGCATCCATGTAGCGGAAGAAGTCTGTGGTCTAAGTGTGATTGTTTATAAGCAGATTGGGTTAGATGGGTAGGAAAAGCTTTGGTCACAACTAGATTAGTGAGTTCTTAAAATGGAAATTAAATTTCCTCAAGCCCCTAAGGCTGACTGGCACAAACAGTGACCTTGAGAAGATGCCCCTCCAGACAAGACTCAAGGTGGACCTTTCCTGGATACGGCTCACACTGCAAAGCTTCAAACCAGACCTGCTGTTGGATTCCAGTGCTTTTGTTTGTTTGTATGTTTGTTTTTAAAGAGCTGCTCCTAACCTACCAAACTGATCTGATTAACCTCTACAGGGCTGCAATCTGCAGTTTAAAAACCCCTAAACTCTATCAGAATTTAAACATAGAAAAATTCTCATACCCCTTTCCCCCACAACTCTATACTTATTATTTTATGAGGTATGAGAAGAACAAAGGCAGGTTGGAGAGGGCTTAAGGCCATGTTTTTCCTTCAGGAAAGGTGGTACCTAGTATCTTCTTTGTGTCCCTGGTTTTGGAAAAGAATAGGGAGAACTGTGGTTAAAACTGTTAACACTTTGCTTTCAAATTTTAAATGTGATTTCATATTCTAATCTTATTCTGTTAACAATTCACATCGATTCTCTGTTAGTTCTAATTGAGATCACAGGTGAACTCCCAGATAATAGGATTGCCACGGCTTTGGTCTGTAATATATTGGGAGGCTCCCAGCTGTAGGGGAAAAGAAATATTTTTCTTTTCCATGTTACGTTCATGGCTGAGGTATCTAAAACAAAAGACAGATTAACAAGAGAAAAGCATACTAAGTTTTATATACAGGATTCTTAAGAAATGAAGACCCAAAGAAATGAGAAAACCTGTGTATTTTTATGCTAAGTTTGATGAAGTGGACAGTGTGAAGCGTGATTGAACAAATGGGGTGTGATCTAATGGCAGCACCCAGGGGGAACTTAGCAAAGCCCATTTGTTCAGGTTCTTCTCTGTGTCCCTGTCTCCAGAGATAAAGATGTTCTTTTCTTCCAGGTACTGGCGGGGGTGGGGGGGTGGGGGGATGGGGGGAGGGTGAGAGTGATCTCTCCAATGAAGTTTCCATGATCTGTTTCAGGGAGAAGGAGGAGGAAGGGGAAGGTGAGAGTGACTGTCCTCCTTCTGCTGTTTTCTCAAATGCCAAGGTGCCCCCTTTGGGGCCAGTGTGTCCAGAACTGCATCACAGTTAATCACAACATAGGCAGGCTCTTTCCTTTGCCTCACAATTAGTGTTGCAATGTTAGCTCCTTGACACTGAGCCTGGGCTCAGCTTCTGAGGGAGAGCAGCGCCCCTAGACTCAGGACCTCCTGTGGTCACCTGCTACATTGAGAAAGATTAATGGCTTTTTTAAAAAAAATTCTCTTAATACCTTTGTAGCCTATCAGAAGGGCCTGAGCCTAAAGGCCCTGGCCCCAACCCTGGGGTGTGGTTTACAAGTCAGCCAGCGCCTCCTTGGTACTTGGTACCCTCTGGTGTACCAAGGGCACTTCCAATCTTCCAGTGATTCTTTTTTTTGTTTGTTTTTTTTTCAACTAGCAATTGAATGTGATATTTTGCAGAGCACTGTGGCTTTTCAAGCTTTATTTCAAGGGGTCTAGAAAATATTTGTGTTTTCAGTTTTCTTTTTCCACTCTCTTCCTTCTCTTTCTTGATTCATTTGATTTTCTTCTGAGCATTTTGGCTATAAAATTCCCCTTTATTGTTCCTTGGTGTGATATCTAAACTATCAAATGCAATCTTGTTTGGGATTAAAAGAAAAATATAAGTGCAGGTAATGGGGCTTGCGGACCAGCGGGAGAGAAGAGGGGTAATGGTGGAGGGACCGTGTCTAGTGAGAAAGGCAAATGATATAATTTCAAGACTGGAAAAAAGTGGATTTTACCGTCCTAAATCAACTTAACTGTTCTAATGATTATTGTTCCCCTGGTGTTTATAAAAACATATGAAATGAAAGGAGACAGACTCATACAGACTTAAAGGGTTTTCAGAAACCATTAAACCCACAAAGTCTGTTTTGGTTTTGCCCGACGTTATGATTCCTGACCTATCGATTTCACTGTCTGCAGAAAAGGGGCGGCAGAGCTCTGTAGTCAAGGCTGGCTCTGGACACTGCATCTGTGTCCCCGGCTCTGCCACCGATTCTCCAGGTGACCCAGGGCAAGTCACCTCACCTTGCCAAGCCTCAGTTTCCTCCTTTTTAAATGCGGGCTATTCACAGTTGTATGTACTTAGGGTATTGTCAGGATTTAATGGAGTAATATGTGGAAATGTCTGTCCTATGGTGAATGCACAGGACATTTTGTTTTGAAACTGTGCATGAATAGAGTCACTGCTAGTCAAAGAAGATTCAGTCATTGGCAGGGAGTTCCGTGAAAGCCGTGTGAGAGAGGAAACCGGCACGGGAGTCTCTGTAAGCCTTTGGCTCCTCCTGCCAAACGCAGCAGATTTTAGCTGGGAGTGATTTGCCCCCTGGGGGACATTTTCAATGTCTGGAGACATTTTAGGTTGTCATAGTAGTGTGTGTGGGGAGGGGGAGGCTGCTACTGGCATCTAATGGGTAGAGGCTAGGGATGCTGCCTAATGTCCCATAACACACAGGACAGTCCCTGCAACAAAGAATTATCTGGCCCCAAATGCCAATCATGCAGAGCTTAAAAACAACTGACCTAGCTCAGTCCCTCTAACATCTTAGGTCCAGAGTTAATTAATACTTTCCTTTAAGGCTAAAAAAGATTGTAAATGGAGTCTCGAGAGAATAAAAGAGAAATCCCAATTCCCTATGGGTCAAACCCCATTGACAAACGGGAGTTGGGAAGAGTTAGGAAATGCAGATTTTAGACTGGGAGTTAAGGCTAAAGACAGAACCCCGGGATGTAACCACGTCCTGTCCCAGGCTTTCAATGTTGAGGTGAATGGAAGGGGTCCAGAGGCCCCCCCAGGGAGAATGAAGCCAGTGAGAGTGTAGGCTCACTCTACAGGGTTTAGTTTGGTGAGGAGAGAAAATTTTGATGTTAATCTGGATTAGATATGCTGACTTTAAGGGGAATATCTTGACTAATGATTCCTTAGGCCCATTTAAAAGTATAAGTCAGGGTGGATCCCTTTGGGAAGGCTTGTTTTGATTCAAACAAATATATTCATACTAAGTTGTGTGTGATTGTCCTAGATTTGCCCAAATCAGATCCAAGGACTTTTTGGATTTCTGTTGACAGCAGCCCCAAAGAGGGGCCTGTATCTTTATGCTGGACACCCTCCTACCTTCAATTTGAGATCAAACCATCTTCCCTTGTCTTCTCAGAAGCAGCAGTTATATGCCTCTCAGTTAAATAGACAATGGACTGTTGTGCGTTTAGGAGATGGGAACCTATGCACTTCACAGTCGGCTCCTTGTTTTTGTCTAGTAGAGGGAAGGCCAGGCAGCAATGGAACCTCTAGGGTACAGGTGGGAAGGGCCCGCACCCCTTCGCTCCACAGCCTTTTTGGCATTTGCCCAGGTTGCCTAAGGACCAATCCTAGGGCTAGTGCAAGGGAGGTTGAAGGACGGCATGCTTACCTGGAAAAGCAGAGTAGAAAACCCTTTCAAGATGGCACGTGGCTGTCCCATGTCAAACTTGGAAGCTCAAGGTGCCACTTGAACTACCATTAGGTCTTATTCCTGTTTATGAAATTTTTTTTCAAATTTAAATTTCTTTTGGAGCTTGTCCAATTGTATAACGTCTCCAATGGCAATTTAAAGTTGAAAACATTTCAAAAGGGTACAAAAATTGAGTAGGCTTCCTGGTTTGGGGGATGGGGTGATCGCAGTACTAGGAATGCACTGGCCTTGCCGCGTCACGAGCAGAAGGCAGGTGTGTCAGAATATCCACAGGAAGTGAATAAAGACTACCCTATTGTCCCATTTGAATGCGATGCCACTGTTAGGAGTGCCAACAAATTTGATTATATGGTCACCTTTGTTGTAAGAATGGAAGTTCACATCATGTTCATAAAGTTGGGGTAAGTGGGTTCAGTAAAATATTTTAAAGCTAGACTGCTCCACAGAGCACTGAAACTTTTGATCCTGGAAAGAAATACCTTCAAGCAAATGATTTTATGATAAGCATTATATTTTTATGATAAGCATTATATTTTGAAGAGCTCCCTAACTGACCATGATGTTATAATGACCTCTATCTTCAAAACACTTAGCCCTAGAGAGGCTCTAATGGAACCTAGAGATCTGTATGGGCAGAAAGAAATCTCCTTGGCACCTACATGAGTGGGAAAGGCAGCAGGGAATAACACATAGTGGCGGAAAGTGCACCAGACCAGCAATCCGAAGACCTGGCCAGCTTCTCATTTGCTGAGCATGTGATCTCAGATAGTCTCCAAACCTCTAAGTTCAGTCCCTTCAGTGAAATGAGGACGGATGGTGGCATCTGCTCTGTGTACCCCACTGGGCTGTGCACATTTGAGAAAGCTTCACGAATCATTGACTGAACAACCAGTGTCTTACTGTTCTTGTCAAAAGGTAATGAGAGTCGGAATCAAATTGTATCTTATTAAGGAAATATGTTTATAACCAGATTACTTCCTGGGAACTTCATGTTTCCTGGCATGGTCTTTCATTTCTCTTCTAATATAAAATCTGTCAGGAAAAACCTACGTTTTACTGAGTACAGAATTGCATAGCCAGTAAATATATTTTATTAATAAAACGTCTCATTTTATAGCTATCTCCTCTGGTCATCTAGATGTGATTTATTTTTATTTTTATTTTTTTAATTTTTTTTAGACAGAGTCTCACTCTGTTGCCCCAGCTAGAGTGCCGTGGCATCAGCCTAGCTCACAGCAACCTCAAACTCCTGGGCTCAAGCGATCCTCCTGCCTCAGCCTCCCGAGTAGCTGGGGACTACAGGCATGCATGACCATGTCTGGCTAATTTTTTCTATATATTTTTAGTTTGCCAATTAATTTCTTTCTATTTTTTTAGTAGAGACGGGGTCTTGCTCTTGCTGAGGCTGGTTTCGAACTCCTGACCTTGAGCAATACACCGCCTCTGCCTCCCAGAGTGCTAGGATTACAGGTGTGAGCCACTGCGCCCAGCCATCTAGATGTGATCTTTTGGAGAAGGTACTAGCCTGAGATCTTTTTTATTACAAGGGACAGAAACCCATCCAAGTGAGTATAAATGAGAGAGAGCTTGTTATAAAAACAGAAACAAATAAAATAAAAAACCACAGCTTATCTCACATGCATCCCAATCAACATAGAGCCACTAATCAATCATGCAAATCTTACCGCAAACCCACAAACCACAGAAGCAGCCCGGTCGATGCTGCTATTGGACCTTACTGGTCCAATACTCATCACCAATATACTACGGTTTCTGTGTCTCTTCATTTAGTCTCTTTCCTTCTTCCTTCTTCTTGCCTGGAATGTAGATGCAATGTTGTTCTCTCCACTTCAACTTCCTTTTAATAACTTAAAGCTCAGAGTGTATGTCACCAAAGCAATAGACTGACAAGCACATTTAGAAGTATACTTATACAGAATCACCTTTGGAAAAGCTGCTTAACCTCTATTGCCTCAGTTTCCTCCTCTGTAAAATAGAGATAATATTATTCCCAACCATAGTGCCTGATCCATGATGCTCAGCTTAGCCATTGTCATTATTAATTTTAGGGAGAGGTTAATTTATGAAATTGACCAAAAGCAGGCATAGGACTGTGTCATCCAAACTCTATATCAAGTTCTAAAATAAGATGAACTGCATTGAGTTTGTCAGGTAAGTTTCCAGAGAAGGTGACTTGACCTTGATCTTGAAGGAAGTGATATTTTGGTTTTCAATGGCTATATAGCAAACAAGCCCAAAACTTAGTGGCTTAAAACAGCACTAATTATTTGTTTACTCACAATTCCGCAATTTGGGCAGAGCTTGGCAGGAATGGCTCATATCTGCTCTATGTAGCATCTACTGGTTGGACCATCCAAGATAGCCTCTTTACTTCCACGCCTGGCATATCAGGTGGTGGCTGACCAGGCATCTCTCTTTCTGTGTGGCCTCTCCAAACAGCTAGCTTGGGGTTCCTATCATCACGATGGTCTCAGGGTGGTCTCAGACTTCTTACAATGTGGCCAACTTCCCCAAAATACAAAAGCAGAAGCTTTCTGACCCTCTTAATACCTAGGCTCGAAAGTTCCAGGACATCATTTCCACCACCTTGTATCAGTCAAAGCAGTCACAGGGCCAGCCCAGCTTCAAGAGGAGAAGACTGCACAAGAGCATAGCAGGAGGTGCAGCTCACTGGGGACACCCATGAAAGAGACTGTGAGGTTAACACAGAAGCTTAGCTGCAGCAGATGGCAAATACAAAAAGTAAAACAAATAAAACAAACCAGGGTCAACCAAGATGAGTGTGAGAATTATGAGAAGATACTGGCCTGGCTGTTGTTTTGAAGGATAGGAGCAGAATCTGGGGTGTATTTGGATCTAAGATAGTTCTATTAATATTATATCCCCTATATTGTGAGATTCAAATGTTCGAATTAGGGAGCCATAGAAAACCCCCTACATGTCCCTGGAAGCCATTGTCTTTTGGGAATTTGAATAATCTCTTCCTTCAACTCTGGGTCAAATCCATTTGTTCAACTCATATCAGGCTTTTAAGTTGGGGTTCTCACCGGCAGACACCAACAGCGACAAAGACTCTGAGTCGGGCTCTAATAGTTCATTTCCATGGTGGCTCTTTTCATCTCTCACCACTGGGATTTTTCCTCTCTATTTTTCCCTCTATTTCTCTGTTTCCTGAAGCAATAAAACCCTTGATTTTGTATGGGCTGATTATTTTCCATAGAGATAGATGTAAAAATTTTCCCAAATAAACAGCTTTGGGTTTGGTTGTCCCGGGTGTTGTCTGGGGAGCGGCTCTCTGCCCCACGGCGGGGGGTGGCTGGGGAGGGTTGCGGGTGAGTGGCATGGCATTCAGGGTGGTTGCTTAGCTGGGGCTTGCGATTTGTGCCCCAGTACTTCTGTCTCCTGCCTCCTAGAGTTACTTCTCTTCCCTAGAGGGAGCCCCATAACAGCCAGGCGTGCCCACCATAGAAGAGGCATCACGGTTGTGTGTTAATTAACCAAGAGGACACGGTCCAACCTCACATCTCATTGTCAGAAACTGCTTTACAGAGGAAGAAATGCCAGAAGCCCAGCTTTTGTGCTGAGCTGTGGCCTGCCCTGAGGTTGCAGCTGAGAGAAGGTCAAGGCCATTCATCAAGGCAGCCTCTTCCCTGGCCTGTCTCCCAGTCTGCAGTTGTCTCTGCCTCCTGAAGGAACCCCTCGGCACTGCACTCCTGCCACTTAGCTCTGCAGAGATTCAATCCCCTTTCCCTCTTTCCTCATTCTAATCGCCAAACCTCTTTATGGTGCCTTCAGAATGTGAGGTATTTTTTTAAATGTACACGATTTTGTTTTAAAGTAGCATTAGTCTCAGGGGTCATTAATTAGGACATCACGTGTAACTAGAGCATTAACTCATTTGTCACTAAATCCTCAGTGCCTGGTGTAGACGATGGCACGGAGTAGGAGAGCAATTCATAGTCGTTGGATGATGCAGGAATATCACCATGCAAGGAATCACACCCCTGCTTGGTATTTTATATTTTGTTCCCTAAGTTTGTCCCTTAGGACTCTTCTCCCATCACAGACTGTATCAAGGGAAAACAAGAGATGAGTTTCTTAGAAACAGCTTCTGTCAACAGTTTCCCTCCCTCCTGCCACCTCCTCTGCCAAAAGTGGTGAGGCTGTAAACAGCTTTTATCAGAAAACTGGCACTTGGAAAATATAAAACCAATTAGGGAGCTGTGAAATGACTCCGGAGAGCATTATTAGAGAGCTAGAAGGGAGAATACACACATACCAGACAAGAACCTTTAAGATGTAACCTTTTGGAAGACAGGGTTGATTGCAAATAGTCAAGCTTTAAGTTTAATCATTCCGTAGTTACTGAACTTCTTTAGAAACATTTTTTTGTGCTTTGTAAGGTTGCTGGATCGAGGAGATTTATCAAGGGGAAAGTCAAGATAGTTCGTCAGGGAAACGTTTTGTGTGATGTTCTTTTGCTTTGTGTATCAATTTGCTAGAGCTGCTGTAACACAGTACCAAAGACTGAGTGGCTTAAACAACAGAAATGTATTTTCTCACCTCTCTGGAGGTTGGAAGTCCAAGGTTGAGGTGCCAGCAGGGTTGGATTCTTCTGAGCCTTCTCCGAGGGCTACAGACGGCCACCCTCCTGCTGCCTCTTTGCCCGTGTACCCCTGGTGTCTCTCCCTCTTCTTATAAAACCACCAGTCAGGGCTGGGTGCAGTGGCTCCCGCCTGTAATCCTAGCACTATGGGAGGCCAAGGTGGGAAGATCACTTAAGCCAAGAGTTTGAGACCAGCCTGAGCAAAAGCAAGACCTCGTCTCTACAAAAAATAGAAAAATTGGCCAGTTGTAGTGGCACATGCCTACAGTCCTAGCTACTCAGGAGGCTGAGGCAGGAGATTGCCCGAACCCAGGAGTTTGAGGTTGCAGTGAGCTGTGCTAATGCACTATAGCCTGGGTCTCAAAAACAAAAAAAACAAACAAAATCCCCCACACCAGTCATATTGGATTAGGGCCCACTCATATGACCTCATTTAAGCTAATTACCTCTTTATAGACCCTCTGATATATGAATTTTGGAGAGACACAATTCAGTCCATAACATCTTGTTTGCTTGTGCTGGGGGAAAAATAGCATTCTTTCTCCCCTGCACCCATTCTTTCTGCCAGTTCCTAGGAGGACTGTTGAGACAGGAATGGGCTGTAAACAAGTGAAGGGATTGTACAGAGAGCTCCAAGAATTAGCTTTCCTTTTTCTGTTTGTCAGAAGGAAAAAAATCAAATTTCAGAGTCATTTGACAAAGGGTGGGAGGGGGCAAGAAAACAGTTACTGAATAATTAATAATTTTTTCAGAAGTCCTGTAGGTTTACCACTGAGGAAATCCCGTGGGAGGTCATATTACAGTATTTTCATTTGAGTGTAGGACAAAGAATGGGCTGGCTAGCTATAGTTTCTCCCCGAACGTAGGGATGCATAATATTTCTAGTCTTTTGTCTCGAGGGGTGTCTTGTGTAGCATTAGAAGCTAAAGCCATTGACAAGGGAAAGGCTAGAGCAAGTTGTCATGTGATGCTGTCAACTTGCTAGGTCAAAACTTGCTGCTACAACAGCCCAGCTGCCCGGCAGTTCCCTCCCAGGATGAACTCCAGCAGAAACCCTTTATTGACCTGCAGAAACCAGAAAGGTTTTGCTTTTCAAAGGAAAGAGATCATGTCAGGACCTCTGGGATGAAAGCCCAGATTATTTTCAAAGGACAGGAAATAATGCTATTTTTTTTTATTATTATTATTTAGTTTTCATTTTCTTTCTTTTTTTTTTTT
>VBSM01000361.1:58882481-58903062 GCA_008086735.1 Cheirogaleus medius | reverse complement strand
CCTCAGCCTCCCAGAGTGCTAGGATTACAGGCGTGAGCCACCACTCCTGGCCTTAGTTGCTTTCTTTATAAGCATGGAAAATGACTTCAGGGAGAAATGATCTGGTATGTTTTTACCATTGCTTTTATGTCAAGAACTACTTAAATACTTTAGTTTCAGGATCATTTTATCTATAATAAACAGTCTGACTGAGGCTACTTAATAATTTTCAAATAATAACAAATGGATTTATTGAGACAATTGAAGTGATTATTTAATATTGAATATATAATTTGATCAAGTTTTACTTATTGAGGTATTTCTATTGTGATTTTGAGAACCATAGAGGTTTTTCGTGGAAAAGGATATACCCAGAAATGTTTAGGGATTATGTACATGATTTTGAACCAAAGACTTAGCTTTTAAAAGGGCAGTTTTGATAAAATGTTAATATTAAAAAATCCTATTGACTAAAAATAATGAAAAGATTGAATTAAAGTTAGAAAAATATCTTAGAGAATAAATTTATAAACTTCTTTAAAGCTTCATTTTAACCTATATTTCACACATTTGATTCCACAAAAACTTGCCATGCTTACCTTGCGGAGGTATGCAAAAGTGATTCTTATTACCACAGTGATTGATGATTGATTCTTTTTCTTAGTTTACCTTTCTTCCTTTATAGGGAATGTATTAATTTCCCAAAGTCCATTGGAAAAGTAACAATGATAAAACTACATGTTCTAAAAGCTGTTTTCTAGTCCAGAGCAATTTCTAATTAGACATTGTAAAACAGTTTTGATTCCATTTAAATAAGAGGGTTTATTAGTTTGTCATGGACTTCATGCAAGTGTTATACTTTTAAATGAGATGCCGGAATAACAGACTAAAACACATAATACACCCAGCGCATGCTTACGTTGGCATACGGAGCTTTTAGAGATGAGGGTTCATCCTTGTGGAGGAACTGGAGTCTCTGAATATAAACTAGACAGTCCCCTTTCTGTATTCTTAGATGTAGTTATTTGCAAACCTCTTTACTGCTGGCTTGCTGGGCTCCTGTCTTAAGATTCAGAGTAAATGCTGTGAGTCCTGTGTAATCTAGCTTCAGTGTAAGCAAACTCCACTGCCCAGAATAACCAATGAGAAATGTTAGTAACTCTTAGGAAAGCATGGTAAGTTTAAACAATAAGTTATGGAGGAGCAGGAAGCATTGCCCAGTGACCTTCCCCAAAATTCTGGTCAACTCCTATGAAGATTAAAAAGTATTTTTACATTTCAACTGAAATGTAGGTATTGTTGTTTATAGTTTTATATATGCATTTTTTACTTTTTATAAAAAACACTGCTTACCTTTAGAACAACTGTATGCAATATTACATAAGACACGAAGTCTATTTCTAGCTGATTCTACATGCACTCTGTCTTGCCCTTTGGTTAACACATTCTTCCTAACACTAAACATTTGTCTATGCCAACATTTGAGACAGAAATTAAAATATTTTCAACAAATATAAATTCAAATGCCACCATATGAGTCCTGGTTGAATATTCCAATTAGACAATTATGTTTACTATCATTCCCTCTGGAAATAACTCTTAAATAATAGTAAAGGATTGAAAGAGGCACTGTGATTTTAAAAATCACAGAAACAAAGAGAATAGAAGAAAAATGAGTTAATATAAAAAAACTGGAAGCTGGAAGTGTTTGCGCTAAATGGTTTAGGGCAAGATTTTTCAACTTTGGTACTGCTGACGTTTTGGGCCATATAATTTTTTGCCGTAGATGGCTGTTCTGTGCCATTGTAGGACATTTAGTAGCATCCCTGGCCTCTACCCACTAATGCCAATAGCGCCCCCTCTCCAGTTGTGACAACCAAAAACATCTCCAATTATTGCCAAATGTACCCTGGAGGTAAAATTGCCCCTGATTGAGAACCATTGATTTACAGAATAAGAAAAATCTAAAAATTTATCCCTAGGGGAAGTCCAGAGGCAGGTTTATTCTGGCTAAAGAATTCCCATAAAGCTCTGGAGCTAGAGACACTAGTCAGAAAACAGGATTGGGAAAAAATGTGTATAAGAGGTAGATTATAGGGGGGCATGGGCAATATACATAACCGTAATATTGGTACCCCCATAATATGCTGAAATAAAAAACAAAAGAGGTAGATTAGATCCTCTATACCCCTCTGCTAGAGATTCATTCTTTAAAAAGGTTGAATCTTGGGGACTCTAGGCTTGAAGACACCAGGTACCATTGAGGGTGAAGTTCCATATTGAATGTGACTATTACGTGATAATGTAATAAACAAGTGGAATCCTGGCCCTTTGCACAACTCAGCTCTAATATTTTCCAGATGAGAGTCTAGAGGATTCTTCTGATAAAAACTGACCAGGTCACAAAAGGAAAAAAGATCTACTGTTAATTACTCAAATTTAGTAAATTGACCTGGCCTTATCACCCTAGATACCTGAAGTCAAATCTTCCATCAATGACCCTCCCTCTCTTCTCCACCATGCCTTCTCAGTATAGGTTTTTCACTCACATGCAAATGGACAGCCAAGGAGGGCCAAGCATTTGAAGAAGGCCTCCAGTGTGAAAGAGAAAAAAGAAATAAGAAGGAAGGAACTTCAAGAAAACAGAAATATTGTGGGGAACAGATGAAAACTTCAAAAACATTCCAAGTGAAGCTTCTCTTCCCAGATCTTGGTTTTTAAAGATCATTCTCCACTGAGGTGGGGGCAGGGAAACATCCTCTTGTGCCAGAAAATAAAGAAATGTTCAAACAATGATGAGGCCATGAAAAAGAACATAGAATACAGCTTGAATGGATGTCCCCTCGCCAAACTGAGGACACTTTGACCACGGAAATAACGCGTATAGGATTGTAACCCTTGATTAATATAGAAATCCATGAGTCCATCATGATATAAATAAATAAGGAAAAGGGAAAGCGCTTCCTTTCAGTAGACTGTCAGCTAATGAGTGTAGAAGGAACAATGGAAACAGATAAGCACCATTTGGTAGACCACTTCCTGGTAGCTGACACAGACACAGTCATCAATGAGTGCTGAGACTGGTGCGTGGAGATTTGCTGAAGAATATTTCTGCACAAAATACTAATCAAATGCAAAGGCAGAAGTGGTGACTTTATAGTGGAGAAAACTGGCAGACACTAAACAGAAGTGATCAATGTTAGTATCACCAGTAGTGGGTTGGGTTGACCTCGTATGCCTGATGTGATGCACTAAGAGCACAGTACCCTTTTTGTGGTCTTCCTTCCAAGAATCTGTGGCTCTATTCTGGTGATGCGGAAACATTGGACACACAAGTTCATCCTACAAAATAAAATTCCTGTACTCTTAAGACATGAGAGAGAATGAAAGGCTGCAGAAGTGTCTTAGACTGACATATAAATGCGATGTATGCTTTCAAATGGGATTCCTAGACCTCAAAAGAAAAAGAGCCATTGGGGGAACCTGTGGCCTTAGGGCCACATGTGTCCTTCTGGATCCTTGAATGTGGCCTTTTGACTGAATCCAGATTTTGTAGAACAAATCCTTTTAATACAGAGATATGTTCTGTGAAGTTTGTATTCAGTCTAGGGGCTGCTCTTGGGGATCTAGAGGGACATGCATGGCCTTGAGGCCACAGATTCTCCACCCCTGGTAGACAATTGGTGAAATTTAAATGGGGTCTAGCAAAGGTACCACATCTGGCACAGCAGCTGAAATCAGGGCTACTTCTTGGTCTACTGTTTCCCTTCAAATTCTGTGTTTTTGTTTGTTTGTTTCTTTGTATGTTTGCAGGGGACACACTAGGGAATTAAGTGGAGATAGCATGGGGTCCACCACCCCTGCATTCTGCAAGCATTTAAGGCTTGCACTAATTTCTGCCAGACCTTCTGTGATGTAATATTGTTTTTGATTTACTATCTTGGCTGTGTGTGTGTTTGTGTGTGTGTGGGGGTGCCAGTTTCAGAGCTTTTCACTCGGCCATATTCACTCTGTTAGCTCTTAACCCCACAGGCCAAGGAAGCAGTGTGGGCTTGTGTCAATCGCCAGGAATGTTTATTCCAGGTATACATTCGGAGACCAGGAAATTACTATGGATGGGTCTACAGACCCGCTGATTCACTGTAAGCCACACCTGGGCCATAACTCCATTTATGACCAGGCCCCTCATATATCCCCACCACAACCAACTACATATATATTTTTTAACAAGGGGCCCAGCACAAAGTGAAAATGCAGGACCCCTTATTAAAAAATTATTAAGAATTTCAAGAGGGTAACTGCAGAGCATTAAACTAATAATTAAACCACACTTAGAACCTTCTAAATGTGAAGTCTTACGTGACTACACAAGTCACACATCCACAAAGCTGGCCCTGGCACCCGCTCTAACAGGATCGCATGGTGATGGTTCAGGTCTCTGGATATTACTGTCAACCCGGACTCTCTGCCCAGCAGTCCTCAGAATGTTTGGCTATTCTGCTCTCCCAGTGTGGAGCGGCCCAGGTTAATGGCCTGTGAGCCCTTTGAGGAAGAACTGGGAAATCATCACCATGAATACTTGTGCCTTCCTGGGCACCCAGCCTCTCTGTCAAGTGATGAGTCCTGGCACCCAAAACTGTCAGGGTTCTAGAAACTGGGCAAGGCATCCTGACTTTTCATTGCAACGACTGTCCTTACCCTCCATCCTTGATTTCTTTTGTTTGCACAGACTAAGTAGTACCCTTTTTGGCCACTCCTGTGTTTTTTCCCAAGAACACCAATTCATCAGCCATCTCCATAACCCTCTGTGGGTCAGGCCCTTGGCTGCCAACCCACGCCACCACTCATTACAGTAATTGCAGCCACCTGGCTTCTGATGGCTAAGTACTTCCACCTGGCTCTGTGTGTGTGTGTGTGTGTGTGTGTGTGTCTGTCTGTGCACACGCACACACGGTGGCAAGAGCTGCCCTGTCATCCTCATTGCTATCAGTGAGCCCAGTTCTGTAGATAGAACAGCATCCCTGGTCTATGGAGAAGAGCTACCACCGAGTTCTAAGAGATGTCGGTGCCTTCTCACCAGCACGTTCCTTACTGCTTTGGTGCATCATGTAGTCTCAGGCCACCGCACCCACCCCGGGAGCACAGTCATCTGTGCCTTACACGGCACATCCACTCTTCTCTGATCCCACAACCACGCTCACTTCTCTGAGCCTCGTAATCCATCTGTCAAGGCAATGCTGGCATTTTAACTTCGCTTAGTGTGGACCATTGCTTTTACCTGGCTTCTTGGAGACAACCTAAGAGTATGTCTGCACCGTCTCCTGGGGCCTTGCCAGAGTGTTGAATCCTGTATTCCAGGACAGTGGTCTCAGTAAACACCTTCTTATTCAAAGGAATGCATTGCCTGCCTTGATCCAACACCTTCAGAAATCCTGTCCCCTGTGTTCTCTCCTGGCCCTGCCAGTACCTGCTGGCCAGTCCTGTAGCCCTGTCTGTGTCTATCTAGTCCCTTTCCTCCCCCGCTGAGTTATGTGGTGACTTCAGCCTAGTGATTGTCCTAGTGGCCAGGATGGGAGGTTGGGGCAGATCTGAGAGGGGCACATGTTTTGTAGGGGAGCAACCTCTGCATTGTCTTCAAAACGACGGAGTAGTAGCCCATACTAGGCAGGGGATGGACCAGTGCTGCAAGTGCCTCTACCCAGATGCCACATCCTACCATCAGCCTTCTATTCTTTGCCAACGAGGGCCCTGACCCTGGCATAGCAAACCTGCCTAGTTCGAGAGATGAACCTTTTTTGAAACTACCTTCATGAGAAGTTCTGAGCCTTGTCCCCAGCTTTCTCTGCACCCCTGCTGCAGGAGAAAAGAGGTTCATTATATGCTACCAAGGAGGCCTTCTGGTTTTCACACTTAGCTTTGGAAAGTCCATTAATCACTTTTAGTCTTTTGTTATCTTTTCCCAAAGCATCAGTTGAGCATAGTGTTATTACTACTACTATTTCTGCCCTTTTAGCTTCCATTTCCTCCACATTGCTCAGATGCCTGGTGCATCAGGTAGTATGTTTGCTGCCACCAGGGGAAGTTTCAACGGCTGCACTGTTGTCTTGTGCTATCTGTGCTCCCTCTGCAACCAGCAACGGGGTTCTCAGTGCCAACCAGGTGGCATGTGATCCAGCTCCCAAACCCATCTTAGCATTGCTTTCTCAGACCATTTCTGGCACCAAACTGTCACAGGCTGTGTTCCTCTGCAGGCAGACTCGGAGACAGGGACCAGCAGGCAGGGGGCTGATTAGGGCGTACTCTTAGAATCAATACCTATGGGAGGGAAGTAAAAGTGAGGACAGAGACTGGGCAGAGGGACAATTTGGTTGTAACAAGGACCTTAGTGGACTGCATAGGGAGCTCTATGGCTGTGCTAGCCCTTCAAAATTGTCCCAAGCTGCAGCCAGGGTTCTCCCCCTAACAATACCCTACCACTGGTGTTGAAGCTGCTCTGAGAAGGAGTCTTAACTATGGATGAGGCAACTCTGAAGGTGAAGTAACTCCGAAGCAGGCCTATGGTGGAGAGCTGTCTGCCAGCAGCACTCCCAACAGCTGGGGAATAAATCCATATTCTAGAGGGATCTGGATGACTCATCACAGCATCCACTGCATCATACTTGGTAGTAATTTAAACCCTGAATTTTAAACCCCAATCAAAAATTATGCTATAATTGGGAGAAGAAATGTGTGTTTGTGTGTATGGGGTTGAGGGATATAAAAAAGAAAATCTTCTTCTTATATAATAGGAAGCCAAGAGATTAGATCTAAAATTTTGTTCAAAAAAATTTAAAAATATATGAAATAGGCTGTACAAATGGACTGGTGTAATTTACCCAGGTATTTCTGTCTTCCCTTATTAAGGACACTGCTTTGTCTACCCACAAGGAAAATGTTATATTTCTAAAAAATTATTTTCCAATATTTTTTAATGATAAAGAAAGGTATTTTGCATGTAGTTTTTACATTTTCATTTTCCTGGACTAGAAGCTAAACCATCAATTCAGTGTTGGACATCTGGCAACCCTAGTGTCAGTGAAGACAAAAGGAATTGAACAAATCTGATTTATTTAGGAGGGACTGATTGCCTCTTTCTTCATAAGGAATAACAGCCAACTTAAAATTTTTTTGACAGCTTTCAAATTGCTTTCACATCTTCAGTTCTCACTAAAAATCTCCAGTGTCAATGGGGCAGATGTCATTATTCCCATTTGATGGATGAGGAAACTGAGGCTTAGAGGGGCTATGTTTTGCCTATGAAATCTGTATATAAATACTGGACATTAAATTCAATTATCATGGATTTCCTTTATGTTTCAACTGGTTGTCTTGAATTTTAAAACAACTGCTGATAAAAAAATAAATTATTTAAATGTTAAATTGTGTTGCATGGCAGATATTTTTCCACTCAGGGGTTTCTAGGGTAGTCTTTGACAGATAATAAGGTTGTTCTAGAATAATTTCTTCAGGTTTCAAGAACATCGTGTTCTTGAATACCAAGAAAAAACTCACTCTGCCTTTTAAAAGATCTAAATTGTATGAGCTGTCAAACAGCAAAGAGCAGAATTAGATAATTCCATTCCTATTGGCAAATGACATATAATCTGTGTTGGAAACTGTTGGGTGTAAGTTTCACAACTAAAGCAAGACAGAAGGGTTTGGGCAGGTGGACGAGGCTCCCAAGGCTTGGCAGAATCTTAATAGTGGCAGTCACATATATAGTGCCGTATATACTCAAGTACCGGGGAGAGGGCTGGGGAAGCCCTTAGTTTCATTCACTCTGTCAAGCACTCTTCTAATAAGAATTTGCTAAGCTCATTCAGAACTTCATGATTTAGTCCATTTATATTTTTACATTGTGGAATGACTGCAGACCACTTTGGTCCTTCACTTTTGCTGTAAAATAAAGTACAGCAGGTCCTCAGGTTATAGACGTTCCTGAGAACCTCTTTATGCAATTCTGATGCCTAATGAACAGTGTATATACGGTAATAATAATAACAATACTATAATGGCACATATGTAGTAATAATAATACAGTGTAATACTGTAATACTAGTAATAATACTACCCCTGTGCTAATTCAAACCAACAACATAAAAATAATCTCATACAAAAAGTTTTGACAGAAGATAGAAAAAATGTCAAAAAAGAATATTAAAGGTTAACACTCACCTAATGTTGCATCGACACTAAGCTAATAGGAATGTTATTCTTATTTTGATCTTCTAACCAAATAAATAAGAACCTTTCCCTTTCAATAATTAATCCACTACACTGCTTAGTAATAATTGATGTTTTCATTGGTGCACTGCCTTTCACATGTTCCGTTATTCTCATTTTATCCTTTATAATTGTTCTGATAGTCATGCAACAGAATCCTAATGCTTTCTCAATGAATGATGGTATCTGGCCTTTTTTCTAATGCTTAGCTATTTCTACTTTCATTTCCATTGTAATCACCTTTCTCTTCACTGCAGGCTCACCTGAACTCACAGTGGACTTTAGCTTTGGAGGCATGGTCATAAGGGTGAACACAGACTCACAAAATGAAATAAAAAAGTTAAGGCAAAAGTGATGGTATGCATAGGCAATCATATAAACAATGAGACTAGCAGCTTGCATAAAGATGCTGCACCAATGAACCACTTATGCCATGTGGGTTTGTTTACATTCGAGGAAGAAAGTAGTTCTCAAATTATTAATTTAATTATTTAATTATAAATTAGCCTTATGGGGGGACTTGGGAGCCCATTTGTAAGTAGGGAACGCCGTTAAGTCCGGTTGTCGGTAACCCAAAGACTGCCTGTACTTGTTTGTGTTTGCTTGCTCTTTGAAGAAGATTCTATAAATAATGTAACGTCAGAGCAAGTACTTACTAAGTGCATTAATATCAGGTCCCCATCATTGCTAAACACTTATTTAGTAGATTACCAAATTCTAACCTTCATTGGTGCCCATACACTTTCTGCAGCTCTCAAGTAAGAAATTAAAATAAATTTGGGGCAGTTAGAAATAAGGTAGGAAGATATAATATTTTTATAAATTTCAGGCCTTGGTTTTTATAATAAATTATTTGACTTGCTTTAAAAATAGTGTACATATATATATATATAGTTCATTTTCGATAGTACAAAAGAATCACCAGTGAAAACCAAGTCTCCTTCTCTGCTTGTCCCAGAGATACCTAGTTTTCTTCTTCAGAGGAAACTAATTTCTTGTGTTCCCCTTTCCAGAGATACTTTCTACATGCACAAACCTATACATAGATCCTACACAAATGGCAGCTTACAATGTATACTCTTCTACAATACATATCAGAACATAATAAAGCTACAATTTTTCTTTCCCAATGGGCAATCATTGGGAAAATAGAATGGATATACCATACTATGTTTAATCATTAAAGGGCATTTAGGTGGTGTCCAATCTTTTGCTTTCAGATGCAATGTTGCAATATAGTTTTCTCTTATGTTTAAATCTTTGCTACATTGGAATTTATTTTGGAGTAAGAGGTGAAGTAGGGATACACATTTATTTTTTTCTAGATGGCTACCAAGTTATCCTAGCATGATTTATGGAATAATTCATCTTTTACTACTGCTTCAAAAGGCCTCCTGTATAAGAAAATATTTTGTGTTTGAATAAATTTCTGGAGTTTCTGTTTGGTTTCACATATACTTGCCTATGCAGACATTTTAATTATTATAATCTTATCATGTGTTTTAATATCTGATAGGGCTGTTTCCCCTTGTTATTAATCCTTTTCAGAATTTCTCTAGCTTTTATTTCTTTCATATGGCCTGTGGAAAATAGTTCCTGATTGTCTATTTCCCCCCAAGTTTCAAGTGACTATTGAGAACTTGATATGTGGCTAATATCACTAATGAACCAAATTTTACATTTTAATTAATTTAAATAGCTACATGAGGCTAGAGGCTACTGTGTTAGTGCAGTTCTAACATATTCTTGTTTGCATATATTTAGCTCATTAAAATATGAAATGTCCAATCTCAAATCAAAAGTGCAGTTTATTGCATCTCAAACAAGAAGCAGTACAACTAATCAAAGTATGCACCTAAACTATTGACACAGTTTTACCGTCTTAATGGTAGCTTGTGTATGCCAGCAGCGAAGAAGCCTGGAGAGTGAGTGGCAATGAAATCACAAAAGGTGTTTTTCACAGTTACTGGGAATTGAATATTTTTCCTTGCAAGTGGTCCAAAGCCTGGAAGAAGTGGTAGCCAGTTGGTGCAGGGTCTGGTGAATACAGTGGATGACAGAGAATTTTCAAGTCCAGCTTCTGTAGTTTGAGCAGTGTTGTTTTTTGTGACATATGGTCTTGCAAGAGGATTGGCCTGTCTCTATTGACCAATCTCAGCTGCTTAATTGCAGCAAGCATCCTCATCATTTTGTCTAGTTGGTTGCAGTAGACATCCGCTGTAATTGACTGACCAGGTTTCAAGCTGTAGTGGATAATACCAGCGCTGGACCACCAAACAGACACCATTAGTTTTGTTTTTGTTTTTTTTTGATGAATATTCAGTTTTGGACGGTGTTTTGGCACTTCATCTTTATCCAACCATTGTGCCTAATGCTTGTGATTGTCAAAGAGAACCCGTTTTTCATCACACATAACAATAGGGTGTAGAAATGATTCGCCTTTATGTCGTGACAGCAAAAAAAGACAAGCTTCGAGATGATTTCTCTTCTGAAGCTTGTTTACTTCATGCAGAACCCATCTATCCAGCTTCTTTACTTTGCCCATTTGTTTCAAATGGTCCAATATTGTTGGAATAGTAACGTCAAACCTTGCTGCTAATTCACACGTAGGTCGAGATGGATTCGCTTCTGCTACAGCTTTCAGCTCATCATTATCCACTTTGGTCTCTGGTTGCCCACATGGCTCATTTTCAAGATTAAAATCACCAGAACAAAACTTCTCAAACCATCGATGTACTGTGTGTTCATCAGCCACATTCTTTCCAAATACTTTGTTGATATTTCAAGCTGTCTGTGCTGCATTGGTTCCACCACGGAAGTCATATTCGAAAATAACACAAATTTTTTACTTATCCATGGTTTCATAAAAATTACTCTAAAAAATATGAAAGACAATCAAAAGCCAAAATGGGCATTTGAAAGACTGAGGATGTACCTTCACAATAAAAATAAAACAAGAAGTGTCAAAGTGAAATGTCAGAGATAACAACTGTCAAATTTAGTACGTAAGGAAATCTGCATTTCATACTTAATAACCCTAATAGGTTATTGATTTTGGAACATTAATTTTGTACCCAGATCCTTACTCAAGTCTTCTATTATTTGTAATAATTTTAAATTGATTCTCTTGGTTTTTCCATGTATGCAATTATATAATCAGAAGTGATCATTTAACTTCTCTCTTCTCTTCTCAATTAATATAACTTCTATTTATTTCTGTCTTTTAGTTTTACAGAAACAGTGGTGTGTTGACAACTTCATGATATAAATTAATTCATTCAACAAACATTAACTGTCTTCTAAATGTTAGGTCTTAGAAAATACAAAATAATTAAGACATTCACTGCTTTCAAAATTTTGTAGTGAGGTGAAAAGGACTATGTCATAGAAAAGTGTAATAGAAAAGTGAGGCCAATTTGCCAAGGTCTCAATGTTCAACCCATTATAAGATATGCAAAGGTTTTTGCAGGGAGGCATTGGCATGAGAGCCTTCAGTGGTGTGTGTGTGTCAGATGAAAGGTGGAAGAGGAGATATGGATTTTGGACAAAGACAATAGCAACTGATCTATATGTAAATATTTTAGCATTATATTTCTTTTTGACTTATTCAAAATGTTTACTCCTTTAAGCAGAATGTCTAGTAAAGACATGTACTTTTTAAAAAAATTAAAAAAAAATGTTTACTCTTTAGCTATGGTATAGGCATTTGATCAAATATTTATATGACATATTGATCAGGCATATTTTGAAACTATATTTGTCGTTGGAAACTGAAGGTTTTCATAAAAATAGTACATGATAAAAATAAAAATAAAAGTGATATTTTCGATTAATGTTTAAGTCATCTGACTATAACAGTGGCAGTGCAATTTAAAAGTTGATTGACTAATTTCAAAGTTAATTTTACAGTAGCCTTAAATGTTTTGCTAGTAATTATTTCATACTGGCAATTTATTTTGCCTTAAAACATACGATCCTTTCCTGGTAAAAGTGCTCTCACACCAGGAGGTTTTGTTCTATACAGAGCCAAAAGGATAAACTTTTATTTCCTTTGATATGCTTAGCTAAATTGTTTCTTCTAGAAATGTTGAAATCTAATTAATCACTATCTAACCAAAAAAACCCCAAAACAAAAAAACTAAAACAAAAATAAGTATATACTGAAACTCTTTGTTGGTGCTAATTCTTTCTTTCTCTAATATCATCTGGGTCATGATTATAAAGGCTTCAGCATTACAAAAGCTCTAATTCAAGACAGCAACTTGCCAAATGATCAATTTATCAAATTATATATACACCTACTTTAAAAATATCAATTTCTTATAAAATTTATGCCAATTTGCTGAGGCCTCAATGTTCAGTGTATTTGGGAAATGGGCATGCCATGAATGTCAAGGATTTTGTAAATGTCCATGAAATAGAAGCACAAAAGGCCGTGGAATGGATTGAAAATAGTAAACATCTATCAAATTTGGTGAATTAATCTCACATTTCTTTATAGTGATCTTTCCAGGCTGTGTTGAAAGTTTTGTCCCTTACTGAAAACTGTGTTTTTTCCTCTATAAATTGATATCTACTCATTGTAACTTACTAAATGTTTCTTTTACTTTTTATGGAAATGTTAATTTCCCAGGCTTTTCACGTTTTGGATGCTGAAGCACTTCTGGAATGCTCAACTTCTATATATAAATGGGGGGGCTTACCCTAAAATGTAGTTGAAGTTGTTATGCATATAAGATGAGCAAGTGAGGATGCAAATGTGAAATCCCTTCCAGGACCACTTAAATCATGCTGTCCCCGAAACCCTCTACCTCCCATTCAGGAACGCATACCAGCTAATGAAGAGAAGTAGGAAGGATAGTGACTGGTGTATTGCTCAAGATATGACATGTGTTTCAGTAACATTCTACCTCAAATGTCAGCAGCTTAAAACAACAAAAGTTAGACAAAAATTTTATTTCTTACTCGTTCTACCCATCCATTGGTTGACAGAAGAGTTCTGCAAAACTTAGTCACTCAGTGACTTGGGCTGATAGAGCAGCTACCATTTTGAACATTGCTGGAGGGAAAAGAAAAGACGGCACCCACTCAGCAAACTCCAGCCCGGACATATGACACTTCTACTCACAATGGATTGGCTGGAACCAAGCACAAGAACCCACCTAACCACAAGAGGGTCTGAAAGTGGAGAGAACTAGAAATATTCGACAAACGAAACTAATGATTACTATGGCTGTATTGAAAATGTGTTGAAAGAGCACTTTTGGCAAGAGCAGTGATGACTTCAGCAGAAATGGAAACAATGTGAACAAGGCTGGATCACAGTGTTGGCTATTCTATGATATTCACATTTCTTCTCCTTAAAACTCTTTTTCAATTTAATTCAATTCAATAAACATTAATAAATGCTTTATACAGCAAGATGCCTGGCTTTACAAAGGTGGGACAATAGCAAAACTGTAGGTATCACTGTTTCTTTTGAATATTATACTCAGGTTACTTTGAGATCACCGTAAAGAAAAACCAACAAATCTTTGACAATGGCCCCAAAGCAGACCTAAGTATATATAAGCATTTAGACTATAATAATAGTGTGGACAGGTACTGTGTTAATTTCTATTTTTAAAAAAGTTAGATTCCTTCCTCATATCATTTATTAACAATTACTACAAGATACATTTGACATATGACATCAAAGGCAAAAACCACAAAAGCACAAATAGATAAATCGGACTTCATTAAAATGAAAAACGTTACTGCTTCTAAGAAAACCAAAGAAAGTGAAAAGACAACTCATAGAATGGGAGAAAATAACTGTAAATCATATATCTGATACAGGACTTATATCCAAAATATATACATTTTTAAAGACCTCAATCTCGACAATAAAAAGACAAATAGCCCAATTTAAAAATGAGCAAAGGATTTAAATACAAATTTCTCCAAAGAATATACATAAATGGCCAGTAAGCACATGAAAAATATATGCAACATCATTAGTCATTAGATAAATACAAGTCAAAACCACAATGAGATACCACTTTACACTCACCGGAATGGCAATAATGAAAAAGACAGTCAGCAAAAAGTGTTGGCAAGGATGTGAAGCAGCTGGAACCCTCGTACATTGCTGGTGGGAATGTAAAGTGGTGCAGCCACTTTGGAAAACAGTTTGGCAGTTCCTCAAAAAATTATATAGAGTTACCATATGACCCAGTGTCTTGGCCTGTTTTCTGTGGCTATTACTGAATACTGCAGACTGAATAATTTATAAAGAAATTTATTTCTTACAGTTCTAGAGGCTGTGAAGTTCAAGATCAAATGGTCACATCTGGTGAGGGCCTTTCTGTCAGTGGGGACTCTCTATAGAGTCCTGAGGTGGCACAGGGAATCACGTGGTAAGAAGGCCAAACTGGCTTTTATAACAGACCCACTCTCATAATAACTAACCCACTCCCTTGATAATCCATTAACCCACGAATGGATGAATCCATTCAGGAGGGCAGAACTCTCATGATTTGATTATTCCCAATGTCCCGCCTGTCAACACTGCTGCATTGGGGACCAAGTTTCTTATATGAACTTTTGGGAGACACATTCAAACCATAGCATACAGCAATCCCCCAACTAGGTATATATCCCAGCAAAATGAAAACACATTCACAGAAATACTTGTGCATGAAGGTTCATTATTCATTATGACACAAAAGCGGGAACCCAAATGTCCATCAACTGATGATGAATAAACAAAATGTGATATATCTACATATTGGAATATTACTCAGCCATTAAAAGCAAGAGATATTTATATGTGCTACCACATGGATAGACCTTGAAAACATTATGCTAAGTGAAGGAAGCCAAACACAAAAGGTCACATAAACTGTATGATTCCATTTGTATGAAATGTCCAGAATAGGCAAATTCATAGAGACAAGTGAATTAATGGTTGTCAGAGGCTGGGAGGAGAGTGGAATGGGGAGTAACTGTTAATGGGCACAGAGTTTCTTTGTGAGACAATGAAAAAGTTCTGGAATCTAGTGGTGATGACTGCACAACTGTAGGAATTGTAACACCAATTTTATTAATAAAATACATATACTCATAAAAGGATGTACATATAGTTAAAAATAATAAGCAGGAGGCTAATAGAATGGGATTGTTTCTGTACCCAGAGCTCTTAGGTAAGCACACAGGAACTTAACCTGGAAACATTTCTTGTAACTTACTTGGTTAAAAATATAAAATTTGCATATAATTTAAAAAGAAAGCTCTTTTTACAAGCTTGTCTATAGAATCATTCTGGTAGGGAATATTATAGGCAGGCCATATTATAATGAGAGTATCCTTGGTTTTTTTAAGTCTTTGAATTCCAGCCTCACTTCCTTTTAGTTTGTATGTTAATGACTTGAAACCAGTTTTGGATAATTTAGATGCATACATCCCTATCACAGAAAACAAAGATATGACTTAAATTCTTGACTATACTCATCTATTTATAGCTACAAATTATTGAGTGCTTATTCTGTCAGACACCAAGCTAGGTGCTTTTAGTACATCATTTAAATTTAATCCTACCAACAACCCCATGGAGTAGATATTATCCCTATTTTACAGATCAGAATACTGAAACTCAGAAAAGTTACACAGCTCGTAAATGTCAATAGGATTCAATCCCAGGTTTGTCTGACTTTTAAATCTGGTGGCCTTACCCTACTAGGAAACCTACTGGGAAATTTCCCACTATATCACACACCATTCAGCCTTAAGTATCTGTATAGATACCTTGACAAGCACTTTTCAAATCTCACTCCTGGTTTTCTTCTTCCCCACTTTTACTATCATTTCACCAATTTCCTCAACTATTTACTTTTATATCATTATAATAACATATTTTTAATAAACTGCCTAAAATCCTTTTGGATTTATATTCCATTGAGGTATAAAGAAAGATAAAAAAGCCCTCTGAAATCCTGTAATTACTTTTACTTAATGTTGGCTGTTTTTTTTATGTTATTTGCCTTTATTAAATTCTCAGGTTTATGTTCTAGTGTACACACTGCTTAAGTTATGAAATAACTGAGGAAAGCCTCTTTTAAACTACCTCTGGTGCTTCTAAACACAATGAATAAATTTTACCCTAGGCGTGCACAGAAAATGCACATTTCACCTTGGATAACCAGATGTTTGAAGGAAGAGAGGGGGATTAAAAATGAAAGTTCATAATCAAAGCAGTTTTTAAAATCCATGATTTTGCTTCCCTGCTTTGAATGAGACAGAGTGTGACACACAGCTTGCTGAATCCCAAGGTCTACCTATTGGTACCCTGTAACTGTAGCTCTTTTCACTGTCCTTTAGATTCTGTTTAAAATCCTAAAGGTACTTGTTTACATTAGAAGGTGCAGTTTTATTTCCTAATAGGAATGACCACTTTTTTGTCATTTTTCCAAGCTACTCTTCTGTACAATGCTGTCTTTTTAGATGGGCCACATTCGTTGTCATGACAGAGGACCTAGTGTCAGCCATTCAAAGGGAACATTCTGCCTCCTTGGTTTCAAGTAATTTTTTTGGTAATCGTTAAGTGTGGGCCAACACGGAACACTGGTTTTCCCACTCGCTGCTTTGGCTCTGCGTGTGGTGTCAGGGTGCCAAGTTTTGTGATGGCATCGCATTTTTTCACTCTGGCTTGTTTTTGTTGTTGATTCTAACTGTTGCTTTGGCTTTTGTTTGGTTGGTTTGGTCTTGCTAGGGCTTATCAAGGAACTCATCTTACACTTGTAGCCACCTTCACCTTTCAGAAGCGCTCTGGTCTAGCAGTTCTGCTGCTAATAGTTTCAGGGTTTAACTAGCTGAGACACAAAAACCATTTGTCACTCAAATTCCCAGACAGTGACTTGGCAAAATGAGATCTACTAGATTTAGGGTAAAGACTAAGGGGAAAGAAAAACAAACTAGGTATGAGTTCACGCTAGCTGGGTATTACGATGTGAGAACAGTAAGTATTTGACTTTTCTATTTCCAGATTCAAACTGTTAGTGCAGCTCAAGTGGAGAGACAGGAACGAGAGAGTAAATATTCTTTGAAAAAATTTTCATTTCAAATTATACATATATAAAAAATGACCAGGGCAAAGAATTATATACTTGTGCTTTATATCATATTAGCTCCTTCAACTAAAATGGTTTCCTCTTGTTATAAAATAACGTAATTCTCTCTCTTATGAATTTCTTCCTCTTTCAGGGATTCAGAGTTAAATTTATGAGAATACTATTGAGCCTAGCACATAAAACTTTTATGTAAAGTTTATCAGATTATTTGGGAATAGGAGGATCCCAGCGAGGAGAGAAAACTATTAATGAAAAGTAATAGGCAGGTTAAATCCTAGAGTAAAAACATCCCAGGGGTTCTGCAGATGGTTCTGCCTCTTAGTATTTTTTTCCTCCTACACTTCTTATTTAGAAAAGGTTTTTTCTTACTAAACAAAGTGAATTTAGTAAATAATAGTTCAGCTTTCTAATCTTTTTTATTAACAATATACAAGTGCCAAATTAGAACACCTGATCAACATGAGGTGACAACAGTGTTCCAGTAAAGAGAAAGCAAGCCAATAATAAAGTCTTATGGTGAGTAAATGTATGATTTCCATTAGATTTTGTCAAATATATTATACAGATCTCCCTTAAAGTCTCTCTGGGATCAAGGAGCCCAAATAAAGAACACTTGCAGACAGTCAAGAGGATAAGGAAACCATAAGAAATAGAGAATCTGGGGTCAGGGAGGACCCTGCCATGGGCCTCCTCCTTTAGCATCATTGACAAATTATCTGCAAGTTTTTCAGATTGTGTTACTTTGCATTTTTAACGCTTCTCACTAAAACCATACTCTACCAAGTGTCCATTCCAGTATGGTCTGTTAGTTTACAACAAATGTTTCTATGGCATCAATGAGCTCATTTGTGACCGGTAAACAAGAGAATTAACTCAGTGTAACACAGAATTGTTCTGGCTTATAGGCATGGGTTCTGGAATAACAGAAATAAAATTTTAACTCTAAGGAGTAAAGAAAAAAAGTTCTCAGTCATTTCAGCTCTATTTTTAGAGAAATAAAAGGAGTGCGTGCACCTGGGGCTCCTCCCCAGAGCAGCATACCCAGGTTTTGCATGATTCTGCCCCAGAAAGGTTGCACTTCCTCCCATGCTCAGAGTTCCTCTTCCACCTGCTTTGCTCAACACACAGAAGCCAACATTCCTATTTGATTGTTTCTGTGCATTTTTAATATCCCCTGAGGCAGCCTTCACCACAAGATGAGGTGCCTGCCTGGGCTATCCAGGTTATCTCTGGAGGTGCAATTATTGTTTCTGTTAGTGCTTTAGTTACAAAGATGTGCAAGTTTTGAGTTTATCCCTGATCTTATTTTTATTGTAAGCTCTTGTTCTTTTTAATTAACATTTTTGCAGAATGCATTGGTTTTCAGGAATATGTATCTTGTGTTATAATAGAAATCCTGTACAAACACTTAGTGGATGCTCAATAAATGCCTATAGATTATTTATAATTATCACAAGAATTTAAAAAAATGATTCCAATGAAAGACTGTATTGAGAATGAACCTAATTACAAGAATTGAGCAAGATCATTTGACTCTCTAGAGAACAGAATTTCTAAACGTCATTTTAATTTGCATGATACATTTATCTCTATTGTTTTAGAGAAACAGAAGCTAACTTTTCATTTTCAAGGACTGATGAACAATCATCCACGAGTTCTTGAAGTTGAGTAACAGGAAACTGTACTTGTTTTTCAAACCACTTGGCAATTGTAAGAAGCTGCTGGTCACAAAATGCACGCCCAATAAACTGCAGTCCTATTGGCAGCCCTTGGTTTGAGAGTGCTACAGGGATACTCACTGCTGGCAATCCTGTGGAAAGGAAAGAAACCCATTAGTTGATTCATTCTCCGTCCTAAAAGCAGAGACTTCTTCCACTTTTCAGTGCTAGTAAGTACTTAAGACAGAATAAAGTTTAAAAAACAACAACAAATATTATAATGCTTACATGCTTTTGTACCATACTTTGTTCCCTTAACAATATATCTTGGAAATCACTGTATCAGTTCACAGAAACCTTCTTCATTCCTTTTTTATAGCTGTATAGTAACTACTCCATTGCATGGTTTTACCATAATTTATTAAACCAGTCTTCTATGGTTGAGCATTTAGGTTGTTGTCAATATTTAGCTATTTCTTAAAATGTCCCAGTGAATTACCTTGTGTACATGTTTTCTGGTGTTCTTGAATGTTTCTTAGATGAAGAGGGATTGCTTCATCATAAGTATATACGTAATTAGATATTGCCAGATTTCCCTCCAAAGAAGTTGTACTATTTTGAATTCCCACCAGCAAAATGAATGCTTTATTTTCTTATAGCCTTGCCAACAGAGTGTGTTGTTGAGCTTTTGAATTTTTGCCAATCCATTAGATGAGAAATTAGCTCAGGGTAGTTTTAATTCCAGATTTGGGGCAGAGAAAGTACAAAAACCCAGAACATCTTGTTATGCCATAAAATAAAGAAGTTTTCAATAATTAATGGCAACAATCTTAAAGGATACATACAACTTGAAGGGGCAACTATTGGCCAAATTTGGGAACAATTTGAGCATCAAAAACAATAATGACAGTAATTGCTTATAATACACTGAATTAAGAAAAAGGAAAGCTCTTTAGAGAAACTGTTAGCTAATATATGCAGAAGGAATTAGAGAATTAGAGAAGACAGAATTTTGTAATTCTTTAAGTAATTAATAATTAGTTCAGGAGAGCATCATCAATGGATGGTAAAATAATTGAGTTCAAGATTATTGAGAAATAGGCTATATACATGGTCTTAAAATATCACCCTGTAAATTGCTTATAAATGATAAAAGGAAAAAAATACCCTTATAAGGAAAACATCTGGCAGTTATCTCCTTAAACAAGTGGTCAACTTAGTTTCCAAAAGAGGAACAAATTGAATTTAACTGTTTCCTGATGTGAAGAGTATGTAGTGTTGTAGTGTTTCTGCCAAACATGTTTCCCTCATCCAATCATGAGGAAACAATCTGACAAATCCAGATTATGGATGGGACATTCTACAGGACAAGTGTACTGGGCTCTTCAAAAAAGTCAATGTCATTTAAAAGAAAATTTTTAAAAGGTGGGGAATTTCTTATCAGAAACTATGCAGAACAGAAGAAAGTAGCACAACATTTTTTAAGTGCTAAAGACAAGAAAACCAGAATCCTATATCCAACAAAATTGCTTTTCAAAATGAAAGGGAAATCAAGATATTCTCAGGCCGGGCACA
>VBSM01000361.1:58870818-58882326 GCA_008086735.1 Cheirogaleus medius | reverse complement strand
CTGCAGTCCCAGCTACTTGGGAGACGGAAGCAGGAGGATCACTTGAGCCGAGGAATTTGAGGTTGCAGTGAGCTATATGATGCTACTGCACTCTATTCGGGGTAACAGAGCGAGACTCTGTCACACACACACACACACAAAAATATTCTCAGAAGGAAAGCTAAGCGAATTTGTGGCCAGCAGACCTTCCCTAAAAGAATGGCTAAAGAAATTTCTCCAAACAGAAAAGAGGTGATAAGAGAGGAAGGAAGAAGGAACAGAGTAAACAAAAGTATAGGTAACTAAAATAGACTTTCCTTTTCCTCTTGAGTTTTGTACATTATTTTAATTTAACTTTATTTTCTACACTATGTATGATGATTGAAACAAAAATTGTAACACAGCCTGATGTAGTTCTAAGAAAGACTAAGAGAGGTGGGGTGACTGTTCTAGATTTTAAAAAGATATCACAAACAGATGTCATATATTAGGGGAAAAAACAATTTATAAAAGACATTTCTGGTACAATTAAGAAAATTTGACTACGGACTATATTTGGATTATTACCAATTGAATGTTAGTTTTCTTAGGCATAATAATGAAATTGTGGTTATGTGGGAGAATTTATTCTTAGAAGATTTGTGATAAAGTGTTTAGACCCTAAAGTGTTATAACGTCTGAAACTTTCTTTCAAATGATTCAGCTATAAACAAAGTGTGTGTGTGTGTGTGTGTATAGAAAGAGAAAAAGAGAAGGAGAAACAAATAAGGCAAAATGATAAAAAGAATGAATCCAGGTGAAGGCACATTAGTATTCATCATACTACTTTTTTAGCTCTTCTGTAGGTTCAAAAGTTTCCAAAATAAAAGTTAAAAAAAAAAAACCTTAAAAGTATTGGTTCAGAAAACATGTGTATGTGGTGTGTGGTGAGAGTATGCACACGTGTCCACGTGTACATGCACACATACACACACTCCTTCCTAAACATTCCAAAAGGACAGGCTATTGCTTTTAGGGAACAATCTAGCTAGAACTTAAGTTGAAGACAAGGCTACCTGCCTAAGAATTTGAACAAAACCAAAATGTTGTTGAGGTATCCTTACCTGCCATATTTACAGCCTGTGTGAAAATATCATCCTGGGCACTTCGTGTTCTGTTGTCTTCTTTGATAAACTCCAAGTAGGGTACTGCCTCACTCAAGGTGGTGGGAGTTAGCAAGACATCTACTCCAGAGTTAAAAACATTCACAAAGTCATTAGCAATGAGGCGTCTCACTTTCTGGGCTTTGATGAAATAATTCTCATAGTTTCTATGGGGAAAAAATGGATGACATTTTAAGGACATTTTTCATTTTTCCTTGAATTAATTCTCTTGCATTAGGCTTGATAAAGAATCACTGAATTCTTCAGCAGGCATCACTAAGACTTCTAACAACGCATAAAATGAATTCTGGTCAACTGTATTGTTATACTAGTTTGTATATCTAGAATCTAATCAATCAGAATTCACTATTAGATGCAATTCTACACATATAATCACAAAAAATTAATTCCAGGGATATCACTAACCCAGAACAATCATTTTCAGGTGAGGAAAATAAAGTGCATAGCAATTAAATGACTTTCTAAAGGTTACAAAGATAGACAGTGGTACAGTAGGTTAGAATTTTCTGTTATAATGCCTTACTTCATCTTTAATAACTAATTATTATAAGGACTCTCAGGTTTTGCAAAATTCTAACATGCCATTTGAATTAGACACTAGGAAACACTCCTAGAAAACAGGTTCCAAAAACAGAAGCTGGGGAAAGTATGCAGTGTTTGAATTTTGTATTTTATGGATAGGCATAGCCCAGGAGTGGAAATGTGAAGTTCAAGAAAGAATGTTTATTTTACCAAAAAGATTAAGGAAAAAGCCAGACACAGTAGTGACCATAAATCAATGATCTAAAGAAAGGGAAAAAGAAAAGTTTTTAGATCCTTCTGAAGCTGTTAAGAAAGATTAGAAAAAAGAACTAATTGTTCTAAACCTCAATTTCCTCAACTGTAAAAATGGATATAACAACTCCAGTTCTAATGAGGGCCAAATAAAATAAGATAAAAATGTAAAATCTTTTTTTTACTGTAAAAGAATACTATAGAAATATCAGATATCCTTACTATCATTTGACTACAGAGAGATAAATGCATGCATCATATATAATTTGTGGAACAACAATAACAGTTGGTAGTTTAAATACTACATTAACGGCATTCTCAAAACCTAAATTTTATAAAAGAACAAATACTTGTTTTCTATTAAATTTCTTTCTACTATATGGTTCAAAAGCAGAACTTCTGCTTCCATCCATTATGGATAATAGGGATGGTATTTACCCTATGCTGTGGTTTGAATGTTTGTTCCCTCCAAGATTCATGTTGAAATTTAAGTGCCATTGTAATACTATTAAGAAGAGGGATCCTTAAGAGGTGATTAGGCTATGATGGCTACACCCTCATCAGTGGGATCGGTGTTATTATAAAAGGGCCAGTTTGTCTCTCTCTTGTCCCTCTGCTTTCCACCATGGGATGATGCAGAAGAAGGCCCTCACCAGATGCTGGTCCCTCACTCTTGGACTTCCCAGCTTTCTGAACTATGAGCCGATAAATTTCTGTTCATTATAAATTACCCAGTCTCAGGCATTCTGGTATAGCAGCAAAAATGAATGAAGATACCCTGCCTTGTTAAACAACTAGAAAACTGGAAAAAATATACGAAACAACATCAAACAACAGGCATTCTGGAGAAAAAGTTCTGAGAGACGGAAATGAGGTGATCCATTGATTTCCCCAGATTAATGTATGGAGGCAGTTTTCAGGCCTCATTTCAGAGAGAAGGAACTTAAATGGGTTGGGGTGGGTGTTCAGTAAGTTAGAGATCTGAAGTTCAGGGAGGGTAAGGACAGCTACAATTTGCAAAGCAGAGTACTGAATAAGAGAGAGTAGCACATAGATAGAGCTCAAGAGATCTGCAGAGATCCCTCGAGTCTTTGGCTGAGTACTGATCTATATGTGCATAAGAAGAAACTTCCAAGGCTGGGGAAAGAATCACCAAAAAGTAGTAGGCCAAATAATTCCTAGAGCTCATACAGAGTTAGAAATATTATGTTTGTGTTCCCAACAGCCAAAGTGGAAAGACCTCATGATATATGGGGCATCTGGTAAAAATTTTCAAGGGTATCACCTTAAACTAAGGCTAAATTAGCCCTAGAATAAAGGCTGCTTTGGACTTATCCTAACAAAGCTTAAAAGGAAGACTTAAAAGGATCCAACATATTCTAAGGAACTTAATTGTGTCCCAGAACAAATCTCAACACTGTTTAAGGGAATACAACAGGCCGGGCACGGTAGCTCATGCCTGTAATCCTAGCACTCTGGGAGGCCGAGGCGGGAGGATTGCTCAAGGTCAGGAGTTCGAAACCAGCCTGAGCAAGAGTGAGACCCTGTCTCTACTAAAAATAGAAAGAAATTAATTGGCCAACTAAAAATACATAGAAAAAATTAGCCAAGCATGGTGGCGCATGCCTGTAGTCCCAGCTACTTGGGAGGCTGAGGCAGAAGGATTGCTTGAGCCCAGGAGTTTGAGGTTGCTGTGAGCTAGGCTGATGCCACAGCACTCTAGCCAGGGCAACAGAGTGAGACTCTGTCTCAAAACAAAAACAAAAAAACCCAAAAAACGGAATACAACAAAAATCCGGCAAGTTAACAATGTGAAATTCACAATGTCCAGGCATGTAAAGAAGCAGAAACTATGACCCAAATCTGGGATCGGGGTGGGAAAGCAATTAATATAAACAGATCCAGAAATGTTGGAATTAGCAGATAAGAACATTAAAACAGCTACTATAAATATGCTTTATATGTTCAAGAAGGTAGAGGAAGATATAACATGATAAAGGAACTAAAGGGATAAAAAAACCTAAGTGGAATTTCTAGAGGCAAAAAATATATAGACTAAAAAATAAACTGGAGAGAATTGGTACACAGAAAAAAGATCAGTGATTCTGAAAATAGTAATAGAAACTATCCAAAGGGATGCACAGAGAGAAAAAAGATTGGAAAAAAGGAAGAGGAAGAAAAAAAGGAATGGAACATCAGTGAGCAGTGGGATGACATGAAGCAGATTAACACACACATAAATGGTATCCCAGAAGGATGGGGGAAGGACAGAAAAAACATTTGAAGAAATAATGACCGAAATTTTTCCAAATTTGATTAAAAAACTATAATCCCATGGATCAAAGAAGCTCAACAAACCCCTAAGGAAAAGAAATATGCAGAAAACCACATCAAGGCACATCACAGTTAAATTCCTGAAAAGCAATGATAAAGAGAAAATGTTAAAATCAGCCAAAGGAAAAAAAGACACATTATATAAAGGAACGAAGATAAGACTGACAACAGACTTCTTAGAAACTATGTAAGCCAGAAGATAATGAAACAACACCCTTAAAGTACTGGGGAAAAACAAAACAAAACTATTAATATATACTTTTATATTCAGAGAAAGTATCTTTTAAAATTAAAGGCAAAATAAAGACTTTTACATATAAACAAAAGTGGAAACTATTCATTGCTAGCAGGACAATACTAAAATATTAAAGGAAGTTCTTCAGGCAAAAATATCAGACAGAAATTTAGATCTATATGACAGTGTGAAAAGCACCAGAAATTGTAAATATGTAGGTAAACATAAATGATTCTTTTTCTCTTTTTAAGAGGAAAATTATTATTTAAAGAAAAAAAATGAAAGCAAAAAAAGGCTAAAATAAAGAACAGATGGGACAAATAAAAGACAAATGGCAAAAGTTAGATTTACATGTGGTTCAAAAGTAAATTATTTATGTCAACTAAAAATAAACTCTGGATTCCAAATTCAATAAATTTGTGTTTATTAAATACAAGATAAGAGAAGGATAAAAATCCTATAGTCAAGTATCATATGAATAAAAAATGTGAGAACTGTTTATAGTTCCTGGCACTTAAGTTGACTTTTTAAGATAAAAATAAGTACTCCAAATACCATTTTTCCTATCACCCATGTCTACCCCCTTAAACTTAAACAAACAAACAAGCAAGCAAACCCACCCACCCCCAAAACAAACAAGTTGACCCTAGTTGGAACTAACTCAGAAGCTAGGGATAGCAGCACTAATTCTCACTTCCTTTTATCAGTATCCCCAACTGGTGACCATGGAAGATGCTTTCAGATTCCTCTCCCTCAATTTCTTTTTATGCTGTTCCAATGACCTATATAATCCATCAACTTATGCCCTGAGATATATAATATGATTCTAATCAGTAATATTTGGCAAATGTAACATCTTTAGCTTAATAAAAGTTTTTGTTTAGAAAACTTTTAAGCAATATTTCATTTTCTTTTCCTACTCCAAAGTCATTACAAGCATCTGGTAAATAAAGAGTCTTTGAATATGGAACATAATCAAATAGTATTTTTAGAAAAAATAATCCTAGCTATTGGCCATGAGAGGATGCACTGATGCCCTTGAGGGCACGGAGAAAAACTCCAGGAAGCTACTCATTACAATATCCAGTCTTACTTTTTCACACTTCTCATGTCCTCTTAGACAGACTTGGTGGTATGGAAGACAAATATGATTTACAAGATTGTGAATAAACTTATAATGAAGACAATCTAAGTAGGAGTCATAGTAATTTTGAATTATTTCTTGGAACAAACAGATACCTAATACAAGGAAAAACTAAATTGATTCACTAAATTTTCAAGAGACAATAATATAATTCCCTGCTTAAGGCTCTTACATCAATGAGCCAATGTGGCAATAATGGCCAGGCGACATTTAATGAGGCTAAAATCCTTAAGGACTTCCTACTTTCAGTAGTCTCTCGTTATCTGTGGGAGATTGGTTCCAAGACCAACCATGGATACCAAAATCCGGGTATGCTCAAGTCCCTTATATAAAATGTTTGCACATAACCTATGCAAATACTCCTGTATACTTTAAATTACTTCTAGATTACTTATAACACCTAAAAAAAAAAGGAAATGCTATGTAAATAGTTGCTATGCTTTTAAAATATTTGTATCATTTTTTATTTGTTGTATTATTTTATTTTTTGAATATTTTTGATTCGTGGTTGAATTGAAAATCTGCAAATGCAGAACCTATGGATCCAGAGGGCTGACTGTAGTTTGTACTAATCATTTAGCTAGAGTGTCAATTTTTTTGTTTTTGTTTTTGAATACCAGGAACCAAAAGTACCATAAACAGGCCTTTTCTAATTCAAATAATAGAGACTCTGTGTCTTTAGTAAATACCTTGACTTATAAGACCTGACAGACACGCTACTACTTTACCTCTTGAGGTTTCAAGAATAGAGAAAATTCCTAATCTAACTGACTTACTCTTTTAATAAGAAAAAATTTCCTGAGAGAATTCTTCCTCTCACCACATCATTGAACCCTTCTCGTCTAGTTGCAGCATACATGGCTTCAGTGGACACATCAATGTCACATCTGTGACCTGAAAACAAAGAGATAAACATTACTGGAAAAGGAAATAAAGTTTTGGCTAAGACTAGGCCTTGATTCACATTTTTGTGACTAATACTGAAATTTAGGAAGCTTTTCCTTGATGGTTCCTTTTCTCTACCTGCCTTGTGACTGACTGACTGACTTGGAGAGAGAAAAAAATAACTAAGAAAGAAACTTTGTTTATTCCCTCATTCATTCATTCAAACATTTATTGAGCTCCTTCCCTGTGCCAGGCACTACATTAGCTGGACTGAGCATACAAACATAAGATACCATTCTTTCAAGACAGTCACAGTCCAGAAAAGCAAACTAAGCACAGAGATACTTATGATGAATGACAAAGGTAAAATGATTCACTGATTTACTTTTCTGAATCATTAACATTATTTTAGGCAATAACTTTTTTGTCACTAATAAGTGAAACTTTCAAATGTTTGAGACAAAAAAACCAAAAAACAAATGTTTGAGACAACTACCTTAAAAATCCAGAGAACCGCTATCTTACCATATTCTAGCCCATCAAATCTTGCCATATTCGATGCCACTTCCGATGTGCACAATACGTGGTAGCAGACAATAGAATAACTTGTGTGGGGAAGGGATACATCAATTACTTTGGCTCCCTCAGACTCAAAGAGGTCAGCGGCTTTGGACCAAAGAGACCGTACTTCACTTGATAATTCTGGTACAAGATATTCCTTATAGGGAAAAAGTCAAGACACAGAAATTGGAACATCTGTATAGATAGTTTTATAAAAATTTGTACTTCAGGACCTTTGATAATACATTAGAAAATATGATAAAATTGCTGGTAGGTAGCCAGAAAGAATGAACCCATTTAAGAGTGTTTATGGCACAACAAACATAGTACGAGATATTATGACCTAGATATAACAACATAAAAGATTAGAGATCTGATTGGGGAACATATTTGTTAAATGTTCATTCTGTATCAGACACTCTGCTAGATGTTTTTCAAATGTTCTCTCAATTCATGCTTTTAACAAGCCCAGAATATAGATTATTATCATCCTTCATTTTATTAATGAAAAATATTGAGATGAGAAGTTAAGTAACTTTCCTAATGTTACACAGCAGGTAAGTAGAGGATCTTGGATTCCAAACTAGGTCTGTTTTAAAACCTGTTCTCTAAATTCTTAAAAGGTGCAGATATTACCTTAATGAAACATTTTAAAGAAGGTGGTATTTCTCTACAGCAGTGGTCTCACCTAGAGGCGATTTGTCTCTTTGTCCCAATCAGGGCACATCTGGCAATATTTGTAGACATTTTTGGTTATGGGGTTGTGGTGATGGTAGGGGTCCTACTGGCATTCAGGGGTAGAGGCCAGAAAGGCTACTAAACATCTTACAACCCACAGGACAGTCTCCTACCACAAATAATTATCCAACCCAAAAGACCAATAGCACCAAGGTTGAGAAATCTCATTATTCTGCACGGTAACTTATCTTTCTAAAAGATTTTTAAAATGCTTAAAGCATTAATATATTGCTAAGTTTAATATTTTTAAAAGGTCAGTAATTCAACATGATTACATTCATGTATGAATTATTTAATTGCTATGGTCATATGTATT
Organism: Cheirogaleus medius; assembly: GCA_008086735.1. Taxonomy (NCBI): domain Eukaryota; kingdom Metazoa; phylum Chordata; class Mammalia; order Primates; family Cheirogaleidae; genus Cheirogaleus; species Cheirogaleus medius. The sequence goes on along the minus strand of VBSM01000361.1, from coordinate 58,874,197 downwards.
GTAGTGGTAGTAATAATAATAAAGATGATAACATTTATTGAGGTCTTACTATGCAAGGTAAGGTATTGTGCTATAAGTCCTTTACATAAGGGACTGGCAAACTATGGCCCATGAGCCAGATGTAACCAGCCACCTTTCTTGGAAAACAAAGTTTTATTAGAACACAGACACACTCTTTTGTCTACATACTGTCTGAGGCTGTTTTCACACTATAATGGCAGAGTTAAGTAGTTATAATAAAGACTGTATGATCCACAAAATCTAAAATATTTACTATCTGGCCCTTTACAGAAAAAGTTTACAGATTGCTGTTTAACATGACTATTACCTCACAAATCCCAGAGGTCAATATTTTTATTATTCCCACTTTACAGATAGGGAAATTGAGCTTAGAGAGATTAAGTCACATGCTCAAGTCACATGGCTAATAAAAGTGGCAGAGCAGGGCTTCAAACCCAATCATTCTGCCTTCCATGTCTGTGCTCTCTATTTGACTTGACAATATTTCTGTTAAGTCATGAAAGGAAGAATTTACCTTTGGAATTCCTATACATAGTTTGCTCACATCTGTCAAACTGGGAAGCATGAATGGTGTAACAGGATCTTGTACTGTGGTAGAATCTTTGGGGTCATGTCCAGCCAGTATACCTGTAAGGAGAAATACTTATGAGTGACAGATATTGTTTTACAGTGAAATTGTTTCAAATGATATGAAATCATAAAAATACCCAACACAATTGCTGCATCATCCACATATCTGGTTAAGATTCCTGGCACATCCATTGAATTCACCAGGGGAATGAGACCATGACGAGAAACTAAGCCATAGGTTGGTTTGACACCAACAAGCCCACAGTGGGCAGCAGGATTTCTGGTCGATCCTCCTGTATCTGATCCTAAAGCCCTGGAATTCAAACGGAATTATCTTTAGAAGAATGACATATCTCTAATTATATTTGAAATCTACCCTTTTAAATGTATATTTTTAAATGTTATTTTCCCCTGATTATACAAAAGTAACACATGTTCATCTTAGAGAATTCATGAAGTGCAGAAAAGTGTAAAGAGATAATCCAATATTCCATTACCCATAGGCAAAAACTGTTAACATTTTGGCATACTGATTTCAAATCTTTTTTAAAATGCATTTTTCTTTCATAGTTGAGATCCTTCTATAAACCATAAATTTCCATCCCTTTTTTGCTTATCATGAGTCCTTCATTATATCATTAACATTACTGAAAATATAAAGTATATATAATATTCCATCATATAAATTTGTGATTCTCACTATTTTAAAGTCCATTTTCCTATCAATATACATACAGATCTTATACTTTCCTCTGTTACTTGATATTTAAAATAAATCATGTTAATGGCAATTTTATAGTATGCTTTTATAAACTAAACACACCCCAGAAATTCAGATACAGCCCTTTTGCTACTCCATTTAGAATCATAGAGTTGTACAATAATTTACTTAAACATTTATGTTGTTTTCAACTACATTAACTATATAATAAATAACTTTGTAACAAAACCTTTAAACATAAATCTTTGCCTGTATGTCTGAATACTTTTTAGGCTACCTTCTGAGAAGTAGAGTTAATGGGCGTAAAGGTTTGCCTATTATAATAAGTTCTTGATATATATAGTCAAAATCACTTGTCAGAAAGATTATGCCAATTTATATTCCTAATTGCAGTAAATCAGATTGTATTTTAATGTTTCAGTATCATCACTGAGTACAGCAGTTTTTAAAAATTTTTGGCAAATTTGATAATCAAAAAGTTTTGTTAGGCTGGGCGCGGTGGCTCACGCCTGTAATCCTAGCACTCTGGGAGGCCGAGGTGGGCGGATCGCTCAAGGTCAGGAGTTCGAAACCAGAGCGAGACCCCATCTCTACTAAAAATAGAAAGAAATTAATCGGCCAACTAAAAATATATAGAAAAAAAAAAAGTTTTGTTAATGTGTATTTTGGAACAATTTTCCACATTTATTAATATTTGCATTTGCATTACCCAACTATGAAGTGACTGTTCATTTCTTTACTCAGTTACTTATAGAGTTTGTGCTATTCTTATTTTAAAAAACCAAAAAAACAGAAATTAACCTAGAGGACATTATGCTAAGTGAAATAAGCCAGTCACAAAAAGACAAATACTATATGATGCCACTTACATGAGGTACCAAGAGTAGTCAAATTCATAGAGACAGAAAGTAGAAGAGTAGTTACCAGGGGCTAGGAGAAGGGTTAATAGGTACAGAGTTTCAGTTTTGCAAGATGAAAAGAGCTTTGGAGATTGCACAACAATGTACTTAACACTTCTGAACTGTACACTTAAAAATGGTTAAGATAGTAAATTTTATGTTATGTGTATGTTACCACAATTTAAAAAAAACCTCTCTCTTGATACAATCCCCATCAAAATATCAATGACATTCTTTACAGAAATAGAAAAAATAATCTTAAAATGTATATGGAACCACCAAAGACCCAAATCCATTCTGAGCAAAAAGAACACAACTGGAGGAATCACCTGACTTCAAATTATACTACAGAGCAGTAGAAATCAAAACAGCACAGTACTGGCATTAAAAACAGATGCATAGACCAATGGAACAGAATAGAGAACACAAAGAAATCCACACATCTATAGTGAACTTAATTTCTACACAGGTACCAAGAACACACATTGGGGAACGAACAGTCTCTTTAATAAATGGTGCTGGGAAAACTGGATATCCACATGCAGAAGAATGAAACTTGGATCTTCTCTCTTGCCATACACAAAAATCAAATCAAAATGGATTGAAGACTTAAATCTAAGACCTGAAACTATGAAACTACTAAAAGAAAACATTGGCATACCCCTAAAACATATCCCCAAAGCACAGGCAACCAAAGCAAAAATTGGAAAAACGGGATCACATCAAGCTAAAAAGCTTCTGCACAGCAAAGGAAACAATCAACAAAGGGAAGAGACAACCCACAGAATGGGAGAAAATATTTGCAAACTACCCATCTGACAAGGGATCAATAACTAGAATCTGTAAAGTGCTCTAACAACTTAATAGCAAAAAGTAAAATAATCTGATTAAAAAATGGGCAAAAGATCTGTATAGACATTTCTCAAAGGCAGACATACAAATGGCCCATAGGTATATAAAAAAAAGCTGAACCTCATTAGTCATCAGAGAAATGCATATCAAAACTACAATGAGATTTCATCTCACCCCAGTTAAAATGGCTTTCATCAAAAAGGCAATAACAAATGCTGGTGTGGATGTGGAGAAAGGAGAACCCTTGTACACTGTTGGCGGGAATGTAAATTAGTGCAACCACTATGGAGAACAGTATGGAGGTAACTCAAAAAAC
>VBSM01000361.1:58859060-58870718 GCA_008086735.1 Cheirogaleus medius | reverse complement strand
GAGAACATTATGTTAAGTGAAATAAGCTAAGCACACAAAGACAAATCTCACATGTTCTCGCTCATATTTCGGAGCTAAATATTAAACAATTGATTTCATGGAGACAGAGAGTAGAACCATGGTTACCAGAGGCTGGGAAGGGTAGTGGGGAAGGGGGTCAAAGTGGGGATGGCTAATGTGTGCAAGAATATAGTAGTTAGATAGATAGAATGAACAAAATTTGCTAGCATAATCAAGTGACTATAGTCAACAACAAGTTATGGTATACTTTCAAATAAGGCTCTACAGAAAATGCAAATGAGATTTCCTTTCTTACCAAGTCCATTTAAGCTACAAAATCAGACTATTGCTTTCACAATTTTAAAAGATACATTTTCTTATTAGCATTCACTGGCAGCTGTGTAAAAGTAAAACTTACATTTCCACAGGAATTATGTGTCAAAATGCCATCTTCTCAAAGCACATTCAGAAAAATGAACACTAAGTGGGATGATGAGGATCGAAAAAAGGCACCTAATCCTGCAGTCCTAACTTGTCAGAACTCTCATTAATATTAATGCAATGCTATAAAATTCCACAGAGATAAAATGAAATGGTTTTACTTGTTAATAAGATTTCAGGAAAATGGAAAAAAAAATCTGTAGAATTTAAATCTCCAAAGTTCTAAAAAATATAAAAATTTATTGGTTGCAATATGTGAAAGAGCTTAGTTTTAGTGGATAATTAAGGAGAGATAAAATACTTACAGTATTACTAAAGAAACACATTCAATTTGGTTGAATTGAGATTGATAACATAAATACAATAACAACCATATTTACTTACTCTTCTTTAGATGGTTAAGAAATGCTTCACAAATGGGTCTTAAAGTATGATCGATGGATTCTTACCAAATACAAAGTACGATAGATAAACAGAATCAGTTCCTAACAAGGAAAAGACTTTACTTACTGACACACACTTTTAGTTGCAGATTTATGAAAACATTACATATCCTACTGATACATATTAAGAGCGTTTTTTCCTTTTCTTTCCTGTTTTCTTTCTTTTGCAAAAGTCAGATTTAGCTGAAGGATAAAACATTACTAATAGTTTAGCTCCGCAGCACTCAACTAAAACCATGGTATATTTAGTCCCTAAATATTTTATATTCAGTGAGCAGAAAAATTATTTTAAAAATGAAATTCAATGAAGTCTATTTATGCTCAATGCTTTATTCTGCAAGATTCATAAAACTATGTTTTTAAGAGAACCAGATATTACAGAAGAAAAGTTTAACTATTATCTTATAGTTAAATGTGTAAAATATATGTAGTGTACTGTCAGCTGAGTGTATTTATAGGATATAGTTTTGATATACATTTGAGCACAAATAGCTGAGTAAAAAGAAATAAAAATACCAAGGTATGCATTACTCTATTGTTGGATTTTTGCATATAGCTGATGACTGTTTATACTTGGATAGGTTTTAAAGTACACATAAAATATCTTACGCAAAGCATGTGAATGCTGATACAGCAGCTGCGCTCCCACCTGAGCTTCCTCCAGTTATCAGCCAATTTGAATCTTCCTTCTCACCACATGGCTCCTGCTTCCTCTTTTCTCTATATTGTTTTGAATAACTCCAGGGGTTTTTAACTGGTCCAAATATACCATCTGTGGTTCCAGATCTGAAATGAAGAAGTGAAGCAAGATACTTTAGTAAAACTTTCATTTTTTGTGAAAATTTCATCTTATGAATCTATTATTTGCTTCCGACATTCGCTGAGCTTTTAATAATCCACTGTAGCAGGAATTGGAAAAGGTAGGAAGTCTGCTCAGACGTAACTTTCATTAATTATATAGTTGAGAAGGATGGGAAGGAAGAGCATTTGCAGTAGAAAGTAGACAAAACTAGTCTGCTAAGAAAAGAGTCAACTGAAGATGATTTCCTTTATGAATTAAGGTCTTCCTGTTGAATAGAGTCATATAGTTTCGAAGTCTTTTGAGGGAATCCCTTCCTTAATCAGAAGTTATAAGAAAAACACTACAAATGGAATGCTAATAATTTATTTTTAAACTTTTAAAATAATTTTATTCTCAGATAAAATGCAAAAATAAAAATAACATGTCAGACACTTTATATCATTTACCCAGCTGCACCTATTGTTAACATTTTATCCCATTTGCTTTATAACTTGCATACTGTGTTTGTATATATGTACATACACACACTTTTTTTCTGAGCCACTTAAGGGTAAGTTATTAATATTAATATACATATTATAACCCTTTGCCTCTAAATATTTTAGTATGTATTTGCTAAGAATAAGGACAATCTGTTACATAGTCAGAGTTATCCATCTCAGTAAAATTAACATCAATACAATACTTTTATCTAATCTACTGTATGTAATCTAATTTTGTCAGCTGATCAAATAATGTACTTTGTGGCATTTTATCCCCATCTCAGATCTGGATGATATAGAGTCAGGCATTGCATTTAGTTATTATTGTCTCTTTAGCCTCTTTTCTTTTTTTTTTTAATCCTTTACTGGCTAATAGACATTGGGTTATTTTCATTTTGGGGCAATTATGAATAATGCCACTATAAATGTTGCATTGAAAGGTCTTAGTGCCAGTGCTTTTGTGTAAACATAAGTCTTTATCTCTTAGGTAAATACCTATAACTGAGACTGTTGGATCATATGGTTAATTGTATGCTTAAGTTTATAAGAAACTGCCAGACTATTTTCCAAAATGGCTATACCATTTTGTATTGCCTACCAGCAATGTATAAGAAATCCAACTGCTCTGCATCCTTGTCAGTACTTGACATTTTCATTTTTATTATGCCATGCCAATAGGTATATAAATCTCATTGTGGTTTTAATTTATATTTTCCTAATGACTTTAAACATTTTTTCATGTATTTATTTGTCAACTATATATCGTTTTTGACAAAATGTCTACATAAATCTTTTTCGCCCATTAAAAAAATTGAATTGCTTATTTTCTTATTATTGAGTTGGGAAAGGTTATATATATTTTAGATATCAGTTCTTTTTCAGATATATGTTTTGCAAATATTTTCTCTCAGTCTGTGGCTTGCTTTTTCACTTTTTAGTACATTTCAAAGTACAGAAGTTCTTAATTTTAATGAAGTACAATCTATTGATTTTTTTATGGATTTATGCTTGATATGTTCCAAGAAATCTTTGACTAACTCAAGGTCATAAAGATTTTTCCCTAAATTTTCTTCTCTAAGTTTTATAATTTTAGGTTTTACTTTCTTTAGACTCTTTTAATCTGGAAGATTTTCATAGCCTTTTCTTGTTTTTATGATATTTTAAACGAATGCTTCTCATTTTGGATTTGTCTTTTGTAATTAGATTCAGGTTATACAGTCTCAGTAGGATTATTACATAGGTGATGCTGTGTCTTTAGAGAATCACATCTGGAGGCATACAAAGTCCACTTGACCCTCACTGGTGATGTTAATTTTGATCAGCTGACGAAGAGAATGTCTTAAAAACCTTTATTTGAGTTTACTGCTATGGATTAGTTAATCCAATATATGTTTACTGAGTACCAAAAGATACCACTGTAAACGACACAGTCAAGGACTCTGTTTCTATGAAACAGGGAACACAGACCAAGTAAATATTATAAATATGACAAGTGTTATAAAAGGGGAAATACAGAATGCTTTTGGTGGAAGACTAAACGCTTCTCTCCAAGATCAGGATCAAGGCAAGAATATCTGCTCTCACCACTTCTATTCAACATTGCACTGAAGGTCCCAACTGGTGCAATAAGGCAAGAAAAAGAAATAAAACTGTCTTTATTTGCAGACTTATATGATCATCTACATAAAATATTCCATAGAATCCATAAAGGTCAACTAGAACTAATAAGTGAGCTTTAATAAGGTCATGGTATAAAGGGTTAATATAGAAAAATGAATTATATTTCTATGTACTAGTAATAAACAATTAGAAATTGAAAAAAATACCATTTTCTATAACATTAAGGAACATAAAACATTTGGGGAAAAATCAAACAAATTATGTGCAAGATTTATATGCAGAAAATCATAATGACACTACTGAGAAAAATTAAGTCAAATCTTACTAAATAGAGATACAGAGTGTTCACGAATTAGAAGACCCATATTAAGATGCTAATTCTTTCCAAGTTATTAATCTATAAATTTAACACAATGACAATCACAATCCCATCAAATTTCTTTGCAGAAATTTGCAAACTGATTCTAAAACAAATGAAAATACAAAGGACTTAGATTATATTAAATGATTTTGAAAAATGAACAAAGTTGAAAGACTCTCACCACCTAATTTCAAGGGTTATATAAAGCTACAATAATCAAGATGGCATAATATTGGAGTAAACAGAGATAGAACAGGGTACAGAAATAGACCTACACGTGTTTGATTCTTGACAAAGAAATAAGGTAATTTAATGAGGAAAGGATATTTTTTTTTACAAATACTGCTGGAACTATTGGACATCTATACGTAAAAAAAATGAACTTAATTCATCATATACAAAATATTAATCCAAAATGGATTACAGGTTTAAATGTAAGGGCTTAAACAATAAAACTTCTAAGAGATAATCTTTGTGACCTAAGATTTCTTAGGACACATAAGTATGAATCATAAAAGAAAAAAAATTGATAAGCTCCAGTTTACCAAAAGGACTTCATCAAAATTAAGAACTTTTTTTTTTTTTTTTTTTTTTTTTTTTGAGACAGAGTATGGCTCTGTCACCCTGGGTAGAGTGCAGTGGTGTTATCATAGCTCACTGCAAACTCAAAATCCTGGGCTTAAGAGATCTTCCTGTCTCAGCCTCCCGAGTAGCTGGGGCTACAGGTGCATGCCACAATGCTCAGCTAATTTTTCTATTTTGTTTAGTAGAGATGGAGCCTCATTCTTGTTCAGGCTGGTCTTGAACTCCTGAGCTCAAGCTTAAGCAGTCCTCCTGCCTCAGCCTCCCAGAGTGCTAGGATTATAGGCATGAGCCATCATGCCCCACCTAAAATTAAGAGTTTTTACTCGTTGAAAGGCATGTTCAGAGAATGAAAAGATAAGCCAGAGACTTGGAGGAAACATTTGCAAATCACCTATCTGATAATGACTTGAATCCAGAATATATGAAAGAACTCTTACAACTCTATACTAAGATGACCCAGTTAGAAAAATTGGTAAAAAATTTGGATAATTCACTGAAGATATTTGGATGGCAAAATAAACACATGAAAAGGTGTTTAACATCACTAGTCATTAGGGAAATGCAAACTAAAACCAAAATGAGATATGACTACATATCTATTAGACAACTGAACATAATCTCACAGAGGGACTAAGAAACTGGTATCAGAATCCTCAAGAAATCACTTCACTACTTTTAGGTACCTACATTTAGTGAAATTAAAGATATGGATGGAAGAAATGAAAGAGAAGAAAATTTCAATTTTACTTACCCCATAGCAAACTCATCTAAATTTGTCTTCCCCATTAGTAGAGCTCCCTGATCCAACAACTTCTGAACTACTGTAGCATTATAAGGTGGTACATAACCTGAAAAAAATTCAGTTATTTTTATGATAGGAGACAAAACAGTAAACATGTAAATCATGCAGGAAACAAAATTTTAAACTGCAATTAAGTAATTCATATTGACATGTGTTAATTATTCCTAATTTAAATAGTAGGTTGCACTTTATTCCAGGAGTTAATGTTTTCTACTGATAACTTGTATATGTTTTCCAAAGATAGTCTGTATTTTTATAATTTAAAATATTGACTTAAAACAGTTCTACAAAATACCGTGTGATAGAGATGTACCCAATTCATTTGAAACTAACAGCAAATTGTTATTTTGCTCATTGTACTTAACTTTTTCTTCTCAGACAATGTTATACCTCACAGTAATTTTTATGAACTTCTGGTTAGAAATAGATCTTTATTCTCAATTAAAATTTTCTCTAGCTATTGAAAAGCTCTAGTGTATATTCCAAAACAATTAACAATGGTCTACCTATTAGAGGAATGTGGGGCATTTTCCTCATGGAATATTACTTTTAGTATATGGTGCTCTGAATAACCTTTTTCCCATTTCTTTTTTCTCCTAGGATCTTGATAAACAAGCTTCCTTTTGACTTACTAAACTCTAAAAAAATAAAACTAAGTATCACTATATTGTGCTATAAGAGAAGTCAAGAAATAAAAAAGAACTGGTTAGTAGATGCTAATGAATCTTCGCATCATCCACAAGAGAGGGGGAATAATGACCAGTTCATACTTATTCCTATGTCACTAATGACTTATAGTTAGATGTCAGTTACTGTGCTTGTGGTGATTAGTTATTGAATTGAGTCTTCCTAAATAGGATTTCTAAAACTTCTGAAATAGCATTCATTCATTAAATTGGTCTACCTCTAAAGAATAATTCTGCATTCTGAAAGAGTAAATTGTAAACAAGGGTCATATAGTCTATCCTAAGTTATTTCCTTCAAAGATATAATTAGTCTGAGATTGGTACTTCAGTATCTTTAAACTAAAAAATACTTATTTTCACAAAATTATAAGTACTCTGATCAGTTAAACTTCACCTTTCAGCATATTTGATGCACATGTTGTCTCAATGCCAGACGTGCTAAAGTTGTCTTTTACTGCAATAGGAATTCCATCTAAATCCCCAAGTGACTGACCTGCATTAGAAAGCCAAAATAGTGATATTGGAGATAAGAGTTCAAAATATAAGGACATATCAATACCTGTTATTATAATAACTACTAGGTTTTTGGCAAAGATACTTCTTCAGAATTCAAATTTGTTAGAAATTAATAAAGTTGGACATTATAAAGCATCACATATCCATTAGCCTCATTTTTATTATAACTTGTGGCAAGTTCTTTAAATAAGGGTATGTTTTATGCTTAAAGCTTCACTTGCCAAATGGAGACTACTAGAGCCAATTAAACTTTCTCTGGAGATATAACAATTAAATGTAATTAAAAGTAATTTACCGTTCTTATATCTTTTTTCTGATTCTTCAGCTTGTTTTAAGGCCACTTCTTCTGTTACAGTAATGTAGGCATTTAGAAACTTGGTCTTCTTGATAAGAGAAAGACATTTTTGACAGAGCTCTACTGGTGTAATTTGGCCTTGTTTCAGTGCCACAGAAACCTATGGTATATAAAATTCAAAAATCTTTTACTGAGTCTGCAGAAGTTTTTTAAATATTATACTGAAGGGGGTGGTAAAGTGGCTAAGTATAAAATTTTAAAGTGAGGTTTGGGTTCAAAATCAAGAAAACATTGTACCCCCATAATATGCTGAAATAAAAAAAAAAAGAAAAAAAAGAAAGAAAACATATTATCTCTAACTTAGATAGTGTAGTGAACAAGGAATAACACATTGATCAGCTTGAGGACAGGTGGAGGACATGATATCCTTCTCCCTAGGTTAGCTTTCTGCTTATAGAAGTTGAATGTTCTGGGGGAATTGAGGCCCAGCATGGGTGAGGGGTGGATATGGGTAGATTATGTACAGAGGGTAGCTTAGCTACAAAACAGGCAGTCCAGAGAGAAAAAAGAGAAGTGAACTGGACAAGGCACTGCATGATTTTATGGCCCTAAATAAGATCTGTATACATATTGTGGGATTCAAGCAAGAACCACTATGAATTGAGAAAAATGCATATAAAATATAGGTTCAAGAGCAAAGGAAAAATAAACAAATTTTTCTGAAATTCTGTCTCTGATGCATTAGTAAGGATAGTAAAGAAAGCGTTAAAATAAACTATACTAAAAGTGACCTTAACGTGCATATTGACAGGAAGCAGGGCCTGAGATGAAGTGGTGACTGTGTAATATTTCCTGTAGAAAGTAATAATAATATGTACTTACTAATCAGATAAAAGGAATGAGTAACAAGAAGTCAAAGATGATACCATAACTTTGAAGATTATACAAAAAGAGAGTTGGATAAGATGGGAGCTAAGAGATAAGGGGGCTAGAGGGAGAAGTAATATCTACTGAGTATTTACCAAAAGCCAGGTACCGTTGCTTTATATAATTTAACCCTTTTCCTTCACTTAACCCTTAAGACAACCAGACAACTCAAGTATTATTAACTTCATTTGACAAATGGAGAAACTGAAGCTCAGAGAGGTTGAGTGATTTGTCCAAAGTCACACAAATAGCAAAGGATAGGGTGACTTCATAAGATATGCTCCTCACCATTTCTATCTCTACTCTACTGGAAGCTTAGCTTGTCCTCCAAGTTGAGCGTATTTTCACATGTCCTATCTGCAACAAGCAACAGGAGTTCGCATTTGAGGAGAAAATTTGCAAATGATCCGTTCTCAGCTTTTGAATAAATCATCAAAGCAATGGCATTCTTAGGGCTAAGGATTTCAAATGTGAAAAGCAGTGGGATTAGATCATTGAGAGGACCCCTAATGCTCATGGACAAGAGGAAAAGGACTTCCAGACGGAGGCTGCGGGAGTGCTGCAGGAATGGGAGGGCAGCGAGGCTTGACTTCAATTAAGGAGGTGACTTAGTAACAAGAAGAGATATTTCTGTTGAATAGTTTGTATGAAATATAAACTCTTCATAAAAAGCTAGAAAGAAATAACAGCAGCATGTTCTAACATTGTGTATATGAAGTGGGAATAAAGAGGACAGTAGTAGGCTGGGCAGAGTCGAGTCAAAACTAGCAAAAACTCAAAGCTAGAGAGACAGAGAGTTATAAAGGCAGACCTATCCCATGGCAAAATTACAATAATTGGGAAAATTGTGTCTGCCATTCTCCCCTTCCTTGACTCCCCTCAAGTGCCCTAATGCCTACTATCCTCAAGCTGCTTTCTGACTTGCCAACCGCTACAAGAGCTATGGAGTTACAGTTGTGGTTAGAAAAGCAAGAAATGAGATTGTAGGAACACTCATTTTAAATGGTGCTGATATTCATTAGGACGATCTTAAGGAACTCTAGATCAGAGAAAATAAGGGAATTGGAAAAGAGAAGTGAAAACAGAGATGCTAATTAGCTAATATGGACTAAGCATAAGGAGGAAGAAATATAAAACGTATGTACAGCTCTCAAGGGACAAAACTGCAGGTGTCATATCAAATCTATAATAAAACAAAGTCAACTCAAAAAAAATTCTCTCTCCCTCGCAAGTCTTTTGTCTAACGGAAACTAGGGCTTCCCTCGTAGTCACCACTTCTCCCTTTTGGCGCCTACCTACCAGACATCAGAGTCCAGCGCGCGCGTGTGTGTGTGTGTGTGTGTGTGTGTTGGGGGAGGGGGTGTACAGGCAGGTAGGTATTCTCCTTGTTCCTTCAGCTTGTCTCTTCCCTTTTCTCTCAAACTTTATAGCTCCTTTGAAGCACATGCTCTGGAAGAGATTATACCTCCCTGGTGTGCTGATCTACAGTCTCCCTGGTACTACTTTTTATTCCTTGATGATTTTAGTACCTAGCTCACTGTCATCTTCGTTACTACTTCCCCTGTTGTCACTCTTGCTCACTCAAACGTCAAGTCTGTGTACACTGACATTTGGCCTCTCAGTTCCTTGCCCACACTTCACACAAACGTTGCCTTCACTTCACCCCAGCAACCAACTGTCCTGGTCACGGCCCAGACTACATCATTACCAATATCCACATGATCTCCTTCCTAAATATCATTTCGAGTTGTCTCACATCTCCTGCCCCTCAGCTCACTGACTTTACTATCCACATGGCCAGCAAAAAATAGGAGCCCTCAGTTCCATGACTGCAGGAAATGGAATCTGCCAACAACTAATGAGGTTGAAAGAGGCCTGGAGCTCCAGATGAAGCTGTAGCCCTAGCTCACACCTTGCTTTCAGCTTTGTGCCACCCTGAGCAGAGAACTCAGCTACTCCATGCCCAGACTTCTGACCCACAAAACTGTCAGATAATAAGACTATGCTATTTTAAGCCACAAAGTTCATACTAATTTGTTATGCAGCAATAGAAAACTAATATACCTCCTTAGAAAAATTAAGGAAACTTCTTTAGGAACCACTCTTCTTACAAAGTAGGAGAAGGAAAATTATAAATAAATGTACGTTATTTAGTAATTTAGTCCCAGTAACAAAATTAATGTTAATAATAGCTAGCACTTAGTTCTAGGCATTGTCTTGGGAGCTTTATATTTCATTTAATCTTTATATCCACACTGAGGGGCTGATGTTAGTATGTCCATTTTACAGATAACAAACTTAAGTTCCTGCCTGAGGTCCCAGAGCTAAAAAGTAGTAGAGCTGGGATTCAACCAAGGACTGATCTTGTTTCCAAAACCTATGCTCTGAAACACTATACTACAGGTTGAGTATCCTTGTCCAAAATGCTTGGGACCGGAAGTGTTTCAGATTTTTTCAGATTTTGGAATACTGTATTTGCATGATACACTTTCCAACTGAGCATCCCTAATCAGAAAATCCAAAATCTGAACTGCTCCAATGAGCATTCCTTTCGAGCATGACCTTTGACCTTTGTCATGGTGCTCAAAAAGTTTCAGATTTTGGTGCATTTCAGATATAGGATTTTTGTATTAGGTATGTTTGGCCTGTATAATTATTCTCTATTCAAGGTATTATGGCATTACTCCTCTGTAACAAAGTGGAGAACATTTTTATTAACTTTACAGATAACACAGTTCTTAGGAAAAGAACTTTGAAAAAATAATTGCCTTGATAAATGCTGAAGGTATAGGAGAGCTCTTGAGGGCTGAGTGTCCAGCTGATGGGTACCCACTCTTTCTTTAACACACTCCATTCATGCTTTTGTCTTCATTGTTTCATGAAATTGCATGTCAAAATCACCAGCAACCTCTACATTCCTAAACCTAGTGGTCAACACCTTGTGCTCATTTTATAGTACTCATCAGGAGCATTCAACGCAAGTGCTCACTCCCTCCTTGAAATGCTTCTTTACTTGTGTTCAGAATAACACACTGTCCTGGTTTTCCTCCTGCCTCACTGGCCATTCTTTCAAGTCTCTCTTGCTGGCTTTACTTCATGTTGCTGGCCTCTAAATGTTGGAAAGTTTTAGGCCTCCTTCTATTTTTACACTCAACTTCCCAGGCAATCTCATCTGGCCATATAGCTTTAATTACCTTCTATACTCTGGCAAATACATATCTTCATATCTAGCTTCTTTCCTGAGCTCCAAACTCTTGTGTCCCCCTGCTTAACTGACATCTTCACTTGGATTTCTAGGGGGCATCTCAAAATTAACGTCTAAAACAGAACTCTTGATAACTTCCTCCTTATAAACTTGTTCCTTTTACAATCTTTTCCATCTTGATAAATGTACCATTTCCCCAACTGCCCCCAAAACCTTAGTATTCTTGATTCTTCTCTTTTCCTCAACCCCCATATCAAACTCATCTGCAAGCTTTAACTTAAAAAATAATACCCACTCCCATTACCTCTACTGCTACCACTCTATCCATGTTGCTATCATCTCTTGCCAATGCAACTGGTCTTTCTAATTGGTCTTCCTGCTTCCTTGCTTGCTTTCCTATATACCATAGTCCTTACGAGTAACCTGAAGGAGCTTTTAAAATTTTAAATCAGTTCACATCCACAGACCCAAAACTTGCCAGAGGTTTTTCATT
>VBSM01000361.1:58829954-58853861 GCA_008086735.1 Cheirogaleus medius | reverse complement strand
CCTCCCAGAGTGCTAGGATTACAGGTGTGAGCCGCCACGCTAGGCCTGATCGTGAGCTCTTTGAAGATAGATCCCATGCTTCATTAACCTGTTCCAGTGTTCCACATATGTAGTTGTCATTCAGTCATTATTTTTATGCCATTTTATATTTTCATTCTGACTTAAGATTGCCAACTTAAATTAGCAGTATTTTATCCATGAGTAATTTTTATATTTTGTCTTCATTTAGATCTATTCATTTTTCATTTCTTTAAATGCACATGTACAATTTATGTTGTGTACATTTTCATTTCAGTAGAATGGCTATATTTAGACTTTTCTTGGCTGCTATTTAATAATATACTGTAAAACATATTTTATATAGTATTCTTGAGACATCTTAGTTTTTATGACTTGACTAGGTAATATTATTTATAATTTATCCTCCTTTTTTTTTTTGTCTTTTCTCCTTTGCCCATGTATTCCTTTTGAGAATGTATTATTGTTGTTGCAGAAGATATCTGAAATAGTAGCTTGGGGAAATAAAATAATGAGTACAAGATTGTGAACTGTAGGAAGCAGTTATTTCCCTTGACAAGAAAATAAGAGACATGTCTATTTTGAAAGATGAAGGCCGGCTGTTTTTCTGGAGATGGTCACTACTGTTGGCCATAAAATAATAAATCATAGAAATGGCTAAAGAAATGGATAATTTTAAAAATACAGCCAACAGCATCATACCAACAAAGTTTGGTTTCTTTAGATGGGATTAAAGTCTTTGAAACAGATGACAGATTTAGGATTTTCCAAATTGGCACAACTTTGAACAAGTCAAAGCGGCAGCCTCTATCAATGGGATAGAACCCTTAAGGGCTTCATTCATTTGTGTTGCCAAGGAGGTTCTCAATTACAATCTACCAGCTAGCTGCATTCTGGATTTGAGGCTAGTCTAGATAGCACAAGTGAGCTAGGGCTATTCAGTTAATGCATTAGCATATCAGGGTGACCAAGAAAACCTGGAAAACAACCTTAAGCTGCAGGCTCTGTACTCAAAAGGACTGAAACCTTTTTGCAACTCTGAAACAGCAGCTAAAATTTGACATGGCTAAATGCCCACTTTTGTTCAAACCACATAGAGGTTTCAGTGAATAATTAATTATGTTTTAATGGTGGAAAAGAAATATAAGACAGGAAAAATGAAGCATGTGACTTTTGTGAGTTTATATGTGAAGTTGTTTTTTTCCCCTGACAGAATGCAGTCCTAACTAGCCAGATGGCAAATGTGTAATGTTGGCATAATGGCCATCAGCTTAGATTTTCTGAGACTATCCCAACTTTCAAATACTTTCTCCCATGTGTCTTGGATTTTTATTAGAAAAACAACTTCTGCAAACTACCCACCTGTCAGCATCTCTCTCTGTGTCTTCTACGTTTGCTCCTACTGTATGGACTGTCATTGCTCCTATCTCAGGCCAGCCCTACACTTGTGTTCCTGATCCCATCTCTTCTCACTTACTCTGGGGTCTCATTCCAGCAAGTCCCTCCTGCATCATCAGTCTTTTCTACTGGTTAATTACAATTAGCATATAAAGTTGCTGTTATTTCTCCCCTCTTTAAAAAAAAAAAAAAAAGCCACTCAAAAATCCTCTGTTCATCTCAGTTGTTCCTTCCAGCTACTGCTCCATTTCCCTGCTCCCCTTTATAACAAATCTATTTGAAAGAGTTTAATCTTCTCCTAGTCTCCAATTCCTTGCTTCCTATTCCCATTCCATAGCACACTGTTCCTATCAAGGTTACCAAAGATCTCTGTTGTTGGATCCAGTCTTATTTGTTTGTTTTAAAGCCTCTTAGTAACTTTTGACCTTATTTGAAGATGTGTCTTGTCTATCAGCAGCATTTGAGTTCTTTAAATGACCTTCCTCACTTGGCTTTTAGGCCACCTCTCAGTTCACTGGGCAAGCCTGCCATCTCAGGCTCCTGTGCTGATTTCTCCTCATCCTTGAGATCTAATATTCTGCTCACAGGAGGGGGAGACAGAGTGGTTCAGTGATTCTGGAGCATGCGTTGTGGGGCAAGCAATGGCATATGTATGACACCAGAAAAGCAGGCAGGGTGCCTATCTTGGAGAGCCTCACAAAGCAGAAATGTTCTCTTCAGAAAAAAGTCAAACAGAAGAGAGAAAAACAGATACTTTTGTGTCTTAGAAAAGACATTTTATATGTTGAAGCTGTGTAATAAATTACTTTGGAGTATTCTAGATAGAGCAGCCAATTTATTTGAACCAAAAAATTATGATTAGAAGAACATTTTCAGCTTTATTTAGCTGATATTTATGTAAATATTCTTAAATATAAACAGTTAATGTGAGTTAACAGATGCAGCCAAGTGGCTCTTTCCCACTCGGGAATTTAGGTACTTATTCCAAAGGTGATGTTCTAGAAACATTTTTTAGGAGATGGGGGACCATTACTCATAGACTAATATCAGTATTAAATACTTTATATCCATCCCTTATTTGTTTATTAACTTTAACATTTATCTTCTTCATGAGACTTGGCACCAAACGTCTTTGTTGTTTAAAAAGTTCATGAATGAATAAGTCAATAAAGATACCATCTTCTAAGAACAGAGTAAAACTGTATAAAAGATAGTACTAAAAGTTCTGAAGACAATTTTACAATTCACATTTCAAAAATATTTTGAGCAATAGTGGCTTTAGTTTTAATAAGTGATTATGACTTTAGTAATTTTTTTAAAGGAATAATACTTATCATTTTTATGCTTGCCTGTGTAATGACAAAAAAATTATAAGGTTAATTACTTTATCATCTACATCTTGAAGATCTAAAATTGTACTTGGCCTATAATCCTGTAGTAGTTTTAAAATCATTCCACTCTTATTTCTGGAGGAAACAGATAAATTGTATTTTGTAGGTGGTTATGGAGCTACGGCTTTAAATATGAAGCGTGATCCTTTACATGTTAAAATCAGAGGAGAAGAATTTCCACTGACCCTGGGTCGGGATGTCTCTGGCGTGGTGATGGAATGTGGGCTTGATGTGAAGTACTTTAAGCCTGGAGATGAGGTAAGATAGGAAACTACTATTTTCTCAATGCAAAGATTTCATTCTTCTCTTTGGAAACATATCCTATACTATTGACCTTTTTTTCTTTTCAACAAATGTACTGAGCTTTGGCTGGAACCCTCATTTTCTTGTTTCTATTATTACATTTTTCACAAACAATTCCAAAATAGCTCGGTGGTACTTGAGTTTTCTAAGTTTAGTGCTTAAGAATTACGAGACTTTAAAATATGTAGGATTGGAACTATTTTTTTTTTCCTTGAAAGAGCCTTTAAATGACAGTTTCTACCTTATGGATTAGGTGGCTTTATAATAGCTAAAGTTTGATATAATCATCTGTCACTTGTCACTTTGAACCAAGAAATATAGTGAGCTCATAATGACAGCTAATACTATTCTGGTTGCTTTTTGTAAAATAACTCATTTAATCCCCCTGAACTAGGTACAGTTAGGCCCAGTTTACCGATGAGGAAGCCATACTATAAAAAAGTCCCACAGCTAATAAGTGGTAGAGCCAGGATTAAAGCTTCAGAGATTAAGGTCTTTCTGGTACTCTAAGTAGTCAGTAAATGCAGCAGGATATACTGTCATCTGTTTCCAGTGTGGTTTGACTTGATAAATCCATAATCCCACTAAGTAATAAATTTATATCATGTGAAAATAACTCTTTTGGTTGGTGTATTGCCGACTTGTGCTTTTTTCCAAGGGTGGGGTATGTATGAGAGAACACTCTCATGCTTATCTTTATTGGTGGGAAAACATCTGTGTCTCTAATGAAGTTGTGCATGTATGTGTGTGTTTCAGGTCTGGGCTGCAGTTCCTCCTTGGAAACAAGGCACTCTCTCAGAGTTTGTTGTAGTTGGTGGGAATGAGGTAACTCATCACCCCTGCTGAAATCCCATTTCAAGGTTTAAACAGAGACTGACAAATATCTGAAATAATTGGTTGTTTTCAGATCACGTTAACCTTTGATGAGCTGTTTTGAAAGAGCTGAGGGTAGGGAATAGGAATTTTTGAGAGATTAAAAAGTATTTGGTGTTATTTGATAACACTGCCTGCTAAAGTAGTTATCTTTGTCTCATGGAGTGGGTATCTGGAATGAGATCTAGAACCCTGCTGTGTTTCTTGGTATTACCCAGTATAAAAAGTTGAAACCAAATTCATCCATTGGAAAGTATGGATTAGTCATCAACAGAGGCATGGAAGTATCAAGCTGTTTTGAATAACTCTAAAAACAGGAGTCTAATCAAATATAGTCAGGAGACCTGAAAATTTGAATAGAGAGAAGGGGGGTTAACACTGAGGATATTGGCTACAAAAGGGATTGCAGGAAGGGGAAAGGGGTGTTACTGAGATTAGAGGAAGCATAGAAAGATTACATTCCAGAAAATGGGAGTAAAGGAAACAACTGATCCTGAAAACAAATTAGAATGCATTTATGAGGGTTCAAGGTTTATTTGGATTTATTTCTGGGTATTGTAAGGACTAATGGGATTATTTAGTATGGTCTTTTTGTAAACAGTGATGTAACTATATCTGGTAATATAGCCTATAAAACATTACTGAACCTCTGTGAGGCAGATAGAGCTATGTGGAGAATATTCCTTAGCAATAATCTTAGAGTAGGTTATGCAGTACATTGTGAGCCTGAAAGAATTTTATAGATTTATCTGTGAAAATACACTTGACACTTGACCAATGCAGGGTTTAGGGATGTCAACCCTAGTTGAAAATCTGCATAGAACTTTTGACTCCCCCAAAACTTAACTACTAGTAGCTTACTATTGACAGGAAGCCTTACCAATAACATATAGTCAATTAAAACATATTTTGTGGTCAGGCGTGGTAGCTCACGCCTGTAATCCTAGCACTCTGGGAGGCCAAGGCAGGAGGATTGCTCGAGGTCAGGAGTTCGAGACCAGCCTGAGCAAGAGCGAGACCTGTCTCTACTAAAAAAAAATAGAAAGAAATTACCCGGACAACTAAAAATCTATAGAAAAAATTGGCCAGGCATGGTGGCACATGCCTCTAGTCCCAGCTACTCAGGAGGCTGAGGCAGGAGGATTGCTTGAGCCCAGGAGTTTGAGGTTGCTGTGAGCTAGGCTGACGCCACGGCACTCTAGCTCGGGCAACAGAGCAAGACTCTGTCTAAAAAAAAAAAAAAACAACATATTTTGTATGTTATAGGTGTTCTGTACTATATTCTTACAATAAAGTAAGCTATAGAAAATAAAATGTTATTAAGAAAATTATAAGGAAGAGAAAATATATTATTCATTAAGTGGATCATTATAAAGATTTTCATCCTTGTAGTCCTCATGTTAAGTAGGCAAAGGAGGAGTAGGAAGAAGAGCAGTTAGTCTTGCTGTTTCAGAGGTGGCAGAGGTAGAAGAAAATCTGCATGTAAGTGGACCTGCACAGTTCAAATTCATGTTGTTCAAGGGTCAACTGTGTTGAATTCGTGTGAGGGTAAATGTACTGAATTGTGTTCATAGGTTTGAAAGTCATTGCTTGTTTTTGACTTATCTTTAAATCTAGGTCTCTCACAAGCCCAAAAGACTTACTCATACTCAAGCTGCCTCTTTGCCATATGTGGCTCTCACAGCCTGGTCTGCCATAAACAAGGTTGGCGGCCTGAATGATAAGAATTGCAAAGGAAAACGGTAAGTGTATCAGTGGTGGCATCTAAACCTCCCTTCTTTCATTCTGTAAGTTCTTTGCAGTAGATGTGTCAGAGCATTGAAATTGGGATCATTTACACGAACTGGATTGTGCTGACATTTGAAAACAATTTCCAAAGAACTCTGTCAGTTTGTACTTTCATAACCTTATTCTGTTGAGTCTCGGCCCAATCAAATGGGAATTTTTAAACTCAGATGTGTAGATGGGCTATAGGAGTCTGAACCTTCTAAAATACTGCAAAATTTTGCATGTGAATCTCTGAGAAGAAGATCCATAACTTTGTCAGATTCCTAAAAAGGTTAAGAATCACTCTTTTCAGTGTCTAAAGAATGATGTCAAAGCAAAGGCATTTTTTTCCTTTCCCTACCAAGAGTTGTTCTCACACTTGCCTATTTCCATGAAAACCAGATGTAAAGGGACTGCAAGACACTACTGAATATTCTTGAGTTGTCTTAGGCTCAATGCTTGATATTCTTTAGGTCAAGTCTGGTTCTTCAGTGCCTTGAATGTATGCTCATTTGAGGTAGCAACAACACAGTAACTAGAATGTCTCAGATGTACTTGGGTTTGTATTCCAGATTCTGCCGCTTTTTAGCTGGGTGATCCACTCAGTCACTTTTTTTTAATGAGTTTTGTTTTGAGGGTTAAATGAAATAACACATGTAAAATTGGTGACACAGGTTACGGCACATGGGAGGCTACTATTATTAATGAGGTGATTATAATGTTCTTTGTGTTTTAGAAAGTTGACATCATAGAAAAAACTGATGTTGTTTTTTGGTGAGAAAAACAGGTACTAAAAAACATTTAATAATTTTAAGGAAGGAGAGAGCCATATGTCAAATTATAATAAATTGAAATAACCTAGGGTTTTTTTTTATTACTAAGGATTGTGTAGATAAAATAACTAAAGTCTGTTATTCTTCTCGTCATGAGACATTGCACTTTACATTTAATGTGTTGGGTGATAGAACATTGAATTTAATAAAAGTTTAATAGCTGTATTTCTGAAAGCATTGTGAAGGCTATTCATCTAATGAGGTCTACCGTTTGTCTTAGAATTCAAGGGAAATATTTATTCTAAAGGTCAACCTTGTTTTGTTTTGAAGCTATTCTGGCTTATCTTTCTTGAAGTTGCCATTTTGGCAAAACACTTTGTTTCAATTAAATTAGTTTTGACCACATAGATTTTTCTAACAGTTTGTCTTAGTTAATCTTGCAAAAATCTTATTCAAGATTTTTAGACTTTTATTATTATTATAGATTCGGCAATAACATTGATGTTTTATTGTGTTGTTTTGTTTTTTCCTTTAAAAACATTAGATTTTCTATACCTGCATGACTATATGTGCACTATGGTTAGAGAGCTCTGATTCCTTTTGCTGCTTCAGGGCTCTCTGAGCATACTTTCAATGTACTGTAGAAAACAATTGAAAGACAAAGATCTAGCTTCTCTTCTCAGATACATAGGTGTGAACCTCCAGTTTATTGTTGGCTTTGTGGGTAATTCTTTGGTACTCTGTTATCTCCTGTTTAAGCAATAATGGCCTAGCTAGGAAATTGGAGCCCTGAGCCCTACTCTCCACCCTGTAATTAATCAGGTGATCAAAGGCTATATATTTATGGTTTCTTTGCAGTTTCCTCTGTGTTGCTGAGTGTAGGACAGTGTAGGTTGTGAGGAAAGCTTTGAGAAATGAAAAGTTTTATACTTTACAAGGTGGTGACATAGAGTTGGTTCTGCTCATTGATTTAGCCACATGTTAACCAAACTGTATGGTGAAATCCTTTGGAAAGAGCCTCAAAATTCACATCATAGATTTCTGCCACTTTTCCCACATGCATAATGACTTGTAGGATGCATTTGTTCTGAGCCATAGTGAGACTTTGGTGTCTTAGTCCATTCGGGCTGCTATAACAAAATACCATAAACTGGTGGCTTATGAAAAACAGAAATTTATTTCTCACAGTTGTAGAGGCTAGGAAGTTCAAGATCAAGGCACTGATAGATTTGGTGTCTGGTGAGGGCCAACTTTCTGGTTCATAGACAATGCCTTTGTGCTTGTTTTCACATGCTGGAAGGATCTCTCTGAGTTCTCTTTTATATATGAGGGTACTCATCCCATTCTTGAAGGCTCTGCATATGACTTAATCACCTCCCAAAGGCCCCACTTCCTAATATCATCACCTTGGGGGTTAGAATTTCAATATATGAATTTTGGTGGGACACAAAGGTTATAAACATTAAGAACATAGCACTTGGTACTAGGAGCTCTCAGAAATTTCAGTTTACTGAAATTACTATACATGGATTATAATAATGGCCTACATCTCCAACTAATTTGTGAGAATCACAGAAATTTGAGCATGTTAAAATATTGTAAAAATAATTTTAATGAGGAAATTATATAATGAGATTTTATTGTACTTAAACTCAGAGGTTCTAATATCCAAAGTGGATTTTTTTCAATTTGACTATTCATTGTGATTGATGGGGCATATTTTGGCTTCCCTAAGCAATAATTAATCTTTTCTATAAATTATTGGCATTAAGGCATGCTTTAGTCTGCACAAAGTAGGTCAGTGTTTGTTATCAAGGACTAACAGTCTGTTTTTTCCAACTAGTTAATTTAATAATAATAAACAACTAACAATGGCAAAAACATCTATTAGCATCTTAGAAGGTTTTATAGGATTTCTTTACAACAAATAGCTTTTTTGAAATTAAGACAATGCTTTCTAAGTGTTCAATGGTGTTTACATTTTTCTTCTTTGTTATAAAATTATACTTCTATAACAACTAAGCATCAGCAAACTAAGGGGATTATTTAATCTTGATGTCATGTAATATTGTCATTTTGTTAACACACTAATATCACTAGAAAATGACAAAATTATTTCCATGTTATTAATATCAGCCCATCCATACTATCTTCATAATCTATTCAGTGGGAACACATAGATAACTTAGGGCTCTCAAGATGCATAGACATTTTTTAAAAAGTTGTTATACCTGGTATTTTTTGAATATGCTACGAGTTGATGGTTTTATTTATTGGTAGTGTCATGGGTGCACTTGGATATTTCATGGTATGCCTGAAATTCATCTCTAGCTGGGAAAGTTGTACTTTACTCTGTTTGGCAGAAGTATTAGAAAGTGTTAGAAATTGAACTATTCCTCCTCTGCAAAATAAATTTCACTTTTAAATTGTGTACACTGAAGCTCAATACAATGAATTTAGGAATACTTTTCACTGTTTCTTTTTTGAGAGTAGGCTTTATGATGGTAAAATTTTATTATGTAAGCGTAAATTAGATGTCTGATTTATTCTGTTTATTGAATGAGACAGGCTCAAACTTAAAAACATTAGATTTACCCCCTACCGATATGCTTATATTGAAATTAAAATGACTGCCTTGTAATTACAACAGCTTTCTTCTTTCAAATGCCTTCTGTGGCCTATTGTTCACCCTGATGCCCTGTTTGTCCTCACCCACCATTTTTACCACCCCAGTGGACTTTGGGTTTTCATTTGCATCTGACTATTACATGGTTAGATGGGTAGGGGGAAGAAGAAAGAAACCCCTGCTATTTACTTGCCAGAAGAGAAACTGTGGGGTTGAGGGGAAGAGGAGAGTGAGGGTAGAGGCTCTTGCCTGGCCTGTGTGATGCAAATGAATCTTCCTCTGCTCCAGGACCTATTTGGGGTGGGGGGAGGCAAAATGGCTCAGTTAAAGGAATAGTGGAACCTCACTCCTGGTAATTTGTGTTTTATACAATGACTTTCTGACTGGGGCAACCATTAATATCTTGTAAAGTTTAGAAGTCATTTACTCTTCAGTGCACTGTAATCTAGCTTCTACACTTGCCTTTCACCTGCAGCTGCCCTCACTGGGGTCATAGCTGACTAAGTTGCCAAGCCCAATGACATTTTTCAGTTGTTATTTTAATCTGACCTCTCTGAAGTATCTGGTACTGTTGACCACTTCCTTAGTACTCATTTTCTCTATGGTTTCAGGGACATTAGACTCCTTTAGTTTTCTTCTTGCCTTTTTGACCATATCTTGTCATTTTTAAAAAGTCCCCCCTCCCTTTTTTATCCAGCCCTTTAAAGGTGATGTTTTCCCAGTGTTCCACTCCATCTTTCCTCTCTGTCTCCCAGGGTGATCTTGTCTACTCTCAGCTTCTATTCGTAGTTTGGTAACTTACAGTGTTGCTAACTCTAACCTCTCTACTGAGTTCCTGTTAGATGTTCCCTTTGTATCTCAAACTCAACTTGTGCAAAACAAAAGTTACCCACTACCATCCCGACTCTTCCTCTGTATTCCCAATTTCAGTTAATTGTGATTTACCTTAAGCCAAAAGCTGATGTTGTTCATAAACCCTGTTCCCTCACCTTCCACTGCACAACTCATTATTGCTCATTTCATATAAAATGTAGGACCGTTGGAAAACATTGTTCCAAGTTTGACAAGTTTCTTTTATGTATAAGCTGTAAAATTTCAAGGCATTTCAAGTTTTCTTCTGTAGTGAATATACCTAAAATATTATTTTAATTGACAACCCTTATTAACTAATTTGTTAATGTCTTCCCTTTAGTGGTGTACTGTAAGTTCTTACATCTTTTAATTTGAAGACTTTCCCACTGACTAGCTTCTGGCTCTCTATGTCTTAAATCTTGTTTAACCTTATTACTCCTTCATTACTCACATGATCCTGTGCTGGGTGGCAGCGGTACCCAGTCTTTCCTTAATAAAATGTCATGATGCTAAGGTGAGTTGACTTTAGTGAGAGGTAGGAATGTTTCTGGTTGTTAACCAGAGCAGCTAGCAATAATTTAACTCTATGCCAAAGTGACTATGAACCACATCAATATTTACCACAAAACCCAAAACAAATGTATTTCCAATTCAACTTCCCTTTCGCCAAATCTAGTATCACCTGACAAGAGGGAAAGTATGATGAAGGAGTATAGGAGTGGAAAGAGATAGCAATCTTAACTGATCGTGGTTAGCATATCTTTTGCAAATTTTATAAAAGCATATGTCCATGCAAATATATTTCTAGGGCTCCTCTCAGGGTCTCGTGTAAATGGAGGGCTTTAGCTTCATTGTGTAAGCTTCAGCTTCATTGGTTCCATGGTAAATCCTTCTCTGACTATGCTACAGCTCTTTCTCATCTATTCTATTGTCACCCATCACAAACATTTCTTCCTTCTCTCTGCTTCTGCACAAGATTGAAGGAAACCAGCGATTTGGGATGGTTCCCACTGCATGTATCTCACTTGGGGAGCTACATTCTCAGTACTCTTGGTTGTAATTCTGAGTAGATTTCAGGTAACAACCATTGTTATCCTGTGTATAAAGTTCTTGCTCCATTATAGGTTAACTAAACCTTAATAAATGGTTAACCCTGGGCACCTTACTGAGATACATAAATAACTTTGTTTTTGTGGGAAAATGTGTATAAATTTCCACCATCTAATTATACATGAACTCTTTTGTAAATTGGGAAATGTCAACATGAATTACAGAAGCTTAGAAGGAGACACAAAAACCTAGGCTGTCTTGGTCTCATTTGGTTGATCTGTTTTGTAGCTCCGTTTTTCCACTCAAAGAAGTTACTCACTTCAGAGAGTAAACTTAGCATAAACTTAATATGCTAAGATACTTTGCTATCTTTTTTCCTAAAAGTTGTGTTTGAAGCTGAAAAAAAGATAGATTTTCAGCATCATCCTTATTTTTTTAAAGACCATTTGTTTCTACTGATGGAAGATTTAGCCTTATTTAAATCATCTTTGTTTCTAAGTGTTTCTAGGGTTTAATAGATGACACTCTCTAATCTTGTGATGTGGCTTCCCCCCTCCCTCATAAGTAAGTGGCCTGGGACTATCATGAAGGCCATATACTTAATGTTCGAAAGGTAGAGAAACAAAAATAGAATTTTAAATTCGATTGAGAGGTCCTGCTTTTTTCATTGACTCCTAGAGTACACCTTTGTCATCATTTCATAGGTGATGAATCTGAGGTCTAAGGATCACATTAGAGAGTTGAGACTAGAACCCAGGTCTCTAGATACCCAGCCCTGCCATTCCGAGGTTTCTGGGGCCAAGCCAGAATGTAGAAATCTGAAGATGATTTTCTACTTCTGGATCTCTTGCTGTTTTATAGCTTGTTTCATATATTTTTTGTTTGTAAAGCACTTAAGATTTTGATGCCCTACCTTATAAGATGGTAATACTGAAAACTGTGATTGTGGAGGACTTAGGTACTCAAATGCTAAATAAAACGAGTGAAAAGAAGACAATATAGCTTTAGTACCTTAATATATATTTAAGAAGAATGCAGAGCAAGTTAGATTTTAGAGTTTAACAATGCATAAGTAGTGTCATAATTATTCATATTTTCCCCATATTTTTTATATCTGCCACTAGTAAAATTTCTACTGACTTCAAAAGAATTTCTGTATGTGGACTTAAGAACTAAGAGAGGCATGTGATTAAAAACCTTGACAATTTTCAGTTACAGTGCTTTTTGCAAGTATTTCCTGGGCACTTTATATAAACTGACAAATAATATAGCACACATTTCTTCACTATTACAAATAGGCTTCTACTTTGTGATGTTTGAATGTATTGTGTGGCCTAGCAAGCAAGGTGAAAGTATTCCCACTGTGTAGCACGAAGGGCGGGCCATTGGTAGGTAAGCAACAGCAGTATTTTCACTTTGCAGTGAAAGTACATTGAAGAGTACAAGAATAATTAGTTTGGCCACAGGATTTCAAACCTTAGAGGACAAACCAAGTTACTGCTGGCTTGAAAATTTATTTTGCCTGCTGTCCTTTTGGGGACTTGTTTGAAGAAGCGTATGGGCCCTAGTTGAATCTGCACAAAATGTGGAGTTTACAGGCCCAGGGAATGATGTGTTCCCGGGGCTTCTTTACAACTTAAGAGCATTTCACCGGGCCTGTTCTTTGCCTCTTTTGCACTTTGGGGTTGCCATCAGGTGGCAACATAAGGAACTGAAGCTGCTACTGCAGAACCATTCTGTCTGCCAAGCCCTGCTGTGAAACACATTTTTGCTTTTTTATTTGAGGGAATGAAGCTGCTTTGGATGAAGTGTTATGGGTGAACTGACAATAATGAGGTCAAAGATGTGTCAGACAGTTAGATCCTGAACCAGCCATTATGTTTGGTATTCAGCATTCACAGGGAGAGAATTAGAAATTATTTTCAAGCTTTTCTTTACTGGAGGAAACTTTAGTCTTTAAAATAGCCAGGTGATCCCCTCACTCGAGGTAGTAGCAACTATTGTCTTGACATTAGGATATAAATAAAGCTGATTGGATGATGTTTAAAGTCAAGAAACATTGATCAGGCATCTGCTACATCCAGGGCAGTATGGCCAGCACAGGGCATGATGTAAGCTCTCTGTCCTGGAGTGCTTGCAGAATAGCTTGGGAAGCAGAACACATGTATAGTAGTTAACAGTGTGACAAATGCCAAACATGTGGGATAGATATCAGATTCCAGGCTATGTCAAGTGTATTGTGGAGGAAAAGTAGGACTCAGGCCTTCAAGGGAAAGGAGACCTTAGCAGGTAGCAAAGACATTCTAGAGCCTGGAAGAATGGGCCAATGTGGGGGAAGAATGAGAGGACCATGGTTGCTGAGAAGAGGAGTTCTGTTCAGGAAATAGGAAAAGAAAAGTCAGAGAGTGGAGGTGATAGATCGTGAAGAACTTAAATGAGAGTTTGACTAGCTACACTTCTATAAGAATGGCCAAAAGTAAGAGAGTAAAATATTTCATAGGTGATTTAATTTGGGGATATATTGATGAAGCAGTTGTAATGCTTTTTTTCCCCCATTTAGGGAGTATTAAAGCTATAAAATGTGTGAATTGAAAGGTTTTGAAGGAGTGGATTGTCGGGGCAAAAGGAACTTTCCTTCCGCCCTCTGAAGGTTCCGTAACTGAGTCTGCTGAAATAACTGACAATAGACAGATGAAGAGGAGAAAAGGCATACAAATTTATTTATTTATTTATTCATTTATTCTTTCTTTCTTTATTGACTTATTTATAGTTGACTCCTGAACATAGGTTTAAACTGCATAGGTCTGCTGATACACTAATTTTTCTCAACTTAATATAGATTGAAAATAACAATATTCGCAGGATATAGAACTTGCTTGTATCCCTTGCCAGTATCAGACAGGGCTAACTGTCTCTATAAGCCGGGGAGGATAGTGGGGAACACACATCTTGAGTAGGTAGGTGCACATTTTTGGTATACATGGGGGTCTTGGAGCCAGTCTCCTAAGTATATCAAGGAATGATTATATTTCCTTTTATTTTTAGTTGACACATAATAATTGTGTATATTTATGGGATACAGAGTGATATTTTGGTATATGTCTATAACATGTCATGATGAAATCAGAGAAATAGCATATCTATCACCTCAAACATTTATCATTTCTTTGTGTTGGGATCATTCAAAATTTTCTCTTCTATCTTTTCTAAAATATATAATAAATTATTAACTATATTCACCCTACTGTGCTGTGTTTGTTACTATAGCTTTGTAGTATATTTTGAAGTCAGGTAGTGGTGCCTTCAGCTTTGTTCTTTTTGTTCAGTATTGTTTTGACTATTTGGGGTCTTTTGTGGTTCCATGTGAATTTTAGGATTTTTCATTTTATTTCTGTGAAAAATGTCATGGGTATTTTGGTGGGGATTACATTGAATCTGTAGATTGCATTGGGTGGTATGGTTATTTTAATAATAATCTTCCAACCCATGATTGGTGTGTAGAAACAGTATTGATTTTTGTATGTTGATTTTGTATACTGCCCGTTTACTGAATTTGTTTGTTACTGTTTTTTGGTGGAGTCTTTAGGTTTTTCTATATATAAGATCATGTCATCTGTAAAGAGGGAGAATTTGACTTCCTCATTTCTAATTTGGATACCCTTTATTTCTTTCTCTTGCCTAATTGCTCTGACTAGGACTTCCAGTACTGTGTTTAATATGAGTGGTCAAAGTGGGCATCTTTATCTTTTTCCAGTTCTTAGAGAAAAAGCTTTCATCTTTTCCCTATTCAGTATGACACTGTGGGTTTGTCATATATAGCCTTTATTTTGTTCAGGTATGTTTCTTCTGTATCTAATTTGATGGGAATTTTTATCATGCAGTGTTGTTGAATTTTATCATATGCTGCTTCTGCATCTATTGAAATCATCATATGGTTTTTGTTCTTAATTTTTTTGATGTGATATATCACATTTATTGATTTGCATATGTTGAATTATTCTTGCATCCTTCAGATAAGTTCCACTGGTCATAGTGTATTATCTTTTTGATGTGCTGCTGGATTTGTTTGCTAGTATTTTGTTGAAGATTTTTGCATCTGTGTTCATCAGGGGTACTGCCTGTAGTTTTCTTTTTTTGTTGTGTCCTTGTCTGGTTTTGATATCAGGTAATTCTGGCCTCATAGAATGAATAAGGAAAAATTTACTCCTCTGTAAGTTTTTGGAATAGTTTGAGAAGAGTTGGCATTAGCTCTTCTGTGAAAGTTTGATAAAATTCAGTAAAGCCATCTGGTGCTGGGCTATTTTGTGTTGAGAGACTTTTTATTACTGATTTCTATGGTTTGAATGTTTGTCCCCTCCAAAAGTCATTTTGAAATTTAATCTCCCATGTGGCAGTATTGGGTGGGGCCTTTAAGAGATGATTGGGTCATGAGGGGTTTATCCTCATGAATGGATTAATCTGTTTATGGATTAATGGATGGATGGGTTTATGGTTTAATGGGTTTTCATGGGAGTGGAACTGGTGGCTTTATAAGAAGTGGAAGAGAGACCTGAGTTATCAGGTGATGGCCAATGCTGCATTGGGGGACTCTGCAGAGAGTCCCCACCAGCAAGGAGGCTCTCACTAGATATGACCTCTCAAACTTGCACTTCTCAGCTTCCATAAATGTAAGACATAAATTCCTTTTCTTGATAAATTACCCAGTTGCAGGTATTCTATTATAAGCAACAGAAAATGGACTGACACCGATTCACTATCATACTCATTATTGGTCTGTTTGCATTTTCAGTTTTTTCTTGGTCATGGTACGTTATGTGTGCTCAGGAATTTATTCATTTTCTGTAGGCCTTTCAGTTTATTGTCTTATGGTTGTTCATAATAGTTTCTAATGATTTTTTTTTATTTCTGTAGTATCAGTTATAATGTCTTTATGTTTCATTTCTGATTTTGTTTATTTGGTTCTTCTTTTTTCTGGTAATAGTTTGGTAGGTAGAGTCTAGGTAATAGTTTGTTGATTTGGTTTATCTTTTCAAAACACCAACTTTTATTTTGTCAATCTTTTGTATTTTTTCATTTAGTTCTACTCTGATCTTTATTATTTTTTTCCTACTAATTATGGGTTTGATTTGTTCTTGCTTTCCTAGTTCCTTGAGGTGCATGATTAGGTTGTTTATTTGAAATCTTTATACTTTTTTGATGTAGGTGTTTATTGCTATAAACTTCCCTTTTATTACTGCTTTTGCTGTATCCCATAAGTTTGATTGTATTGTCTTTCTATTTTCATTTGTTTCAAGAAGTTTTTTAATTTCCTTCTAAATTTCTTCATAGACACATTGTTGTTCAGAAGCATAATGCTTAATTTCCGGGTATTTGTACAGTTGCCAAAGTTCATGTTATTAATTTCTAATTTTATTCCACTGTGGTCTGAGAAAATAGTTGATATGATTTTAATTTTTAAATATTTGAGACTTATTTTGTGGCCTAACATATAGTTTAGCCTGGAGAGTGTCCCATGTGCTGATGAAAAGAATGTGTATTCTGCTTTTGGATGAAATGTTCTATAAATGTCTATTAGGGTGTTCTGTAGTGCACTTTATGTCCAATGTTTCTTTGTCGATTTTCTTATAATCTTTCCAAGGCTGAAAGTGGGGTGTTTTAGTCCCTAGCTATTATTGTATTGGGGTGTATTTCTCTGTTTAGCTCTAATAATATTTGCTTTATATATCTGGGTACTATGGTGGTAAATGCAAATATACTTACATTGATATATCCTCTTGCTGAGTTGATCCCTTTATCATTATGTAATGACCTTCTTTTTCTCTTTTTGTTTTTTGACTTTAAGTCTATTTTGTGATACAAGTATAGCTACTTCTCCATTTTGGTTTCCATTTGTGTGGAATATCATTTTCCATCCTTTCACTTTTAGTCTGTTTGTCTTTACAGGTGAAATGAATTTCATATAGGCAGCATATAGTTGAGTCTTTTTTTTTTAAATCCATTCAGTCAGTCTATTTCTTTTAATTGGGGAATTTAACCATTTACATTCAAGGTTGTTATTTATAGATGAAGACTTACTCTGTCATTTTGTTAATCCTTTTTTGATTGTTTTGTGTATCGTTTGATCCTTTCTTCCTCTCTTGCTGTTTATCTTTGTGGTATGGTGGTTTTCTGTAGTGATAATGTTTCATTCCTTTGTCATTCTCATTTGTATATCTGCTCTACCAGTGAGTTTTATACTTGTGTGTGCACTTCTATGATTATAGATATTGTCGTTTTGTTTCCAAGTGTAGGACTCTCTTATGCATTTCTTGTAGGTCTGGTTTAGTAGTGATGAATTCCCTCACTCTTTGCTTGTCTGAGCAGGACTTTTTCTCTTTATTTCTGAAGGTTAGCTTTGCTAGTTACAATATTCTTGGTTGAAAATTTCTTCTCTCAGCATTTCGAACATATAATCTCATTCTCTCCTGGTGAGTAAGGTTTCTGTTGAGAAATCTGATGTGGATTCCCTTATATGTGACTCGATGCTTTTCTCTTGCTGTTCTTAGAATTCTCTTTGTCTTTGACTTTTGACACTTTAGCTATAATGTGCCTCAGAGAGGACCTTTTGATGTTGAATCTATTTGGTGATCTCTGGGCTTCCTGTATCTGGATGTCTATATGTCTCCCAAGACTTGAGAAATTTTCAGCTATTTCATTAAATTGATTTTCTATGCCTTTCTCCATGTTTGCTCCTTCTAGATTTACCAAAATGCAAATATTTGTTTGCTTAGTAGTGTCCCATATGTCACGTAGGCTTTTTTCATTCTGTTTTCTTCTTTATTGTTTTTTTTGGGGGGTGGGGAGCATCTGACTGGGTTATTTCAAAAGACTGTCTTAGAATTAAGAAATTATTTCTTCTGCTTGATCTGCTTTATTGTTGAAGTCTTGATTGTATTTTTTACTTCAGTCATTGAATTCCTCAGTGCCAAGATTTCTTTTATGGTATCTATCTCGTTATTGAATTTCTCATTCAGATTATGAATTGTTTTTCTGATTTCTTTTTATTGTCTATTTGTGTTCCCCTGTATCTTGCTGAGTTTCATTAAGATCATTATTTCAAATTCCCTTTCAAGCATTTTATAGATTTCCCTTTCTTTAGGGTTTGTTGTTAGAGAATTATTATATTCCTTTGGAGGTGTCATATTTTCTTTCTTTTTCATGTTTCTTTGTTCTTATGTATATATCTGCACATCTGGTTTAACAGTCATTTCTCCCAGTTTCATGAAGCTTCTTTAGTAGGGAAAGACTTTTTCCTGTAAATGTACTGTTGGTTGAATAGGGTGCTTTGCCTTTGGTTCTGGTAGGCACATTAGTATGGTCTGTGATTTTTTTTTTTTTTTTTTTTTTTTGGCTGTAATCAACATCAGCAGTGTCTGTAAGTTCTTTAGTGGCTTATGCTGTAGTTGTTTGTGGAAGTTGTGAGGCAATTTTACTGAGGATGGGGGCATCAGACAAGTCAGTTTTCAGGCCTCTGGATAGTGGGCATGCAGTGGGCCCTGCTGCTAGACTGGGCAGAAGGCTCTGGGTAGACCAGTTCTCAGGCCCTTGGTCAGTGCATGCAGACACCAGCAGTGGTGGCGGTGGGCCCTGAGTGGGCTGTTCCCTAAGTCCCTGGATGGTGGGTGCCAGTGATGGTGGGAGTGGGTCCTGGGAAGACTGGTTCTCAGGTTCCTGGGCCACGTGTGTGGGCATGTGGCAGTCCCACTGCTGGAGGAGTCAGGGTTGCTGTCATTGTTGGTGGTGGAGCCCTGTGCGGGTATTAACATGGAAGTACACAGAAGTCACTCAAAGTATGAAACTCAAAGGACCAGATGTTTAAAGCTTAACTACCTTCTTCATAGGGGAGAAGGAAGTGGGAGAGGCAATTTTAAAGGAAGACTAAATGATTTTTAGGGGAAATGAATAGGCCCAAGGAATAGCCTGGGACAGTTCGTCAGGGCTCTGGGTGTGGCATCTGCTCTAGTCTTCTTTCTTTTGAGTTAATCTTTGATGAGATTATAGGGAAAAGGCCCAAGATGATTGCATTCTTCCTGGAGGAACGTCCCTTGGTCTTATAAGGGAACTTCAGAGGAAGCCCCTCCCTGTGCTTTGGGAGAGGCAGAGGGGTAAGAGACCAGGGTGGGAGGTGGTCAGAGAGACTTTGGTTCTGAGGCTGCATCTTTGGTTCAAGGTACTCAGTGTCTCAAAGCGCCATACTTTGGGGTATTGTTTTCTGAGCCCCAACAGTCTCTTCTTCACAATTTATAATTCTTTGAAATTAAAAGTAACTCTTCTAGAAGGAACATAATTTATAAGGAGACTTGTATTAATTACATTGAATGGTATTAATTTCAAAGGGAATAGCTGGTTCACCAATTGTGAACTTTTAAGATATAAAGGGTGACAACCAGCCTTCTGTGATTTGGGTAAGAGAGGAAAATAAATTGAAAAGAAACTAGAGTTAAGGTTATAGACAGAATGCATGTTCCAAGATCCGGCGTACTTGCTAGAGTTAGGTGGCAAAATCTTCTGCTCTTTCTAGCAGTCAAGGCAAAAGCTACCTCTAGCAGTTATGCAATTTATAGTGATGGATAAATAACACAGATACTCCCACCAGTTAGTCTTCAGAAAAAATATTTTCTGTGGGCACTTGTAAAGGGAGTTCTCATAAAGAATTCTTTCAATAATATCTCCTTAGCTAAGGATCCAATATCAAACAATCACTTTTTATAATTTCCCTCAGCACTTGATTGGTAGTGTTACACCAAGTGTAGTTTAGTACAAACAATTTTCTGGGGACCTGAAATCCAAGTAGGCAATTCTCGGAAGCTCTAGCTTACTTAATTCAAGAATAAAATGCAAGCCAGGCATGTTGGCTTGCACCTGTAGTCCCAGCTACTTGGGAGGTTGAGGTGGGAGGATCACTTGAGGCCAGGAGTTTGGGATCAGCCTGGGCAATATAATGAGACCCTGTCTCATAAAAAAAAAAAAAAAAAAGTAAGACTATGTAAAGCAGTGATTCTTGACCAATGATTCTATTTTGGATCAAATACTTCTTTGGGAAATAGATGATAGGTCTAAATCCCTCTCCTTGCCAATGCATATATACATAATCACACCAAATTTTGCATGGTATTTTAGGAAATTCACAATTTCAGAGTGTTCCTAATCCTTTACCCTACCCCCTTAACCCCAACTCATCCCCGAAATCATCCATAAACTTATGGCTCAGAACCCTTGGTCTCAAGTGGCAGGAGGACTGCAGTGAGTAAACATAGTAAATGTGAAGAACTTGGAGCACAAGGATGGTTGTG
The DNA here is from genome assembly GCA_008086735.1 of Cheirogaleus medius. Lineage (NCBI taxonomy): Eukaryota > Metazoa > Chordata > Mammalia > Primates > Cheirogaleidae > Cheirogaleus > Cheirogaleus medius. The sequence goes on along the minus strand of VBSM01000361.1, from coordinate 58,833,478 downwards.
CTGATAGAACACATTCATCTGCTTTAACAGGAACTCAAAAATGAGATTGATTTCCATTTGTGAAAGTTGATGAGCTTGACAAAACATGTCTGAACATAGGACATTTATTCTGCTTTGGCAGGAATGTGATTTTTCTTAGAGAGCAATTAAGTCTAACACACTAAAAAGGATCCCAGTTTTATAGAGGTAGCTGTGGTAATTTTAGCGGGGAAAAATTGTAAGACATATGTTACAAAGTACCATGTGAGCTACTTAAAAAAAATACAAGTTATTGGTATTTTTGGTATTCGATATTCATGGTAAAGTGTTCACAGAATGCCTGACTTTAAGCAATTATGGCTTCTTGATGAACCTAAAATAAAAATCCTTGCATAATATAATCTTGGAAAGCTGAATAACTTTATTTGCTTTTGGGATTGTTTATCACTGGGCCAGTTACATGTTGAAAACATCTTATTTACTCAGTTATATCTGCTTAAGATTCTCATTAATTTTGGTTTCTTTTGCATTGCAGTGCTTTAATCTTGGGTGCTTCAGGTGGAGTTGGCACTTTTGCTATACAGGTAAAACACTTTTTACTATTGTGAATAGGGAGATTTTCTTTGCATGCATTTATAAATTCACATATTATAAATTATTTTTCCTTTAAAGCTGTGAGAAAGGTACATCTATCTGTCTGGTAAATGCACTGTAATTTCATTTTACTCTTCTAAGAGGAAAATGTTCTAATTTATAAGGGTGTGTTCATTGGTTTAATATATGAGTGGGTATGTGGATGTCTTGTATAACAAATAGAGGAAATCTTTTAGGGCGAAGACCATGGACAGTGCAGGTAGATGGAAGTTTGCAGTTTGGTAGGAAGTAGCCAATGCCAAAAACCATTGTTTCTAACCAATGGTTAGAAAACCAAAAACTAACCAATGCTAGTTTCAATTCACAATTTCTGTAGGCCTTTTTTTGTAGAAATTGATAAGCTCATTCTAAAATATATATAGAAATGCAGTAGCCAAAATACTGTCAAGATGGCAGTATTCCCCCAAAATGATCTACAGATACAAACAGTGTCAAAATGCCAGCTGCCTTTTTTTGCATAAATGGACAATCTTATTCTAAAATGGATATGGAATGGCAAGGGACCCAAATTAGCCAAACAATCTTGAAAAAGAACAAAATTGGAGGACTCACACTTCTGAATTTCAGACTTACTACAAACTACAGTATTCAAAATAATGTGATACTGGCATAAGAATAACATACAGATCAATGGAACAGAATTGAACATCCAGAAATAAACCCATATATTTATGGTCAATTGATTCTAATAAGAATGGCAAAATGGGGAAAGTAATAGTCTTTTCAACAAATGCTGCTGCTGGGGCAACTAAATAGCCACATGCATAACAATGAAGCTGGACCCCTACCTCATATCATATACAAAAACAACCCTCAAAATGGATCAAAGACCTAAATATAAGAGCTAAAACCCTAAAACTCTTAAAAGAAAACAGAAATAAATCTTCATGATCTTAGATTTGGCAACAGATTCTTAGATATGACACCCAAAGCACAAAGCAACAGAAGAAAAAATAAATTGTACTTCATCAAAATTAAAAACGTTGGTATATTAAATGACATTATCAAGAAAGTGAAAATGCATCCCATGAATGGGAAAAAATATTTGCAAATCATTTATCTGATAAGGGTCTAGTATTCACAATATATAAATAACTCTTACAACTCAATAACAAAAAGACAAACCACCTAATTAAAATTAGTAAAGAAGTTGAATAGACATTTCCTCAAAGAATATATATATAAGTGGCCAATAAGTTCATGGAAAGATGCTCAACATCTTTAGTTATTAGGGAAATGCAAATCAAAACCATAATGGGATACTACATTACATCTACTAGGATGGCTATATAAAAAATAAACACACAAAAAATAACAAATGTGGACAAAGATAAATTGTAACCATCATACGTTCCTAGGGTATAGTTGCTCTGGGAGATAGTTTGTTGGTTCCTCAATGTTAAACATAGAATTACAATATGACCCAGCAATTCCATTCCTAGGTATATACCTGAGAGAAATGAAAACATGCCTTCAACCATAAACTTGTACATGAATGTTCATAGCAGTATTATTCATAATAATGAGAAATGGAAATTATCCTAATATCTATCAACTGATGAATGGATAAACAACACACACACACACACAATGGAATATTATTCAGCCATAAAAAAGATGAAATTTTGATGCATAATACAACATGGATGAACCTTCAAAACATTATGCTAAGTGAAAGAATCCAGACCCAAAAGGTGACATATTGTGTAATTCTTTTTATATCATATGTCCAGAGTAGGCAAATCCATAGTGACAGAAAGCAAATTAGTGGTTGTCAGGGGCAGGGGGGTGGGAGGGGAAGGGAATGGAGAATAACTGTTAAATGGGCATGAGGTTTATTTTGGGGACGGAGAAAATATTCTGGAATTAGTGGTAATGGTTACACAACATTGTGAATATACTGAAAGCCACTGAATTATATGCTAAAAATTGTTAAAATGGTGAATGATCTGTTGTATGAATTTTACTTCAAAATAAGACAGAACAGTGCCCCTAGTCTCCAGGAACAGGATGGGGCCCAGTGGCTGTTCCTGTTGTGGTCAGACGTTTAACCTGCTGGCTCCTGGGGAAGGAACTTAGTTAAGCTTCTCTCAATATGGCAGAGAGAGGGCCTTTTCCCAATGTAGGGGCTAGTGAGCACCCTCAGAGGCTCTGCCACATTACTTTCCATGAGGGAGAGTTTGGGTACCATGGACCACCCCAGGCTCTGCCTTAGACCTTTTGGGGACACAGATGGTGCTGGGGGCTGACTGAACTGGGAGAGTGGGGAGAGGACTCTTTGACTTCTTTTTAATTCACTGCTAGATATTCAGGACCCAGTCCAGAGACTCTTGTCAGTAAATGTGGGTTGAATGAGTTAAATTCATTCAATTAAATGGAAGAAAGAGGAAGAGAGGAAAAGAGAAACATCATACCCTATTGGCTACAGTATAAATTGGTCCAACCACTTAGGAAAACCATTTGGCATCTCCTAAATATGAATATAAATTGCCCTATGACATCTCTACAATTCCAGTCTTAGAATTATACCCTATATATAGGTATTCAAGCATATTCACCAGAAAATAGGTGACAGAATTTCAGAGCAGGACTATTCTATTGAAAACCTCCAACGGGAAATACCGAATGGTCATTAACAGTAAAATGAATAAGTAAATTGTGGTATATTCTTACATTGGAATAGTATTAGTCGTGAAAAAAGACCTATAATTCCCCACAATAAAGTGGGTGAATCTCAGAAGCAGAATGTTGAGTGAAAGAAGTCATGTACATATGATTCCATTTAATGATGTCCAAGAACAGGTGAAACTAAACAATAGTGTTTAAGGATGCCTACTTAGAAAGTAAAATTCCTGAAATATAAAAAAAGAGAGGGAGGGAAGGAGGGAGAA
>VBSM01000361.1:58815520-58829854 GCA_008086735.1 Cheirogaleus medius | reverse complement strand
GCTCCTGTCTCTTAATAAAAAAAAAAAAAATTTTTAATGAAAAAGTAAAAAGGATTACTGTAAAAGTCCTGATAGTGGTTATTTTAAGGGAGTGAGAGGGTTTTGATTGTGAGGCTTAGGGGCACAGGTGGTATTCTAGTCTTAATCTTGAGTAATGGTTACAATATTTACTTTGTAATAATTTGTTAAGCTGTTCATTTATATTCTGTGTACTTTGTGTTATATTTCACAAGAAAAACATTTCAGTAAAATTAAAAAATGAGTGATAGAAAACTACCAAGCTTAAATCCCATACAAAGCTATTATAAGAAAAATGAGAATAAGGCGTAGAATAATATATCTATAATGAAAATATGTCAGAAAACATGCCCACAAAACAGATCAGAATGTAACCTCTATCAAAACAAGTTAAAAGACATTAAAAATATAAGACATGAAAGAACAAAATAAATCAGAATTGGAAAAACTCAGGAAAAAAGTAAAAATAAATGAATAAAATCATTTAGTAATGAAGACTAAACTAGAAGGACCTCAATAGCAAATAAACACAACACATAATGCTGCCTTAATAGAAACAGAATACAGGAAAAATTTTTAATTACAAAAGAAGATAAAAACACTTTCAAGAGAAAGTGTCAAAATATTGAAGACAGGCAAAGAAGATTAATGTATAGGTAAAAGTAGTCCCTGAAGAGGGAAATCAAAACAAGAAAAGAGAACAGATACTAAAACAATAATTGAAGAAACTCTCCTACTTTCCGGAAAATAGAATGATTTGAAGCTACATATTGAGTAACCATTTCTAAGAGCGTAGACCCAGAATGAGCAACACCAAGTAAAATTTACTAGTAAAAATGCCAAGGAAAATTAATTGTATTAATAGTAAAATTACTGGCATTTAAAGAGAAAAAAATCCTTTGAGCGTCTAGAAAAATGAATACGTGGCTTATAAGAGAAATAAAATTAGGTTGTCATCAGACTAGACAGTAACACTTTGTGAGAAAAAACATGGAGTAACATATTTAAGATACTCAAGGAAGGGTGCGCCAGGAATTTTTGATACACCAAAACTGGTGTTCAGGTATAAAGGGCACATACAGACTGTTATCAACATGTAAGAACTTGGGGAATATTGTTCTTCTGATCCCTTTCTGAGAAATCTACCGGAGAATGAGCTTCTGTCAACTAAAATGACTTAAGGGAGACATTTTAAGCACTGGTGGTGAATGTTAAATGTAGTTACCTGTAGAACAAAACTAAGGGAGAGCTTAGAAGGAGACAGTATAGTGTGTAACAGCCATATGCTCTGACAAGGTGAACACAGTGCAACTATTTTTTTAAAAGGAGGGGGAAAATAGGGAGAGTACATGTTAAAATTATTTTAATGTTTTAATTATGCTGGTAGTGATGAGTATTCTTATTCAGAGACTGTTGTATGTATAATATATAATAGAATAAATGGGTATTTATGTCATATTTTAATTCTGTCATTTCACGTGTCTTTGAGAACCAGGATTCTAGGTGTGGAAGAAAGGAGATGTAGCAGAAAAGAGGTTAGATAAAAGCTCTGTAGTCTCAAATTTGAATTGGAAGTATCACTATGAACTCAAAGAGGTATTTTATGTATGCATGTATGTAAAGATATTTCTTGAAATGTAATTGCTCACTAAAAGAATGCAGGGCTTCTTCGAGAAATTTCAGATCTGGAGCACAAAATATACAAGAATAAACCTGGAGTATATTAAACAGCAAGGATGCTGTCAAAGACTAATCTGGTCATGTCAAAAGGATTCAGTAGCCAATTTGAAGACACTCCCAAAGATGTGACAATTTGAGCTTCAAATAATGATAATTACAATGAATTAAAGCCTTTTAAATATATTTAAATCCATGAGTTCATGATGCTATATTTTTAAAAAGTCACTTTTGGGAGATAAAAGGGAACCAATTTTATTATTTTATAAACTGATAAAGGGAAACAAATATTTGTCTTATCTTTCTCACGTGAACTGTGTAACTGAGTAAACTAGTTATACTATTAATATAAGTAGTAGTATATATAAGGGGAGGTGTTTATAAAAGTATTACAACTACTAAATGAAAAGAAATATAATTAGAGCATCGTGATTTTGCAACCACCAATAAACAGATATAGGTATTAAGCACTGACAGATGCTAAGATCATAAAAAGAGCAACAGTCAGACATGATGTGCCTCCTCTAGTTTTCCACACATTATCCATAGTTTTGCTAAAGGGATTGAAACTGAATTGGATCCAGTCTCTAGATCCATCTGCCAAGTTGCAGAAAATACAGAGGACAGAGCAATATGTGGAACAGCCCCCTGAATATACAATCAGAAACTCCAGGCTGTGGGAAACTGCAGGTCAAATGGCCTGGATTCTTCCACAGATAAATTATAAGCAAAGAGATAGAAGAGGAGCCTATAATTTTAAAAAGACCTAAACGATACCACATTTTCATAATACATAGGACTAAATTATAGTGTCTAGGGAATGCATATTTGGGTGCTAAAGCTTTTTAAAAATGCAAGCAGATGATTACTATAAAAATCAGGGTCACAATGACTTATGGGGGAGGGAAAGGGGCTTGTGTTACAGAGGCACATAGAGCCTTTAAAGTGGCTGCTGGTCTTCTGTTTCTTTATCTGGGTGGCCGTCTGCCTTATAGGTGTTTTCTATACTTGTGTTTTCTATCACATAAAAATGTTTTTAAAAAATAAGGCCTGGCCTGGCGCAGTGGCTCACGTCTGTAATCCTAGCACGCTAGGAGGCCAAGGTGGGCAGATCGTTTGAGCTCAGAAGTTCAAGACCAGCCTGAGCAAGAGTGAGACCCCGTCTCTACCAAAAATAGAAAAAATTAGCTGGACATGGTGGTGCACACCTGTAGTTCCAGCTACTAGGGAGGCTGAGGCAGGAGGATCGCTTGAGCCCAGGAGTTTGAGGTTGCTGTGAGCTAGGGTGATGCCACGGCACTCTAGCCAGGCAACAGAGTGAGACTCTGTCTCAAAACAAAACAAAACAAAACAAAAAAGGCTTGCTTTTAAAACCTTTCAGTAATGTTGAAAGATACAAGCTAGTTCTAAATAGGAAAAAAAAAAAAAAAAACACCTCGAAATTTGGGGAAAAAAACCTTTCAACATGTGATACATTCTTCCTGAGGATTTAATACTGTTTAAAGAAAAACATATATTAAATGTAGGTGCTTAGAACATAATTTTCTTTTTCCTCAACAGTTTCTTTTTTATATAGATATTAGAGAAAGGATGGTCACAGTTAGCTATTCATCTTGGATTATATTCGTCACATATTTGATTTGGGACTTGCTGTGAAAAGCAACATGTCATTATATTCAAATATCTCTGCAGCCCATAGACAATAAATTATATATGACATCACTCCTAAATGTTTTAATTCCTCCCAGATTCCCAGGGTATATAAATTCTTGGTCAATATTGCTTTTTTAAAGTGAGAAACTAGGTAAGATTATGAATGAGTTTAAAGCCCTTTATTTATTTTTTGTATTTAACAGAAATTTATTTAGCACCTTTGTGTGCCATGGAGTGGGTATTCAGCAGTGAACAAAACACACACAGATCTCTTATGAACTTACATTAAGGAAGCTCAGGAAATTGCTAATCAGGACTGGATTGAGAACACAGCTGATCTGTTATGCCCTATAAGTATCAGTACAAAAATTTCTTAGTGAGCTTCAAGTAACTGTTCTTAAATTAGACTGAAAATAGTCTCCTTTTAATTCTATGAAGTTGTTATCATAGAAAAGAATTATAGCAGTTTTGGAGTAGAACACTTTCTGGATACTTAATCCTGAATAACATTAGAATTTAGTTCTCTTTATTTAAATAGTTATTTCTTATAATTTTTAATGTAAGACATCTGCATTTTAGAACTTGGGACCATTTATTTAGGTCTTCTTTCTAGAAGGGAGAAGAACTGATGATCCATGTTTTAAAAATAAAATGACCATATTTTCTTCTTTATAAGAGCAACTTTTCATATATTATTAATACCTATACTTACTAGCTGATTACTTTGAAACACTGTCTGACTTAAAATAGTGTTAACACTTATTAGAGATGCAAATGAAGAGATGTTGCATTTTTATGTTCTGCACACATTTGAAATAGTCATTTTCTAAGGACGTGATTTTAGGGGAGAGGGGAGCATTTACCTTTGTCATCTGTGAAAATGCTAAATTTGAGGCTTTTCTGATACTGGTGAGGCACTGAGCCCTTCTCTAAGTGGATTGGTTATAATTGCATGACAACAAGGTGACTGCTGTCTGGTCTGGGGGAATGAGGTCTATTTCTTGGTGAACAAAAATTTAATAATTTTTACTAATCTCTGATATATGGCTTCCTATAGTTCTCGTTAAGATGAGGTGCTTAAAAGTTCTCTAGAGATTAGTCTGATATATGTACACATGGTACTATTTCTTTTTTTAATGCAGTTAGTTTTTCTACTCTTCCCCTCTTTTTTTTTGGCAGGTAATGAAAGCGTGGGATGCTCATGTGACAGCAGTTTGCTCTCAAGATGCCAGTGCACTTGTAAGGAAGCTTGGGGCAGATGATGTAATTGATTACAAAGCTGGAAATGTGGAAGAGCAGTTGAAATCCTTAAAACCGTATGTATTAGAACAGTGTTCACATGGGGAAGGTGGGAGCAAGGACAGTTGATAATGCAGGACTGAGATGGTTTGGTGGCCCTACAGTCATGTTGGAATGAAAACATTCCATGTCAGTAGAAATTACTTACTTGAGTTGGTTTCTGTTTTAATGCCAGATGTTAATACAACACAGTAACATAATGTGGTATGTACTGAGGAAGTTATTTTGCTTACATGGTCTTTTGCTAATTTTTAAGTTAACTTTTATTGCTGGTTTGTAAGAAGTCTGAAGACAAAATTGGAAGTGTGTTCCCTTCTGTGGCATCTTGGCACCACAGGAAGAATATAGAGTGTTCATGAAAATATATGATTAGCACTAAAAACGCTTTCAGTGTTTTAGCTTAGTAAGGGCTTAAGAGAAGCAACGTAAGTATAAATACTGGTAACGGGAGCACTGTGGATATTCTCAGTGTGTCTGAATGCCGGGCTGTGGTTTGGCCTGATGTACCAAACAGGAACAGATTCAGGAATTGTCTTAGGCCCTGTTGATTCTGACCATGGCTCAGGCTTACTAATCTGATCTTCATCCAGCCAAGACAAAGCTGAAGCTGTGAGTACAACTGAGCAGTGTTTGGAAAGATGTTTTACTATTTCTATTTCAAAGGTTTTTCCTTTTTTTAAATTAGTTTTCAGAAGCCAGTTGAGTAGAAGTGTATTTTCATGGGTTAAAAACAAAAGAAAAAGAAGGGAGCCCCTGTCGGACTACCCAGCCTTTCCCAGCCGGCACCACCCACCCCCCGCAGCAGCCAGCCAGCCAACCATCATGCCTTCAACTGTTTTTGGAGCATCTACTCTTGCCAGGCAGGGTTCTAAACACCAGATAGAGTGGTGGCCAAGACAAATGCCCACTTCCATGAGCTTGTTTGACAGATTTTAGTGGTAAGTTCTCTGATGAGAATTGATGCAGCGGAAAGGGATAGTTCGGCCAAGAGGCTGTTATAGACAGGGTGGTTACAGAAGCCCTCTTGGAGGAAGCGGCATTTGAGCAGAGGCTCCAGGGAGTAAGCCAGATGAATGGGATTGTGTGTGTGTGGTTCCCTGCTGTATCCCTCTACCTGAAAGAGTTTAGTAGCATGTAGTGGGCACTCAGTAATACTTGTTTAATTATTGAGGGGAATCTAGGAAAACAGCTGTTCCAGCTGGAGATAACAGCTCATATAAAGCTCCTATGTCAAGAACATGCTTGGCATGTTTGAGAAATAACACTGTCCCTTACAGAGATCTTGTTAGCTACCCCTCTGCCTGTGTGTCAGGGTCTAAGCTTCTCTGGACCCCTTGCAAGTGAGGACATGACAGTTCTCTGAAACCTGACTTCTAAGTAGTGGTAGTTTATGTTGATCTCATATCTTCTGCTGCTTCTAGGAATAGCTGCATGAGACTGAGGCCAAGACCTACCCCATTCCCCTCTATGTACCTTAAGTTTTATACATGTCTAGAATTTGTTACCAGAGAATAGAAGAACTTGACAGATAAAAAGGCTGGAGGACACTCAACCTAGCCCCCTAACCTAGTGCTACCATTCCCTCTTTGGCATCTCTGGCAAGTGGTCTTGTTCCTTTTGCTTGCGCATTTCCAGCGGGGGGAACTTCCTAGCTTACAAATGCAGGCCATTACTTTTTTTTGGTGATGGCTTTAGGTAAAATTGGTTTTTGTAACTCCTGCCTGGAGTTTGACCTCTGAATATACCTAGTAGAATAAATTTGTCCCTCCTTCCAAATAGCAGCTTTTTAGATATTTGAATCTTAGAGTTGTATATGAAGAAGCGGCTTTGAAATCCTTCAGTCCGACCCAATCATGTTACAGTTGAGAAAATGAGGGCGGAGGATTTTTGAGTTTTCGCATGCTCAAGATCATGCCACTCATCAGTCATGGGGCCGCAGCTGGGTCTACCACTGATCTTCAGACTTCTTTTTTAAACAGTGACTGTTCTATGATACCAGGCTACCTTTAAGTTTTCTTAAAGTATCCTCATATTTTTTTATTCAAAATTTGGGAATGAAGCAGAGACTTTTCTAATGAGAAGAGCAGTCATCTAGTAAGGTCATTCCCCTGCATTTCATACCCTTCCATTTTTATTTGCCCTTTAGTTTAGTCTCATAAAAGACTCAAGATCCACAAAGTTGGCCAAAGCTGGTTTTAGAAGCTTGGATGTTTGACTTCATCCAGATGAATTTGGAAGGGAAAAAAGATTTACCAAAGAGGAATTCATCAGTTGAATTGCTTAATTTATATGCATGCATTCCCTAAATAGATCTTTGTTTTCAAAAGTATTTAAAAGCTTCATTGGGTTTTTATCCCTTTAAGTAGAGTATAGTGATTATAGCAGTTTTAGGTTAGAGTTAAGGAGCTGAATTATCTGTCAGTTCCTGTGGATTACAGGACAACTGATTTTTTTTTTTTGGCATGTTAGAATAGGCTGTTGATTTCTCTTTATGCATTGTCCAGATGCTGTATCTGGACCAAAGAATCTGTAAACCAAAGAATAGAAAATTCCAGAAGGTGAAGAGGATGCTTCTGCAAGCATTTCTGACTGTGGAGGAAGCAAATTATTCTTGTGGATGAAAACCTTATATGCTTTTCTTTCAAGAATTCATGTACATTAAAGAATACTTTGACTTGAATGAATAGCTTTGCAGTTTTCGACAAAGCTTAAGTCAGGGCTTCTCAACCTTAGCAACCTTATTTTCTCAACTATTGACATTTTGGGCTCGATAATTTTTTTGTTGTTAGGGGTTATTCTGTGCATTGTAGGGAACCAAAATCATCCTATGTTCAGAACAGCTTGCTTAAGTAATTCTTAAAGTATTAGAAAATGCAATGATTTTTTTTGAGACAGTCTCGTTCTATTGCCCCGGCTAGAGTGCAGTGGCATCGTCATAGCTCACTGCAACCTCAGACTCCTGGGCTTAAGTGATCGGTCCTCCTACCTCAGCCTCTCAAGTAGCTGGGACTACAGGCGCACACCACCACACCCAACACGTTTTTCTATTTTTAGTAGAGACGGGCTTTCCCTCTTACTCAGGCTGGTCTTGAACTCCTGACCTCAAGCGATCCTCCTGTCTCAGCCTCCCAGAGTGCTAGGATTACAGCCGTGAGCCACCACACCAGGCCTAGAAAATGAAATTATTTTATGACAAAAAAAATTAGTCATACTTTACTTACCTTGGAGAAAAGCCATAGATCCAGTGAGTAGCGGGTATGTCTTTTCTTCTCTGTCAAAGCAGCCACCCCCCTGCTGGATGGTGAAGTGCAGCATGGTTTGTGAGTTGTCTGAAATAAACCCTGTAGCAGCTGGCAGTGGGAGTGAAGGAGGATCAGAGCCCAGTATAAAGACTGACAATGATGTTTTTATTTGATTCTTCCTTTCCAGGTTTGATTTTATCCTCGATAATGTTGGTGGATCCACTGAAACATGGGCTCTAAATTATCTCAAGAAATGGTCAGGAGCCACCTATGTGACTTTGGTGACTCCTTTCCTCCTGAACATGGACCAACTGGGCATAGCAGACGGCATGTTGCAGACAGGAGTCACTGTGGGTTCTAAGACATTAAAGGTAGGAAGAAGGGTCTTGGTTGGTGGGAGCAAGCAGGCGTTTCATGTGGCTAGAAATTGGTTTGCCACCTAGCCGGTTTCTCTTCACTTGTTGGCAGCACAGCACAGTGGCTGCAAGCATAGACTCTGGAGTCACACTGACAGGGTTAGAATTGTGACTTCTACTTAGTAGCTGTGTGACCCTGTGCAATTTACTGAACATCTCTAAGCCCCAGAGTCTTCACCTGTAAATGAGGCTAATAATATATCTACCTTACTGTACTGTTGTAAGGTTAAATGAGATAATCCATGTGAAGAATTTGGCATAATGCATAGTACATAAAAAATTCTTATTAAATGTTAGTGCTTATTATTACCTATTATCTTAGATTGCATCTGATACACCATCTTCCTCCTCCTTGACTGGGGCTTTTAGACCTTCAGAGTTCTGTGGGCATTGCTTTGAATTTCAAAAACCTGAAGGGAATTGTACTCTTACCCCAGTGAGGCTACATAAGGCTAGTAGAGCCATCATGCCTTTGCTGGAATTGTATCAACTTGTCCTAACACTGCATATCCCATATGAGTTAGAAACTCTAGCTATTGATGGCATTATGAGACCTTCTGGGACTTGGTTAGTGAGCCCCACTCTGTTAACAGGGGTGCTGTTACTAGGGCCATATGGAGCCATCTCACCTAAATCGAACACATGTGGTGAATGGTGGGCTTTGGAGATGAGCACAAATCAGCCCTGGTTACGGGACTAATAGCAGAGCTTGAGAGTCTGCTCTCTACTTAACATACTAGCCTGTTGTCATCACAGTGGGGGCGAAGGCTTATAAAACAGGCTATAAACTGTTAGTAATTATAGAATATTGGTTTAAAATCTGAATTAGTATGAAATGCAATATGATAGTAAAAATAAATTCTATTTTTTTAATTAGACAAAATACTTCAAACTCAGGAAAAAGGCAGTAGAAAGTTCCTCAGTGGTTAAAAAGGTTGTGAGTCATTGTGTTGATCCAGCCAACACTGACTCATGTTTGCGAGATGACTGACTTGGTAATTATCTTTAGTGTCTTTATTCTAGAAATTAATCTGGGACCTTTTGAGGGGTGAAGTTTAGGACTTTGATCTCTTGAATTCTGTGTACCAACTAAATACATAGAGGTTGTAATGAAGATCTATGACGGAGGAGACCACAACTGAATTCTTACGAAATGTGTATGGGTCAGAGATAGACAAAGCAAGTCCTGCTCTCTCGTGCTCTTTATTTGCATTTAATTCAGTCGGCAGCCAGAAACAGTGTCCACAGGGTACTCTGCGGTGGAGAAAGGGATCTTAGCTGTCCTTTGTCTCTTCTTTCTCTCTCCACAAAACCCAGGCATTCCAGTGCTTTAAAATATAAGTTTAAGTTTTCTGTAAGATCTCACAATTTGTACTTCAGTGAGACTTCTTACAAGTTAACCTTCAGAGTTGTCCTCTGAGAGTGAAACAGTCACAGCTCTCTTCATTTTCTCTTTTCCTCTTATTTGACAGATGATAGTGGAAATCTCATGTGAAAACCTTTTAAATAGTTTCTGAGGTCTTTCTGAGAGCATGCACAGTTAAAGCCTCATTGTCATGCTTCTGACTCTCCTGCCTGCTTTGGTTTACTTTCTCTCCTATAATGGTCTGAGGAAAAAATACACAGACCTCTTGGAGCAGAATACAAAAATTCTGCTATTGCAGACCAAGAGTGACACTTTACAGAGCAACATTCTGTAAAGAATTATAGATGTGGTGGCGGAGACCATTCTGTAACACCCTAAACTATCACCAGAATGTTTTAATTGCAGTCTATGAAGCCAGACCTTAGGGAGACGTATTTGACAGTCTTCTCTGACTATCATTAATTGGGTTCACAGTAAGCTTGGGACATTCTCAGTGATTCTGGTATCTAGCCACACAAGCCTTCAAACAGTTTTTATTATTTTTTTTAAGTTGCCTGGACCAGTGCATCCTAACTTCTTTCATGTTATTACATACATAGAAAATGGTAGTATTTGAACAGCACATTTAGGTTGCTCTATCTGGAGACTTCTGCCAGCTGAGGTTCTGAGGGCTGAGGGGAGTCAATATCTCATCACACCTATTCTAGAGTAAGCTTGACTGTTTACATCTGTTGTCCTGTGGTAATTATTTATGGTGACTCCTTTAACTCAGTTTTTCTGGATTAGTGATGATCTTTGCCTAGGCAATAACTTAGTTTCTTCTTTCTTTCTACATTCTTAAACTCTGATTTGGTATCATCCCAGTCCTTCTTCTATAAGCTTTAGTTTCAGCACTAGACAGATAGTTACTGAATACCTTTTATGCATCAGGTATTTTATATACATACTCTTTTAATCCTTCCAACAACCCTCTAAGCTAGGTGATGGTACCACCATTCTGCAGACCAGGAAATGGACTGAAAAAGATAGCTTAACCGAAATAACGTAACTAGTAAGTGCCTGAGCTAAGGTGGCAAGGGTGTTCCATTACACTTGCCAGCCTCATGCTGAGAGATTGTGAGGCCGAGGGTGAGCTCAGTGGAAGAGAAGTCTAAGTTCACCTAGCGGCTGTGGGTAGGTGTGGGGAGGGTAGCCCTATGGTACTGGCTGGCCCTGTAGTACCTCAGGTAGCTCCCATCTGATGAAGTTGGTTGGGCAGGTCATTGAGGTGTCATGGAGAACCTCAGCTCATTTGTTTCGATAGTGGCCCACCTTACCTTGACATAAAGAATAACAATTACAAGTGGTATGGCAATAGGGTGGTCAGGAACCCTCTTGGTTTATGAGTTTTGCTCCTCTTCCTTTGGAGAAGTTTTGTTCCATAACAGATTGGATGGCTTGGTATTTGCTGTAACTGTAAAGATTCAGCCATGATACATGAGGAAATTTATAGTTTGTTTTGCCTTAAAGCTGCCTATTCCTGTGAGAGGCAGAAAAAAATTTGTGATTAGGTTTCTTGTCTAAGATCATATTTTAATGCCTATTGCCCCCACAGATTCTTGGATTTGGTAAAAATCTCTTTTCTGGTGCCTCTTGGTTTTATTCAAACCTTAGTAGGGAAAGCCTAGGGGTCTCAGCCCTGATTCTGCCTAGGGAAGAAATCCAGTATGTAAGACTATTCAGACTATCATTTTAAGGAAAGTTTTCCTGTGTTTACCTTCTTATTAGTCACAGCTTGGAGCAGCAGCCTGAGTTGACATGGATATGCCTTTGTTCATTTATTTATTTATTAAATCATTTATGGAGCATCTACTCTCAGTCATTGTGCTAAGGTGCCAGGCATACAACTCACTGTGTCAGCGTGAAATGGGAAATCGGTTTGTCTGTCTTAGTCATCCAGATAATGCTCTCCCCTAAATCTGCATCTAGTCAGCCTTTATCCTTTTTAATATTTGACATGTTTTGTTTTCTTCTTTTTAGCATTTCTGGCAAGGAGTCCATTATCGCTGGGCCTTTTTCATGGCCAGTGGTCCATGTCTAGATAAAATTGCAGAACTCGTGGATGCGGGAAAGGTATGTGCATCTGGAAACCTTTGTATTGCTATAGCACCTCTTGTAGACCTGCCCACCAAGGCTAGTCAATGGGAACTCTCCAAAGGTAGGCTTGGCCAGTGCGTATGCCTTACATGGCCAAGGTTAAGTGCCGTATCTTTGGTTTTACCTCCATGGAAATCATAGACATAAGACTGCTACATCTAGAAAAAAAACTTACCCCATCTAGTCCAACCCCCTTGGTTTAATAGATGAAGAGGCAGGCCCAGGCAGCTTATGTGATTTTCCCAAAGACACTTGTTAGGTGTGGCAGAGCTGGGGTCTACTCTAGGCTTCTGATATTTTGGAAATGGTTCTGAAAAGATGGCACCACGAAGGCGACCTCTGCACAGAGGTGAGAACACACTTGCGAGTTTAACTGCCCTGGAGCTTCTTTAGTCTGAGGGTGAGGCTGCTCTGGAGGTAAGCAGGTTTTCAGATGAGCAAGGGAACAAACGCTGTGGAATATAGATCTCAGCATGGCTGGATGAGAAGTCAGGTCCCCAGATCTCCTGATTCCCAGGCTATAGTGTAATAAAATCGAGGGCAAACGAATATCCAAGAAGCTCAGTGGCCAGGATGTGGGTGAGGACCAATGGAGATTTGGGTGGAGACAACCGGTTGGTATCCTTTGATTGTTGCTGTCTGTCTTACAGGAAGGGACTGTTGCTTATCATCTGCTCATCCTTTTTTGGGGTGTCAAAAGGTCTTTCAAGGTTCCTGGGGGTTGAAAGGTTCCTCAGTTACCACCTGCTTATTTGGGTTCTTACATGGTCTTAACCACCCTGCCGTTCCATATCTGGAGGAATAATTCAGGAGGAACAATTCAGAAGGTGAACTCATATACTGGTGCTGATGTATGTGATTTTGTTGAGAGATTATATGGAGCTATAGAATGGAGAACCTTGTACACCTTAGAGGGTTGCACGAGATCATAGATAAAATGATTCTCATTTTCCAGATGAGAAAACTGTTTCACAGAGAAAAAAGAGTATGCTCAGACTTGGAGAAGTGGAGCCAGAACTCACACTCTCTGTCTCTGAGTCCTGTGCTTTTCCTTCTCGATCATTAGCTGCATTCTTAGTGCTGGGAGCTGAGTTGGGACTTCAGTGTACATTATCTTGTCCTTGTCACTTTGCAGTGGGCAGAGAAGGGTTGGAGCCAGCCAGTGTTGCCATCACATGAGCCATGCTGAAACACTTGGGCAGAGGCCCTGGAGGTGGGCTTTCTTTTGCTTGCCCCCTGCCCCTTGCTGGTGCATGTCATCTTTCCAGTTCAATTTTGAAAAGGTTGTTTTTAGGAACTACTGGCTGCTTTTTGTGATTTTATGATTTTTATTCTATTACAGCCAAGGAACTATTAATATATGATAGAAGATGGCCTGTTATTATTTCCCAAATATTTTTGTTCCAAGTTTGCGTGCTTCTTTTTGGACATCTAAGTCCTGTGTGTCCTGGGTGGGGACAGGGGCTCAGTGTTGTTGTGACTGTGTAAGTGCTTCTTTGTAGGGTTCTCCCACATCCCACCAGGATGCTAATTTCTAGGAAGAAGGGAATAAACTATTCTCAAATAAGTAAGTGCTTCAAGTGGCTGGAGCCCCATTATTAGAGAGGCCACTGTCCTCCAGAAGTATACCACGTGATTGTACTTGTCCTGATACCTGCTCCAGGCTGTCCACATGCTCACCATTGTTCTTTTGTATTCAAAATATTGTAACTCTGTCTCTACATGGAAGTTACTATTTACCCAACAGAGATGAGAGGCGACTTGTATATATCTACCTATTAAATTTGGCAGTTAACTGGCATAATGGCTAAAAGAGGACATGATATAAAAAAAGAGATATCCTTGAAGTGTCCTCACAGGAGAGTGAATGAGGAAATGTTCTCTTTGCCTTTGATTCTCCTCTCTCCTACTCAGGCTGTTTGGGCTTGGGAGTCATTTCTGACCATTTCTGGGACTGTGCAAGTTGATAGGTGACACTAGATGCCATGGTGAGGTCAGCTGTCTTGTCGTGTCCCTGCTTCTGTGTGGATGTGAGAGGTCATTGCCTGTCTATGCTGGGAAATTGGAAAGAATAACACAACTGATCTACTTACATGTTGTGTGGTTAGTAGAGATTTGTTAAATTGGATGAGAACATTTAAATTCTTCCAAGCGTTGGCTGAGTGCTTTATGAATCTAATTAGCAGGTAGCTGATAGAAGAGCAATAGTTGTGTTTTGACAGTGTAAAGCTGTGAAACAATAGAGCCAAATCTTTTAAAATCCCTTTAAGTTTTTGAACAAGTACATTCACAAGGTTAAAAATGCTAAAGTTGGAAAAGTTATTTCAAAAAATCTTCCTTTGACTACTGTTCCTTAGTCACTGAGAGTCTGCTTGTCAGACACAACCAATGTTACCAGTTTCTTCGGTATTCCAAAGATGTTCTATCAAAACAAGCAACAATATATATTTTCCTCTCTCTTTCTTCTTTCCTAACACACTTGGGTAATATACTGTTCTACAATTTGCTTTTTTTTTTTAACAGCATA
>VBSM01000361.1:58787817-58815420 GCA_008086735.1 Cheirogaleus medius | reverse complement strand
GGGCATGGTGGTGCACACCTGTAGTCCCAGCTACTTGGGAGGCTGAGGCAGGAGACTCTCTTGAGCCCAGGTGTTGGAGGTTGCAGTGACTTATGATGGCACCACTGCTATCTAGCCTGGGCAAGAGAATGAGACCCTGTCTCAAAAAAATGTATGTGCCTTTGTAATTTTGATAGGTATAAAATAGCTAGCTTCTGAAAATCTAGTGTGTGTATTTAGTGTCAGGAATTCCTCTTGTGTCCTCCCTTCTAGGCCATGTCTCTTTTTATTTACCCATTGTGTTACTCTCTGGCCTGTTTTACCTCATTAGAGACTTGGTACTAGGAATGTGAAGATCTGGCACTGGTCACTTGTGACTTAAACTATCCTGATAAAAATAGAATCTGAGCTGGCTGGGTGTGGTGGGGTGCACCTGTGATCCCACTGGGGAGGCTGAGGCTGGAGGATCACTTGAGCCCAGGAGTTGAAGACCAGCCTGGGCAACATTGCCTCGTCTCAAAAAAAAGGAAAAAGAAATAGAATCTAGATTAATGAGTATTAGTAGTATTGGTGGCGTCTAATTTCTGTTTGTTAGTCCTGCATGGCCCAGTAAAAATGGAGATGCCACAGAGTTGGATATCCACGATGATGAGCACTCTCTGTCAGCCTACCAATAGCATCATACTTCCACTTTCATTGTGAATACCAACCCTGCCTTTGCCCTCTCACAGTGTAGCACTCAGTAAATGTTTTGGAATTAGGTCCCCTGCTTTTAATGTGCCCACCATTGTCAGGCTCAAAGTGATGAGGAGCTGAAATTTCACAGGTGTGTGAGGACCCCACAGTCCATTTCTCCTAGAGAGCCAGACTTAGGCATTGTTTTCACATGGCTGTCATCACGAAGGCTGTTGCACACAGCAGGTTTTCATATTCATCCTAACCTGGCACCATTTCAGTCTGAATTTTAAGAATTATATAGTATTTTCATTATATCTTACACCAGTGGTTGGCAAACTACAGCCAGTAGGCCAAATCCACCTGAGGCTCATTTTTGTACATCCCCTGAGCTAAGAATAGTTTTTATATCTTTTAAAGATTTGGGGTTTTTTTTAAAGAAAAAAACAAAGATGAACTTAGACCATGTGAAGCCTCCAAAGCCTAAAATATTCACTATCCAGTCCAGCAAACAGAAAGAGTTTGCCGATCTTTATCTCAGACTAGTAGTTAAATGTTTTGAACTGTGGAACCCACTCCTGCCAGCCTCAGTTTACAGAGCAGGCAGAGGAGGAGCTGCTCTGCTGGAGGAGTGACAGTGGGGAGTGGCCTGCCCTGCAAACGTTCTTTGCTCTCCCTGCAGCTGCTCCAGACAGCCAAGGACCCCTGGGCTCTCAGACACCGGTTTGAAAACCACTGTTCTGGGCAGTCCTAAAAAGAATGGTTTATAATTAGCACGTTGAGTATAATGGGCTGCTACTGAAATTGTGCCTTGTGCCTACAAATGGTTTATTGGCATTTTCTCCTAAGCACAATAAACATTTCCTGAAAGTCAGAAGTCCAAAATACATTGGCAGGGCTGTGTTCCTTCTGGGGGCAGGCCACCTGCATTCCATTGCGCATGGCTCTGCATCACTCTGGCCTATGCTTCTGTCGTCCCATCTTCTGTGACCCCAGCCCTCCCACCTCCCTCTCCCAAGGACCCTGTGATTACATTGGGCCCACTTGGATTACCCTGAATGACCTCTCACTCTCAGGATCCTTAACTTAATCACATCTGCCAAGTCCTTTTGCCATGTAAGGTAACATATTCACAGGTTTGGGGAATTAGGATGTGACTGTCTTTGGGGGCCGTTATTCTGCCTGCCACAATGCATAAAATATCTGAAAACAGTAAGAAAGGAACTGGAAGTGCTGGTTGTCTCAGAGGAGGGAATCGAGATGGCTGGGAGTCCGTCTGGGAGGAAGAGTTTTCCTTGTACCCTTTTATCTCTTTGGGTATGTTTATTTGCTCACATATAGTCTTCATGTAATTATTAAAGCTCTTCGATGTCATGTCCTTAATTTTCACAGGTCTATTCAAAATCCTAGGTGACCAGCCATGCTTCTTGGATGAGCAGTGATAACAGATCTCTCAGTGTGTTGTTTCTTTATTTTAGCCAGCATCAGAATAGTTCCTATATAACTATTTTTGAACTATATAACTATAGTTCAATTCAGAACATTTACTGAGGGCACGCTAGCACTTATTTCATGCAGTAGGGTGTGGAGAAATGTGTTAGCCACACTGAGTACCTTCTGAGCTGCACTGTCCTCTAGAACTTTCTGCAGTGATGGAAATGTTCTCCGTCTGCACTGTTCAGTGTGGTAGCCACTAGCCTCAGGCAACTGTTGAGCACTTGAAATGTGGCTAGTGCAACTGAGAGACTAAATTTTTCCTTTTATTTAGTTACTTTTGATTAATTTCAATAGCCACATGTGTATAGAGGCTACCATATTAGATGCTGCAGCTTTAGAGAAAAATGTAATGAATTACATTCTAAACTTTAAGTTTCTTTACAACTGGATTTTGCTCCATAGGGAGAATATGATTAGAGATTGAAGCCCCAGGGCCACTAGAAGGCCTTGCGTGATATGGCAGGTGTCTCATGGATCTCAGCCTTTATGCTTCCAAAGTTCCTCTGATGTTACTGGAATTGTTTCCATGAGGAAATGTGTACTGAGTCTCTCTTCTCACCTTCCAGTAGGACCATAGGGACAAGCAGCCCCCTAGGGTGCTTTCTGTTCTGGACACATTACTGCCCTGGAGTGTAGCTCTGCCCACGATCCCCCTCCCATCTCACCACCTCTCTTCTTCCCTGAGTTTTCTGACTGGGGGCAGGAAGTTTCTAAGAAACTGCAAGACTAAGCAAAATTTACCCCTTCCTTTTATCATCTTCTTCTCTAAAGGGACTTATGTAAGCCCCCTTCTTCTTCTTTCCCCTGACTCTGGAAATCATGGACCTATCTCAGAGGGCAGGGACATACCTGTCCAAGAGGTAGTGCCGGAACTGTGGTCCTGGTGCCCATCCACCGCTGTATGGATTTGGACTCATACCAGGAGCCCCTTGCTGTCTCATGTGTCAGTCTCTCCTCACACACCCCACCCTCTGAGATCTGCAGCCTCTGTGCCTGCTGGGGCACGAGGCTGAGGGTCTAGGGAAAGAAGTGGAACAATCGCTTCCATCTCACTGATTCAGTAATGAAATCGGGAGTCCTGGGTCCTCATTTTGGCCCTGCGACAGCTCTGGCCTTGCACTTATCACTCAGACACTTGGGCTTCAGACTCCTAATCTGTCAAAACAGGCTCACTCAGATCCCTTTTAGCTTTACTGTTTTGTGCTTCTCATTGAGGGCAAACCTCTGCCTACTGTCCTTTCTCTGCTAGTAGTCCTGTGCTCTTGCGGTGGTGAGAGGGTTTCCTTTACTCTTCCCCTCAAGGGACAAAGAGGATTTCTGCCTCAGAGGGAAAGAGGACTTTCCCAGCAGCAGGTAATCAGCAATATTCCAAGGCCACATCCAGGGAGGTTGAGGTTCCTATTGTCCCTATGTCAAGCAGCAGGTGCCAAACTTGGGGCTTGGCTTGGTTCAGCTTTTGTTTCAGGAAGGTAAGACACAATCAGGAGACCCTACACTTAGACCCACAACTGAATGAGGGTGTCTCCTGGCTGGCTGCGAGCCCCATGTGTCTGTGTAGCGGGAAGCACAGTGTTGAGCCTGCCCGCTTTATAACAGGGCTCCCTGTGCTAGGTGGACTATAGCAGTGTCATCACATAAATGCCCCCACGTCACTGTGAGTAACCTTTCTTTCCCCTTTCTGGATTTTAACTCTGATCCTTTTGTCCTTAACAAACAAACACTCTAGGTCCGACATGAGGCTGTACATAGACAGTGGCTCATTATCCAGTTAATCTCCGTTTGCTGTCATGTATTCAGCCAACGGTGGCATTTGCCTGCCTTCAATTCGAAAGCCTGTTTTTTCATTGTCACTTACGGGAATTGCTGAATGACTCATTATGCCATGGTCAGCCCTCTGTGTTATTTGCCACAATAGACCTGACCAGTCAGATTAAAGTGTGCAGTAACTGCAGGCTGCTGTGTCATCAGTTCAGGATCTGTGTCCCCAGTCTGAGCTCTAAATCGAACATAGCTAGATGAGCTCAGGCAGTTCATTCTGGAGTTGAGCCTGTTTTGTGTACCTGCTCTGCATTAGTGCCAGGACTCAGAAGGCAGACTCAGTCAATCTTTGTGGGATGGATGAATATGTTTATGGTACAAGTTAGGGGCTCTAACAATAAGGCAAAGGCTGCAGTGAGTCCCACTTTCATGTGCATACAGATCACCTAGGAAGCTTATTTTAAATGCATTGTCTCTGCCCCACCCATAGAGATGATTTAGTTGTTTAAACAGGAGGCCTAGGACTGTGCATTTTAACTACGCATTCAGGTGATTCCTTTTCCAGGTAAATCTAGCATCTACAAAACAATGTCCTGGGGCTTTAGGAGAGTGATGGGTTCAGGTTTCATATGGGACATATAGGAAACACTTTAATGCATTCCATTCTCGTACCAGAGAAGGCAAAGAGGTTCTGTCGAACAGTTCAGCTCAGAGCAGTTAATAGTGGCTGTGGTGTTGGGGAAGATTCTGAGGTCATGCTCAGCTTGCAGGGGATTATCAATTAGTGATGTCTTCTGTAGGCAGGGATGGGAATGGTGACATGCATACCACACATCTGTCATCATGGTGGCCTGGACGCAGGGCCTAGAAACCAGATCCTCAACTGGCACGAGGAAAGCAGGCCATGATGCAGGCTGTGATAAGTCACTTAATCCTTGGCTGCCTTTCCCTTCCTGTAAGATGTTTAGGGTAGTCGTGGACAGCAGCAGTGGATAGTGGTGGGAGCATATACAATGGCACCAGGTTGAATCCTGCCTTACCACTTAGTAGTGTGACGGTGGGCAACTTGTTTAACTCTGTGCCTTAATTTCTTCATCTGTGAAATGGGAATGATAATACTTACCTCAAAAAATAGTTATGGGGATTAAATGAGGCAAAATATATAGAGCCCTTAGAACAGTGCCTGGCACATAGGACAGTATATACCAGCCATTACTTGTCTTGTTAGCTTATTGTGATTTGTGGATGTAAAAGTATTTTCAGCTCTTTAGAAAAGGGAACTTTTGTAGTCTAAGACAGTGGTCCCTAACCCGGGATGGCAGGAGGGGGTAGGCAGAGCCCAGGCGGTTATGTGAGCGATCAGGAGCAGCTGTAAATACGGATGAAGCTTTGCTCACTCACCTGCCACTCACCTCCTGCTGTGCACCCCCCTTCCTAAGTTTCCTGGAAGACAGTTTTTCCATGGCTTGGGTTGGGGGTCAGCAGAGCTCTGCAGCCCAGCCCAGTCCAAGGCCCTGGGGTTTGAGGACTGCAGGTCTAAGATGTTCTTCAGGTGGTTGGGCTGTGAAATTTGTACAAGAGGAAGGTTCATCAGATGCATCTGAATGTTGCAAGAACACTTCTTCCTCTTGTACGAGGAAAAGGGTGTAAAATGTACAAGTCGGCTTATGTCTGATAACTTATCCCTGCCACTGGAGCTATGGCAGGAAGGCCACAGAGATACCCAGTGAACAATTACTGATCTTTGCTTAAAGTTTTGAAAAGGAAGAGTTCAGTTGGATTTTTGCATGGTGAGAGAGGATGTTACATGGGACCTAGTTTCAAAGGAGGTTGCTGGCAGCACTAGTGGTACAGTAAAAAGACCCAGCAGCATTCAAATATTTATGAGCTGGCTGGAATGGTTTTCTTGTAAATTCTAACCAGCTGTGCTGTTGCTTAGCAAAGCCTCCCAGGGCAGCTGCAGCCCAGGACAAGTTTTCCTGAAGCCCAGAAAGCTACGTAAGACTCATTTCCCACTTATCTTATAGGTTTTCACCTAAGTGACATTGATTAAGCTCCTACTATATGCCTAGCTTTATCCTGGGTGCTGTGGGGGATACAAAAGTGGCGGCCAGTGCCACAGGTACTTTACACTCTGGTTGAGTAAATATGCCAAACATTTAACAAATTAATAAAAACCTATTATTCTGTGTACTGTCTGTAAGGGGACCATAGGGACACAGACAGCAAGGACCTTGGGACACGCTCTTTGGCATTTACCATACACTGCAGGGTGTCTGAGACAAGTGCAGTCCATGAGAGGGGCCACGTGGTTCCTGCAGCAGATGAAAGGGAAAACACTGCAAACGGAGATTAGGGAAGGGAACATGAGAGCAGGGCTGGAGAGGTGGCCAGATTTTCAGAGGAGGGATTTCTGAGCTGACTGACTTATATGAGCAGACACGGAAACATTCCATGTTCAGTAAATGACAGGTAGACCATTGTGGTGAAGCACAGGGTCTGTGTGAGGGCTGAGGGCAGGGTGGCAGTGGGCCCTGAATGCCAGGCTGGGAGCTGTGGAAGGGCTCTGAGTGGGAGAGGGACAAGACAGCATGGAGCAAAAGTCAGGTCAGGGAGGGAGGAAGGGGACACAGGAGCAGAGGTGGCAGCACAGCTGGGTGTGAGCACCTGGCCCCACTGCACTGGAGAGAGGCCGGCCCTGAGGGACATTGTGAAGAGACTAATTATAGACATCATTTGCCTCAGAACATGTAGGCTTTTTATCCACCAGTCAACCTCTTATGTTTTACAGATTCAGCCAGTTATTGAACAAACCTTCCCCTTTTCTAAAGTTCCAGAAGCCTTCCTGAAGGTGGAAAGAGGACATGCACGAGGAAAGACCGTAATTAATGTTGTTTAAATAAATATGCAGTTTGGTGATTGTTGACTGTCTTATTTGGTGAGTGCCTGAGGGCTCAAAACTTTTTTCTAGCTATCCCTTTCAAACATTGTTTCCACATTAGATTATAAATCCCATGACATAAGCTCAAAAAAATAAACATACCTTTTTGGCCAGTAATTGACACAAAAGTACCAGCCCCTGGACTTCTCTTATAGTCTCTCGTGAGAACTGCATCTCGTTTTTTCAAGCTGTTCTTTCGCACCAGCTTTGCAGACTGCTGTGGCACTTTGTTTTCTAGTGGCTCAAACTCTGCTTTGCCACCTTAAAGTTTGTGTGATATTAAAACTTTCAGTGTAGGCATGGATGTTAGCATGAAGGGATTATTTAAAGCTGGCTCCTTTTTGAATTCATCGATGAGCACTTTTCTAACTGGCCAATGTTTCCTTTTGTTTTTATTCCTCCACGCTAATGTCATCAGCCCCCAAAGTTTTGAATCTCTTAGAGTTATATATAAAAATCTGGCCTGATTCATTTGTTTACTCTTAATATTGAAACTTATTAAAACCCTTACATTTTGCATAAGGGCTGGACCTCTTTCAACAATTGAAACATGCTTTGAGGGCTTTTCCATGGAAATTGCAACCATTCCAATGGAGCCCAGAGCTCCCGATTATCTGACCTCAAATGCTTGCATTTAGGTATCTCACCAATCAACCTGTTGTCGTGTACACCTTTGAATCTCTAGTCTTTTGCATTCATCTGCAGGGGTCCTCAAACTTTTTAAACGGGGCCAGTTCACTGTCCCTCAGACCGTTTGAGAGCCAGACTATAGTTTAAAAAAAACTATGAACAAATTCCTATGCACACTGCACGTATATTATTTTGAAGTAAAAAAACAAACGGGCAAAAACACTCGCATGTGGCCCGCGGGCCGTAGTTTGAGGATGCCTGATCTAAGGTAAGTGTTTTATTTCTGGATATATTCATCCCCAGTATCCTACAGTGTTTCTAGCTTTTGATGTAGACCAGTTTTAAGAAAATTTCTGCTGGGTTTATTCCTATTAGACACTGATTTGGTAGTGTGTTGGAGGCAGGCTTTTCTCTAGAATTGCTGGTCTTAGTTCAGATTTATTTCAAAAGAAAAACATATGATTCCAGTTGTAAATACTAGCTGCTCTGGAGCAGTTGCAGTTCTTTTCCCTTGAGGGCTGCCAGGTGGTAGTGAGAGAGTAAAATACTTAGCCAGGACCTCACTCACCCTCGTTTCCACCCTCAGAAACAGGCAGTCTGAAAAGAGGGTGGTCAGCAAGACCTCCCTGCTGTTACTTAATATTGAAGCACCCTCAAACCTGCATCGTCCTCATCAGGCATTCTCATCTAATCTGCCGGCTCACTTACCCTCTTTGAAGTGTCACATGAGGGCTGCCAAGTGGACTCTATCAGATTTCATCAATATCATTAACCAGAAACAAGTTTATTCAAGAGAGAATTTCAGCACAGGCTGTCGTAGAATGTCTTACCCCACCATACTGTAATGATATGCACAAAAAGGCCTAAAGTCAGAGCTGTACATGTAATACCTGCTGGATGCCATTGTACATGTGTAAAACTGAAGATAAACTATTCTAATGACCATGATTGCCTACCATAGACTCTACAGAGGCTCAACTTAGAATTGGAAACACACTTGAACAGATGAAAAGGAAACAAGATTTGTTCTACTGTGACAAGAGCACCAGTATTCAGTGACAAGGACAAAAAGCAGAAGACATGTATTCAAGGAAATGTTTAGCAGTTTTGTTCAAAACTAGAACCCACTGTTTGAACAGCACTGTATGGGCCAGTGTTATTGTCAGCAGTTAAACAGTTTCAATTTGCATTCTTGAAATGCTTACTGCATTTTAGGGTTCTCAGTTCTAAGATATGACCAACAAACATCGCTTAAGGTTTCCTTCCTTTCTCTTCCTGGAGATAATTGCTGGTCGTTCTCGTGAGCCTTCCACCTCTCTCTGTTTTGTTGCCAGAAGGCAGTGACGTAGGGGCTACCGTACCCCAGACCTGAGGCTGCCACCTTCAGCAGGGCCCCAGAGTGCAGCTGTGGAACACTACAGGGAAGGCAGCCCCATGCAGGGCGATATGAGGGCAGGAAATGAGGCTAAAAGATCTGAGTTCAGCAAAAAATTATATAACATGGTTTCAGCACTGTTGTAGATGAGTAAGGATGGGCTAATAAATTAGGTCATGGTAATAGTGTTCCAGTAGCAGCTATGAGGAAGGCATTAAACACTTGTGACATTCTAGGGCAGCCAATGGGTAAAATAAGTCAAATCCTGCTATTTACTGATTCAGTTCCCTAAAATATGTCTATGCAAGACTTTCCCTCTTTGCAGCATAACAGAAAACATTAAGGCCAAGAACCAAAATTACAGGCCTAATGAAGTATTTCTTCTCAGATGCTAAACAGTCCTCTACCTTACAGACCTGAGCTTTTATCCTTCCCTTTAAAGTGTAAGGGATTTGTAGGTCCACAAAGTTGGTAAATTTGTTCCTGTTCTCTCCTGTCACTATCTTTGGAAATAATTTAAAATGTACATAGTTTTGACATAACATTTTTAAAAAAACATCCAAAAGTTATAAAGCAACCTGTTTAAGCAGCTACTGAAAGGAAACAAAAGGCAATAAATGAAAGGAGGACAAATTATTGGTTTAAAACTATTATAGTCTTTTGAAAGGATGAGACAATTCATTCGTGGCAGTATGATTCAAGATGGAATTTAGAGTTATTGAAGGAGTAGATCCACTTTCGAATTGGCTTGTCCATCAGCATTGTCCTTTTTAAATAAGGTAGCTGGAAAGACCTCCAGAAAGAGTCCTTCTGCCTTCTTCGTTGAGGTTTATAGGACCATGGCTTCCCACACTTGTGAAAACTTCTCTTTGCTGACGGTGTTAAGGATAATGTGATTTTGATCATACTGTGTACCCCCTGGAAGAAAAGAAAATAAAAAGATAATATGCCCACAGTAAAGGAGTTATAGCAGACAGTTTATTCCAACGCTGGTAGAGCTAAAGTAAACAAGGTGTAAAACTGCATGCCACAAGGAAACAAAGCAGGGGGACAAGCCCTGACCGCCCCATGGGATGAGACAGTCACCGGCTGTGGGCGGATCTGTCAAAATCCCATCATGGGGCACCAGCAACTTCACACAGGATATCCTACCTGAGTGGGGCTCCTTTTTCTACCCGATTCTTACAGTGTCTGAAATTGAGGGGAACAGGGAAAAATCTCGAGAAAAGGAGCAAAGAAACTATAAAATGTATTCAGTGGTGAGATCATGGGTTTGAGACACAGCGAGGAATCTCAGACCTGGCAGTGGGAAACGGAGGAAGGATGGTCAGAGGAGCAGGTTTTGCATAAACATTGAAAAACTACGGCTGTGTTAGGGCAAAAGGAAGGTTTGAATGACACTGAAGTATGCAAAGGGACAGGGTAGCACTCCCACTGCTGGGAACTGGTTTGGTATATAAAAATGCATGGCATTTCAGGTGCTGAGCGCCACTGAACTATAAAACTAGTGTCATGAACTACCTAACTCCCTTTCACCAGAATGTTTGAAAAGATTTTCCAAGGGTACTTATTAGATATTGCAGATACTTTGGTGTTAAAAACAGCCTCAATACTTCTTTCAATGAAGAAGTATCATTAACAAAATAAATTTTCGAGTATCTAATTTTTTTTCAGTGTGGAATAAGCATCCTTTCAGATACCTTTAGCATCAATCAGCCTCTGTACCAAGATTAGATCACCAAGGACCCCCATCAAAATACAAATCAGTATATCTAAATGTAGGGTGTGGCTGGTATTAAAATCATGCTTCATCCTTAGGCCAAGAAAAAATAAACATTCTTCTCTCCTTTGAAGCATTTACAAAGTATTTAAAAAGTCTGAAAACTTACATAATAGATGTAGGTAGTTGAGCAAGGAAATTTCTTATATTCCTCTTATAATAGATTGGTTTATCATCATTGATAATCTAGAGCCTCTACCCCTCGAGGTAAGAATACAAGGGTAAGTAAGGCCTTGGGCCTTTTATGTGTAAGTTTGCAGGGTGGGCTGGGGAGGGTAGTTGCCACCAGAGGGTAGCAAACCCTACCCTCTGCCAAAACAGACACACACGACATACTCCACTAAAAAGTTCCTGAGGAAATAATTCATTCTTTTGCATTTGGAAAGAATTTAAATCATCCAGACTTAATGTTTTTAAAAGTGAGTATGAATCACTTTCCACTGTTATTACAAGGTATGCGGTCTGGAATAATATATAAATGTCTACCAAGACAATTCCCCAAACACAGAGTTTGGCTAGAAAAAAGACACGTGATCTGATAACTCTTATGGCAATTTTTATAGGTAACAAGTGGTTCAACAGTTGTAGCTAACGAAAAACATGGTTTCCTATTAAGTGCACCAGAGCTGTGTTTGTATTTTCTTTGCATAGTATGTGGGCTGCACAGTCCTGCTCTCTCACGTCCACAAGATGGCATCATTCTCCCACATTCTGAGAAATTTAAATTCAGCTTAACAAGAAATTGACTATTGTAGCTACCATACTAGATACCGAGAGTTCACAAATATACAGGACATTATCTTCACTCAAGAGGCACTTGACTAATTTATAATGTATGTTAGGAAGGGGCCTTGGAGCTTTAAAGTGAAGTCCAAAGGAAGAACCTCCTAGAGTCCCCAAAGTTCGTGTCAGCCAAGATTAGGAGCCAATGTCCTTACTTCTGGCCCACTGTTAATGTAGCAAGTCAGTGGGGGTAGGAAATCCTCTATATCTGGAGCTTCTAGAATGTAAGCTCTCTGAAACCAAGTTAGGGGTCTTTTTTTTCCCCACTTTGGCAGCCCCATTGCCTAGCTCAGAGCCTGCCACGTAGGGAGTTCCCAATAAATACATGTTGGAAGAATGAAAGAAGAAATGCTCTAAGGAATAGTGACCTTAACCCTGGACACAGGAAGCTGATTACACTTGTAAGAAACATGAAGGTTTGCTCAGCCTTCCTTTGGGGAATAAATAGCCTAATTTTTCTAACATATCCTCAAAAATTCCATTTCTCCAATAGATCACATTTCTTTGGCTTCTCTGGAGATTTTGAAACTATCTCGTGTAAACTGAGGAGCTCCAGTGCAATAAAGTAGATCAAACTAAGAATAAATAAAGGTCTGAGTCAGTGATTCTTAACCAGTTTGAACCTTAGATTGATCATCCAATGGATATTTCACCTGTCTACATATTGACAAATCTTTGTACCAAATGTAATGTGAAGGATACTATGTATTACTCATTTTCTGAATGTTGCATTTACTTTCTTACATCCAAGGGTACTATCTGCATTTTATATGATCATTTTGGTTCCCATCCAGCCTGTGGTTGTATTGCTTAATTTGTGCTCCCTAAGTGTAGTACTCTGCCTTTGTTTGCCTCTGACCACCCTTCCAACTTCTTGGGTTCTGTGTAATTCTAATTCCTTTGTTAAGTGGGTTGACCGCTACCCCCTGGAAGTGATCCAGAAGTGACAGCCATTTTTGCTCCTCATTCAGCTACCAAAGCCCCTGACGAAAATGTTCAGGCTTATCCTCCATTATCTCCAGAAAAGTTTTTTAAAAATCAGAACACAGCTGTTTCTTTACCCCTACCTTTAATAACAGCATTGGCTTAAAGCCCTGATTAAAGTAAAATTGAAGGCCAGGCACGGTGGCTCACGCCTGTAATCTAGCACTGGGAGGCCGAGGTGGGCAGATTGCTCAAGGTCAGGAGTTAGAGACCAGCCTGAGCAAGAGCGAGACCCCGTCTCTACTAAAAATAGAAATAAATTAATTGGCCAACTAAAAATATATAGAAAAAATTAGCCAGGCACAGTGGTGCATGCCTGTAGTCCCAGCTACTCGAGAGGCTGAGGCAGGAGGATTGCTTGAGCCCAGGAGTCAGGTTGCTGGGAGCTAGGCTGACATCATGGCACTCTAGCCCAGGCAACAGAGTAAGACTCTGTCTCAAAAAAAATAAATAAAAATAAATAAAGTAAAATTGAGCCAACTTCTAGCAATGATTTAAAATGAAGCATATAGTGTAGTATGGCTACATTATCACCAGTTCACCAAACTTACAAAATATAATCTTGCTGGCTTTCCTGATTCCTATTAATAATTTAAAGCAAAATTACCCCCAGATGACATAACTAAAATACACTATTTGCTTATCAGTAGCAACAACTCCAGTTCACTGAGTTCCTGTATATAAGTTAGGTCATTTTTGTTTTGTTCTGGTATGGTCCTCAGACCAGCAGCATTGGCACCACCTAGGAACTTGTTAGAAAAGCAAATTCTCAGGCCCCACCACAGACCTACGGAATCAGAAAACTCTGATGAGGCCTAGCAATCTCTGTCTTAACAAGCCCTTCAGGCGATTCTAATGCAAATAAAGTTTGAGGACCACTAGGCTAAACCTACTCTTCCCCAGCACCTTCAGTTCACTCTGGTTTAAGTTCACTGAACACACATTCCATTGAAATCCTCTAGGCTGTGTTATTTAATTCCTTTTCGATCTTAGATCTTTTCAATGAAAGGTTACATGTATATACACGAGAATCATCAACTATACTGAACTAAGCAAGATCACAGCCTTTTAGCTTGTGATTTTTAGTCTAACACTATTATAATAGTTTGAAGGCAGCCTGGGTCCAGATTCCAGTTTAGCACTTAGGAGTGTGAGGTCTTGGCCAAACTGGTTAACCTCTTTGAGCCTCAGTTTTTTTGGCTATAAAATTAGGGGGAAGAAGAGAGGAAGAAAGGGACAACATAGAGCTCATAGGGTTGCTATGAAGAGCACATGAGATAATGTACTTAGTAGTTAGCACAGTAGCGGGCACATAGGGGCTCTCTTAGTATTGTTAAAATAATATACTCATCATTTTCAAAAGTTAAGAATAGATTTTTCCTTAACTAAAGAAAGACATATTACAATAAAGAAAATAAAGGAAATGATCCTTACCTTTGACATCTAAAACTAAATTTGGCTTCAACTTGCTGTAGATTCTGCCATCCGACTTCATGCTCCAGAACTGACTGTCCGCATTCTGGTCAAGGGCCAGGCCAAGTTTGGAGCCAGATGTCACCAGGCTGCCCACAATCGTCAGACAGCAGTCTTCTGCTATCTGCTTAGTGGAAAAGACAAGGTATCTGAGAGATGGATACATACTTAAGTCTCCTAGCAATTATTTCCCTGGTTAAATTGATTTTTTAAAATAATCTTAGTTCCTAGCTTCATTTAACCCATATTAGGCAGGCAAGCTTTTAGCGAGAGTAACTAGAATCAAACGACAAATATATATCCCCTTCATTTCAGATGACATAAGTGATGGAAAGTTCTCAATTCTCGTCCATCGTAGGAGAGACTTCAACCCCTTGCAAGCCTCTGTCTTACTAGTAAGGAAAGCCTCGGGACATTAAAACTGCCCATCATGATATTTTTCCCTGTCAGAGGTGACCATGATCTGAGGCTGGTCTATAGCTAAATCTCCCCTGACATATCCACCTCTGCTTGGCCTGACCTCCAGTATATGACTACACCTTTAATTCTGTAGCTCTAGAGTGGCTGAAGGGCATTTTATCATTTTAAAACTTGAAATTGCATGCATTAGCTTCTCTTTCCTTCATGAGAAATGTCTAAAATTTTCTAAACGGACATGCTCTCCAGCTATAAAAAGAAAAAAATACAAACTTAGTAGAGGGTGTTTTAATGCAGAGATTTTATGAGCCCTTCCCTGAAGTGAATCTACCCTTAATATATATAAACAATGTATGGCGGTCATATGTTCACATGCCATGAACATGTCTTGCTATAAAAATGTTTATGAAAGGTATACTATTCTATATTGAGATAAAAGCATTGTGATAATCTAGGACACTTTACTTTTTCTCATCGACCTACTGAATTCAAAATTGTTAAATAAATCACTGAAATGTTTGTTAGAAATAGTTGCTGAAAGGCACCATTTTCTTGAATGACGATAATTCAGAGGCAGGAGCTGGCTGCGTTCCATGCGGCTTTACTGCAGCTACTTGTGGTTCCTGTGCTGTCTCTCCTCTGCGTGTCTCAACAGCACTTCTGTTTGCTGAAAGGATCATTCTCCCTCAAGCACAACCGACCCAATTAACAAGTTGTGCTCCTTTTCACAAGGCTGTATGCCTTCTGCTGACTCATGGGGCACCCAGGTTTTTTTTTTTTTTTACATCTGGAGCAAGCTCATAAAATCAACGAGTAAGAAGTTCTCTACCATAGAAGCATAAGCTTCTCTCATAAAATCTTATTACATTCAGCTTTTAAATGTCTTATAGCAGAAGTGATACAGGAGGGGTGGGGGCCATTTTCCACTTTACAATACGTGACAATCAGGAAACGGATTGTGTTGTATACGCAGAGGTATCTCTTCCCCCTTCATCCTATTCTGTGGGGTTCTTCCAAACGAAACAAACCAAGAGTGGTTTTTGTTGATAGTGCTGGAGCTTATAGTTACTAATATTTCTATAACAAGTAGGAAAAGGGGAAGAATAACAAACACTTCCCTTTTCTATTACTATATAAAAATCAAGTATAAAAACAAATACTCTATCTTGGATCAGTGCAAGATTTACCTCCCATTTTAAGTTCCTAGACTGCTTCTATCAGAGCTAGAAAATATTTTCATGAAAAAAGTTTCCATTTTATTTCTGAAAGTGCTCCAGGAATTATGAAATAGCATCTACTCGAAGAAAG
This sequence comes from Cheirogaleus medius, assembly GCA_008086735.1. Classification (NCBI taxonomy): domain Eukaryota; kingdom Metazoa; phylum Chordata; class Mammalia; order Primates; family Cheirogaleidae; genus Cheirogaleus; species Cheirogaleus medius. The sequence goes on along the minus strand of VBSM01000361.1, from coordinate 58,799,820 downwards.
ACCAAAAGCATGTTAAAGGACAAGCCATCTCCTAGCAAAGGTATTACAGATCCCCTAATCCTAAAAACTCACCCTGCATTTGATGCATCCTTCTTGATAAATCCAAATCTGATCATCAGCACCAACATCCTCCATGACCTGTATTCTAAGAAGCTTCAGATCCTCTAGGTTTCCATTGGTTGACATGAATAACCCTGTTGCTTTGTTTCGAAGTCTGAAATAAATTCGTTTCTAGAAGACAAAAACCCCAGCAGTTGTCATATATAAGGTGCACTGTTAGGAGAACTGAACAAGCATTAATGTTGGGAAGAATCCAAAGCGAGGTACAGATTAGGGATAATTACTATACCCAAGAGTCTCAGAAGTTTTAGAAATTTCTCAATGAGAAGAGTTAGACAAAATTTCAAAGTGCCTGGGGCAGGAAGCCTGCCTACAGACAACCCAGCGCTTGGACATGCCACGTTTGATGTTGGGTTTGATGGCATTTCTGAAGCAGCCACACCTCTTAGCACCAGAAACTGAGCCCAAATTCCTAGGGGTGAGGTCAATTTTAAATTGAAACCAAAAAGTTGGATTGCATTTACAAAAAAAGAAAAAAAATTTAGAAGAGTCTATTCACAGCATGCAGAAGAGAAAAATACCTGAGCAAAAGGTCGTAGAGAACCTATTTGGCGACAGCCACTGAATTCATACCAATTAGGTACTTCTGCTGGTGACAGCAGGAACTGTCGACCTCTATAATTGCCATATTCATAAGTAACCCATCTGGAAAAAAAAATAACCACAGTAAGGGACAATTTCCATTTGACAATGGACCCCAATTACATTTATTTTTAGAATGTTTTCAATTTCTAGACTGAACTTTATACTTTAAATATACATTGGGGGGAAAAATGAAACTTTATTTTTTTGAACACTTAAAGCAGCCTTTTCTTGATGAATAGCAAATTTTTGGTACATAAGTATTTGTGCCAACAAGAACCACTCTTGAAGAGAAATAGGTAAGTTTTTTCCTCCAATAAAGTAATGAAATAGAAATGGTCTTTTAGCGGGATTCCCCAGTCCTTCCCGTGAGCTATTCATAAAACATCCTCAGTTGCAGTAATGGGTCTTTAAATGTTATTTAAATGGTTAATATTTGCAAAGCTCTTAGTGTGTGGTACTTGGTAAGTGCTAAATAAGGGTTAGTTGAACAAAAAAATAATACACTTTTGTTTAAAACAAGTGTAATCATCCTCAAATCTAAAAAAAACTGGTAAGATATTCAGGTCCCTTCCACGCAGAGATGCTGGTGCGGCACACCCAGGAAAGCAACCCAGCAACCCTCCTCTCTCGCTGATATATTACCTCAAGGAAGAATGTTCTCTACTTTTAATCCTAGAACTCTAAAATGTTATTTTAACTATCTTATCGTAAAAACAAAATATTCGTTAAACCTGTTGAAAAAAAATCACCCATAATTCTACCACCCTAATATTCCATAATTGCTTTTAAATAGCTAAAGTCCCAATCCCCCAACATTTGATGCACACAGGTGGACCACACTTACCATTTCTGTAAAAAAAAAAAAAAAAACTTTATTAAAAACATTTATTTCATTGATGGTACTTATTCATCTTTATATCTTAATCAATTTCAAAATTATACAAAGTTGAGGGGGAAAAATGCTACTAAGTTGACTCTTAATCATTTGCTAGTCATTCCTAGCTAAAGGAAAAATCTCAACTCTTATCTCCAAAATCAAAGGACTTGGTCTTTTTCAAGGGGATAAGGAAAGTCAGCTCTTTCTTGCTTGCTAAAAAAGAGTACTCAGTAAATTTGCTGAGCACTGGTGTGCAAAACATCCCCCAAGGACTTTGAGAGGTGTTAAAGACAAATCTTTACCTTAAATAAACTAAAAATCTGGATAAGGAGACAAAAGATGCTTTTACACATGGCTTTTCCCAATGGGAATTGTGTACTTTGAAGGTGCATGATTATTAACCCTTACAGAAAATTAGGGGTTATATGTCAATTAGTTTAAGGTAACGTAGATAACTCACATGCCACCAATAACCTGAAGAGAGCGTATTTGTGTGTTGAATCCCAGGGATCGGAGATTAATCGTTTCTGCATTGAGTTCAATCTTTTTTCCTTTGAAGTCTTCTCTTTCAAAAAGAATAATTGTTGGTTCAGAAAATTCCTATGTAGGAGCAAAAATAATGTTCTGTTATTCATCTTTATTGATAATTTGAATTTATGTGAAAATCATCTTGTTACAAGGGCAAAGCACAAACTCTGCCGGATTTGGCCTATATATAAACTCCCTTTCCCAGGAAATCTGGATGTCTGAATACCCCAAAGCTAAAGAGAGAAAGCATGGAGGGGCAGGAAGTTTTTCCATTGCACATAAAGGTAGGTAAATGTAAACAGTTTATAAAGCAGGAAAAAAGACTTTCCCAGGCATAGAGAAATAGATATATGCCTGGAATATCAACAGTCTTCTAATGGAATTTGTCTTCCACTTAGCCATTTCACTGAGACAAGGAGGGGCTGGAAAGCCATGGACATAAATGGGGAGCATCAATCTGGTGTTTGATGGCCTAGTGGTACAGTGGTATTGACTAAGCAAGGAACCTTCCTCATGCATTTTCAAATGTCTTTTTTTTTTCCCTGTTGTAACTGTCAATAAGACAATGATTCTATGTACTCACTCACACTCCCAAGTTTTCCTGTAGGAATCAATGTCAGGAGGAGAGGAGAAAACAGGATGGAAGCCTTATGTTTAAACTGTCAATCATTTTAAAGAACACAATAGCACAAAAGTCCACTGACTTTGAGAAGAATGAAAAATTGGCAGCTTATGCTTGTTTTTTCAAATTACAGATCCTTATGCCCTTAGACTAAGCTCTAATGATAATACTCCTGAGATCATAAATGATAGAGCATAAAAGCCCCTGGGGCTTACATTTTTTCCCTATCTGCTGAAAGTTTTGTGGCAAGGGTGTGGCGCCTTACTGCTTCACTTACATGGATGTGCCTTGACGTGTAGAAAAGATCTATCCCTCAGTGAGGACAGATTAGTGTGCACAGGGGAATGTCCACATGGGAATTAGGTCATATAAAACATACAAGGAGGAAATGACAAAAACTGTAGTATTACTGCTTTGTACTTTCTTTGAGATGGCATGCCAAAAGTCCTAACACTCAAATTTAGTATTAAAAATCAAATAATTTTGAAGTATTAAGTCATAAAGACATATAGTCTTAATGTGGGTAAAATGTTCATTTCCTCATAACTAAAACCTAAAATCATCATCCATAAGCATCAGAGTGAGGTGAGCGTATATGCTAGTTCTGGTTGAGAGAAGGCATTTGAAAACGTCAAAGAATTCTAGGCAGGTTAACTATCAAAAAGTCTTATTTCATTACTGACAAGCTAATGTACTTACCACATTATTCCATGTTTCACTGCTACATTTTCATGTCTCAGTAACATTTTATTTAAATAAGCAGGCAGGGAGGACATAAAGCCAACTCACATATGTTCTTCCTCCCTTTAAAACTAAAATCACCAACTACATATGTTTAAAGCTTTTTATGAGAGATCAGCTACCTACCAATAAAAATTTCAAAAACTACAGACACTCCTAGACTTTAATATCTGCGATCAGGGCATGGTCAAGGTGGTATGACCATAGACAAAAGCTTAGACTTTAATATCTGAACATTATCTTGCATTTTTGTTCTATTGAATATTGCTTGGACTATATCAAACTGAAAGATTTCTGTCCAAAACGGGGCGCTATCATCTGAATTAGCACATAGGTGATAAACTGGGAGAAGTGATTTGATAGCAAATCTCTAAAATAACAGAATAATACACTAAAAAACTATCAGGAATTTCCGTACATCAGTAACAACAAAAGACACAGGAAACTGAAAAAAAAAAAGAGTTGGGCAAAGGATATAAATAGGCAATTCACTGAACAAAACACCCAAATGATAAATAAGTATAAGAGATACCAACTTCACTAATAGTGGAATACAAATTATCCCCACAAGGACACAATACTTTCTGATCATTCCATCAAATTGACAAAAACTAGAACACTCAGTAATGGCAACAACGTGGGAAGCGGGAAGCCACGTGCACTACCAGTGGGAGTCTAAAGTGGTGGGAGTTGGCAGCACTGAGTGAAACTGCCTGTTCATACATGAAATCCAGCAATTCTACTCCCTAATATATAGCCCCAGAGACTCCCACACAGGTCTGTAGGGATACACATGAGGATTAAAACAGGGTAGTGAAATACTTATACCATTTAGAATCAATAAACTAGATGTACATACAGCCACACAGATTTAAAGCCCCAATTTTAAGCCCTGGGTAAGTCCTGCCTGCTGGTTACCTTGCCCTGACCATCAGCTACGTGAAGCATACATTTCTGTAACACTCTATTCACACTGGCATACTTACAACGTCTATAAAACGAAGAGACTTGAAAGTTGCTCCAGGCAGGCAGCCCATTGCAGAGAGACAAGGGTAATGGCCCTCCTCCAATACGTACTGATTCCCAGAGAAGTTTTCTCCATCATATGCAACCCAGCTACAGTAGGGAAAACCACACACAGTGTGCAATTTGAGTATTCCTATTCAAGAAGTCTGATTGTTAGAGGCAGCCTGATATACAATGCTTGTGGCTAACAGAGTTATTTCTTCAAAAATATTTAGGCACATTCACTCCGTTTCATCTGTGTCATTAATATTCACAAGAAGTCATTTAACTTTGTGTCTGGGAAATAAAATTTTCTCCATGAAAATCCCCATGATTTTATTTCCCTGCCTACCAGCCTTTCTTGCTCCTCTCATGGGTGCCACCATTCTCCCAGCCCTTGTAGCTTCAAGCTTCCGAGTCCTCTCTGAATAAGCCTTCTCCAACCCTCATACCTAGCTAGCCACCAAAGTCTACTGATTTCCTCCCAAAATCTCTCACTCCTCTTCATCCTCATTCCTGACACCTCTGCACTGCACCAGAAGTCAAAATACTATAGTGACTTAGACAAGTCACTTAGCCTCTCTGGGCCTCAGCATTTTTGATACAATGGTGATTTACCATGCTTCTCTAGAAGGTTTGCGGGGTTTCTTTGTTGTTTTTGTTTTTGTTTTTTACCAACAATTGTGTGTCAGGTACTTTTCCACTGCTGGGGATACAGTAGAGAACAAAACAAAGTCTCTGCTCTCTTGAAGTTTACCCTCCAGTGAGCTCAGACAGACAATAAGTAAGCAATTTAAAAAAGTACATGTCTGGCAGTGATAAATGAAGCAGGGTAGGGGATAAAGAGGAACTGGGGTGGGGTGGAGGTACGTGCTAAGAAACTGAAGCTTTACTGTCAGTATCTGTATTTGAATGCAAAGCCAGGGCTCTTCCACTGTGCAATGCTAAATGATAGGACAGCGTTATTTCAACCATAAAGAACTACATGACTAAAGGCATTATTACTATTATCATTATTAGACTTAATTTCTCATCACCTCTTACACAGACTGCCCCAGGGGTTTCCTAAATTTCCCTGGCCTTGGGCTTTCCTCTCTCTAGTGAAGCAAGCTTTTGTAAAACTATTGTTTTCAGCATGGCATTTTGAGCCCATTGCCTTTACCCTTGTCTTGTATTTCCTATGGCATCCACCTAAACTCACATGCTCAGGGAGTCTTCACAGCCTGATCCCACCCTCCCAGTCCAGGCTGGCCTCCCTTCTACTCCCCAGTACAAAGCCCTCCAAGCTAGGGAGGGGAGTGTGCTCCCTCCTAAGCACACACACCAACTCCACTCCAGCCACACACTTTTCTCCAGCTCCCTATCATGTGGAGTACCTATTCTACCCTATCTACCTGGAAAGATGACCTAGAGCCCAACTCCCCCTTTACAGATGATGGAGCGGGCACAGAGAGCACAGCACCTGGTGTGAATTCTATTACACATCGAGGTGATCTTCACCTCCAAGCTACCCTGATGTCCATGTCCTCTGGCATCCAGCACTCGGATGTCACAAAGCATACTTTTGGAATAAGATGGTGGTTTCATACAGTGCCAAGCACCCAACAGGTGTCATTAAATACTTGCTGATGTGTGAATTCTATTTTACCCAGTGACTCAGCTCTGCCCAGCCACTGTTTTACTTACCTGCCTCCAGAAACTCTGCAAGACTTAGTAGAAAATGATTCATCAATTTGACCTGTTGTTTCTTCAAAACATTGACTGTGACCTTGAAACTGTGGTTCTGAAAACAAGTGAATCTTTGAAAAAGTAAACAGAAAAACATAAAATTATTTTCCTTAACTCATTCAGCATTTGAAGTGATGATCCAAACATGACCTGTTAACTCTTTTTACCGTAAACTGGTATGAATTTTTAAAATTCTTTAATTTTCTACTTCCACATACATTAATGATCAATTAGAAACATGTTGGCTATCCCATTTATGACTATTTAATTCATAGACATCAGAGGAAAATAAACAATGGAGGTAAGTTTCTATAGAACACCCTATTAACAAGCTGTGAGGCATTTAAAGCTTTACTGTGGCCAAAAATTGTTAATCAGTTCTATTAACAATAAACTACATTTTGGAAATATATTGTACAAATTTTCTTTCCTCTCAATGGAAGATAGATACTGTCTTATTAGAATCTCATACATGCAATAAAAGAGGCTACAGTGGTATATGTGCCTCTATAATTACTGGCTGTGTGAACACTTCCATTAAAAAGCCAAAATAACAAATGTAACACTTCAGTTGATGTTAAGAGTCCACATTCGAAAGGCTTGAGGGAGATCAAATGTTTGTCTAATACAGACACAGCAAATATGAGAATTCATTTTACTATTTATCATAACTATATGCTATTTTTTGGATATTAATCTTAGTGTATTAATATAAACTGGTTCAGTGTAATTTATAAGAAATATTGAGACATGGGCAGTGTTATCAATTAAGCATTAAAGTAAACTTAAATCTTATTTTAACACCTTTCGTACCACATAGAAATCTCTAAGACATACACCAGGGACCACACGTTTTTGGGCAAACTGCATGTTATTTAAATCATCTTAACTACAGTGAAAAACGAGAAAACTTGTGAGCGGTCCTTAACAGATGACTCGTGAAACAGGAGAAAACTCGTGAGTGGTCCTTAAGGTGTTAAAAATACAATTATGCTTTTAGGCATAAAAAGGGATAAAACTAACAAAGTATTCCAAATGTCTGACATTTAATATATAAGTTCAGCTTTTCAAAGGAAGGACCCTAATTATAAGAAATAGAATATTTTTAAAGTTACCTGGTTTCGTCTCCTTGGGCCAGTGAAAGAATCCTAAAAATTTTTAAAGGGAAGAGAAAAGGAAGTGAATAAAGCAGACATGTTGAAAAGCTTTTTCTTCCAGATTGTTAGCAATTACTGCTAAAAATGATTTCAGAATATTTTCTGTAGCAATAAATATTGTATGAACCAGAAATACACATTAGGGAAATCCAGAATTCAGTTAAATATTCTCATATAAAAATATGACTCCTTACCAAAGATATGGGTTGAACAGAAGAGATCTTACAATTTTTGCCTCCCCAGTCCTCAAAAGTGGTATAAAAGCCTTTATCCAGTATATACTGTTCTCCTGTGAAGTCAGGATTTTCATAGGCTACCCATCTAAAGAAGCAAAAACACTGACTTGTTATAACTGATATTTGACATAATAAAACTATCACATACATTAAATATGTATCATACAGTAACTTTCGTTTGTTTTATTAATAAGCATTCTTAATTTTTTTGATTATTAATCTTTAGGAGCAAATGGATTTATCTATATGACAAATCAAAATGGTAAGCAAAAGAGTATTATTACATGAACTTTTTGGTGTTCTTATCAAATCCTATTCCTTGAGAAATCTCCAATGAGGATACTTCTCTGTGATGGAAACAAATTGGACTTTGAAGAAGAACCTACTTCTTTTAATAAACAGGCAAGAATTCTTTTTTTTTAATCAAGATGAAAATATTTGAGCAGAAAGTTTTTAACAGGAAGCTATGTCTCCATTATACAAGAAACCACACTGAAAAAAGTTAGAAGAAATGCTAAAACAAATAAATGCAGCAAAGTAACTAAACTAAAATTTTATTTCAAACAGCATTTCCAGCAGGACACAACTATCTATAAGCAAAACTGAACAAACCCTCAGAAATACTAAACACTAATCCCTTTTTGGAATGTTTTCATTTGTTATCTTTTAAGTGATCTTTACTCAGGAAAATCGACAAAACTTTTGTGTGTGTGTGTGTGTGTGTGTGTTAAGAGACAGGGTCTCTCTTTGTTGCCCAGGCTGGAGTGCACTGGCGCAATCATAGCTCACTGCAGCCTCAAACTCCTGGGCTCAAGTGATCCTCTCATCTCAGCTTCCCGAGTAGCTGGGACTACAGGCATGTGCCACCACACCTGACTAATTTTTAAACATTTTTTTTAAAGATGGGCTTTTGCTATGTTGCTCAGGCTGGTCTCGGATTCCTGGCCTCGAGTGATCCTCCTGCCTCAGCCTCCCAAATCATTGGGCTGGGATTACAGGCATGAGCCACCACGCTCGGCAAAACTAATATATTGATTTTATTTCCTGTGCAAAGATTAAGTCTTTGAAGGGGAAAAAGTTTTCAATTCCGTTATATTCAAGAGATACTCAATGTCTACTCAATTAAGTCATTGCTGTAATGATCGCCTCATAGCTTAAAGGAATAATATCTATTATGTATAAGTAAGCAGAATTTTCTAAAATGCTTTCACATCTTTTATATCACACTTAACCTTCTAGGGAGGTATTGATGTTCCCATTTTACCGATGGGAAAACCTAAAGACACAGGAAAACTAATTCATTTATTCATTCAATAAACATTGATTGGCCATTTGCCATGAGCCAGGAACTACACCAGCCCTAGAAATACAAAGATAAGATAAAAATCCCTGCCCCAAAAAGTTCACAGACAGGTAAGAAGCATCACATGAAATTATTTGTTGGTGTTTGTTCTGAATAGGAAATGACTCGTTCAAGGTGAGACAATGAGTGGCCAGAACATGATTGAATCATTTCCTGAGGCTCCCTGAGCTCTCCTCACTTTGAGACCTGAACTGCCATGTGCCCTATAAAGTTTCCTTTCACGTACTGTTCTGTTAATAAACTATACCTAGAAGAGCCCACACACTCCATAATTAGAACAGATTATGATTTTACTATCTAAAGGGCTGATTTAAGCAAAAACTTGAGTACAGTCACAATTAGGAAAGGAACAGTTATCAGGGAGAAAACAATATAAAGTCTCCCGTGGTAAGCCGCTATGACAGCTAACACCTGTGCACTCGCTCCTGGCCATCTGAATGGAGAAACTGCTATGGGCACCAATCACAGTCTCTTTCAGGAAATAATGCCACGCCCCCACCCCCACCCCCAGGTTCAGAACCTCATTAGCAATTTTACAAACCTATTCTTTATCACTGTGAGGTGAGCAGTTAGGACACTTGGTTCCAGCAGTGGTCATGACACTCACTCTCAGATAGGTTTGAAGAGGTCACTGAACCTTTGAGAAAGTTTGCATTTTCATTTCTAAGTAGGGGAGCTGGACAAGGTCCCAGTGCCCACCCGGTGAGGCCGTACAGCACACGGGGACCTGCGTGTGCCGCCTCTGCTCACAGCCTTCGCTTGTCCCGGTGGGAAGGGGAGCAACGGCACAGCGGGAGCAGGCGCGCTGCTGTGTGGGAGGAATGTCTGCATAGCAAGAAAACCTACTTTATGAAAACCAGAACTTTTAAAAAAGCAACAATTCAAGAGGGTAAGTCGTATCACAGAAAAGTGTTCCCAGCAGGGCTCCGGGTCTGTAACAAGTTAGAGAACAGAGGGTTAAAGGCCCGTCTGTTTGACTTCACGGTTTGGAGGGAAAAAGGCGTGAGGAGACTGAATATTATACAAAGGAGAGAAGGCAGCAACTGAGCAAGGCTAGAAGTGTTATCCAGTTTTCTTTCTTCTTCTTCTTCTTTTTTTTTTTTTTACTAACAAGTACTACATTTCCCTATAAAACCAAAATAAACTACTTGTAGGTAAACATCCAACACCCAGTTAAGCCTATGTAATTCACTGAAGCTGAAGCAGGGAAACGATTTATTACGATGTTACTTGCATGGACAGTCGTGTTATTTTCCCTTCCAAGATGCAGCTCCAGATGAAACATTCATGAATACTGGGGAGGTGGGGGACAAACCTCAAAACCCAGATCTGAGATTTTCTGCTGTATCTAAGATCCTAGTCTACTTAAAACTTACACTTGGGACACTTAGGAAAATCCCTCAGTGTCCTGGTTCACATAGGTTCTGTACACACGAATGAATACTTCTCCGTGTAAAGAGTGGAGGAGGGAAGGGGAGAGCAGCAAATATAAGTACCAGCAGGTCCCAGCCTGGTGGAATAATTGCTCACAATTTAAGGGCAGCGGGGCCAACCTGCCCTTCTGTGTAACCAAAGGGAAAAGAATTTAAAACAACAGCACTCTTATTTTTTATCTGAACTTTAGAAATATTTCATTTTGCTTTTAGTTTAAAAGAATTAGCCCTATTTCCACTATTTGACCAAGAGGATAGCATAGAACTAGAAATTGATAGAGTATAACATAGTAAGCAGGACTGTTTGGGGAATTTTTTTTGACATTCTGTTAAGAAACAGAATGCAATTCCTGAAAACCTCAATTGTTAGATTCACGAGCATCCTTCCTGAAGGCTGTTCTCTGTTTCAGAGCTAATAATACGTTTACTACCCAGAAAATTTATTACCCATGTGGTAGTGAGCCTCCCGGGAGATACTTTCACAGAACAAGAATTTCACAAAAGTTTTTTTCTGACATTGAGTTCCATAATAAGAAATGAACCAAACTGAAATGTTTATTTAGCCATAAAAAGAAAGCCACTAAAATATAATCATTTGTCTTTGAAACTATTAAAAATGAATAGCTAGTCTTCCTCCCTCATCTTGGCACTCCTCGGCCTACCTCCCGCGTCGGCTACTTCAGTCTCCCTGTGCCCGCGCTGGAAACTCACACCGTGGATTCCCAGAGTGTTTCATCTCTACCTCTTTTGGCAATAATTATGTTTTACATAAATACTGTAACTTCTTTGAGGGCATAATATAATGCTTTGTACATAACAGAACTCAATAAGTATTTGTCAAATGCCAAATGGAGTGAAATACGAGGAAGCAGCTGGCCGTGGTAAACACAGAAGCCTTTCCACATCTAACGAACTTAAAGGAAGTGGTGTGTGTGCGCATGTGTGTATGTGTGTAGGGGGTACCTCCCTCAACTTCCTCCTTGTACCAAAACTCAACTGCTACAGAAAAAGCCTAAGCCAGGAAATACAACTAGAAATGACTAAAAATAGAAACATATAAAGGCAACATTTTATAAAGGAAACTGATTTCAAGTAAGCAAGGGCTGTGGTAAGAAGGAGATTGGCTCAGGGCACAGTAATTCTACCTAAGGCTCTATGGGAATTCTCCCCAGCATCCTCTTGCTTCCTTTGCTAGGGTGGATGACTAGGCTCCACCTGGTATCAAAATGCATACAGAAACAGCAACCTGGTATCAAAATGCATATATATTTTACCAAATTGAGTTGGTCACTATATTTTCCTTCTGAATAATTAGCTTTAAAGGCACTTTAAAATACTACAGAGCCACAGCAATATTTCAGATGCCTTCTGGCTTTTGTAGACAGCCAGCTATGATTCTAAAATGTTAGGGCTCCAGAATAGGACCCAATAGAAGGTACTTCCTGCTAAGAATGGAAGACCCAAAAATTACTGGTGTCATTTCAGCCAAGATGGCAGCACCTGCAGCAGCCTACACAAGAATTTGGTCAACATGACTAACAGTAAAAGTATATTACATTGTAGGCTGGGTGTGGTGGCTCACACCTGTAATCCTAGCACTCTGGGAGG
>VBSM01000361.1:58767013-58787717 GCA_008086735.1 Cheirogaleus medius | reverse complement strand
AAAAGTATATTACATTGTAGATACATGTCAAATATCTAGGGCTACTGCAAAGGCCCCATGAGATACAATAGGGCTGAGGCTAGAATGATTCAAATAGTCTGTATCACTATAACATCAAAATAACCTAACAACAAACAGAACCAGTGTCAAATTATTTCATATGACTATTTAAGAATATTCTCACTTATAACAAATTAGAACAGACATTGGCCTGGATTACAAGAAAGATTATATAATGCCCTATAATAACCATCTACCATATTTGCCTTTCTGGTATCTATCCCCAGAAAGATCTAACTCTTTCTGATGTTCCTGGAGAACCACCAATCCCAATCACATCTAAGTGGCTCCTATGGGATGGCTCCTACATCTCAGGTCTAGGGATGGGCACATAACCCAGACACAGCCAGGTCCCTGGCCACAGTGATTGGGTCAGGCACATGCACATGAGCCAAACATAGGGAATCAAAGTTAAACCTGGCATTTGTGAGGGAAAGAGAAGTTCTTTCCACTGCAAGCAATGAATTGAGAGAACAAAAGCCAGATGTGGCCACAGGCCACCAGATGCAAAGGGCCTGCCTAAAGTAAAGCCAACACAGAGAAAAGCCCAGTTAGGAGATAAAGACCAAATTCTGATGACAGTGTTTAATCCCCTGCATCCAGCCATACCTGAAGCAAAATCTTCTCCAGGAGTTTTCAGTTACTTAAGCCAGTAAGTTCCATTTGTATCACTTGAGCCAATTTGGCTTGGTTTGCAGTCACTTGCATCCCAAAGAATCCTGACTAAACCTCTTTCAATAAAAACTCACTTCACCATTAATAAAACATTCAATCGCTACCTCCAGGTACATTGAAACAATTATACTTGTTTATAATTATATGTCAAAATAATAGTGAGAAAAATATACAGGAGCAGGTGTAGGAACATAGGAAAATCAAATGGAACTTTCTCCCAACCTCAGGTTTCTAATGTTAACTACTATATTTGACTCCCCTCATAAGAAATTCATGATCTTTCCATGCAGAATGACAAAGGAAGCATATCTGTAGATTTCTATCATGACACCAATAGCCTACTCCAACATTACATGTAAAAAAAAAAAAAAAGATTGTATGAGAAAGATTTTTTAAAGTAGTTAGGAAAACATCATGGCAATAACTATTAAGTGACGATTTAATGTTTAGCTGTTGAGATATTTATTTAGTGAGTGACTGCTCTGTGTCACAGACTCAGTTTAACACAAACCAAGGTAAAACCCATGTTTAAAATCCCAGTCGGGTTATTTCACTTACACTCCACTCAGTACATTAATAGACTGTGTCTTCACTCCATATCCAGTCTCCTTTAAATTAGCAACAATCCCCAATACATCAATACTGGAACCTTTGGATCCAAAGTTTTTTTCACTGTACATTATCATGTGAGCATTTGAAAAATCCTAGTGAGAAAAAAAATTCAAAATTCAAAGGCTGGCCATTTATTATCCCAAAAGGCCAAGTTTTAGCCATTAGCTTTTCTTTAACTTACACCTAATATAGGTCGTAAAGACTGAAGTTCTCCGTCGTAACCTCCCCAGTCTTTCCAGTCCCTGTATTCCCCTTCTTCTAGCAAATACTGATGACCAGTAAATCCAGGCTTCTCATACGCAACCCAGCTACAACAGAAAGAACATGATAGTAATTTTCAGACACGTTAAAATCTTTCCAAGGTACAAATTAATTTCATCGATGAATACAGTCATAAAGCTAGACATCAACTTCTGCATTAACATCATTGGAATTCTCTAAAATTTAGGAGGTAACAGAATGGCCCCAAGAAAACAAACTGAGAAATGGATAGAGTTCTGTAAAGGAAAGTACAGGAGTGTGTGAGTATGTGTATGTTTAATAAGAGCTGACTCAAAAGAACCTCAGCAAGTAAAACTGAATAAATGTTCTTTAAATTATAATTATAATATTATAAATATTTGGCTATTTACAAGACTAATTTCAGTGTGTACTTCTATGGGAAATGTATAAGATTTATAAAATGCAAAAGTGTCATAAAAAAGAGAAAGCAAACTAACAGTTCAATAGTTGGAGCATAATTCTAATATACAAGATTGTAGATGTGATCAATCTAAATGGGCCAATTTAGCAGCCTTGGTTTGTGGACTGACCCCACATTTGTCCCTCAAACTGTTTTCTCCAATCTAGTCAGGGGAACATGGATATAGCTGTTGAAATTCACCATGCCATAGAATCAGGAATGTTGTCTTTGGGGGGGAAATGGACACATTTATTACTTTATTAAGGAAAAAAAGAAATCCTTACAGGTAATCCATCTACTTACATGCCTCTCAGAACTTTCATAGACCCCACTGACGTCAATGGCAAACAATCGTCTCCAGTTGTGTCTTCTGTTTCACCTCCTTCTGCGATAAAACTGCACACATCTGCTTCTAGTTCCATACATTTTCCTTCAAAGAAAGGCTTTTCATAAATAACTACCTATAATAGAAATGAGTAATTTATAAGAAGTTAAATATCACAACATTAAATCAGTCCTTTCATATCATTAAGTCCTGGAACATAAATTAAAATGTTCTAATCATATTTTTAAAAATTAACTAAATAATAGTATCTGATAATATAGTAAAAAAAAAAAAAAAAAAATTCGGGCTTTTATCCTGATGTGGGCCAGCCCAAAGCCCCAGGTTCAAAACACACTTTTTAAATAATTGGTTTTTATTCAACGTCTAGAACCGACATTTAGAATTTTGCTTTGGCCAAACTAAGTAACCAGAGGGTTCTAAAGTCGCTTTAAAAATGAAAAAAAAAAAACAACAAAAAAAGCACAGCATCCAAGTGTGTGGCATAGATATGGGAAACAGGAATGGCAGAAAGCATTTGGGAGTAGGGAGAGCTTGTCTTGAAAAAGTTTTTTCCTGGCTAACTGGCAAGCAGCAACAGGCCCTGCAGTTAGTAAATACAACCACAAATTATAAACTTAATACAACAGTGAACCTTTTGAAGCATGGCTAAACATCCTGTTAGTGCTAACTAGTGCCATTAGTTTCATCTTCCAGCCTACAGGATGGCACGTATAAGTCAGGGCAACTTCCTTTGGCTGCATTTATGTTTGATAGACGATTACATGTGAAGTCACACAAGTATTATCTTTACAGAGATAGAGTGGGAATAACATTTTAAGTAAATACAAGTGTGTTTATATATTTAATATATATTTTTACCTTTGGATCTGTAGGGAATTCAACTTTACGGCCACCCTGAAAAGAACAATGACATAATAAGAAAAGTAGTTTTCCATTGATACATTACCATTTTAGCCACAGCAGTTTATGGTAAGCCATTGAACCTCACAGTGTGATTACGTTCCAGCTTGTTTTAATGTACGTGAGACAGTTCCAAAATTACCATCAATGCAGATGAAGACATGAAGAAGACAGACTAGAGGAGAGCCTCACACAGATGGTCGATAAGCTGAATTTGCATAGTAGGTGTGTTTTTTGACCTAGTAAGTTTAGTTTTTTAACTTGGAAAATTTCTCATAAAAATCCATATTTCTCACTTCTCTTGAAATGCAATCCTAAGATCTGACATCTCTGGACCTAGATTCTCACAGGTAGCCACCTTCACCTTCTGCACTTACTAATCCTACACTGGGCACATACTTCAGCTGGGGCATAGGCTCTGGTTTGCCCAACTCTACCACTCTCTTAGGTTCAATTCTCAGCCATCTGTTTGCTACCTGGCCCCTGGAAGCATTTGATTTTGCAACCCATGATCTACAAAACTGTTGAAGTTCACATAATATGACCTGGAAGACTCATGGAATAATTACATAAACTATTAGATAAAATTTAAAACATCCCAAAGGATGAATCTAGGGAAGTTATTACACATTTATTAAAAAAAAAAACTTTTTAAAATCCCTAAAAACTCACTAAAAATAAACCAAAGTTATTATATAAAAATATTAAACAGATCAAAAGTTAATATCAGCAATGGGAAAGTCTGAAAGATATTTTTTTACCAATATATCTTTAACAGCTTTAAAAAAAAGTACAGCCAAAGATGCTCAAATGCACCAAATGAACTGTAATCATAAAGGAATGTGGCTGATTTTATCAGCAAACTAGAGCTTATACAACCAAGTACACGCCCTTTTCAAAAGCAATCCTTTTCAAACACCATAAACTTCAGAGTTTTTTAAATCATCATTCCAAACTGCTTTTAAAACCTGGGGCAGTTCTTTCATACATTCACAAAATTAATGCAACTTTGTTCTTTGAAAGTGGATTTCATTTTAGGAAAAAAAGCCCAAATCATTTGCATTAAGGCAAACAAACATGCAGATAATTAAACCAAATGCTTTGGTAGGAGGAGTAAAATTAAGATAAAAAAATTATCTTCCTAACTTTCTAATTTGTTTCAAACTGGCTCTGGAGATAACTGCAAAGTAGTATTTGAAAAACATGTTTGTAACAGGAGCCTCACTCTGGCCAGAGGAATTTAGTGAGCAGCTACTACGATGCAGCCCACATTGTGCTCAACCCTGGGGGACAAGACAGGTGCAGCCCGGTTCCTCCCAAAGCTTACAGCCTGGCAGAAGAGACCAAGAACAAGGCAAAATAAGGGACAAGGTAGAGGAAGCACCAGGCTCCCTCTAAGGCAAATACTTGGAGGGACAATACTTATTTGAACCTCCAGCCCCAGCACCCCCCACACTGCCACCCAGCCCAGCCTCCTGTCCCTGCGGCCGAGCTGGTCCTCATCGTGCCCTGCCCCTTCACAGCTCTGCACCCTGACTCACGCAGCACATTCTGACAGCTCCATCTAAAATAATCCTGCTCATTTTTTAAAAACCCAACTTGATTTATCGTGAAGCTCTCCTAATTGTCCCCCTTCTCTGTCACATTACCAACAAGTTAGAATGTCATTTATCCTTCCTCCTGTTTTTCCACTAATGTTTAATCCTTCACTGTTTTCACTTATTAAACCTACACTGGGCCGAAGCTTTGTGCACACATCTGCAGCTCTGCAAGGCTGAGGATGCCTTAAAGGCAAAGAATATAGTCTTATCTACTTTTTTTATCTGTACTGTCTAGCACATTATTGTTTCTATTATTTCTACCAAGCAATTGGTTCCATTTACTACATATTTGTTCTTACAAAGTCAGCTTTATTCTTTCAGTTACACCCTGGGAGTGTCAAACTGACAAAGAATCACGTTGTTTGATTTCATTTTTACCATTTTCAGAGGCCGCATGGATCCGATGTATGCTGCTTCTGTATTCCAGAAGGATAAGTCAGGGTATTCACCAGGTTCCAGGATGAAAGGGATACCCTGAAATCCAGGTTCTTCGTAGATCAGCCATCTAAATAACCCCCAAGGCAGGAGAGAAATGGAGACAACTCATCATTTATTTCAGCTTTGCCTCCGGTCTGGTACACCGGACCCTGATGACAAGAGGATCAGAACAGGAGAGGATGTGGCCCCACAAGATGTATGGTTACACTTAAGTGTTAGACCCAGGTTAGACTCAAGACAGAAAAACCATTACATACTCCTCTTCTTGGTCTTTTGCTTTTCTCCTTGGCTGGCTTTGCCTACTTAATTTATATGATTAATTGCTTCTAAGTTCCACCTAATTATCTGTCATTGTGTCAAAAATTATTAACAGGTAACATCTCCCCAGAGCTTATAAGGAATGCCACCCAGAATTTCATCTAATCCTCACAACAATGCTATGCGGAAGGAATACTGCTGTTCCCATTTTACAGATAAGGTTAAGTAAATTGCCCAAGGCCAAAGGCAAGACTGAACCAAGCAGATTCCAGAACCAGCCTCCTAATCGCTTTTGGATGACAGGGAGTGCACTGAACATAATTTACTCTTTTCGAAATTACTCAGCAACATCACTCTGAGCATCACTTAATGCACACTGGTGTCCTCAGGGGCTTTGAAGGTCTGTAGGACTGCTTGTTCCCAGGCCACAAGGCTTTCTGAGTTCTTGGTTTTGACTTGTACAGCTTTTCAACACCACACCCTTCTATCAGGCTTGTCAGCTGTCACTTCTGCTTTGGTCAGGGAACCAGCACCCCCACCCTCCTCTAAGGGGCTAGAAACCAGGAAACCAGAAAATTACACCCCTTAGAACTGTCTCTAAAGACTGCACAGTCTTCTTGGCTCACAGAAGGGTTTTGGGAAGGTGAGGATATTAGAGAAGTGCCTTTTACATAAGAGAAGTGTTACCGTACCCACTTCATAAACAGAATTCCTGGTGATCACTTACACGCGCCAGCTCTTTGTTAGTCTCCCTACAATGTCCTAGCTGTGGCACCTGCCATGCTATGTCCCCAGAATTCTGTGCCAAGAAGAGGATGTCTGTAAATGAAATTTTTTACCAACAAAATGGGTTTGATGCTCCCCTCTTTGTTTTTCTCTTGTTCTTAGTTTTGGCCCAAGGCACATTTTTGTTCATGGTTTTTGTTAAAGATTCCCCTGGATGAATTAGTAACTTCTTTAGACTCACTAATTATATGGGGATTTACCACACACACATAAAAGAATGTTGGGAGGCCAGGTGTGTGTATGGGTGGGAGATCAAAATGAACCTACAGTGTTAGAAGACAGGATAATAGTTACTGGGGGCAGAGGGAGGAGACGATGGCCAGCGGCAGGATGAACGAGGGGGGCTTCTGCGATGCTGGGAATGGTCTATGTCTTGATCTCGGTGGTGGTTATACTTGTGTATTCACTTTGTGAAAATTCACTCAGCTTATATACTTAGGATTTGTTGTGCACCTTTTGTACAAATGTTATACTTCTAAATAAATTAACTTAAGAAAAAAAAAAAAGAGGCTTATCTTTTAAATACCACTGTAATGCACCTAAACCACAAGAAAACAGAGGCTAAGAATGGGGTACTTTAAACTTCCTATGTTTAAAGCATGATAGTTAAGGATACATTACATATTTTTTAGAGCTTAAAGCTATCACAGGCACACTACACATGGGTTTTGTGCCCTAACTAAATAATGGCAGTTCTGTAATGTTATGTTATTAGGCTAACAAGTCAAGGAGGACCTCGAAGTCTGACTCCTTCACAAATGAATGGGCTTAATTTTTCATAAGTAGAATGTGTGGCTCATGAACAAGTGGTTCTGAGATTCTGGAATGTTTACCAAAGTACTCTTTTCATTAGTTCTTTCCTTCTGTAGTTTGAGTTCTGAAGGGATTTATTCTTCTGATACTAAAAACTTCACTTTTGTTGAAGCATGTAGTTTAGTGACCTAACAGAGAAGTCAAGTAATTTTGGGTAAAGGGGAATTTGTGAAAACACTGAATAAACTGACACATTTGAGTCAGTGAGCGAGTGCTGCTGGGTAACTCAGACAGACATTTCTGAATATTGGGTGGACTTTGGAATTTGAAAACTCATATACAGAGTATGATTCATTTTCCCTAAATTCTGTTCCAACAAGATATATTATTCACGTGGCCATCAGGAGAGAGGGAAACCATCTTCAGGCAGTGTCGTTTCAGTTTCTAAAGGTACTCATTTCCCCATGCACTTAGGTAATGAGCTTTTGCCAATACAGATAAAAAAGTACAACTTTATAGGTGTACTTACTAAACGGCTCATATAAAGCATGAGCTTATTTAATAAACATAATAAATTTATACATACAAATGAATATTGCTGAAGTAACAATGGTCATCTTTTTGTTTACTAAAAAATATTTGTGTAATTAGTCTTTTAGAAATACCCTTTGAGTCACATAAGAAAAATCGGTCGGATCTTGTTCACTTGTTCTTAAACCAAAAACAGCATTTCCAGCTAGATCATAAGTCTTACTCCCCAGACATGGCTGTACATGAATGTCAGCCATTTATAGGAACCAACTAGATACTTGAAAGATTAAATAAGAATGTGCCGACTTTGAGGTTATTCAAAAGCGAGTGGGCTATGAATCTCAAAGAGGAAAATGTACCTTACAATGGAAAGATGTGGGAGGCACCACTTTACCCAAGCAACCAAACTTGGTATCTTTAATAGGCGAGCTGGTTAGCACACGCCGCCAGACGTGATGCAACATAAACACGCGGCACTACCTCTACGGAGTGTCCTTGCCAAACTGTTCAGCCTGAATATAATCACACCTCTAGACCTGACCCCTAGTAGGTAGAAAATTCAGGTGATAAAAGAACAAGTTAAATGGTATCATGAGGAACACTCAGACAAATCCAGAAGCTGGGGCATTCTCTAAGACAGCTGGTGGCCTAAATTCTTTAAAAAGGCAGTGGCATGGGAAACAAAGATGGGAGTGATTTAGAGATGTTTTTAAAAGGGACTTAAAGAAACAGAACAACCAAATTCATTTATATGAACCTTGATTGGATTCTGATTAGAAAAAAAACAAATCTATAAAAGGCATTCTTAAGGCACTTGGGAAAATTTGGTTATGGACTATAGTATAGATATTATCATGGACATCTTATTTATTTTCTTAGGTGTAACAAAGATACTTGGGCAGGAGAATGTCATTATAAAGACATGCAGGCTGAAGTACATAGGAATGAAGGGTCATGACACCTACAAACTTACGTTCAAGTGTTCAGAAATATGGCAAAATGATAACAATTATTGAATCTAAGTGGATGGTACATGGGTGTTCACTGAACTATTCTGCTTTTGTGTATGTCTGAAAACCTTCATAATAAAAAACTGGGCTGTGATATGGTATACTGCACAATAAAATATATAGTGAATATTATATAGCAATGAAAAAGAATAAATATAGACATACTCATCAATGTGGGTAATCTTTGGAGAGTGGTTAAACGTGTGGAGGAGTCAGGAGGACAGGACCAGGGTGGGCTACACAGGTTCTGCAGCAGTGTTGGTAACAGTCTAGGTCATAAGTTGGGTGGCAGGCCCATGAGAGTTTATTATGAGGCTTCATAACTCACATATATATATATTCTTCTGTATATATCAAATATTTCATAGTAAAATGATCAAGGAATGTTTTGCCATTAAAAAAAGTCCCATGACTTCAAAACATTCAGAACACCTGCATTCTAGTGCACATTCTGCTAATAGCTAACCCTAGTCTGGAGAAAGTGACTAAAGCCTGTCTTCATGGGCTAAATGATGGTGTTGGGCCAGATCACCTTTATCCTCCCTTTGAAATTCTAAAATTCTTTGTTTTTATTATGAATATACCAAAAAAAAAAATACACCTTCACCTGGGTGACGGATGGAGGATGGGTGCTGGGATTAGCCAGCTGCTTAAAACAAAGGTTTAAAAACAAATTACACTCAACAGAATCTGAAAGGCAAATTTAGTTAGAAATTACTTATTTCCTCAAATAAGAATTTGACAAGACAAGTAATAGCCTTATTTTGTGTATGTATAGAAGAGCTTAATCTATAGTAAATGGGTCCTGGAATGAACCTCCTAATGGAATCTAAAACTGTTCTCCCCATAGCAAAGACTCCTCTCATCCCAGCTCAGGGGTCTGGTGCACCATCAGAAGCAAAATGAGCTCGAGTACTCAGTTAAATCTTCTCACCCCATCAAGACTTTCCTCATAGATCTATAAAGGCATTAATTCCTGATCCCTAAGCTTACCAACCAACTTCAAAGAGTCCAAACTTTGAATTGACATCCAAGGCAGCATTCCATTATCCTAACGACAACAGAAATGAACAGCCAGAAAAAAGATGCCCGTTGCCATTCGAGCCCATCATAAATTGTAAGCGATGACAGGCCTGTAACTACCACCTACGAGGCAAAGCTAAACCTACTGTCTGCCAAGAAGAAACATTATTTAAGGTAGCTCAGTGTGTTTCAACATAGCCCAAGCCGGAGTCATGAAACCTTCCAGACATTGAGATTAAAATATTACGGCAGATGCCTTTTTCATTCTTTTCTAAGGATGATGTTCTTCAACTTAACACCAATACTTTGAAAAAAAGAAAAAAGAAGATGTATAGATTGCTTTGATGTGAAAAAATGAATGGCGGCAAGAGATTAAGACATTTTCTTTTGCTTAGATTCCTATTTTTCTTCCAAATCTCTAAATATAAAAGTGCCTAAGGCTCACATATGGCTTCTCTTCCCTTAACTACACTCACTCCCTTTTGGGACCTCATCCTGCACCTGGCTTGAACACCTTCTCTATGCTTATGATGCCTAAATTTCTTTTTTTTTTTTCCTTTTATTTCATCATATAATGGGGGTACAAATATTGTTAGGGTTACATACATTGCCCCAACCACCCCTCCCCCCCTCACATGCCAGAGCTTCAAGTGAGTCCAATCCCCAGGTGATGCCTAAATTTCTATCTCCTGCCTCTCCTCTGAACTCCAGCCTCATACCCAGTCACTTCCGGCCCTCTCACGTGAATGTGCAGTTGGCACCTCAGACTTAACCTGTCCAAAACTGAATTCCTGAATTTCACTCTCCTGCCCAGCCTGCTCCTCCAAGTCTTCTCCTCCTCAACAAATGTTGGGGTTCCAAATCCTTAATGTTTCTCGGCCTGTCACACCCCACATAAAATCCGCCAGCAAATGCTGTCAGTTCAGCCTTCAAAATACATTCAAAATCTAACCATTTCCCACCACCAATATCACACTGTCTAAGCCACCATCACCTCTTGGCTGAATGACTGCAATTGCCTCCTAACTGCTTTCTTTGCTCCCACCCTTGCCTCTTTATAGTCTATCTTCTAATCCAGAGGTCCTCAAACTACAGCCCACAGGCCACATGCGGCCGCCGAGGACATTCATCCGGCCCGCCGGGTGTTTTTGCCCGTTTTGTTTTTTTACTTCAAAATAAGATATGTGCAGTGTGCATAGGAATTTGTTCATAGTTTTTTTTAAAAAACTATAGTCCGGCCCTCCAACGGTCTGAGGGACAGTGAACTGGCCCCCTGTTTAAAAAGTTTGAGGACCCCTGTTACACAGAGGTCAAAGTGATCCTTCTAAAACACAAATTAGATCAAAATTCTTCAATGATTTCCCATGTCACTCAGAGTCAATGGAAACCTTTCTCCCCAAGGCCTAAAAGGCGTGAGTGATGTGAGGCCTCCTCCCATCAGTCCTCCTAGCTCAGGCTCCAGCTGCCTTGGCCTCCTAGCTGTTGCCCAAGCACGCCTGCAGGGCTTTTGCAAAGGCTGTGCTTCCTGCCTTGGGAGACTCCCTTGCCCCTCGTCCCCCAGCTGGCTTCAGGGCAGACTCCCTCCCATCCTCAGGTCCCTGCTTAAATGCCACCAGAGACCTTTACTCACCACCACATCTAAAATAGCATTGCTCCTGCCCCTCTCTGTAATTTACATTTATTGTAGCCTTTACCATCTGAATATTACATATTTGTGCTATTTCATAAGAACAGGGACGTCATTTTATGTGCTCACCACCATACTCCCAGTGCCTAGAAAAGCACTGTAGCATAAAGTAGATGCCCAATTAATTGATTTACTGAAATGTATACATCTCATAAACACTTTTTGAGTTTTATTTGTTAAAGTCGCAATTCCTTGCCATATTTAGAGAGAATATGGAGAGAAAAAGCCTTTCCTAATTCTTACTTCCAAATTAATCACCTTGAGAAATTTCATAGCCTTTTAAGGCCTACGGGGTACCCATTGCTATAACTCAAAATGTACACTACTTAAAAGCAATAAATTTTTCAAAAGAAGGCATGCAAATGGCCAACAGGTATATAAAAAAATACTCAACATCACTAATCATCAGGGCAATGAAAATCAAAACCACAATGAGATATCACCTTACTTCAGTTAGAATGGTTGTTATCAGAAAGACAAAAGATAACTATTGGTGAGGATGTGGAGAAAAGGGAAACTTTACACACTGTTGGCAAAAATGTCAACTAGTAAAGACATTATAAAAAACAGTATGGACGTTCCTCAAAAAAATAAAAATGGAACTACTGTATTATCCAGCAATCCACTACTGGGTATATATCCAAAGGAAATGAAATCAGTTTGTCAAAGGGATATCTACATTCCCATGCTTACTTCAGCACTATCACAATAGCCAAGATATGAAATCAATCTAAGCATCAACAGATGAATGGATTAAAAAATGTGGTATATTGGGACCAGTTATCAAAAGAGAGAGAGAAAAAAAAGAAAATGTGGCATACATACACAATGGAATATTATTCAGCCATAAAAAAGAATGAAATTCTGTCATTGTGACAACATGGATGCACCTGGAGAATGTTATGTTAAGTTAAGTCAAATAAGCCAGGCACAGAAAGACAAATACTATGTGTTCTCACTCATATGTGGGAGCTGAAAAAGTTGATCTCATGGAAGTAGCAGAAAAGAGGTTACCAGAGGTAGAGGAGGGTAGAGAAGGAAGAGGGAAATGGGGAGAGGATGGTCAATGGGTACAAAGTCACAGCTAGGAGGAATGAGTTCTGATGGTCTATTACATGGAAGGTTGACTACAGTTAACATATGTTTTACAATAGCTAGAAGAGAGGATTCTGAAGGTTCTCACCACAAAGAAATAAGGATTGTGGTAATGGATTTACTAACTACCCTGATTTGCTCACATATCAAAACATCATACTGCACCCCATAAATATGTATAATTATTATGTGTCAATTAAAAATAGAAATTTTAAAAAGCAGTAAAATGTACATTGTCTTTGGAAAATAATTTTACACATCAAAAAGATATTTAAATTGGCATTTCTCTTAATACCCTAAATTCTGCTGTAATAAATATATCTTTGTATATTGACAAACCATCACTACAGTCTTTCCTTGCTAGTACCTCACTTATCTGGGGAGAGGAAGGCTGTTTTCTGAGAGAGGGGACTGGCAAAGGGGAGGAGCTGGCTGGGGTTCTAGGGTGCTTGCAGTGTCTTAGTTCTTGGCTTGCGTGGTGCCTACTTGGGAGTTCACTTTATTATTTGTTAAACTGTATATTTACCTTCTGTGAACTTTTCCCTAAGTATGTTCCATTTCAAAATGATAAAGGTAAATAAATCAATGAACAGTCATAAAAGAGGTATGTAACTCACATTTTACTTTCTCTAGAAAACCCTAGATAAACTCTTTTCCATCTTCTGTTGCCCATCCTGTGATGAGAAACTCTCTACCTGACAAAGCAGCCCACTTCCATTTTGACCACTCTAACCATTAGAAAGTTCTTCCTTAGGCCAAGTCAAAATTTACCTCTCTAATTTCTACTGGTCTTTCCTGGGACCTCCTATGAAATAACAGCATATCTAACTTCTCTTCCATATGACCACCTCTCAACTATCCAAGGAGCCCAAATCTCAGCAGTCACATTTCCTCCTAAGTTGCCTAAAAGTTTTTAGTTCCTGATTTTTGAAGATCAAAAAACAGGCTCTGTGATCTCTAATTTACCCAATTTCTACCTTCTGCACAATCAAATCATTTCTAAGATAAGAACAATAGCAACCAAGACTTTTAGTAGTCAATAGAATGCAAACTACATGAGTAAGAAGTACCTTATCATTCACTGCAGAGATACTCTATCTCACTTTATGGAGACTATAAACTTTTTGTAAACTGCATAGCCAACTAGTAAAAATATCTGAGCATTCTCTGAATATATGAATATTTATAAATTGTATACATTACCACTGAACTAATATATTATGCATATGAGAAAAATACAAAAAAATTAAATCCTAAGAGGTAGAGATTTTAAATAAAATATAAAGAAGGTTTAGTGTTTTTCTCTTTTCCCCCCTGCATCTCAGGGTATGTCTTTCATATGCCCCGGGCTGTACACTCCACTTTAGAGACCACATTCTCTAGTATTGTAGTCTACACTTTTCTATCCCAATTTCTTCCCCATCTGAGATATTCCCATTTCCTTCAAAATATTCTTGCTGTTTCCTGTGATTTGTGAAACCAATGTCCTAGGGGCTTGGGACAGCATTGTGTGAAAATATTAAAGGAAGTACCATGTGTGTTGGCTTCCCTCCCACCTGAAATATCAGGGGCACATGCTTTGAATTACTTCCTCTGAATTACCACGAAGGTATGATGTTACTTAGCTTTGAATGAGTCAGGTTCCTCTGTGATAAGGAAAGCCATACATTAAAAATATAATTTTTTTCCTACACTTCCTCTAATAAATTGTTATTGTTTCTAAGAGAGGTGAATCATAGTAACATAGGTGCAAGAGAATCAGAATTTTATGTGCCTTATGAAAAGATACCTTGTAGTCAATAATTACTTAAGAGGACAATAAATTAGAGGTAAAATATCTTAAGTCTTCTCTTTCTAGTACTACACTCACAAGAAAGCTTCATTAAAATTGTATTTGAAATAAATACTTACGTGCCCTGATGTACTTTAATGGAACAAGTCTTCTGCATTACACCAAATCCCTGCATTTCTTCAGTATCATCAAAGTAGGAATTTAGGAGTCCTAACCCTTCTGGTTCAGTAAATAAGTCGATTTGACTAATTTTGTAATCCTGAAACAATACACACGCATATATAATAATTATACCAAGTATTCAACTCTATGGTAAGCTCATTATTCTTTTTCTTGCAACTATTTCCATTTTATCCCTTTCTGTTTTCATCCATGAATTAATAATATGCCTCTTTTGGGGCAGACACTGTTTTAGTCATATATCTCAGTGTTAACATTTAAGTAAAGATCATCAGAAATGTATTTTATTAGAGTTATGGAATGAATTTCTTTATCACCTTCTCACTTGGCCTTAGGGATTTTGGTTCCTTTGCTCTAACTATCCAAGTCCAGACTAGTCCGCAGAATGGCTGC
This sequence comes from Cheirogaleus medius, assembly GCA_008086735.1. NCBI lineage: Eukaryota > Metazoa > Chordata > Mammalia > Primates > Cheirogaleidae > Cheirogaleus > Cheirogaleus medius. Next base: position 58,772,895 of record VBSM01000361.1, on the reverse strand, counting down.
ACTTGTGGTCTTCCTCAACTAGTGCTTTGAGCCTATATACTCTCTGTTGTAATTCTCCTTGACTCTGAGTAAACATTTCTCTATGATGTTGGTTTGGTCTAAGTCATAAAGGCAAAAGCACACATTCATGCTGATTCACAAATCTCTGTACTTTGGTCACTGTTCCATGTCCTATATATCTATGGCCCATCAAACACTCTTCAAAAGGCCTCTCCTGGCTGAATGCCTAAGCATTAATCAAATATTTACTAAACCTCTACTACACTGGGTGAACTGAGGTATAGAAAAAATATTAACACTTAGGTTAGTTCAGGTGAGGATCTTTCAAACATTACCAAAAGGAGCAACTCTAATGAACTGAAAGGTGTCCCTCTTGAATATATTACGTTGTGACTTATGTTTCATATTTTAAGAAACTATGCACACAATCAGTAAAGAAAATATAATTCATGACATATCAGGAGCCATAAACCATACCCTTTAACGTGACGTTATTCAGAAAAATTTAATCTAAGGAAATAAATCATAAAATTATAAACTATTAAATGTACAAAAATGTTCACAAAGCATTATTTGAAATAGTAAAAAACTAGAAGCAAACTTAAGATCAACTGGAAGAAGAAATAATAAATAAATGATGGCATCTCATTTATGTGGTCAATGACAACACATCATTTCAATGGAATATGAGGCTCACCCAAAGCCCAAAATATGCAGTAACAGAAAAAGCATTTGCTACATTAAGTCTGCTACTATCAGGTGAAACAAGAGATAACATTTCCCTTATCCCACCTTCTTGAATGTACCCAGATCCTCACCCCACCTGATCCTGATATCTCCCCCTAGGTGCAAATCCTGGAGAGATGTTACCAATGGAGTGTGATCTTTAGGAAAATGGCATAGAGAGAAAAAAGAAAAGGAATTGTGAATCACAGTGTTAAGTAAAAAAAAGTAGAATATTGTCTTACAACTAGAGAAAAAGCAGATTAGAATATGGCCAAGAAAGGGTTGAGAATTCAAAAAATGAAGAGAGCACACTTCATGATGGTGAGATTCAGATCATATTTTTAAACATTGCTTTATTATCAATATTATTTGAGCAAGAAATGAAAACTCTGCGTAAAATATTCCACTAACGAGGACATTTTGAAGTAGGGCTCCTCCTTGTCTTACTTAGATTTAGCACATTATGTACTTAAAGCCATTAAAAGATAAATCATTTAGAATACCAATTATCATCTAAGTCACTCAAAAATGTTGACCTAGGAAATAGGTAACTCTTTCCTCTGCCAAAAACTATTAACTCATTCTTAATCTTATTTTAGAACCTTCCTTTTCTCTTTATTGCACTTTGACACTCATCTCCATTAAAACTTGGAATTTTCATTTTCTACTTGGAAGACATCATTACTTACATTTTTAAAATGTAAATTCCAAATCATCAAATCCCAAAAGCCACAAAGACAGACTCTGATAACACCTTCCTTAATCAAGAATCCAAGAAATTTTACCCAACCCCTAAAGTGGCCTCAAATATATCAAATAATATTTTCTACACTCACATGAAACCCCACAGTTGGACAACTAAATTATTTTTAGATTATTTATTTTTCTAAAATAGAATGCCTGTAAACCACTCAAGGTTAATCAGAACTCATGCAGCAACCAGAAAAACTAAGTAAAAGAAAAATCTGTTCATATGGTACTCATCAACACCAGGTTACTAAGTAAAACGCATTTGGGAGATGGGAATAGGAAGCCAGGAGTGAAAGATTTACAATAAGTATTTATTGTGAAAAATATCTAACCAATCACAGTGTTTCTAATTCTTTAAAGTGAACAAAAAAACTTAAATCACAGAAATATATCCATAAAGCACCAAATATTTTTCTCATTTATTTCATAAAATGAACATTCCCCTTAAAGTAAGAATGAATAGATATTTGCTGAATGAATAAATGAAACCCAGATTTAAAAACAACCTACCTGGACCATAAGTCTGATTGAACCAATCATCACAGGCTTATCAGACTCTCCTTCCCAATTCTTTTCCAAAATTTCTTCCATACCCCAGAGACCAGAGAGTTCCAGTTCTCCTTCTTCCAATGGGATAGAGTGCCCTTCAAAATTTGGCTTCTCATACAAAATCCAACTAAGAATAAAACACAGCAAAACCATTAGCCACTCTTGGTGACAGAGGTTGTGATTATTCAAAAATTCTGGCTAATTGCCACTATATATGTATATATTAGTGACCAATGCTCTAGCAATTAAAATAGCATAAACTCTTCCTAACACTAAAACTTTACTGGGTATAATTAAGCCTCTGATAATTCAAGAACTATATCAGGATCTCAGAGAACTTTTGGGTTATCAATATGAATATTACACAGCTACTAATGTTCTAAGGCAGCAGTCCCCAATCTTTTTGGCACCAGAGACATTTCATGGAAGACAGTTTTTCTACGGACAGAGCAGTGGGGTGGGGGATGGTTTCAGGATGAGTCAAGTGCATTATGTTTACTGTGCAGTCAAATCTCTGCTAATGATAATCTGTATTTGCAGCCGCTCCCCAGTGCTAGCATCACCACCTCAGCTCCACCTCAGATCATCAGGCATTAGATTCTCATAAGGAGCCACAACCTAGATCTCTGGCATGTGTAGTTTACAGTAGGGTTCGTGCTCCTATGAGAATCTAATGCCACCACTGATCTGACAGGAGTTGGAGCTTATGCAGCGATGCAAGCGATGGGGAGCGGCTGTAAATATAGATGAAGCTTCACTGGCCCACCTGCTGGTCACCTCCTGCTGTGTGGCCCAGTTCCTAACAGGCCATGGACCAGTTCAGGTCCATGGCCCAGGGGTAGGGGACCACAGTTCTAAGGAATTGCCAGTAAGTGGAGACTTATCAAGAATAAGTCAGATAAACGGGTGTTTACTGTAGTGGTCTTTTTTTCCCTCCTTATGTATATAGACAACATTTCTCTTAGAGAGATTTTCACTTACATATCACAGCCATTGATACAAAGGACTATAGGCATGTTAATGGGAAGCATTTTTTAAATATTCTTCCTAATAACAGCCAAATGCTAAAGAACCACCTCATGTCAACATATGATAGTGTAAAGTGCTTAGGGTTTCAAGAAAAAGCCAATAAAAATTGCAAAAGAACAGAAAAGACATTGTTCTATTAAAATTGTCACACAAAATTTGTTTTTAGTACAATTCTCAGTCTTCAAATTATAGAATAAAAGTAAACTTTTTCTAATGAATATGTTGAACATACAGAAAAATATATTAAAATATCTATAAATCTAATAGGAAAGATGCTATATATTTATTCAAATAGAAACCAAAATACTTACTAACTTTTTAAACCATAAATGTCTAGAACACTACCTTCTTTATTTCAAAGAAGCTTATAAATAGATACCAAAGATAAGTATTATACCAGATTAGTTTTTGTTTTTAACTTGCCCTTTCTTTATTCAACTTCCTGTGCATTTTCAAGAGGCAATTAAGCTGGTAAACAATCTTAAAAACTGTCAAAGTATTGATATTTTCACCAGTTTCTTTATCAAAACTATCTTTTGTTGAAAAATTGGAAAGTAAATTTTAGGTTAGTCCTTCACTGAACTGCCACAAAAAAGTTAGCAAAAATGTCTTTCCTTATAGATTATTTAAAAGTCCCATCAGACCTAGCAACATGACTAGTGCAGTTCTTATCAACCTCATTTAAAACTCATTAACCAAAGTATATTACGGACCCAGATGTATTACCAGTCCAAAGCAATGTTATGTGGGGATATGTGGGAAAAAGAAGCTAGTTTTACTGCACTTTCCCAATTTTTCTCCCATAAACATGTATCACTCCTACAATCAGAAACATGATTAAAAACTATATTTTTTAGATATGAATTCCTTATTTTACTCTAAGTAGTATTTTCTGCACTTTACATTGCTAAAGGCATAGTTTTAAATAAATAGTGAGGACCAAATAGGTAACTAAGAATGAAAAACACAAACACTGTAAGTCAGGAACTTGAAGTGCCATTCTTACCATCCTCTTACAACTTTTATGAGTACCACTGGGGAGAGGCTCCAAGAACTGCAATCCTGAATGTCACTGAAAACTTCAATGCACTTCTCAGAGACATCGGGTTCACTGTATATCACTACCTACAAGAAAATGAAAGGGGTAGCACACTTTGTTGTACTCTATGAGACCCAAATAAAAAGGAGACTAGAAATAGAAAATAATCTTACCTTTCCAGGTCGGGGATTGAGTTTATTTTGTACACTTCCTCTAAAACTCTGTAATCAGATGAACAAGAACACAACAAATAATTACAACTTTCCATAACAGTCTTTTCTCCACCATGATCCTTTAAGTAGATCATATTTAATCTCACAATTTATCAATTTTGAAACATGTCCACCTTAATCTATACTAAAGTTGTTAAAACTCTTTGAGTTTACACTTTTAAATTAAGAGCTTTTTTCCCTCTAACTGAATTTGCCATTTCAATATCTAGGATATTTTCACCAATACTAGAAAATTCAGGGCTCAAAAGTCAAACCTATGTTTTATGTCAGTTCACATAATAAAAACCCATCTAAGAGATTATAATTCAAATAATCTCAGTATAATCTCAAAGAGAAATTAGAATGTATTACCTACCTAGAAAGAGTTGAATAAATTTTATGTATTCATATACACGCCCTACCTGAATCTGTTTTTTCATAGTAACATCTATCATATAACTACTAGTCTAAATAAAAGTGTTTATAGTATGTTTCACAATGTACATTCCATATGGTATATTTAATCTTTTTGATGGACAAATACATTTTTATTTGGCTCCAAAAATTAATCATTTTCAAGACCATCTGACAAGACCAGTAAAACCAGAAATACATAAGATAATAAAAATAATTATACATGTAAAAATATTACAAAACATGGACAACTTTCAATGCCGACCTGAATGCCTATTCTAAGAACTGCCTTTGATCTATTGCTCTTGCATCATACCACAGTGTAAGATGCTCACAAGCCTGTAAGGTTCCACTAGAGCATTATTAGAGACCAAAATGGCATGTCCTCTTTTATATATACACATGAGAAATAGACAAACTGAAGAAAAGGCCTAAAATTTAAAACAAAACTCAAAGCCCAGAACTTAAAGACAGACAAAATTTTTTTAAATCATAAAAACGCCTAGAAAAAGTATAAAGCATTTTGTTTCTCCTTTTTACACCATTCCACTTAGTTTTCATAGTGAAACTCTGTATATTCTGTTGTCAGACTCTGTCAGACTGTAATCAAATAAGAGAAATGATCTAAGAATAATTAAAAAGAACAAAGCCATAATGAATGGGAAGTAGACTAGAGGAAATTTTGTGCTTGAGAGAAATAGGAATTTCATGATTTCTGAGTACATAGGCTGATTCAGTCTTATTTGTTTACAGCAGTGGTTGTCAAAGTATGCTCCAGAGGCCCCTGGGAGTTCCCCAAAATCCTTCCAGGGAGTCCATGAGGGCGGTAAAAACTATTTTTATAATAAGGAGAGCTTATTTGCCTTTTCCATCTTCTCTCACAAGTGTCCAGTGGAGTAAGGCTCCATGACATGTGATGATATCGTTGCTCTGATGGCCGATGGAACGCGCACTTGTGTGTTCTGGTGTTTTACAATTTTCTCAGTGGTAATTTCTAATATAGTAAATTCTGATGGGCATATCCCATATAAATAAAAACTCTATTGGAGTTCTCAATAATTTTTAAATGTAAAGGGGTCCCAAGACCAAAAGTTTGAAACCCACTGGTTTATGAAATCACATGAAAAAGGTATCTGCACCTCTGCTGGAAACCCAACCATATA